>OY992505.1:38253496-39467692 GCA_963921215.1 Scoparia ambigualis | reverse complement strand
ATACACCCTCTGGTGTCCCACAGGGTTCTATTCTGGGACCCTTGTTATTTATCATTTTTATTAATGACATCGGTCAATGTTTTAAGAATTCTAACTACCTATTGTTTGCCGATGACATGAAAATCTTCAAGATTGTTAATAATAGCGATGATGCACTTCAACTACAAGAGGATTTGACGAGGTTGGAATCTTACTGTCAGTCAAATAAACTTGACTTAAATGTGTCTAAATGTTTTTCTATAAGTTTTACCCGCAAAAGGAGTCCCTTTGGCTATAGGTATATCATTAAGAATGAGGTTCTGGCAGTCCAACATGAAGCCAGGGACTTGGGAGTTATTTTGGATTCTAAATTATTATTTGACAAGCATATTGATAATTCTATATCTAGGGCATCTCGCGCTCTAGGTTTTGTTATGCGTGTTTCTAAGCCATTTAAGCAAATGAAAACAATAAAAATAATTTATTGTGCCTACGTCCGTAGCCTCCTTGAGTACGCTTGTTCTATATGGAACCCCTCGTACGAAACTTATGTCACAAGAATTGAGAGAATTCAAAGAAAGTTTACACGTTTTCTTAACTATAAATTTAAAATACCCAAAATGTCAACAACGTTGTGCAAAGTTTCATACCTTACCCCTATTTATTAGACGGCACATTGCTGATGTAACATTGCTTCTCAGGGTGATTAGAGGCTTAGTGGACTGCCCCAGTCTGTTAAGTAAAATCAATTTTGAAATACCCACAAGATCACTCCGTCATAGCTCCTACAAACCATTTAGCATTCAGTCTTGCAGCACCAACTATAGACAGAACAGTTTCCTCATTAGAGTCTGTACGACTATTAACAAAGCTATAGAAAGCGATATTGACCTTTTCTACGATACTTTTAATAGTATACGTAAGGTAATAATTGAACTCGCTGATAATGTTACATAAGAATACATGTTTAAGTTATTTAAAAATTCCATAAAATACTTACATAGAAATTTTAATATTGATAATTAAGTAGTAATTAAGACTGTGAAACCGATTATTGTTTTTATAGTTAAGAATCTTCTTGATGTCTATATGTGGTAGCTTATCAATAGCTTTTTGTTTCTATTTTTGTAATGAATTACTTTTTATAAGCTTTTAGCTATCCTAAAACAATAAATAAATAAATAAATAAATAAATAATTTACGACAACGACTATTTATTGTGGACTGGACTTGTGCCTCCTGTACTTAAAAATATAACAATGCAGGGAAACATACACTGCATTAATTGCTATCTTGATATTACACGAATGAGACGTAACCCCTTGTCAATAAGAAATGACGAAGTACGTTCTCTAATACAGGAATGGATAACACCACAAGCTGTGAGTATTGAGATTTTGTTGCGCATTCAAATTGAATTAAACGCACTTGTAAACATATTACCCAAAGATATGAGAAAATAAAACTATTTTAATTATTTCTTCTTCCTCTTACAGGTTGATCAACACAGTATTATTTGTGATGCATGTCTAAGATTAGCAATTCAAACTATCACTGAGACACCAGGGACATCTCTACCAGATAAACATTTTGGCCACCGCCATGTTTGTGTTTGCTATGGACAATCTGTTCTACGACAACGATCACATAGTTTAAGAACTAGCACTGATCGTGAATCATTCCTCAATGTGTTGAAAACCTTGTAAGTGTTATTACTCATGTTGTGCTGACACCTCTTCCACCCTGCAGGTGGGAGACAGTGAGTGCAATACAATTTAATCGTGTTTTCTTGACAACTAGTCATTATTGGGTCCTTCTTTTTTACGTCAGTGGACATAACCTATCTTTTAGCAAAAATGCTTAAAACAGGCTTCGCCCGAGTTTTTAGACAAATATTCAAATTATAATGGATAACTTGCTATTTAAAGTACAATATGGCATAGAATTCATTTTTGTCTATCTCAGGCATTTTTTGGTATGGGTGATGGGCAATCCCCTTTATATTTTTGTTGTTTTCAAGAAGCTACATTATTTTGATAATTTAGATGTTCTTAAACTTCCTATACAGCTTGTATCAAGCGGGGCCAGGCATATTTCACGTACCTAATCAGTTACCTTTAGTGAGCTGGCACACATAAAAACATTTCTTGATATCTCGGGCATTGTGGAAGTACATATTTTTAAAAATAATACGAGTTTATCGACATTATGACAACACTAACAAACAGCTGATCAAACAGCTGATTGGAGTAATGAACTCTGTCTAGTGTTACTTCCTCCTTTGCCTCTGCTGTGACCCTAGTATTTTTGTGCCTATTGTGCTGACTCCACCCGCTTTCAACTATTTATTTTTGATGAAGTTTAAAGGGTGCCGTGTTGTTATTTTTTTCACTTAGAAAATAAGTTACGACTACCTACTTTTATTTAGTCAATTATTCTCTGTTTCTATCACCAGGTCAGGTCAAGAATGTGTTATCTATCAGGTAAGTACTTTTGACGGTTAGTTAGTATGGAGGTACGAATCCAAAAAATTTATGATTTTGAGAAAATTAAATGTACTTAAATGTAAAGAGTCGTCTGAGTATTGTTCATGAATTGAAAGGCTTGTCATACGAAACGCACTGAGAAATGTCTTACTTCGCATAGCATTTCTACTTTGCTTAGACCGCGATTTTCTAAGCGACACATAGACGCTGTGATTGCTGTCTCTTTCCGATTCTATGAATATTTATTTATTTTTTATTTTAATCTTTATTGCACAAATAAAACAAAATGTACAAAAGGTGGACTTAATGCCAAGTGGCATTCTCTACCAGTCAACCTTAAGGCTAGGCCGAAAGAGTTGTAGGCGGTGCAATTCAAAATATGAAAGAGACAGAGTCAATTCTCAGCGCTGCGGCAGCCGCTACTGCCAAGGCTTTAACTTAGAGAATCGCACTGCTGAACAATAACTGAAGCAGTATTGTTCTGAGGCTTAGACAAGTAAATGTTTGTGAATACGGGTTTCATTAAGCACTGAACTAAACTCACCCGTTTACACGCAGTAAAAATAACAAAACTGAAAATTCTGTCACCATGTGAGTTTTCATAGTAACTTTTATGTCAGCTCTAAAAAAACAGAAAATAATAATGTTAATAATTTGAACAGTGATAAAAAAAGACTTAACTAATTTAAAAATATTGCTAGTTTTCTTAACTCAAAGTCTAATTTACGAGCCCTAAAAAGTATGGGCGGTATTAACATAATGGCGGTATTGATACTAGGAGTCACTTCTGGTATGGGCGGAGTCACATGAAAGCGTGCGCGTGCGTCTTTCTTCTTAATGGGTTCTGTAGCTCATTTTATTTTTCTAACCGCTTTGGTTGACCCGGTATAAATGTAAGCATTCCTGAAATCCTAACTAGTGTGATACAACATAGTTAAACTTTACTAACTAAGTTTAACTATGTTTTTTTTTTTTTTTTATAAAAGAGGGAGGCAAACGAGCAGGCGGGTCACCTGATGGAGAGTAATCACCGCCGCCCATGGACACCCGTAAAACCAGAGGAATCGCGGCCCGCGTTGCCGGCCTTTAAGGGAGGAATAGGTTTAAGGAAGGAATAGGAATTGGGAAGAAGGGGGGGGGGGGGAGGGGCCTCCGGAACCCTCACTGGTCGAACGAAACACAACAGCACCAAGTGCCATTATTTCACGCCGAATATTAGTGTGATGTTGTATCACACATAGTTTCAATAGTTAAAACATTCGTTGTTGTTTACAATAATAATGTTCATAAGAATAACTACTACTATATAAAACTTACGTGTGATGGAATATTTTATCACTAATTGACTAAATTAATAGCAATGAACCTAAAAATAATACGCAGCGCTTAAACCAGTTTACACTTTGGTAGTATTTTGTGATGAATTGATGAATAACTTAACTAATTTAAAAATATTGCTGGTTTTCGTAACTTAAGTCTAAATTTTGAACCCTAAAAACTACTAGGGTTATGGGCGGTGTTAACTTCTAGAACCCCAAGCGGTAGCATGAGACCGCAGTTGATAGTGGGGGCATTACTGTGCCTTTGTGGGAGCGGGCAAACTACACATTTCGGAATTCTAAGTACCAGGATAGGCGGCACACCCCCGACATAGCAACGCCCAACGGTACGATAGGTTTGTTTTCATGTTGTTGTTGTTTTCATGCCTACAATTTTTTCGCAGTCGTTTGTGAAAGCTTACAGAGTGCATAACTTTTAGATATTTTTTTGCTGTTTGGTTTCGATTCGACTACCTATTAAATTAATATGGCATTTCTAAGTAATCAGGAGTATTACGAAATGATTCTTTGTGTCGGAGCAGCTAATGGCAGTCTCCGTGGTGCTCGTGAACTGTACCGCGAGAGATTCATCGAGGGCAGACCAGAAGCTGAGCAGCGACGCTTGCCATCGGCGGATTGCTTTCGACGAATGGTTTTGCGTCTCCAGCAGACTGGATCCTTTCGTGCGACGAGTCCGGAGGTCCAGCCAAATATGCGGGACCCTGGTTTTGGGGAGACTGTGTTGGAGCCACTTTTGTAAACTGTTTATTGTGAAGTGCAGTGGACACGTGCTTCGCTTTACCTCTCAAGCCCCAAGCGGCAAGAAGTGAATCTTTGTGTGCTGTTTTTATCAGATTTATCTAATGTAAGTCGGTACTGTTGTTTATTAGAAAATTATTATTCTGACTAATGATCAGTAGGTAATAAGTTGTAAGAAATACATCGAAATACGAGTAAAATAATACGTGGTGTAATCCGTTAGCATTTTTTCAATTTCCGAGTGAATTGTAACAATATTTGTTTTGTTTACTGTAACATGATAACTTTGTTATTTTTAATGTTTTAACGATTTTTTGACATTTCTATTCCAAGACTGAGAGGTTTTGATTTTAGTTATTTCAAAAATAAGTCATTGTAATCAAGGACCTAGGGTACCTAGTTCTAAGTAGGCGTAGCTACCTTTAGGCCGAGTCCTGAGTCACGGGCGCATTGCGCAGGTGGATTGCGGAGCGTAGAAATAAAGTAGGTATGTAAGCGCCCGCTTGCAGTTCGGACAGGTTCTTACATGTCGAGTAGGTATTTGTTTCGTGCGCGGCGGATTCCGCCTGCGCGATGCGCCGTGTCTTAGGACTCTGGCTAAAGGTGGCCACTGACGATCACTTTTTCCCATCAGTTGAACTGACGTCAGTCCAAAATTTGATCGTGAATGTCGTTAAAAAAAATTGATTGTATCACCTCAGTTCGATTCGAACTTCTCTAATGAATATTGATTGATCCTTAATGCCGAGTACTAAAGTTCAAAATTGATTGTACCGGCCGGTCGAGAACTGACGAGCCGGAGTGTCGCCAGTGAGTGGGAAATCTTTTTGGCGTAAAACCATTTGGAGTGATGCTACAGTTTTACGCCAGGACTGACGCGCAAAACTGATCGTCAGTGGCCAGCTTAAGAGTAGTACGATTATCTATTCTGTGACTACACCTCAAAGTGCTTCGCTTTAGTTGTATTGAGTTATTTCAAAAATAAGTCATTTTAATTTAAGACCTATTTAGGTACCTACCTACTCGTAGGTAAACGTACCTATCTACTTTAGAGTCGAAACAATGTGACTGTAAAATGATAATATTTTTATTACTTTGATAATAATTAGGTACTTAGGTAGGTAGGTACCTACTTAATACAAATTATTAAATCACGAAAGTAAAATAGCTGGCTACTTATCTGTCTTAACAAATCCAACAAAAATGCCGCCAAGCGACTGCCGACAAACAACCCAGGCGGTTTGTGTCAAAGGTGCCGCCATGGTCAAAGGTTTTTGATTTTCGCCGCCCGCCACCGTCACAGTAAAACCTTTTGTTTGTAAAACTGTGCGCCTGGTAGGAGGCGGGGGCGTGGCGCGGCCATAATAGGGCACGCAGTTTTATAGTCAGGAGGTGCACTATAGGCAGTTATCATACAGAGTTCATGACCCTGCTAGTGATGGGTTTAGTTTGTTCTGATTTTAAATTAACTACAGATTTGTAAATGCAAAAACAAATTAAATTGAGCTTAACTTACTAGGGTGTTTATAGAAAGGGTCTACACTTGGGATAATTTGTAACACTGGATTAAGGCTGGCCCCGCTTGATACACGCTGTATAAAATAAATAGTTTCACTTATTTTATCTGTTTCATTTTTTAAAGTAAATCCTGGGGTCCGTACGGACCCCACGCGACTAATAGTGTAAGTATTTAGGCGGGACTAGTTAAAGGTTAATAATGCTGTCTGAAAATTTCAGGATTCTATATAGTCAGGTTCAAAATATATGAAAATATATATGTTAGGACATAGCGCTGTCCAACCGTTTGTATGAAGACGAGCCAGTGTGCGACGTGGGAAGTAGCGTTGAGTGTAGGTAACCTCGGGACAGCAATAAGAGACTGTTCTCAGCGTGTGTCTGCTTTTTATAGCCCACTATATCCATAAAAAATCGATATGGCTGTTAATTTAAACACACTCGCCCTTCCATACGGAACACTCGAGCAGAGACAAAAACAGAGCGACCAGAATCATAGAGAACGCAGATCAATAATGGCCCGCTTACACATTCAGAGGAATGTAGCAAAATTATAAGCGATACGTTATTTTTTTCTTTTATATGATTCTTCCTTTAATCAAACATTATTTAATTAAAGGAAACTAGGTTAAATCATTTGAAACCACTTCAATCTGGCTGGAACACGCTTTCAACGTCCCAACACAAGTAGCTAACGACAGGATATTTAGAGTAAGTGAAACAAGCTCTGTTATTTGCGTCCTTGTCAGCTGTCAAAAATCAATGCTTAATGCAGGTAATTTAGATGTATACAATTAGCTAAAATAATTTTATTTGCCAAGCAGTAGGACGTTTATGGTGAGATCATAGTGAGATCATGTGATTTGATATTAAGTTATTGAATGAAACAACCACGTAAGTATTTCAACCTATCATTGTATATTTTAAGCCTGTCTTATCTTTGCACAACATTTAGGATTTAGAATTTGTGTTTAGACAGAAGTGTTACAAGAGCTCTCCGGGGTAGATGGGAGTTTAGGGCATTTCTAATCTTCACCAGCGGCCAGGAGACGAATCCTGGCGCAATTTACCACGCAAAGGACGCGCGGAGCAGGGCCAAGGGTATTCAGGAAGTTAACGTGGATGTTCAAAACCCTGAGGCATGTAGTACCAATTACTACAAGTGCACATTCTACCCAAACTAAAAATAAAAATTTATTATACATTTATTATACATTATTTATATTGGACTTGTACAGCCAGTGTTAACTTATTGTCTCCCTATATGCGGCGCGTCGCCCAAAACAAAAATTCTAGAAGTTGAAAGATCCTAACGGTCATTGCTAAAGGTAAAATACTTCAAGCGGCGTAGATTTCCTACTGAAGTAAGTAACGTCCTTTCAATAAGAAAACTTTTTATTCTTCATGTAATCCTAAAAAAAAACAAAAATTATTAGGCTTCGACCCAAACAAACCAAACAAAAGAAATAAAATGGTTGCTGTCCAAACCAAACCCACTAGGACTACATTTGCAGCTCAACAATTTCATAGAATGTCAACTATCTTGTATAATAAGATTAATAAACTTACACATATACTCAAATAACATTCATACTACGAAAAATATAAAAGTTAAATGGCTACAAACTTTAACCTATAGCGAGACAGAAGATGTTTTAAAACGTGTTGTATGAATGCTTAATTTATGTATTGATTTTTGTAATATATAAAATAAAATAAGTTCATAAAATACGATATCTATAGAACACACATACCTTTCACACGCACACACACACTCACACACGCACAGGCAAACACACACACACACACACACACACACATACACGCACACTGACACACATACGTACACATTCACATAGTTAAAAATTATGTAATTTTCTAGTTACAACTTTATAAATTGGCATTGCAAAACTAGAAATATGTTTAAGGATATGGAAGAGCGTGGTCTTCTGGTACAGATCCTTATATCTAAAAGGGGGCCCGAAAAATATGTTTGTAACTGTAATCTGGTTTTGAAATAGATATTTTTGTAAGTAGGTATATTTTTTGTATTTGTATTCACCGGCACCACTAGATGTAAGTTATCTTAAATTGATTATATTCTATAAATTATTATTTAATAAGTTAATTGTTAGGCGTAATGGTATAGGGAGCTCAGCGGCTGGGCCTCTATATCATACAACCTTATGTTGATTAATTCTACATACATATTGAAATTATTATACCGAAGGCTGTGGTGGACAGAAACCACAACTTTTCCTTTGCTACAATCCTGACCCACATTCTTAACATAGTTAATGGTCGTTATTACATTTAAATATACATACATACCTACATACATTACATACATATTATCAGGACTATTATCCCTGAAAGGTAAGTCAGAGACTAGGCAATGATGACAGCAAAAGCAGTCCTTACCAAATAGCGACTGCACATGTGCTCAGCGTGAAAGGTGGTGAGCCCATCGCTGCTATATGCATTTGGATGTATGTGCAGTCTTTAGTCCGTTAGTCGCCTTTTACGACACCCAATGGAAGAGAGGGGGTGGTAGTATTCTTTACCTCTACGCGAGAAGGTTAACATTATATATAAATGTAAGCAAAGGTGTTAAGTTCCCTGCCAGCAGCAAGCAGCTAGTGCGGCAGTGCGGCAGTGCGGCAGTGCAGCAATGACATTGAGAGATTAGGCGCGCCGACGCAAATGGCGCCGCGTTTCATGTTTATTCATCACGGCCCTGCTTCGGCGGGTTTCCCTTTTAAATTAATGCAGATGGCTCTGCACTAAAATCCCCAACACAACTATATTATGAGGAAAATGCGGTGGCAGCTCGAGCCAAGTCAAGTTGCTGATGTGATGCAATTTCTCCTCACTAAACAAACGCATCGCCAGAATTTCGTAATATCCTTTCTCTTGTTATGAATTGCACACTAATATTTAATGGGGTTAAAAACCTTTCTAAGCATATCCGGAGAAGCTCAATGGCGCAGCGGCTAGTGCTATCGGCTTGCGATCTTGCTCGCTAAGCAACTTCCGCAATGCCGGATCGCTGGATGGGTGACAATTAAAAACATCTCGAGCTCCTCCGTGCTTCGGAAGGTACGTTAAGCCGTTGGTCCATGTTGTTATCGTAAGATAACAGTCGTTAAAACCCACCAACCCGCATTGGGCCAGCGTGGTGGGTTATGGCCCAAATCCCCACGTGCTATTGTCCACGTGGGAGGCCTGTGCCCAGCAGTGGGACGTTTATAGGCTGGTGATGAAGCATACCCCTCGTTTCGACCGAGTTGCACCGGGGAACTCTGTTAAAACCTTACTAAGTAGTTTTGCGTTGCCTGTTTAAATATGTGTCTATAAAGTTTAAAAGTGTAAATTGCTCACTGCAACACAGTGTAAACTGTGCCACTTCACCAGAGAAGGTATATAAAATATGGCAAAGCAACAAGTTTCATGAAAACTTTGTCTTCCGTACATCACAGACAGTTTTCCTTGAAAATGGCGTTGCAGCAGGGCACTGCACTGCGAAGTCGGTGAGTAAGCTGTATCATTTATGAGTGTGCCGGCGCCTAACGACATAATTACAGCACCGCCGCCGCCGCTCAGCGTCGCAGGAATCAAAGCCGGCAGCGCCGCTGGCCACTAATTAACAAACTAACAGATTCAATTTAGCCCGCTAAGCGCCGGTATTTGTAATTATAATGATTGTCTACTGCGAGCGCAATAACTTAATCACTAAACAGATTCCTGTGGGCCGATTGATGGACAGGGTTTGCCGTTAACACAATATACGTTAAATAATATGTAATTGCTGCAAAATTCATTTACATTTAGTAAAATATGTTCAAATTGGTTTTAATTGCGAATAGGATGACTTCCGGTCCTGCCGCACTTCTGCAATTGATAAGAAAACAAGTTATTCGTGTCAAGATCACACCATTAGGCTTTCAATAAGAAAACTTGGCTTGAGACGAGTGGCACTGCGTCTATCTGAGACTTTACCCGGTCGATTAATAAGCATTATGCTGAGTGATTTTTAATTGGGCAAATTCAACTAATAATTCAGCCGAGCAGCGCCGTTTAAGTGCCATCCACTCTAGGTCTAAACTTTATTTTAATACTTTTCTTCTACACTATACAGCCCCGACGCAATATCAACTCAAACCTCAACTGCTGGAGTTTAATGTCAAGTGTGCACTATTTTCTGTTTAAGGATTTCTCTTCTATATCTCGAGCGGTATAATCCGCTGTATTCGTGAAAAAATCTCTATTGCACCAAGTACAGATGCATTTCCAGTGATTTCCCACTTTCGCGGGTCGTTGGGTAGAAGGGAGAGAAAGGGGGAGGTGGGGGAGGTGTCGTCTATCAACGCACTCCGGCCAACGGAATTAGTAGTTGAGCTGCATTTATACTCGAGTCCATACTAAAAAGGATTATCTAGTAATCTGAGTATCGTGCTTCCTACTTTACTTCTTTGAACTATTTTGTGGTGTAGTGACTAGACGAAGAGATTCCCTATATGCCCCAGTGTACATAATAATATTACTTTTGTACTAGATTTAGTAGGAGGGTAGACATGTTTTTATACCGGATGATTATTTACTACCATCTTATCTAAGCCTCTCGCCATAACAAGGCAGATAGTTGCATTATTGGTTTAATTATTAGAGTGCATGAGTTTCATAATGAGCGTTGCATTTGTTTGTTCTTTGTCTCTCGTCCCGATGGATTTTTTTGTGAAACTTTATGTCGTCCTTTTGTAATTGCCTTCTAAATAGCTAATAACGTTCTCATTTCTTATTGCAGCGTATATCTTTAATAATTGATTATCGCGAACGACAAACGATTCCGTCTAATAATAAGGCTGAGCAATTATTATGATCCGTAATTACTTCCGCCCAAAACCCTATTATGCTTATCCAATTTGGCCCAATCATTGCGTCGCGTGACGCGCCTGCTCTATCCTCTGCCAATATATTTGTCGTTGATATTTTGCAACCGATATGCCATTTAGATAACAGTATTATTTCTTAGGATAATAAAACGAACGAAGATGGCATCATTACTCTTGGTGTGTTTTAGTTCAAACTATCAAAGGAACATTTCCACTAAATGTGTCAACGAGGTCGGTGCGACGGTGGCGAATGAGTGAGATCGGTGTGTACAGTTGTGTATGCTAAGCAACTGCCAGCGGCTCAAATGTGTGACTAGGATCCGTGCGCTTTGAAAGGCACGTTCAGCCGGAATAGACTAATTCAGTTGAAATCGTAGAAGGCAGTCGGCGTTTACAGTTAAATTATAACGGTGACTACTATAGTCGTACCATTGATAGATGAAGGTTTTCATAAAGTTTCATCGACGTTTTTTATTAACAAATATATTACGTAAGATCGATTCCACGTAATTCCACGCCATTGGTCTCGGGCATTATACGAGACCATTAACTCGGCCCCTGGGAAATAAAGTTCCTTCTCTATGTTCCACTGGGGTAATTCCTGTCCGACGCGTCCACGCCGCGGCGGTGGTAACACCTGTCACTCTAGTTGGCCAGAGCGAAAGGTGGCTAAGTTCGGTCAGGGTCTCAGTCTTGCGGGGTATAACGCAAAACCCTTGCCCAGGATTACGGGTGAAGACCTCAACGGCTATGAAGGCAGAAATGGCATCCATTGGTACGGCGGAATAAGAGGAAGAGGCACACACACGCCCAGCATGTGCTAGCCCTATATATTGGGGTCTAAGGTCGTGGTGGAGTTGCACTGCTTGGCAGGGTGGTGCAATAGAGATGGTGGCGGAAGAGACCCAATTTGTCCAACGGCAGCGCTCACAGTCCTAAGCGAGGATTACTGTCTTGGCGTCAGGTGGCAACCGGCCGGAAAACATAATAGCCACTTCTCATTCCTTGTCCAAAAATGAAAGTACACCAGAAAAGAGCGAGTATAACTGTTAGGGCGACCCACCGGGCGACGTCCAGTTGGTCGCCCAAGATATGCTCTTTTTGCAGCACGATCCTGACCCATCCTTTCAACGTGACCAAGCCAGCGAAGTCGGGCAGCTTTTGTTTCTCCAATGATGTTTGGTTCGGCTACCAGCTCTTCTATCTCCAGGTTGTGTCTTTGCCTTCACTCCCCGCCCTCTCCTCTTGTTGGTCCCAGAATCCTTCGTAGAATCTTTCGCTCTGCTACTAAGAGCTTATTTTCTTCCTTTAGCGTAAGTGTCCATGTTTCACACCCGTACATTAAAATAGGTCTGATGACGGTTTTGTAGACCTGTATTTTAGTGTTTCGGCTTATCAATTTGGACACCAATACCTTGTGAAGAGCTGCGGAGCATCTTAGTGCGTTGACTGTGCGGATATCAATTTCATATTCCCTTTGATTAGTGTCGGTAATAGTGCACCCAAGATATTTAAAATTTTCCACACCTTTGTAGGTAATGCCATTCACATGAAGGTCCTCTCGTTTGGATTTTTGGTCTTTGTATCTCTTCATGTGAAGGTATTCAGACTTCTCCCGATTGATTCTGAGACCTACTTGCTTTCCTTCCTTCTCTAGGACCTGCGCCATGCACGTGACCTCTTCCTTTCTCTGTCCAAGTATTGCAAGATCATCAGCATACCCTGATTTTGTGTTTTCCATTCAACTCTACTCCTCCGTCAATCAGTAAAACATTTCGGATGACGTACTCCAGAGCCAGGTTGAACAAAATAGGTGACAGAGCATCTCCTTGCTTCAGTCCAGTCACCACTTCAAACTCCTCGGTCAGATCACCGCCAACTCTTACCCGCATTTTGCTCGAACTCGTGGCTGTTCTGATGAGTTTGACAAGCTTGACCGGTATCTGAAAGGATGTTAAAATCTGGTAAAGCACTTCTCGGTCAATACTGTCATATGCTTTTGTGAAGTCCACAAACAGGCAATGAACGCTTTGGGCAAACTCTCACCGTTTTTCCATAATCTGTTTCAATAGAAACATCTGATCTACTGTGCTGCGGTTCTTGCGGAATCCACACTGGTAGTTGCCAAATATTTTCTCAACGTATGGTTTGAGACGGCCCATGAGCACATATGAGAGTACTTTGTAGGCAGTTGGGAGAAGCGCAATCCCTCTATAGTTTTCGCACTTCTTTCTACTTCCCTCTTGTGTATGGGGCAGATGATGCCCACGTTCCATTCCTTGGGCTGTTCTTCTTCTTCCAAAATCTTGCAGATCATTTCGTACAATCGGGATTGCAATGCTATGCCTCCATATTTCCACAATTCTCCCGCTATGTTATCTATGCCTGGGGACTTATAATTTTTAAGTCTCAAGATAGCCTTGCGTACTTCATCAAACGTTGGCTGGTCCTCGTGTTGGTCATGATCTCGAGTGATGCTTAGATTTGTGAGTGTAGGGCTAGCAATCTGTGGGCAGTTAAGAAGTTCTTGAAAGTATCGCCACATTATCTTCTGTTTTTCAGGATCCGACACCAAGCTTCCATCTTCCGATTCTCAGAGTTGGGTTACTGGTTGGTATGCTTTTCTTGCAGTTCTGAGTTCTTGATGAAACTTGCGGGAGTCTTTCGCTTTCAACAATAGTTCCATATTGCGTAATACTTCAGTCAGATGTTCTCTTTTTGCTTTTCTTACTAGGTTCCTGAACTCTCGTCTTGCCTCCTTGTGCTTATCATTCCATTGGGTACAAACTAAAGACATAACAACAGTAAAATATATTTGAGACAATAACAACAAACTTTTAACGCAAGATAAAGAAATAAAGAACAGATGGACAGATTTTTACAAACACCTTCTAAACATATCTCATTATTCTCAGAATCCAAAACTACACAAGACCTCACATAGTCTACGGACTAGTTCCTGTAGTGACGCTAGATGAAGTTACAAAAGCCATCAAGCAAATGAAAAACAACAAATCTTTAGGTCTAGATGAAATACCAGCAGAAGTCTGGAAACAATTAGGCTAACCTGGAGCTCTCTGACTTTATGACCTGTACAACAAGCTAATTCAAGGTCATCCAATGCTAGACTCATGGCGTAACAGTTTCCTGATACCATTCTACAAAGGAAAAGGGGATGTGAGAGAATGTAGCAACTATAGAGCTATTAAATTAATGTCACACACTCTTAAAATATGAGAGAGAATCTTGGACAACTGATTAAATCAAATAATATCATTAACTCCAAATCAATGTGGCTTTGTAGCTGAAAAAGGCACGCCAGATGCAATCCAAATCATCCGAATCATGCTGGAGAAAACCAAGTCTAACAATAAAAACTTGCGTAATATGGTATTCATTGACTTGGTAAAGGCGTTCGATCATGGCTCACGGGATCTTATATGGGAAGCACTCAGAGAACAATTTGTTCCTGAGTATTACATCGCCCTTATTCAGGACATGTACGCTGACGTAACTACACAAGTCCTGTGCCCAGCTGGAACAAGCGAAAGATTTAAGATTGAAGTCGGAGTGCATCAAGGTTCTACCCTTAGCCCACTGCTGTTTAATACGACCACGAACCACCTAACAAAAGGCTGTCAAAAACCACTTCCCTGGAGCATCCTATACGCGGACGATGTTACTCTTATCTCAGAAGACATAAAAGACCTCCAGCATAACTTCAACGCGTGGATAAAGGCTCTTGAAAATAATGGTCTCAAGATAAGCAGGAAGAAGACGGAGCACATGTCTTGCTTGTTCGATGGTACCACAGACACTAATAAGAACAAGATTTCCATTGGAACCACACAAATACCAACCGTTAACCAGTTCAAATACTAAGGGTCAATTATAAGCAATGATGGTCAGATTGATAGCGATGTCGCCCATAGAACAACATCGGGCTGGCTAAAGCGGAGACAGCTCACAGGCGTAATGTGCGTTACAAAAATGCCACTAAAAGTCAAAGGCAAAATGTACAAAACAGCAATAAGACCAGCAGTATTGTATGGGTCCGAGTGTTTGGCGACCAATAAACAACACCTCAACAAATTGCACACTACAGAAATGCGCATGTTACGCTGGTCAGCGGGCGTCACATTATTAGATAAAATCCGAAACGATATGAGGAAGCTTCAAAGTCTCACCTATAGTTGACAAAATTAAAGAAAAATGCCTTCGATGGTATGGGCACGTACAGAAACGCCCCGAAGACCACATAGTAAAGCTTATCCTGAACTTGCTAAAGACGAAGCGTGGACGCGGAAGACCACCCTCCACCTGGCTGACGACGGTCAAGAAAGACCTAAAAGACGCTCAACTCGACACTAACACCGCTCAAAACCGTGCGCAATGGAGGAAACGGACAAGGAAGGCCGACCCCAAGTAAATGGGAAAACAGTCGAGGAATATATATATAATATATATATATATATATATATATATATACATATATATAGATATATATAATATATATATATATATATATATACATATATATATATATTACGTAGAATCGATTGTCCTATATGTTAGTCCCTATCTACCGACCTCAATAGATAGGGTATCGCAACTGGAACTACGGGTCCGGTTGTGTTTTCAGAGGTACTACGGGGTTCCGGTTCTAGCCCCCCGCTGGTCGTGCCTTTAACCAGGCGCCTCCGGCGGGATCCGGACATGGGTTGGACTCGTAGTGGCGTGTGGTTAGCTGTAGAGCTTGGGAATGTTCGTTTGTCCTGGTATTGTGTGCCAGGACTTCCAAACTCGTGCACAGCGAGCGGGGCCTAGTAGCGGTCTCTGAGGGGCCAGAAGCGAAAAGTCCTGCGGGGAACGTGAGTTTCCCTTTTAGTTGGCAGCTTTGTCCGGTGGTTTTCATTGGACATTGGTGTTGACATCTCCGGTAATAGTCTGGAGAACTAGTAGAGGCGGCCTCCTAGATGCCGTAGCCTCCGGTCCAGCCAGCCGCGTAGGACGTGGGAACTGGCTAGGCGCCCGGATGGGTTCCGAGAAGTGAGTGTGCTTACTACTCCGCTACCAAGGTGGACACTTGGGAGTCGACTTTAGAGTCGACGACCCTAGCAGTGGCAACTGCGAGTTGTGCCCTTCGTGCAACGAGAAGTGAACGAGCTTGACAGCTCCGGTTACCTATCTGGACAATAGGCAGTGAACTACACGTGTTCACGGGGATACTCTCCTGAGACACTAGTCTTATGAGTACCGAATGAAGAGCGCGCTGCGGCGGGCACTAATTTGGCGTCAAGACCTAACGTTGGTGGTCTCCTGCGCGAGTGTTCGACTGGCGCAGGGACGTCTGGCACTTCTTGTATAACCTAACGGTTGGTCTCGAGGTGCCAGTACAAATAAACTTAGTGAAATAAGGAGAGGGGATGTCCTATATGTTACTAGATGATATGTGACACTAAAGGTGACACTCTATCACTTAGGAGTTGGCTATTTTTATCTCTAACTGGTGGATACATGAAATTTTGGTCAGGAAGCTTAAACACTATGGAATTAGAGATGCTTCTTTGAGCCTTCTAAACTCATACTTGAGTTACAGGATTCAGAAGGTGGACATTATTGGTAAATGATCTCCGGGATCAGTGGTTCCAATGGGAGTTCCGCATGGTTCAATACTTGGTCCATTCTTGTTTTTGGTTTAAATTAATGAATACCCTATTTAGTAAAAAAACAGTCATGAGATAGTATTGTTTGCTTATGATACTTAACTTTTATTCAAAGTGAAACGACGACACACAAATTATGACGATGTGAATAATGCGATCTCAAAGATTGTTCACTGGTTTAATGTAAATAACTTGCTATTAAACGAGGGAAAAACCAAATGTGTAAGATTTGTATTGCCTAATGTTAAGCAAGTAACAACTTGTGTACAAATTAAAGATAAGAATGTGAATCCTGTAGACACCACTGTGCTTCTAGGCGTCACGTTAGATGCTAAGCTTCAGTGGGGCCCACATGTAGCTAAATTGCGAATAGACTTTTAGCTCTGCAGCTTATGCAGTAATGAAGATCCGCCAGTTAACTGACGTTGATACATCTAGACTAGTTTATTTCAGTAAGTTACTTTCATAGTGTAATGTCGTACGGCATTTTACTGTAGGGAAATGCTGCCGACATTCAAAATATCATTGTGCTGCAGAAAAGGGCTATTTGAGCCATCTATAACCTAAAGGCTGGTGACTCTCTCAGAGACAGATTTAGGGATATAAATATAATGAAAATTCAGAAATTAGATCTTAATAAATTTAAAATCAAAATCAAAGAAAAACTTAATAAAAAAGCTTATAATAAAGTTTTAGATTACACAGAAGACAAAACAGCTTGGATCTGAATTGCTCCAAGTACTTTAACAGCTATTTCTAATTGTCTATAATTAATTGATACTTTACAATTTATTGTAGTTTTGTTTTGCATCATTTTTTTTTAAAATTCATATTTTGTATTTTATGACCTGGTAACGACATATTTTTTTTTATAAATGTCGTTGCTTTTGTGCGCTGTGATTTCTTGCGCCCGTTCTTTGCCACAGCTATAAATGACGTCCTGAATGGGTGGTAGGTTAAAAAAGATTTGGACGATTCAAAGTACTTTTTAATGGAGTTTATTAAATAAATTTATTTTGACTTTGACTTTGATTGGTAGATGAAACCCTAATACCAACTATACGGTGAAGATTTCAAAACGGTTATATTTAGCAATAAATATCAATTGCCACATATGTATTTTGCGCACCACTTCAGAACGGCTGCAATTGAGCGAAATGTTTGCATAAAAAAATGGAAATTCGTTACGAGTTTTGAAGTATTTACTGGCCGCTACTTTACCATAAAACGAAGATAATACATGAGTCTTTGTAGCCTTCGATAACTCTTGATTTCCTTTCCCGCGTCGGTTGAGAATCAATTAATTCCTTGGTTAACCGACTTTTCCAATCTATCCGCATGCGACGTCACAATGGACGCTTTAATAGCTCCATTTAAACCTGAATCTCACTAAGATACTTCTCTTCTTTTTTTAAATTCTTATTTTCATTATAGAGTTAACTTTGAGAAATGCTCCGGGTTCAGGTGGAACTCGTACCTAATCGCCTCGCCCTGCCCTGCACTGCACTGCAGCACTCCGGGCACCTCCGGCCGACCGCTCCTCAATATTGCGTTCGATACAGAGTATCTCGATTCCATAGAGGGCGGGCAGGACCAAGCCATCGAACCCGGAATCCATTCCTCGGTTCCTGCCAAATGTTTAGCGTCGCTCTATTATTGTTTCTTACACACACTTCAACGTTAACTTTAAAGCCCCCTCTTCACGTCAGCAGATGCGTCCGCGGACATTGGCTTCCGCAGATGAATTACCACGAGCTGTCCACACGTCTGTAGGTCGATCAGTCTATGTTCATTCTGGGCAGACGCAACTCGCGCTCGCACGTTTAAATAATGGATATTGAGACTGTAGCTGCCGCAGCTCTTTATTTATTTAGTACTTTTAACTACTACTTGTGTGTGCGTTTATTAGCAACTTAATAACGTCATTAAACAATTTATATGATATAATTTGTCGCTAGATGTAAGTAAGTAAGTACTTGTATTTTCTTAGATTGAACATTTTAATAGTTGAAATCAATCACATCAAGTTATTTAAGTGATTTACTTGTTTATTTACACATACTTATACATATAGTAAATCTCACGACAGCTTATCTCACTGAACGTGTATACAAAATTTATTCACGCCCACCAAACCACCACCACTCACCACCCATCAAAAACGGTCCACCCATTGAGACGAATCAAACTCGACGCCGTTGTGTCGCTTAATTACTAAGTTCCTTCGGCCACCTTCCAGCTCCATCATCAGATCCTGGTTACCATCTAGCACTAAAGTACTCGTCAAGATGAATCAAAAGAGCCGATACTCGATGGAGTTATGTCGTTTAATTACTGAGTTCCTACGGCCACCTTCCAGCTCCATCATCAGACCCTGGTTACCTTTTAGGACCAAAGTACTCGTCAAGACGATTCAATCGAGCCCAAACTCGACGAGGTTGTGTCGTTTCATTGCGAAGTTCCAATGGCCACATTCCAGTTCCATTATCAGATCAGCATCATATCATCATAATATGACATTGTCACGCGATTTACACTAATTACAAATTAATTGAAATAGGTACATAGTTAACTACAATATTGATTTATACGTAGGTGGTATACTTACTACATTTTTATTTTTGTGGTATTTATTTTTTGGATTCCACAGACAGTTTTCAGCTTGATAGAGCTCAATAAACCTAAAAGTTTCCTCGGTGGTCATATTGCTAGTCATTTTGAGCGTTTTTGCAAAAGTAGGTACGAAAACACAAGAAGCACGCGTTTTTTTTTTTTTTTTTATAAAAGAGGGAGGCAAACGAGCAGGCGGGTCACCTGATGGAAAGTAATCACCGCCGCCCATGGACACCCGCAAAACCAGAGGAATCGCAGATGCGTTGCCGGCCTTTAAGGGAGGAATAGGTTTAAGGAAGGAATAGGAGTTGGGAGGGGGGGAGGGGGGGAAGGGGCCTCCGGAACCCTCACTGGTCGGACGAAACACAACAGCACCAAGTGCCGTTATTTCACGCCGAATATTCGTGAGAGGATGGTATTACGCCGGGCGAGCCGGCCCATTGCGTGCTGCAACGCAGCGTGGCTCTACCACTCAGTCAGTGTTACTCATTTAGCACCACCCAGGGATCACGTGTAGGGTCTCAAGGGTAAACCTACGGACGCGAGCAACTTTAACCCCCCAAATCCCCAAAGCGTGCACTCTCAATCGCAACTCCGATCAAACTGATGCGCCAGCAGACGTGTGGACAGACGCCGGACGTTGGCGCCGAATCCTTTTGATGCGTGCCACAAAAACCGACAACAGTCGGATGCGTGGCAGATGCATCTGCAGACGTTAAATACCTACCACAGACGCGCAAATCACCCTCTCCGATGCGTCTGCCGACGTGAAGAGGGGGCTTCACACGTTTTACGATTACATGCTCTTATTGTCTGCGTGCCCGATTGTTTCAGTTTTCTCTGTACGATTTGATAAGACTGCCAAATTGTTTAGTTGTTTTAAACTGAGTTGCAGTAGAAGCATTACCAATCTATCTAAAACCGACGACAACATATCTCTATAAATAAAGTAAGTAACATCTTTAATCGCACCTCTATTCCACACATTTTGCCGGGAAGCTTTATCCCGGCTCCCGAGAAGCCAGCTACAGATTTGCCGGTCCCGCCGCGCGCCGGCGGGTGGGATTGCGAGCGATAAAAGCGAAACAAATACACGCTTCTGGAGCATTTTCTTATTGTGGGCTCGGGACGCTTGCAGCGCTCTGAATGACTGAGGTTACGGGGCGCATCTGCGTCTTAACATTGAGTACCTAACACCGAGATTAGACATTATCTAGATGATTATTTTATACGACCAAAGAAGCAGCCGCCTCTGTGGTCTAGTGGCTAAGCCACCGGTCTCAGACCCAGAGGGGTCTCGGGCTTGATTCCCAGCGGGGGGTACATCTTTGTGTACATGGTTTTTTTTAATTTATAAAAGAAGGAGGCAAACAAGCAGGCGGATCACTGATGGAGAGTAATCACCGCCGCCCATGGACACCCGCAAAACCAGAGAAATCGCAGGCGCGTTGCCGTCCTTTAAGGAAGAAATAGGGTTAAGGATGGAATAGGAATTGTAAGGGGGGGGGGGAGGGGGATGGGCTTCTGGAACCCTCACTGGCCGGACGAAACACAACAGCACCAAGTGCCATTATGCCAAGTGCTGCAACGCAGCGTAGCTCTACCACTCAGTCAGTGTCACTCATTTAGCACCACCCAGGGGTCACGTAAAGGGTCTCAAGGGTAAACCTACAGACGGGAGTATTATTTATTATTTATTTTTATTTAATACTTTATGCACAACTGTACAGAGGCGGACCTAATAATTTAGGCATTTTCTCCCAGTCAACCATATGGTGGTGCAGAGAAATAAGTGGTAGGGTGCACAACTAAAATGAAAATATGGTAAATTTCATACATAATTATACTATAAACATTATATACAACTCAGATACATATACACCTTTTACATATATACACCGTAGATACATAATATACACTCTATAATATATAAATAGTTAGGAAATATATAAATATCACACATATAATTAATAAACGATTACTAATGTGGAGTATCAGCTTGTTCGGTTAGATAGCTGCGCAATTTAGTTTTGAACGCGTACCGACTGGTGGACATTCTAATACTCGTATTTATAGGAAGAGAATTCCAAAGGAGAATAGGTTTGACAAAGAAGGAAGAGTGAACGATGTCGGAGTGGTGAGAGGGACATTTTAGAAGGCGATTAGAAGAAGAACGAAGTGTTTTTTCATGAGTGTTACATGGGTATTGAAAGTGTGAGGAAAGATACGAAGGGGAATTAGGAGAGCATAACACGGAAAATAAAGTGGTCGAGGCCCGCATACTTCTACGCAGCCGTATGGGTAACCATTTAAGCTGCGTTCGGCATGCGGACACATGATCATATTTACGAAGGTTAAAGACGAATCGAATGCAGTTATTTAGGAGACGGTCAAGCTTATTGAGTAGATCTGGATTCAGGTCGAGGTAGCACACATCACCATAGTCGACGATAGGAAAGATTAAGGTCTGTACAAGCATAGCCTTGACGCTAACAGGCAAAAAGTTCTTGAAGCGATAAAGGTATTCCAGTGACTTTTCGACAAACATTCGTCACCTGAGCCTGCCAGTTCAACCTCGAGTCGACAAGCAAACCCAGATCCTTTACATTATCAGTGATAGGTATTGGAGTGCCGTCGAAAATAATGGGATGAAGTCCGCTGAAATTAATTCTTGACATCATCCGTGGACTCCCTATCAATACAGCTTGGCATTTTGCAGGGTTGACAGCTACCCCAAACTCGTCGGACCAGGATTTGATGCTGTTTAAGTCTTTATTTAGATCATCAATGGCATCATTCAGCCCATCCACATTTGCCTGGGCATATAATTGCAGGTCGTCGGCGTAGAGATAATACGAATACTGAATCTTGTGAGTGATGAAATTAATAAAAATTGAGAAAAGAAGGGGAGAAAGAATGCCGCCTTGAGGAACGCCAGTTTCTAATTTAGACCAGGTTAAGGATGATTCCCCTAATAGGACCGACTGCTGACGTTCCCGAAGATACGATGAAAACTATTCCACCACTTCGTCAGAGACCATAAGGTGGGACAGTATGGAAAGAAGGATGTCGTGACTGACGGTATTAAAAGCATTGGAGAAGTGAATAAGCACCAGGTTGGTTACTTTGCCGTCCTCCACTCCTGCCCTTATATCGCCGGTCACTTTAAGGAGGACGGTAACGGCGCTGTGCCCTGGCCTGAACCCAGATTGCAAAGAGTTAAGAAGAGAATTGTGATATACAAATTGGGAGAATTGCTTGTGGACACAGGCCTCGAGCACCTTGGACATAAAGGGAGGAATGGAAATTGGTCGAAAATGATTAGGGAGAGTTGAATTTGGAACTTTAGGAAGAGGACGGACGTAGGCTTTGCGCCATAGGGTGGGGAAAACTGCAGAGCTAAGAGAGGAATTAAAGATATGGGTGATAGCAGGGAGAAGATGATCCAGTATAGTGACTATCATACGTCGATTGATGTTTTCACAGCCCACAGCAGATTTAATGGAAAGGATAATTTTTTTGATCTCTGCCTGAGTGACTGGAGAAAAGCAAAACGGGGCTATATTGGGACGCGTTAAACCTGGTATAGAAACAACGGTGCGATTGATAGACATAGGATCTAGTTTAGATGTGGCAGTATAGTGGAGATTTAAATCATTTAGATTAATCGAGTTTGGCAGGTCTAAATTTCGCGATTTGCCAATTCCGAGAGTTCCAAGAAACTTCCAGATGTCAGCAGAAGAAGAAGAAGAGATGTTATTGAGAATATGGCGACGTTAAGCGTTACGTATCATCTGGTTACACGGATTCCTAGCAGTCTTAAAAGAGTTCCAATTATCATCCATACGATTACGTTTAAACCTTCGGAATGCCCGGTCCCTACGCCTCATTGCCATTTGAATGCCTTTGGTCATCCAAGGCGCCGGTGGCTGCTTTACCCTGATCTTCCTTACGGGTGCATAGCGATCATATACGACAGTTACAGTATCGTTAAGTATATGAACCTTCTCGTCGACAGAGGACGCTTGAACCAGGGCATCCCAGTTGGTCTCAGACACTTCGCTCTGCATCTTATCAACGTCAATATGGGCAAAGCTACGCCTATACAGTACCTTAGGGATAGGTTTTGGTGGCTTGAGTTTATAGGAGAGGAAAATTAGGTCGTGATGGGAAAAACCAGGAGCTATATGTTGACCGAATGACGGGACAAGGGCTGGATTTGAGGTGAGGATCAAGTCAAGCCATGGTCGTCACCAGCAATGTTCCGGTGAGTTGGTTGTAAAGGTAAGACATGAAGGCTGGCTGACTCGATGATGTGACGCAGTTTACAGGACCGAGGGAAGTTAGGTACTAGGAGGTTTGTATTAAAATCACCCATGATGAATTGTGATGTGCGTACTCAAAACCCAGAAATTCTAAAACCGATTTAAAATCAGTGAAATAGTCAACAGAGGGGTAACAGTAGACGACACCAAGAATAGCTTGAGCGCTCCCTGGGTCAATCTCCAGAAACACCCGTTTCTCAACAACTCAGCATGAGAGTCAGGTCTAGAAGAAGCAACTATTTTATAGGAGATAGCGCTGCGAAGATAGATGGCCACGCCACCTCCACCCCTCGCAACGCGATCATTTCGAATAAGAGTAAAGTCAGGAAGGGAGAAGGCAGTGGACAGAAGATGTGGTATTAACCAAGTTTCAGAAATTAAAACGACATGTATATTTCGACTAGAGAACACATCGAGCAATTCACTGTGATGACTTGGTACACTTTGTGCGTTGATATGACACACGTTTAGAAGATTTGAAGAATTACCAAATGTTTGACTCAGAAAGTCACCAAGGGTGTCGGTAGCGGAACAAAAGCTTTCACCACTAGAAGCTGATACTGATTCATTAGCAGAATAATAAGAGCAATCGTCAAATTACATATTATTAAATAAATATAGGTAGATTAAAAATAATAATAATAATAATAAAAAATTGAATAAAGTCAACTGTGCGTGGTTTTTTACGCCCTAAACGTATCACCACACCACCCGCCAGCCTTACATCAACTTTGATGAAGAATAATAACAATAATAAAAACAAGGGGATCAAAAGTAAGGAGAACAATTAACAGTAACAACATATATTCACGCTAAACAATAATAATAATTGGTCACGCATAAGTTATATTCCACCTAAGTAAACTTGGTTTGGCAAATACATAATTTGATTTGATTAATAATAAAATTAGTAGCAAAAGTGCGAATTAGGCTTTAAATCTAAAGTTGTACAATACAAGCTAAGAGATTTCAAAACGTTAAAATAAGCATAGGCACTAAAACCTGTGAACTGTCAAGTACAGATCAAAGAGAGACGTTAAAATAGGCCGTTAGTGTAACTGTCATGTCAATGTCAGTCGAACTGAGTCATAGAGAAAAATATTACCTAGTCCTACCTACCTACTGAATTTAATGAGCAAAGAAAGGACTTCTTTCTTATTAACAAATCTAAACAATAAAAACATGGTTCAACAACAGAGTAATCTAAGTGATAAAAATATATTAGCAGAACGAGAAAACAAGAACGCAATAATGTAAAACAATTTGTTACTAATCTGGCCACGATATTGAATGTTTTATCTCTTGTGTTGCGGGAAAAAAAAAGGATAATTACTAACTAGTACTATAACATAAAACACTTGACGAGGACTTAAAATGGTAAGTGGATAGCTTATTACAGTATAAAACACCTTAAATCATTCAATTACTCTACCAAAATGTAACATGACTAACATGAGAACAAAAATAAAAAGGTTACTTGTTCTTATTGGCAGGTTTAACGCTACGAGTCACGGCGGCCGCCGACGACGCACCAGGATACCCAGCAATGATGGTCTCCAGGTCTTCACTCGAGACAACTTTATGGCGCCTTCCATCAGAGGTCTTGATCAAGATGACTCCATCCTGCGTCCAGCAAGTCCGAACACCGAAATGCAGTCGAGCCTTATTGAAAACAGTTTGCCTCGATCTTGTGAGAAACTCCTTCACCGAGATGTTGGTCCCCTTCAAGCTGGTTTTCGCCCTCCACACCGCGGCCCTCACGTCATATTGAGAAAACCTAACAAGAACAGGCCGTTGCCGATCACGCTCACTGCCGCTGGTAGTCCCCAATCTGTGACAGACCGCTACGGAGGCCTTTGTGGTATCTTTGAGACCTAATTTAGATTGGAGGATGCCCAAAATAAGGTCCTGACAGTCCTCCTTCTCGGCTTTAGTTATACCCAGGAAAATCAAGGCTTTACGGCGGTGTCTAGTTTCAATAGCATCAATCTGAGTAGAGCACTCATTAATCTGCCTCCGGAGCAACCCGAGCATTCTAAACACGAGCTCCCTGAAGGTGCGGAAATCATTTCATTTGATTTATTTATTGCATCACATATTGTATGTACATTAGGGTCTTATAAAATATGGTAGTAATCATATGGGCCCAGGAAGGGCGTTGCAAATTTCTAATAGCACTTTTTTTTAAATTACTTAAGTATATAACAATATTTTATGAATCATTAAATTAATTGATTAAATACTAACAATTTTTTTTTTACAGCAGAAGGAGGCAAACGAGCAAGCGGGTCACCTGATGGAAAGTAATCACCGCCGCCCATGGACACCCGCAAAACCAGAGGAATCGCAGGCGCGTTGCCGGCCTTTAAGGAAGGAATAGACTCGTTTCTTGAAGATCCCTAAGTCATAACGGTCCGATTATCGCCGCTGAGAGCTGGTTCCACAACACTGTAGTTTGAGGCAAGAAATTTCTTGAAAAACGCACAGTAGTAGACCGCCATCCATCAAGGTGATGTGGATGGAATGACAGTCGATTGCGTGTAGTGCGGTGAAGGAAATCAGCGGCACGGATCAAGCCGAACAATTCCTCAGAACACTCCCCATGATAAATACGGTACAATATACAGAGAGACGCCACGTCTCTCCGAAGAGCTAGAAAATCGAGCCGTCCTGAAATAACCACGTCGTCGACAATTCGAGCAGCTCTGCGTTGAATGCGGTCAAATGGAAGGAGTTGGTATTGGGGTGCTCCAGCCCAGAGATGGGAGCAGTATTCCATAAGCGGCCTGACCTGTGCTTTATACAGTTGTAAACGGTGGGCCGGCGTGAAATACTGACCCGCTCTATTAAGCACACCCAGCTTTTTCGAAGCTAATTTAGCTTTACCTTCCAAATGACCACGAAACTGAACGTCACTCGAAATATCGACGCCAAGGATTCCAATAGTCGGATTGGTATCAAGGGGAGCTCCCTCAAAGTTCAGAGGTACGACGAAGGGATGTTTTTTCGCGGTAAATGCGCAAACTTGTGTTTTGGAGGGGTTAAAGCGGACTAGGTTATGTCGGCCCCAATCCGAGACATGACTTAACATGTTCTCGGTGTCAGTCACAAGTTTATTCCGGCTCTCGATGACGCTTTCCAGAGAAATATTAGCTCGCCCGGTGTAGAGCGTATCCCCAGTACTGTCGTCTGCATAGCAATGAATGCTGTTGTTATACAACATGTCATTGATATGCAGAAGAAATAGAGTAGGGGACAACACACACCCCTGCGGGACTCCAGCATTCACGGGCTTCATGTCGGAGCACGAACCGTCGACTGCGACGCTGATGATACGCCCAGTGAGAAAGCTGGCAATCCATGAACACAATTTCTCAGGAAGCCCGTATGATGGAAGTTTAGAGAGAAGAGCCCTGTGCCATACCCTGTCGAAAGCTTTCGCTACGTCAAGCTAACTGCCAGTGCCTCCCCTTTACTCTCGACTGCCTCCGCCATCGGTGAGTAAGATACACTAAAAGATCAACAGCCGAACGACCGCGACCAAAACCATACTGGCGATCACTTAGTAGCTGGTTCTCTTCTAGGTACCTTAAGAGCTGGCGGTTTGAACTGGTGCCAATTCAAGAGCACACGTCCGAAGCACAATGGGTGGAACTGCATCAGGCCCACTCGCCTTGTGGATATCAAGGGAAAAAAGAGCCTTACGAACTGACCTTTGCAGGATCTTAACGTTTGGCATTGTACAAGCGCAATGCGGTATGGTTGGTGGAGTGTTTTCCCCATCGTCCAAGGTACATCGTCCAGCGAAAAGAGAGCCCAAGAGATCGGCTTTCTCCTTTGCAGTATAGGCCAGGCAGTCATCGGTCTTGTGCAATGGTGGTAGGGACGGCTGACAAAAATTCGATAAGATAGCTTTGGCGAGAGACCAGAACGCACGCGTCCCCGAAGGAAGGCGCACTAGCCTCTCGCCAATTCTACCTATGAATGATGAATTCGCCTTGGCAATATCCTTCTTAAAGGACCTGGCGGCAAAGTTGTACTTCTTTCTGAGCGCACTAGTGTTTGGATCCTTTGACGACACCGCATTAGCCCAGGCTTGGTAATGTTGTCGATTTTGGCGAGACGCCATTTTGCAGCAACGACCAAACCATGGTTGGGACTTGCCGGCAATGGGAACCACAGAGTTTGGGATGAAAAGTTCCATTCCCTGCAGTATCACATCAACAACAGAGTCAGCGGCGACATCAGGGTCATCCAGCGAGAAGCAAACTCGCCACCACGGGTAGGACGCAAAGAAACTTCGCATCCCATCCCAGTCCGCTGACCTATAATGCCAGACTCGACGGCTAGCCGCTGGTTGGTCAGACAGTGGTCTGATGAGCCTAGTGGTGCATCAACAGAAACTTGATAGCCGTCTGGGTGCGAGGTCAGCAGAAGGTCCAATAAAGAAGGTGCATGGCCCTCCAC
The DNA here is from genome assembly GCA_963921215.1 of Scoparia ambigualis. Lineage (NCBI taxonomy): Eukaryota > Metazoa > Arthropoda > Insecta > Lepidoptera > Crambidae > Scoparia > Scoparia ambigualis. The sequence goes on along the minus strand of OY992505.1, from coordinate 39,439,671 downwards.
ATCTGGAACCCGTGTTGGCTCTGTTACCAATTGGGACAGACTGTAGGCTAAAGCGAAGTCATGAACGGCTCTACCCGCGTGGTCAGTTGTGCGTGAACCAAGCCATTCGACGTGATGGGCGTTGAAGTCTCCCAATACCACAATCTCGGCCGAGGATATCCGTTGGAGAAGGGAGTCCGTCGCCGCTTGGACGGTCTCGATAAGTTGGTCAGTTCCGATGTTACCGCTGTGGGACCTATACAGGCACGCGTAAATGCGAAGATGACGTCCGCAGTCGACGTGTAGCCATAAGATGGAAAGGTCCCTATCTTCAAGATTGCCAAGGCGACGGACGCATATATCCTCCCTGACATAGGCACAAACACCGGCTCGTGGCACAAATGCATGTTCCAGGTTGTATCCCGGGTAGCGCAAGTAGGAGATGTCAGGAGGGGGGGATATCTGCGTCTCGGTGAGGAAGAGCAAGGCCGGTTTCACCGTCTCGAGGTTGTAATGGACGGCGCTCAAGTTAGAGTGGATTCCCCTGATGTTGCAGAAGTCAAATGATTAGTAAGTAATAATAAAACAATGATTGTATTTTTAAATATAAAATAAATTAATCATAGAAATTTTACCGACACCTTCAACATATTATTCATTCTAGGATAAAAAATAGTATTAGTTGTTTTAACAGCAGGTATGGTTGAAAATTTTATTAGTGTAATTTTTTTTTTTAACTTATAGCATTGCATTGGTATTATCGTTAAAGAACTCGCTTAATTCATAAAAACACTTGTCTTGCAGGAATTTTTTTAGCAAATTTATAATTATATTCGTGTCAGGTTCAGCCTTTATGTAATTAGGTAGTCTATTATATGCTTTTATCGTCATTGCGTGTGGTCCTGAACTAGCTATAGCAAGCTTGTACATAGGCATTATCAAATTATTCGGATACCGAGACCTAGCGTTTACGTCGCTCTTTTTAGTGTATAGATTGGGATACTTGCGCACAAACTTACACAACTCCAGTACATATATACATTTTAATGGTAGTAATTTGTATTTAGAGAAGTATGGTTTGCAGCTTTCAATACTCTTTATTTGTGCAAGGATACGTATCCACTTTTTTTGTAGAATAAATATATCCTCCGAGTCCGTGCTGTTGCTCCACAAAATTATCCCATATGTGATCCAAGCATAGCTGTAGGCGTAGTACGCGGCTAGTGAAGTTTTGAAGTCGGAATTTCTTTTGAGTTGTCCTAGGGCGTAAAGGAATTTTGACATTTTTTGTTTTATTTTCATAATATGCTGTTTCCAGTTTAAATTACAATCCAAATCCAGTCCGAGTAATGTCGTAGAGTTTAAGCTTTCTATATTATTACCATTAAAAGAATAATGAATATTTAATGGGATTTTTTGATAGTCTTAGTCATGTCGAGCATTATACCTATTGCGTATTCTTTAGTTTCCCAAATCTTCAGCAACCTTAGCTACAGTTTCCTTGCTAGGTCCTGCGTTCTTGATCTGTGCTTCAAGGTGCTGCATCTTCTTGGTGAAGCACTCCTCCAAGCTCTTCTGTGCAGACACAATATCGGACAGCTGTGACATAGTGTAGTTCCGATGCGAATAGTGCTGTTGTAGATAGGTGTGAGAGATGTGCTGGCAGGTGGTTTTTTTTTTTTTTTTATAAAAGAGGGATGCAAACGAGCAGGCGGGTCACCTGATGGAGAGTAATCACCGCCGCCCATGGACAAAAATGTCGCAAAACCAGAGGAATCGCAGACGTGTTGCCGGCCTTTAAGGGAGGAATAGGTTTAAGGAAGGAATCGGAATTGGGAGGAGGGGGGGGGGGGAGAAGGAGCCTCCAAGCACCAAGTGCCATTATTTCACGCCGAATATTAGTGAGAGGGTGGTATTACGCCGGGCGAGCCGGCCCAATGCGTGCTGCAACGCAGCGTGGCTCTACCACTCAGTCAGTGTCACTCATTTAGCACCACCCAGGGATCACGTGTAGGGTCTCAAGGGTAAACCTACGGACGCGAGCAACTTTGACCCCCAAAAGTTGGTCTAAGTGCACTATTATTACATTAAATGTAATGCAAATGTAAGTAGATTTGTTTTATTTGTTATGCAACAAAATACACTACAAATTGAGTCATAAAAACCACTGTTTTTAATTAAATTAAAATTGAGGATTAAAGTGCACTGTTTCCGTTTTTAACACCTACCGCCGAAAAAAAAAAGTAAAGTAAGGAGAAACTTTAACCCTCAAAATGGTTTGGTTGGTGATAGGGCTGTTCGGTAAACCTGGCTAGCTACCACCATCTTATCTAAGTCTGTCGCCAAAACAACGATGTTTAAAGCATTGTTGTGTTCCGACACTTTAGCGATAAGATAGCCAGTTCCTTAGTTAAGGATTTCGGGTGAAGGGCGTTTCCACATTCCGCCTTATCGTCACTTACCATCAGGTGAGACAAAAGCCAAGCTCTTACTCGTCGTAGAATAATAATAATAAACAAAATTAGGTAAAATGGTGGTAGCTTGCCAAGTGGATAATATAGAACAAGCTTTACCAACCTTACCCACGAGTTGCAAGCGGGCACGAAATTTACTAGCTACCCCTCTTGAAATGTAACCCAGAACCTCTGGGTCTAGCACTGGTAGCCTGACCTGATAGTACCTACAGAAGCAGTAAAAATTAAATTTGTAACTTGTCATACTTTTTTAGCTAACAGTACTCCTCCATCGCACAGAGGGCGCTGTTGATTGTGCTATAATCGTAAGTATCATGTCAACCGCCCAATGTGTCGGGTGTTTGGGCGACAACTGCTGCGCGACTGGCTGACACGCTCTCATCGCGACGGAGAGGTCACTTTAGGCGCGACGCCCACAGGAGAGTAGAGTCGAGGCGCGTTGAGGCGCGGTGGGCGCACCAACGATAAGCGGCGCGCCGCCGCCGCACCGCCTCTAGTAAGTCGTCCCATTTATTTCCTAAGGCGCGATGCCTACACGAAAGTCGAGTCGAGGCGCGAAAAGGCACGGGCGCACAAACGCTAAGCGCCGCGCCGCCTCTAGTAAGTCGTCCCATTTATTTCCTAAGGCGCGACGCCCACACGAGAGTCGAGTCGAGGTGCGAGCGCACAAACGCTAAGCGGCTCGCCGCCGCCGCACACCGCCTCTAGAAAGTCGTCCCATTTATTTCCTAAGGCGCGATGCCACCACGAGAGTCGCAAACGCTAAGCGGCGCGCCGCCACCGCACAGTGTCACGTCCCATACCCAAAAATAAAAAAATCGAAAGGAATTGAGTTAGATTTCAAATTAAGGTGAGTTAAGATAGATAGTTATCCTCTATAAATAACATAAAATAATAGATAGTATCGTCATTCTGGTTAATAAGTTATCACTCAGTGAAGTCTGTCGTGTAAATATCTCGTCATTCGCTACGTTATTAAGTGCATCTAACGATTAATAATTACGGAGTTCTTATTGCTGTGTTATTATAAGTTTTGAATATTATAACTATATCTGATCGTAAGTCATATACAAAAATATAATATTTTGATTTAGGAGTTAGTAGGGACGATATTTACTTAGATCGGTACTAAATTAAAAGAAATTTTCAAGTTTGACGAGTGTTCTTAAAAATACATCCAAAACCATCTCTGGGAATATTATTATTTCGTGTTCAGTTGTGTGTCTACTATATTTTGACAATATTTTTTCTTGCGGAAACTTGCAGATTTGATGATTATTTGCATTTTTTAGGATCAAAATTTAACTTATTAAAAATGAAGATCTTTTCGAAATTTGGCTTCGAGTCATAAACAAGAAAAAACTCTTTGCAGTAGGCAATAAAATACATGAGCTTTTATATATAAATGAATGCCCAGACAATATTCGCCAAAAAATATTAAAATTATCGGAATTTCATTCATTGGTTTTAAATGGAAAGAAAGTTCTCGTAAACGTGAAGAATTTCAAATGAAAAATGATGCGTGACTAAAAGAGACCTTGAGACTTCCTGAAAACGTCTGTACGTCTTATTCGGAATAATTTTTGTTATTTTGTTTTTTTTTTTCATGAAAAAATATTAATGAAAAAATGTTAACCTCCTTTTTTATAAAGTTAATTAAATACTGTAACTAACAAAAATAAAAAGAAGCTATTTTTTAAATATATGTTGAATTATTAACTTCCCCCTTTTCTCCATACAATCGTTACACTGTGCGCCGCGCCGCCTCTAGTAAGTCGTCCCATTTATTTCCTAAGGAAACCGCGCCGGGACGCGCCTCGATTTCGTCGTCTCTCGTCCGCGACATATCCTAAGCCTACTGGATTGTACTAGTAGGTACCACAGACCAACTAATAGTTCCAATGGACTAGTACTCAAAACTAGAGCCACAACAGCTCTATTCACTGTGTTATATGACACAGCGGGCGTCGTTTGTTTTATTTATTTATTAAGATACACCATCGACAGTATCATTTTACATAGTAATAAAGTTTTAAATATAAATACTTATTTCAAAGATATGCCTTTACAGGTGTATACAGCATTCACAAATTGAATTGCTACCAATAATAAAATAAAATTATAATCATAAACTAACAGTTATAAATTAATTACTTAAGAAAAAACTTCTCTAACTGGGTAATGAATTAAATATTGCCACACACTTCCTCTTGAACAAGCATTCATTGTCATTAAATATATCTATGTCCTGGGTATTCAATTCATTATACGTTCGCATACACCGGTGTAGCGGGGCAAACTTCCCCAATTTGGTTCTGCTGAGGGGAATGTTAAAGATGTTGGTTAAGGGATGTCGAGGGACATGGTAAGGAACGGTGAGGTTGGCCTGCATAAATTGAAAAGTGGCTGTTAAGAGGCCTATTACATCTCGACTGTGATTTTTGCGTAAATTGGTCAATTTTGGCGTTATGGATCTCAGAAACAAAAATACACAATTATGACTTATTGAATAGTGTAGAATAGCTATTGGAATAGTGCGTAGCGGCCTAGCTTTTTGAATATTTTGCTTAACTTTTTAATTAAACCCAAAATTGCAGAGCAAGATTTTCAAAAAGTGCGCGAAGGCACTTTTTTGAGCTCATCGATTGAACTACTGTTCTGAACAAGTGAAATAAAATAATTATAATGTTGTATCTTATATAGTCGAATAGTGCGTAGCGGCCCCGGAATTTTAAGATATCATTAATTTTATATAGAAAAAAAGTCTTATTCTAAACCAAAAAACTTCGAAAATTGCTATAAGTTAACTGTGAATATCTCCTATCTACGATAATATTATTGAGCAAAATTTATACCAGAGTAATTGTTAATTCATGAGGGATAAAGATTTTATAATTAATTTATTATCCTATTTCGATAAAAACGATAAATACAACTGCAAAATTACTACAAAATGCGATGCGCCGGCCGTCCGAATTCAACTTATGCTCACAGAATGGAGATTTGTAATATTATGCACAAATTTATTATCCTATTTCGATAAAAACGATAAATACAACTGCAAAATTACTACAAAATGCGAAAATGGGCATTTTACGCAAAAATCACATTCAAAATGTAATAGGCCTCTTAACAATAAAGTAAGATATGTCGTTTATAAACGTTAAAAAATATCAGGCCGATATGTGACCCTTTTGGTACACCAGACACTGCTATGTAATCATTCGATTTATAGCCATGCACCGTAACACTTAATATTCTGTCTTTCAGGTATGAGCTTAACCAACGCAATATATCTCCGTGCCATGCCGATGCCATAAGCTTTGAGCTTAATTAATAAGATTGTATGGTCTACCGTATCGAACGCAGTTGAGAAGTCGGTATATATAGCATCGACCTGCACTTTACTATTCATTGATTTAGCCAGGTCCGTAACGTACTCCATTAGATTGCTGACGGTCAATCTATTCTTACAAAAGCTATGCTGTGTATCTGTCATAATATTCTTTAAATGATCGGATAAACTAAGCACTCGTATGTTTTGGCTAGCTCGCTTATAATTGACACTGGGCGGTAATTCTTAACGTCAGATTTATTACCCTTTTTTATAAATTGGTATTACGTTAGAACGTTTCCATTCAGTTGGAAAAACACCAGAGGCAAGGGATTTCTCAAATATGATTTTTAAAGATACTGCTAGATATTTTGCGGTGATTTTAATAAATAATGGAGGTATTCTATCAAGGCCGACACTTTTGCTAGTATCAACAGATTTAAGAATTGTTAGAATTTGTCGTTCAGTTATATCTACCTTGCTAAGAGAGTATTGAGGAAAACCGTCAATAAGATCAGGGCACTTAGCGTTTCCAGGTTGTGAAAAAACTGAAGAGAAGTGCGTCACAAAAAGAGAACAAATTCCAAAAGGTTCTCGGCTCTTTCTTGAGGCAAGGTATACACTATTATAATAAAATACCAAGTACTATACTAGATTTACCTTTTGATAAGTTTAAGAATCATGTAAAATCTTGTTTACTTAGGAAAGGTTATTACACAGTCAAGGAATATTTAGAAGACAAAACAGCCTGGTTATAATAATATATTTAAATTATTTTTTTATTAATCCATTATTCTTATAACTGATTGTTTAATTTGGTAACGACATATTGTTTTGTAAATGTCGTTAGGTAGTTCTATATTATTTTAAAGCTGTGGAGTTTCTTGCGCCCGTTCTTCTCCACAGCGAAAATATTTTCTAAATGGGTTTGCACATCCATCCAAATAAATTTGGACGATTCAAAATGCTTATTTAAATTTAATTGAATAAAGAAATTTTGAGTTTGAATTTTAGTTTAGTCCACTTTTCAATAGCGACTGCACATGTGCTCAGCGTGACAGGTGGTGAGCCCATCGCCGTTCTATGCTGCTGGTTGTATGTGCAGTCTTTAGTCCGCCTTTGACGACACCCAAGGGAAAAGAGGTGTGGTAGTATTCTTTTACCGCTACGCGTCACGGTTTTATAAAACAACTATAATATTATAAGCTGTTTTAAAAATGTCTGGGCCAAATTCGATAAAGAAGGTTGTAAACAAATTGTTTAAATGTTTTGTGCAAATGCCTGGTGTCACTAAAGTTGTTGCTTAACTGGAAAATTCGGTCACTTTTTAGAAGTTTAAATTTAGTTGTCTTTTTAATTCATTTCAGTTGTGCTTCTCAACTATGCCGATGCCGGTCCCAAGCCCAGATGCAAAAAGCGGAGGGTTGGCTGAGAACGACAAATTCAACCCTACCATCAATAACCTGGTGGGTAGTCAGCCATAAAATTTGTCAACGCCGAGCAATGGGCGGCGGTATAATAACCCATCAAACTGTCCATCGAAGGCAATGAGCGACTAAATATCCTCTAAAAGATCGAAGGTAGATGCTTGGGAAACATCTGCAATTACTTCCCCCCCCCCCCCCTTTATGAATATGGAACATGAAGATTGTGATTTGTCCTGCGATCCGGCTAACACCCGGCGCCAAAAGGTACCCGGGCCTCTTGGTGTGAAATTTGCTACCGAAGACTGTACAGATGTGGGTGACCAGGCCTCTGGAACAGTGAATGCCACTGGAAAACGTAAATTAGTGCAACAGGCGTTCCATCCTAGCTTATTTATAAGAAATAGAAGCGCATCGGTGGGAAGTAGAGATCAACTAGATTTGCCATCACAACTGTTGATCGATAAAGAACGAGAAATAACCACTCCTAAACCTCCTGACTAGCAAAGAGACCCCGTAGCGAAAACTAACAAGAGAAAAAAGATGTCTCAAACACCGTCTCCGGAGGGACTAAAAATAAACAACAGGTTCAGCGAACTGCCAGTTGACCTAACTGAAGAACCTACTGCTCCAAAGGAGAAACGATCTGGTAAGCCTCCACCAATCATTCTTTATGGGAGCTATGACATAAACAAACTTACAGAACTTCTTGAATCGACTACAGACAAAGAGGGCTTTACACTCAAAGTCGTAAATAGGAACCAACTTAGAATCACCTGCAAAAATGTTGAGATCTATAAAAACATAATCACCGTTGTACGGAGTAAGGGACTTATAGGCCATACCTTTAACCTGAAGGACCAACGATGCTATAGAGTGGTTATTAAAAATTTGCATCACACAACTCCACACAAAGCTATTGTAGAAGAAATAGCAGAGCCCGGTAATGAAGTTTATGGTGAAATTATAAATGCGAAGTATGGACCAGACAAAAAACCAACATCGACATTCTTTGTTAACATGGTCCCAGGCCCAAATAACAAAGCGGTTAAAAATATAAAATATATATACCATCAGTCGGTTGTTATCGAAGATCCTAAAAAGCGAACAACAATAACACAGTGCCAAAGATGTCAACCGCTGCGTAAAATGTGCGCAAGGACACAAAACTGCAGACTGTCCTAAAAAAGATCGCAACTCACCGGCAATTTGTGCCTTATGCCAAGGTGCACACCCGGCGAATTACAAAGGCTGCGAGATATACAAAGAGATTCTCTCAAGACGAATGCCAAAATACCCTGCCAAAAGAGCCATTAAACCAGACCTGCCAAAACAGTTGAAAGAAGACACAATACCGTGCAACCTAGAAGGAAAAGACAAACCTGCTCTCTGCTCTGAGAAACTTAAACAACAACCGGAAGAAACACCACCTGAAACCAACGGCTATAGTCGCCTAGAACAACTGCTGATCAAACAATCTGAAAAATTTGATATTATCTTACAACAGATGAGTACCCTATTGGGTCTCGTAACCACACTCCTCAACAAACTGTCAAAGAACTAAGCCTCAGGTTAGCCACGTGGAACATAAATGGGTTTTTTTTTTTTTTTTTTTTTTTTTTTTTTTTAAATTGATTTAACTTTAGGTTTAATTTGTGCGTTTTATCCTTTTTTGCGCTTTTATGTAGGGAGATTAGGTACTTCCCCCACAGAATGGGGGTTACTAGGGAGAAAGGGGAAATTGGGTCGACAGTTAAGAATTTGGGAACAGTTGGATAGGGGATAATTTAGGATGTTGGGCTGTTTTAGGGAAAATTGGGGATGACGGTTAAAATGAAGCTACTATTATATTTTTGCTTAGACTTAAGGTCTTTGCCTATTCAAAAAGTAATTGCGGGTCGCTGTTTGGGTGGGAAGAAAATAGGAAGAAATGAAGAGGAAGAAAAAAGGAGAAGGAAGGGAAAAATAATTAGGGACACTGGGTGGAGTTTTTTATAATAAGAACTACAGTGATTCACATCTTTTAGGTGTGATTTATGCTTATGTTATTTTATTTAGTTATTTTCATTTTGATTTGCCATTAATTTGTTTTTTAGTTATTTTAGTTATTTTACAAGATTTTATTCAAATTTCATTGTTTTAAGGGTTATTTAGGTTTGAGTATTTGTTTAGGTTTGGGTATTTATTTTGATTTACTTATTTTTATTGTTTATTATTAGTTTTAAGATCTGTTTTAAAATATCAGTTATACTAGTTAAGTTTTAATTTATAGGGTTTGTATATTAGGTTTTTATTTATATATTTATTTTATTTATTTGTTTGAATTTTTCAAGTTTTTAGATAAGTTTTGTTTTATTTTATTTAAAGTTTAGTCTAGATATTGTTAATTAGGGACAATATATTTATTTTATTTATTTGTTTAATGAATTTTTAAGTTTTTAGATAAATTTTGTTTTATATTATTTTAAGTTTAGTCTAAATATTGTTAGTTATTTTATTTATTTGCCTAAGTTATTTAAGTATTTAGATAAGTATAGTTTTAGTTTAGCTTAGTTTAAGTTAAATAATAATATTAACAATATTAGTTTTATTTTGTTTATTTGTCTAGTTTTTTAGTTCTTAAGTAAATTTAGTTTTATTTTTGTTAACATTTAGGCTAAATTGTTTAGTTCCCGTAGTCGGTCTGGCTCTGCAGACGCAGGATCATCGACCGAATACGGGGGCACTCGCTGGTATTGGTGGCGTTGTGGCTTGTATCTACCTTAGTGCCCATGCGCAGGTTATGGGCCGAGCAGTTGTAGCACTTTGGCCCCTGGGTCTTATTGGGGCACTGTGCTACTTGATGGCCCGGACTGGCACAATGGGCACAAGGTCTCTTTTCTGCCGTGCACTTAGCCTTTGTATGGCCATACTGCAAGCATTCTCGGCATTGCACAAACCGGGAGAAGTCCTCCACGTGGACCCTACTGTGGTCCACGCAGAGCCTCCCGAGAGCGAGGATGACTTTTCGCATCTTGGGAGTGACCTCAATCACCGCGTTGTACAACGCCGGGTTGCGATTCGAAGTCAAGAAACAGATGCGGGTGACAGCCACATCATTTTGGGCAACAAGGACCTCCTCTAACTCCTCGCGGGCAACATCTTTCGATATGCCCTTCAGGATCATTAGAGGTGGTCTCTGCTTCGCCTGTTCGGCGACGAAATTAGAGCTCGATGCGTGACGGGCTATCGTCTCTTCGCACTGTTTCTTGTCTTCGAATTCGACTCGCAATTTTGAATTTGGTAGAGGCAATACCTTTACCGGAGCGTACTTGAGCTTCCGGAAGCTAATCTCTTTCTTCCACCGAGAAATAACCTCCGGAGGCTTGAGCGTGCAGTCGTACGCCGAAACGAGGACTGCTGGGTATGTTTTGGGCGTGGGGGTATAGGCCTGGCAGTGACGCTGGCATAGGAGGGAGCATACGGGAGTTCGGCTTCTTGGACCGTGTGGACAGTGCGAGCGCCGGCCGGCGGATCCAGGACGGGGGGGTGCTCCTTCAGTGCGGCTGTCACCATGTTTCCGGTCAGCCGCACAAGGTCTTCGAGGCGTGCCTGCTGCACCATCATCTCGTCGACCTTTTGAGCAACCTCCCGCCGGATCTCCGCCGCTGCCTCGCTTTGAATAGCGACTACGGCGCTCACACTGTTGTCCAGCTTGTGGCCTAACTCCCGAAAGTTTTCCTCACTATGATGGTCCTGGGTGGAGGAGAACTCCGGTTCGGGTTCGGGCCGTGTGCCAACATCCTCCTCGACCGCCATCTCTAAGTCCACAATGAGGTGCACGAGCCGTTCCGTGGTATGCAGGATTGTCTGTTTGTTGGCCCTTGTTACGGACTTACCCTCCTGAACCGCCCTATTTATGACGTCAATGCACTCCTCGATCGAATGCCTCAACGACTTCCTATGCCCCACGACGGATCTTTCAGTGGCGGTTGGTGTCTCCGGCTCACCCATCTCGCCCGATTGCGGGCTTGCAAATGCAACGTTATGTGCCATTTTGAGTTAGGTTAGGGTTAGGTTAGAGATTTTTTAAAGTTAATTATTTAAGAATTTTTATATAAAAAATTTTTCTGAAAATATGTTTTTTGGGTATTTTTGGGTCTAAATAATATTTGTGGAAAGATTTGGAAATTTTGAATTTTTGAAATTTTGGCCGAAAATTTTCTAAGTCTTTTTGGACTTTTTTGTTTTTTGGTGAATTTTAAAATTTTTGCCGGAATAGTGTTTGATAATTTTAAAAAAGCTTATATTAGCGATTTGAGGTATTTAAGGTATTTCCTTAGAGGAAATTTAAGAGTTCTAAAACATAAATGGGTTAGCACCGAACAAGTCTGAGTTAGAACTATTTATGGACAATAATCAACTTGACGCTGTACTTATATCCGAAGCACATTGTACGGACAGAAGTGAAGTCAGGATTAAGGGTTGCAATACCTACCTCACTACTCATCCTGATGGAACTGGGCATGCAGGAACCGCCATCGTAATAAGAAACTCGATTAAGCACCAAGTACTACCAGAGTTCAAAACTAACCATATTCAGGCGACCACTATATCTGTGGAATGCAAGAGTGGATGCCTTAACCTCTCAGCTGTCTACTGCCCACCAAGACACACAATTGATTCCGCTAGATTTAATCACTACTTCTTGACGTTGGGTGGCAGATTTGTTACAGGGGGTGATTGGAACGCCAAACACAAGACATGGAGGCAGAGATAGACAATACTTTGCAGCAAGACTTCCAATTGTCCTTGCCTCCAAGACCAGTGACAGTACATAAGCTGGTTAAAACCATACAAAATCTTCAAAGTAGAAAAGCCCCAGGATTCGATTTGATCACTAAGGAAATTCTTATTCAACTTCCTAGAAAGGCATTGGTCTATCTCACTACTTTGTACAATAGTATACTGCGGGTAGGAAAGTATCAGTAACAACCATGATACATAAAGCAGGAAAGCCTAAAGAAGAAGTTACTTCCTACAGGCCGATAAGTCTACGACCAACTCTCTTCAAAGTATTTGAAAAGATGCTTCTCACTAGAATAGCGCCAATACTGATAGAAAATAAGATTGTCCCCCAACACCAATTTGGATTCAGGCAACAGCATTCAACAGTTGAGCAAGTACATCGTGTGTGTGATAAAATTCGCAAATCACGGAAAGAAAGGAGTACTGCTCAGCTGCGTTCCTAGATATCCAACAGGCCTTCGACAAGGTGTGGCACAAGGGACTACTATGCAAAATAAAGCAGTCGCTGCCGCATAGTTTCTACCTACTGATGGCGTCATACCTGTCATACCTCCATCATCACAACCTCTGATACATCGCCCGATGGAACATTTACCTTAAGTAATTGTTAAAATTAGCTGGTTACACTTGTAATAACTTGATGGATAACAGCTGACGGCAGACTTATAAAAATAAATTGTTGAATTTGTTACATGATCATGAAATTATTATTTAATATTCGGCAAGTTAAGTTAAAAACATTTAATTGAACTAAAACTTGAAAAAAAAAACTACATTTACGGATTATAATAATTGTAACATTCTTATTTAATTTTGATATCGCCTTATTATATCGGAGTTGTTAGCTCAGTGGGTTGAGAACGGCTTGAAATGATGATGTAAATTCTACATGGACATGAGTGGCGGTGACATGTTTCTTCTTATTTGATTTACCATTGAGGTAGCAGATGATAGTGATGTCAATGATGATGTTCACTGGACAGGCGTGGCGGTGACGTGTTGCTTCTCTGATTTGCCTTTAAGGTAGGGCACGCCCACGCAGTACACGATGACCTTGAGGAAGTCGTCGTGCAACGGGTCGTTGTTGCGCTTGAGCAGCACGTATGCCTTGTTGAGCGACTCCCACATCACCAGAGGCGGGTCCCGCTGCTGTGTCGTTGGGAAGTCACACACTCGCATCAGCACGCCGACTGGGGTTGGGCACACGAGGTTCTAAACAAAAAAACATGTTCTCATTGTACCAAGTATTAAGTTTTTCATCTTCTTCGTCATGTGCTACCTAGGAGAATATGGTCAAAGAGTTGAGTAGTATTCAAATTGTACTTCACTGCATACCAGTCTTTTTTATCAAAATCCCTAACTGGTCCGCGTAGGTTTTTCTAGGATGCCCTTGCGCATTCGTTCCTCTAACATTCGCATAATATATCTCTTTTGTAATTTGACTTTCACTCGTCTTCATCCTCTCTAAGTGAATAAACTTAGAGAGGATGAGGATAATGTAGTGGAGTAGTGAGTCACCGGAGCATTCCTTTCTCAATTCTTGTCACTGTATCATCTTTCACGAATGACATGATTCCTCAACGAACGCATATCAACCGCAATTATTCTGCTTTCATTCTTCTTCTGCCATGCCCAAGACTCACTTCCATACATCAGTGTCGGCACCAGCACTCTCTGATAAATAGCCATTCGCGCCTTTTCAGTCACGATTTCGCTACTCATAACCGTGTGTAAAGCGAGATTCACTAAATTTCTTAACTCATCTTTCTATGGCTTCCTTACACTTTCCATGTCTTGTGAACAAACTCCACAGATAATCAAACTCACGCACTTGTTCCACTTTCCCCCTGCCTATTATTATTATTATTATTGTACAGTCAGAAATTTCTTCATTTCTCTCAAACACCATCACATTCGTCTTTGATACATTGACTTACATCCCTTTTCTCATTCATAACGGATACCATATTAATACAATCTTGTAACTCCCCCACAGAGGACACAAGTATAACCTGGTCGTCAGCGTAGAGGAGGCACTTGATACGGGTCCCATACATCGTAACTCCACAGTCACGTTCCTTCAGGCCTTTCATAACAATTCCAGAAACAGATTGAAGAGCCACGCTGAAGCAATACATCCCTGTCTGACCAGATATTCGGCGGACCTATATTTTGCCTTTTAGTATGTTTTAAAGTTTTTGCGGAAAGAGAAATAGCAAGACATCGGTGGACCAGGACCTTCTAATGATCTTTATTCCCCGTTATTTCATATTAAAGATATTTTTTATAATTGTGTATTTTTAATTCTGACAACATATTATTACTATTGTAACTGTTTGTATATGAGCAGGCGCTGCACCCGAATCGCTCGCGTAGGTTATGAAGATCAATGCTTTCTTCTGTCGACGCTTCTTTTGTCAGCTAATAGATAAATAGAATAGGGTAGATACATGCTGAAGTGATGATGATGATAAGAATAAAAAAAATCATACTTACAGATGGAATAACTATCATCCATAGTTTTATAAATTTGCCTAGCGATACTACGTCCAGCTCCACGTTCCAGTTGCCAGGTGTGTTGTCTATGACCGTGCCTGCAACAGCCAATTGTCAATGTAATTAGAATGTGATATTGTTCGCTCGAATGAGAACCAATTGTTTGCAATACGAAAAGATACACAATCTTCAGTAATCCCTTGAAGTCATTAAAAAATTTGCATGATTCTGTAAGTTTTTAATGTTACAGGGCCGGATAACGAGCGCACGACCCACCTGATGGAAACCGGTCACCACGCGGCCATGGGCGCAGCGCGGCTATCACGACACGCGTCGACCATTGTCGACTCAGAAGCTTCAGTTCTTATACATCCATGGCCCGGTAATTTCACTGTATCTGGTATTCTAGTACCATTCGATCTGGAACACGGTATTTAAAAAAAATGCTTCTTAGCGTAAAAAAAAGAAGTTATAATGTCACCAGACTTGAATGTCATAAAAAGCCACTACCGGTTTGAAGACTACTCATATTATACACACATCAAAAGTGTCTAGGGATCAAGCATTTTTATGCGGATTTCTTGAGATTGAGATGTGGCTTTGTAATAAATTTATGATTTTATAAATTTATATGGATCCTTTTTGGTGCATTTCATAATTTGAAACAGGAACTTTCAATCAATTTCTAGTAAAAGATGAAAATCAGCTGTCAATATTTTCCCTATAAAAACATACAACGCATTGAAGACATTATTAGTGCTACTGTTTCCCTACTACTGATTAAAACCAACGTTATTATGGAGCGGCGACGTCATTTAAGCAAGGAAGAAATGCTCAGAGCCGTGGGAATGATAGAAGCTGGTTCCCGGCAACGTACTGTGGCTTTAGCTCTGAATACAAGTCAGAGTGTTATCAGTCGACTTTGGACACGTTACCGAAGCACTGGTACCGTGGCTGAGCGCCATGCAGGACGGTATCGCTGCACCACAAGGAGACAAGACCGATACATTCAAATCACAACTCGAAGAGCTCCAACAATAACCGCCATGATGTTAGCCGTGAGGCTTCATCACTCTTCAGGGAACTTAATTAGCGACCAAACAGTCAGAAACCGCTTGCATGAAGTGAACCTTCATTCCCGAAGACCGCTAAGGGTACCACCTATAGCAATGCACAATCGTAGGATTCGATATCAATGGACTCTTGAACACAGAAATTGGGCAGAAGAACAATGGCGTTTCGTGTGCTTTTCTGATGAGTCTCGTTTTGGTATGAGACCGGATACAAGACGTATACGACACTGGAGAACCCCTGGACGCCAACAGCGATTAAAATCCTGCCAGGAAGTCCATCCTTATAGTGGTGGAACCATCATGGTATGGGCGGGTATTTGGATCGGCGGAAGAACTGAGTTGATTTGGATCAGAGGCAACCTCAACGCTCAAATTTATGCTGAGACGATTGTATCAGACGCCAACGTTCCTCTACAAGTGCAAATCGGTCCCTTATTTCAGTTAATGCATGATAATGCACGACCGCACACCGCAAGAGTTGTAAGACAGACTCTCGCCGCAGCTAACATCAATGTCATGCCCTGGCCTGCTCAGTCGCCAGACTTGAACCCGATTGAGCATGCATGGGATACGCTACAGAGAAGAGCTCTGCCGAATATGGAGGGTATCCAGTCGCAAGAAGACCTTTTTTTGTTGTTGCAACGAACATGGGTGGCCATTCCACAGCGTGATTTGGATGAACTCATTTTGAGTATGCCAAACCGATGTTCTTGTGTTGTTAGTGTTCGCGGTAGAAACACGGATTATTAATTGTTTAAGTTACCCAATAAAAATTTAAAGAAAACTGTTATTTCAGTCTTTTTTTCGAACTTTAATGTTAGTGGTTCAAATGTCAAAAATCCCTTTATTAGGAAAATGGCAAATTTCTTTATTAATGCAAAGGTGACTTGGTTTATCGTTACTGTAGACAAACGAAAACACTTTATTTGATGAATCCTTAAAGAAAATTTTCATTAATATCAATCAGGAGAAAAGTTATTGCAAAAATATATGTTGATCCCTAGACACTTTTGATGTGTGTATCAGTAAACTCACACTCTACATTGTATTGTCAATATACTAGCGGCCCGCTCTCTCTCGCCTTCGTACACGCTAACTTAGAAAGATCGTCATAGTTCAGCCGTTTAAAAAAATATGTATACAAAATATAAAGAAAACCCAGCCTCAGTTAACGCTCTATCTTTTAGTGAAAACCGCATAAAAATCCATTGCGTGGTTTAAGAGAATAGTGCGGTGCCACAGACAGAGGAAAACGGAGACTTTAATTTATAATATGTAATGATTAAAAGCTGACAGCGCAATTTTTTTGATGCCGTCCGCGCGATTAAAATACATGTACATTGTCCCGCATTTAGAATGTGTTTAATTGTGTAAGATTATTCCACTGCGGAAAGTGTTGTCAAACCTAACTTGCTATAATTACAATAAAATAGTCATATAAACATCATAGTGCAATGTAAACATTTGTTTTTTGGTTACACATTTAGAATGTATTTATTGGCCTTGAATTTATTTGAGTAATATTAACTCACCGGGGCGGTGTAATTGTCAAACAACTTTAATGTACCTGCTTTAGCTGTTTGCTGCAGTACATGGTTGCTCTGTTGTTTGATTTTAATAGTAATCTAAAATTAGTCTCGCTGGGGTAGCGTGGATTTGGGACAACAAATAAATATTTTGATTTTAATTGTTGTATTTGTTTTGCAAACTGAATTTCAAGGTTAGAGTTGTTGCAAATAATTAAACATTTTATTGGTTTTTTGGTTCTTTGAATACCTAATTTCAAATTATAGTCTCGCTGCGGCAGCGTTAACATTTTGATTTTATTTGTTTTGAAAACTTAATTTATAATTTAAAGTTAAACTCTGATAAAACACAGTGGGCCCAGCAGCATTGAAAATCGTTGAAAAGTTGATTTGTTGTTTTCATTTTGAAAACATATTTTAAATATTGCAGTTTTTTTACATTATATATTGTTTGTTAACTTGTGGCTGTATCATGACTGGTCAACATCTTACTTGTGGCTGTATCATGACTGGCCAACGTACATTATTTAATTAACATTTTTTTTTTATTTATTTGGAAATCAATTCAAGTTTGATTCACTTGTTTATCAATGTGTATTGGTTGAACATCCATTGGTTCATTGTGGTTTCCTTGGAAACAACCAGAGTTTTTACAGTTTTTTTACTTACATTATTTGCACTTTAGTTGTTACCTACCTTGTTTAGAAATTTGTTGCATTGTTACATAACGAATTATGCAATAATAATAATAATAGCACATCTTGTTTTGTTGGTGCCTTTATTTTTGGAAACCCATTTTAGATTTATTTAGTTACTACATTGATTGAAATTTGGTTGGTTTTGCATAACGGTTTATGTAATTAATTATTGCACATCTTATTTGTAAGTGCGCTTCTCGTTGCAAACCCGTATAAGTTTTTTTTTGTACTTATTAATTTTGGTTGTTGCTACATTGTAATTAAAAGGATATGTAGGCAATATTGCCCTGTCTTTGTGCTATTGTTGGACATAGAATCTCATCCCTCGTTTATTTGTTTTTTGATGAGAACGCAATGGCGAAGGCAGTCTTGGCGACGCAGCTGCGCTGGTTCGTGAACACGCAAGGTCTGCTGTCTCGGAGAAATTTCGACGATGTCATCCTCGAGCAAGCCGAGCAGTTAAGGCAGCGGGTGTCTTCGGTTGAGACTGCCATGGTGGTTTTGTCGGAGACTGCTCCACCGTTCAACAAAAAGGTATGGTCGGCATACGAGGACGATTTTGCCCTGATAATGGAGATAAATGATAATGTCGTCCAGGCGGCCTGCGACATTAAAAGGCGACGGATAGGGGATATCCAACCATCCACACCACCACCAATGGGAAGGCCCAGGATACCTGATAGGCTTCCTACACATCAGCTAGGAAGTTTGGGTGGCGCTGTGGAAGAAGGGTCGTTGGTAGACGCACATGCGCGTCAATTGTTGTCGTTACCTAGGGTAGCTAACCGGGGAGACTTAACGACGCAGCTGTTGACGCCAGTCATAGTTGCGTGTAATGCGTTGCGACAGTTAGGGTTGCCAGTAGCCGAGTGGTTGCCCCTACTGATGCACATTGTGTTGGACAAGCTGCCAACGGACATTCGTTCCCGGTTTCAGCGGGAAACGGCAGAGAAAGGGGGGACTACTCTGCTGGGGTTGGAGGAGCTTTTAAAGTTCCTCGACGATGAGGTGGGGGTCGTAGCGACCTCCCAGCCTGACTTGCCGCCATCAGGGGCGCAGGACTCAACGGAACGCCAGGCGAATCCCACTGTACAGCCGCAGTCAGGACACACTACGGCGCGGCTGGCGGCGCTGACTGCAGCGGCCGGCATGGACCCGGCTTGTACTCAGTGTGGCCAAACGGGCCATGCTCTGGCGCGGTGCCAGGACCGACAAGGGCTACCAGTAATTAAGAGACGGCGTATGGCAAAGCGCAGCGGCCTTTGCTTTGGCTATAGGCCCCAGCGCTGCAGTGCATTTGGTGGACCACACCATTTATTATTGTTGTGTGTCATCAGGTCGGGAGCGGCTTCACCGACCACACAACAGCGGTGGCAGCGTTACATGGGCAGGGGTACTCCAGGGCGGAGCACCTATATTTACTTTTGGCGGGGGTCCAAAATAAATCCTGTATGTATGACTCACCCACAGTGGAGGTGACGCATTGGTCGATGGCCGCGTGCGCGCGCAGGTCCGCCAGCGCGAGCGCGACGAGCGCGGTGAGCAGCGCAGCGGCGGCCGCCATGTTTGTCAGCGAGTGGTCAGCGGTAGCCGCCCCGACGCCTTTTATAACGTCTGGAACGAGCACAGACACGCCTAATTGATTTACTTTATCTATTTAATGAAAAAAACGTTAATGTTCCGTAAGAAATCGCATTTCAATTAATTTTGTTCTATTAAAGTTTATTGTTTTTATCGCCTGCCTATGCATACTGTTACTGTTCGCAATAATATACACGATCATATCAAATATACGTTTCTGTATCAGTTTCATTGAAAAATGAAGTAACGTTTCATTTGCAATATTAAAACATTAAAATACACTAGAGGAAATAATCCAAAATACGACAAGATCTCGGTTTATACAATTTCCATTGAGCCACTAGGACGAATAAAATGATAACGATATTCTAAGAAGCTAAAATTCACGTAAACTTAGTTGCGGGTTCGGGCAGGCGCAGGCCTAATGCAATCAACTTCTTTACCAATTGATATCATTAAAATAACTACAACTTTCATGCGAACGTTAATTCCCTAACCCCCGAGAGCGGTTATCGAAATGAAAAGTAACTTATGAAAGCCGTATTTGGCTATGAGGCTGATGCGGAGACAAGACTTTTATTTGGCTAACAAAACTAGTAAAAATGTAACAATGTATGAATGAAAATTATGCCTGTTTGAATACATACATAAATCACGACTATTATCCCCGAAGGGTGAGAGAGAGAGAGACTAGGCAATGAAAAGCACCAAGCATCCTCTACCATAGTCCACTTTTCACCAAATAGCGACTGCACATGTGCTCAGCGTGACAGGTGGTGAGCCCATCGCCGCTCTATGCTGTTGGATGTATGTGCAGTCTTTAGTCCGTTAGTCGCCTTTTACGACAACCAAGGGAAGAGAGGGGGTTATAGTATTCTTTCACCGCTAACCGACACGGTTGAATAGCCATATTGCGTAATAATGAAAAGTTTTATACTCTGCCTACATTTTGTAATACTATTACTTAAAATTATTTGACTGTTCTCGAAGTAACTATATCAGAATAGATTTTAATGAAACTTGACTATTGTCGACACAGTACGCCGTAGTAATGTTGTCAGGGTGTAGCTCAAGGCGGAGGGAAACAAAGGAGGAGGTAAAGAAACAAGTTAAGTCTCTTTGAAAGTTTATCAATACAACATTTTGTACATAAAATACAATTAACAAAACCCATCGATAGTGTTGGCAACTTGGTACTAGTTGTCTAAACATTCTGTTTAAGTATAATGTTATTTATCCTTTTTATGGTTCTGTACCTCAAAAGAAAAAAACGGAACCCTTATAGGATCACTTTGTTGTCCGTCTGTCGTGTCTGTCGAGACCCTTTATCTCGGGAACGCGTGAAGATATCGAGTTGAAATAAATACAATATACTCAAATCTGCGATCTCTTGACGCTGTTAAAAAATCAAACTCTTAAGCTAACGTAAAAAAAAGATACGGCCGTTTATACCGCAGAAAACGTATATTTCAGTGCTCTCAAGCGAATCAAAATTCGTATTCGGCGTATTTGCCGTTGACCTAGAACTATGAAATTTGGCAAGTATTACCGTCATATACTACAAGTACTTATAGGGAAAAAATCTGAAAACTATACATTTGTAATTAAATCATTAATAAACAGCAGCGGCCGGCGGTCCAAATTTTGAATTGAGTTAACCGTGTCATGTGGGGCATCTTATTTGTCGAGGGTAGGGCTCCTGGCAGAACCACGACGTCAGCACTCCGCCAATAAGTATGAACAAAACACGAATGCAACTTATACCCCCTCGACCGGAGATTTATTTATTTGACTCACAAAACATCTATGTACACAAATAGTTAATACACAATATATGACAAGGTTACACACACACAAGGTAATACACACACAGTAGGTAATACACATATGGTCATGCACACACAATACACGTAAAGCCCCCTCTTCACATAGGCAGACGCATCCGCAGACGTCATCTGTAGATGCGTCTGCAGATGTGTAGGGTGGTAATTTGCGCGTCTGTGGTAGGTATACAGAGTCTGCAGAGTCTGCAGACGTTAAATATCTACCACAGACGCGCAAATCACCCCCCTACACGTCGGCAGACGCAACCGCTGATGACGTCTGCGGATGCGTCTGCCTATGTGAAGAGGGGGCTTAAGGTCCATGCAAATTAAAGTCAGGCACACAAAGTTATACGCGCAAGGTTATACACACACACACACACACACACACACACACACACACACACACACACACACACACACACACACACACACACACACACACACACACACACACACACACACACACACGTATTCTAGCCAATCAGAGAGCAGAGAAGTCGAGGTAGGCACCCCTTTTCAATTACAAAAATATTCTGTATGCACATTCAGATCCACAATGAACTGACACTTTAAAATCGACTAAAATTCCATTAATATCCAAACGTTCTGATTCTAAGTTATACAACAAAATATAAGTCTAGACCTATCTTAAAATATATTTGCGTATGTGATTCGTTATAACACACTTAAGCAAGTGCATATCTAAGAGTGGATTCGACCAAACTGGAACAAGACCTACTCCGAGATTAGTCCATACAAACTCGGCGTTTTATCTAGGTATAAGACCTTATTCCAGTTTGGTCGAATCCACCCTTAGAGCGCTAGTCTAGTTTATGCGAGAATTATTCCTATACAATGCTACGTGCAGATTACAATAATTCCGCGCGGCTAATTTTGACTACACCACCACGTCAGGCGTTATGTTTACCATATTCTACATAAACACCATTTACGTGGGCTTACCCGTTTCGGAGACACAATAAAATACGTTGTCCGACCATAAAATATTTACAAGTTTACCACGATCGCCATGTAGTTTTATCTCTTATTATTATTCCGTTCTTACTATGCTTACATTGTATGATTAATTCTCATTTACAGAGGCTACTTGTTAAGCTGCCCATCAGTAACAACCAATAACAATCAATTCGTGACAATAATTAAAACTTACAAATTACGTAAATAGCAGCTTCATCTACTCATCAAAAGTTGGAGCTGTAGCAAACGTATCATTTCCTAGAATGCGATGGTAGCTCTTTTAACCGCTACGTAAATACGACGGCTAAAATTATGTTTTTCTATTATTCGTAAAAATCACACGCTAGCGGCTATGCTCACATGGTATGAATATCTATCCTATACAGAAGCTACTTACTTGTTAATTTAAACATCAATACCAATCAATTCGTAAAAATAAGTAAAACTTTATAATTACGTAAATAGCAGCTTCAGTTTTTTATCAAGAGAGAGCGCTGTAGCAAACGTGTCATTTTCTAGAAGGCAATGGTAACATTTTTTATTCGTTACGTAAGTACCGCTGCTAAAAATCGCCAAGCTTTTCTTCTTTTATTCACATTGTATGCGTGCGTATACAATCAAATGCAAGCGGATGTGGTATCGGCTATGTATTATCGCTCTATTGTTTATCGAATCAATTAGTTATACCATACAAATTCCAATCCCTAATTGATTCCAAAACGAAACTAAAAGTAACAATTAACTTGTTTGTTTGTTCTCTACGTTTGTTTGTTAACCATTGATCACCGATTAATCTGTCCATTACATTATTATAGGGCTTTTTGGTACAAGCTTACACCGATTTTTAATTATTTTAATGATGTATAGTATAGTTTTTGATTTCTGACGAAGATAGAAAAAAAATACAAATTTACACGAAACCCTCTCGGTGGGCGAGCCCGACTCGCACTTGTCCATTTTTTTTTCTTTAACGTCATTTTGTATGTAACGTGTAGTACCTATGTGGTTTGTACCTTGTACCTAGCAGTTTTGGGAGTTAATAGTCAACAGATAATTTGTTACGAGCGCAGAGTAAGAACGTAATTTAGTCACCCTTGCAGTGCAGTGAGTAAGTGCAACGGGTGCATTGAGTGCGGCGGGCGCGCAGGGCGCGACGGGCGCGGACTAAACTGTTCGCCGAGAATTTACGTGCTCCTGAATTTATTAAGACGTAGGTGCCCCCAGATTAAATTATAGACATGCGCTTTTTCGCCTCGGCCAGATTTAATGGGCCGCTGCGGAGTTTAAAGTGTGTTTAAGAGTTTGAAGCGTTTAATTTGGCCGTAAAACCGGTAGTAAGCGTAGGTTAGGAGCCCCTGAATATCAAGTTAGGAGTGGCGGTAGCGACTCAACTTCGGATTCTTTTTCATAATTTATTGGAAGAAATCGTTAGCTAGACAAAAAATGTATTAAGTTTGAATTAATTTAGAAATGTATCTCTCTTCTCATAGTACCATTGTTATGGACAGAATGCGGTAAGTTTGACCAGAATCTTTGGCACTTATAATAAATGTTTTGAATATGTGAATCTCTTTATTGACAACAAGCGTACATTTTTAAAGATTTAAAGATTACGAAGGTTACTGTATGTATCGTTCCTTAAATACAAAAGCACCACAAGTCCAAATAAGCAAATTATACAGGAGCAGCATTTAAAAAAATAATTTCGATGATTTATTGATTTTTGTTTATACTATGTGTACTATGTAGATGTTTTTGGTATCAAAAGATGCGTAATTAAATTGCCTATTTTTCGTAAAGCAGTCTTAATCCTATCTTGAATAGACTCTCGAAAAAATGCAAATAAGTTATGTTTGTATATAGATATTGACTTTGAGAACATTAAAATTTTAAAAAGTTAACCACCATAATTAGGAAAATTTGAGTTTTATTTTCAGTTGACAACCTTTTAAAACGTTAATTTAAACATAAAAATGGCACATATGTACTAAATTACTACATAGTAAACTTGCTGAACGAAAACAATTATTTAAATCTTATCATGAGATCATTAATTAGGTCTAAAATGAATATTAGTTGATAAGCGAAATATTAGTTGATACACACTCGATTTTGTACTGCGCTGCCATAGCGGCGTGTCGCATCGCTCGTGTTAAGTTTCCGGATACTGACCAAGCGCCGCGACACCCCGCTGTCCCCAGGTGGCAAAAAAGAATCGAGTGTCGTATTAACTCGTTTAGGAGTGTGCTTCAAGCTGTAATCCTCATATTTGAAATCTCAATGAAAACGAATTTTGACAACGCTAAAAAATAGTCATAAATAGTCATACATGTAAAAAAAATAGTCGCATTATAGTTTCGGCGATAAAGCTATAGGTTAGTGAGGATTATGGCTTGAACGTCAAGCTGTAATCCTCATGTCTGGTGCAAGCAAACGGTAAAATCTTTCGAATTGGTTTAGGTTCCAAAAAATAGTAATGAAATAGTCATAACGACATGCCAAATTTTAGAAATAGTCCTTATAAGACTCCAGAGATATAAAGGTACCCTGGTGAGGATTATGGCTTGAACATTTGAAAACTTCAAATATCTCCGGAACGCCTACGATTTTCGGTTTAAACTTTATGCCAAAAAATAGTCATGAAATAGTCGTATTAAGCGAAAATAAGTTTGAGCTGATTTAATTTAAAAATAAAAAGTTTTTATTTTCCCTACATTTCTATGGATGTACAGTCGTGTACAAAATTTGTAACTACATTTGATATTATTGTGAATTATTCCGCTTAATACATATTATTACTTCCAATTAGGCGTTTTCCATGGCAGCTGTTATAATTAAACAAAAAAACAAACATTTATAATTTGTATCCTTATTTATTACAATCGAAAGCTTGCTTAAATACATAACTTGTTTAAATCTCAGTACATATAATTATGTTTATACCACAGCAATTAGTTTTGATCACAATTATCATAGTTAGTTCAATATCTGTTGGTGTTGGATTAGTTCATTCAGTTTATGTTTCTAGAAAATTTCAATAGATGGCGCTGGTAGGTTGAGTGCATTTTCTAAAATCACAAATTCAATAAACGAATCAGACACCAACAATATCAAAAACTTTTAATTACTTACATCGAATACAAGTATAATACTAATTAAAATAAGTACCTATTAAAGTGTAAACAATCATAATATCTTGTCATTGTCTTAAAAACTTACAACTACTAAAACCTGTTTTATTAGAACCCCAGACGGTCGCATGAGACCGCGCTCTCCCACTGGACTTTGTACCGTGTGTTCATAGACTTACAGACTACTTTAGTATGAACAAGGTCGATTATGTCAGTTCTGTGGTACATTTTATGCAACGTAATCGCAAAATATTGCATAATCTGTGCTTGATTCTGTCATTTTCGACGTTGACAGTTGCGCCAATTTCTGTATCGGAGTGAATTAGTCGCTGTGTTTTGTTTGCTGTTTTTATTGGATTTATCTAATGTAAGTACTGTTTCTTATTAGAAAATGATTGTATGATAGTATTTAGATAAAAAGTTGTAAGAAATACGTCGTTATTACTACTAGATAAAGCGTGTAAAGTCCGTAAGTATGTTTCCGATTTCTGAATGATTTTTAGAGAAATACTATAAGACGAATAAACTGTTAAATTATCATTTTATTTTGATACCTGATGGGTAGGAAACATATCAGTTAGTATATTGTTGTTTACAGAACGACAAAATATGTTTTTATTATTGAAATTTTGCATTCACAATGCTATATAAATATAGGTTAAAATGTTTACTAGAAAAAAATCGATTGTTAAATACTTGCAATAGTATTTCTTTCGACTGTGAGGGTAGACTTCACAGTGACGTAATATCGCTGCCTTGCATCGTAAATCAAACTACTAGGAAAAATCGAGTCTTCTGGGGTCTCGGTAGCTCAGCGGTTAGAGCAGTGAACCGGCAATCCAAAGGTCGTGGGTTCGAATCCTATTCGAGCTTTTTGAGATTGGTTGATTTTTTTGTAGTAAACATTTTGTCCTATATTTATATAGCATTGTGAATGCAAAATTTCAATAATAAATATATTTATAAGCAATTACGTCTTTATCGATTGTTAAATACTTGCAATAGTATTTCTTTCGACTGTGAGGGTAGACTTCACAGTGACGTAATATCGCTGCCTTGCATCGTAAATCAAACTACTAGGAAAAATCGAGTCTTCTGGGGTCTCGGTAGCTCAGCGGTTAGAGCAGTGAACCGGCAATCCAAAGGTCGTGGGTTCGAATCCTATTCGAGCTTTTTGAGATTGGTTGATTTTTTTGTAGTAAACATTTTGTCCTATATTTATATAGCATTGTGAATGCAAAATTTCAATAATAAATATATTTATAAGCAATTACGTCTTTATCGATTATTAAATACTTGCAATGGTATTTCTTACGACTGTGAGGGTAGACTTCACAGTGACGTAATATCGCTGGCTTGCAGCGTAAATCAAACTACTAGGAAAAATTCAGCGAATCTTCTGGGGTCTCGGTAGCTCAGCGGTTAGAGCAGTGGACCGGCAATCCAAAGGTCGTGGGTGCGAATCCCATTGGAGCTTCCTGAGACTGATTGATTTTTTCCTAGTAAACATTTTATCCTATTAAATATGTTTTGATTTTAGAGTAATATTTTTTTGCTAACGGCGACATTAGTGACGTCATCCGCAATTTCAAAAAAAATTATTGCGCACCTGCTGTCATTATTTTTTACATTTAAATTCCAAGACTGAGTGGTATAACTATGTTAACATATATAATTCCAACAAAAACCAGTAAGTACCTATAAATACAAAAATGCTTGGTCCAGTGCGCCATTTTGAGTAGCGCGCTTTTGTTTCTCGGTGTTGGTCAAATAGCGCTATCCTTGTCTCCACTCAAACGCATCGATCGCAGTACGATGGGCCAGAGTTTGTTTTGCTTGTTAAGGCCCCAGTACACATTGACGTATGTTGACCCACTGCCGGCCATCGCCAATGTGTAGACGCGGTAATGGTGTACATTATCGGGCAATTTGTCGATAGTGGCGCGCAATTTACCCCGTCTACACAATGGCGATGGCCGGCAGTGGGCCAACATACGCCGATGTGTACTGGGGCCTTTATGTTCTTATCAAGTTCAGTTGAATGTAGTCAAAGTCACAGATCACGTGTGTCGTCGGTTGTTGTATTCGCAAATTTTTGAGAAAATGGCTATTTGGTCCAGTGATATTGAAATCATGAAATAATTTGTGATGTGTACTCTGGTGAAGGATTTTAAGTGCTAAAGAGATCGTATGAATGAATTTATGAAACTTTTACGAAGACGGGGTGTCGTTTTGGAAGTTATTGTGAGTATGGAACGTACTTTCGACATAGATTACAATAACAAGCCGCCCGTCCGGTTTCGTCCGTTAACGGAGCATATAGACAAGTATATATCGCTATTTGGTCTCGATGCCGGGTTGATACAATACAACAGACGCTACTCTTGGAGTGGAAGGTTTCTGTTACTTTTTAACTTAAGTGATACCTTAAACATTGCGTGCAAAAGCTTTCTCGTACGGAAACGTTTACGTTGCGGTTATTATAAGAAATTTCAAATAAAATATATGCTAGTTAAATTTCTAGTAAGCAGAAAATATCTATTTGTGGTACTTTAAGGGCTTTTTAACTTTTTAAATCGATTTAATTTTATGAAATGTTTTATTTTAAAAACAGGTGAGATGCAGGCCGGTAAATAAGTAAAAATGTTTGTTGTTGGTCCTTTATTGTTACTGATCCCGTCACTATGCTGTGGCGCGCAATTAAATGAACGTCTGTGTATTTAATTTATCAACTTTTTGTTTATTAATTATATTTTTTTTTATGTAAATCATTGCCTTATTTACACAAAGAAGTTTTTTTTTTTTTAAACTAAGCCCGGCAAATGACCCCACTCCACCTGATGTTAAGTGGAAATGAGGTCCAGGCGCGCAGACAACTGGTGCAGCGTAAGAGACGTAGCATCAGTCATCCTCACTCTGCCGGCCCACAAAGTGCTTCTTCACGCCTCGTTTGAAGGACCCTATGTCATAGGTAGAAGGGAATACGTGTGCTGGTAGACTATTCTATCTTTTAGAAGTGCGGCAAAGAAACGAGTCACCAAATTTCTTTGTGCGAGATGGAATGTTAGAGACTGTAAATTGGTGACTCCGCAGAGCAGCACGCGTACTCCTATGGAGGAAGGGAGAAGGAGGGATGAGGTCAAAGAGCTCTTCAGAGCACTCGCCATGGTATAAACGGTAAAAGACGCTGAGTGACGCAATATCTCTACGCAATTGCAAAGGCTCGAGAGTTTTAGTGACCTCTGCATTGCCGATAATGCGCACAGCGCGGCGCTGCAATCTGTCCAAGGCATCGAGAAAGTACTTTGCGGAGCCACCCCAAAGGTGAGAGCAACACTCCACGCAAGACCGCACCTGTGTCTTGTATAATAGACACAACTGATCAGGCGTGAACAATCGCCGCACCTTGTTCAGGACACCGAGTTTACGTGAGGCATTTTTAATCACGGTTTCGATGTAGTCCTTTTGGTTCAGATCGCAGCGGATATCCATACCGAGCATGTTAATACTGCTCTGCAGGCCTAGAGATGTACCCTGAAGAGAGGGAAGGGGAAGGAATGGCGACTTTTTCGCTGTGAACGCGCACACCTGTGTTTTCTTGGCATTGAACTCCACCAGATTATCGGAGCCCCATTTAGAAATGAGGTCCAACATCCGATCTAGCTCAATGACAAGATTTGCTTGCTTCATTTCGGTGTCTACCCGCCCAGCCGTTGGGTGCCCGTTATATCCCACATGCACTGTGCCATCATCAGCATAGCAATGAATATTTCCAAGAGGAAGCATGTCATTGATATGCAGAAGGAACAGCGTTGGGGATAGAACGGAGCCTTGGGGAACACCAGCGTTCACTGACATGAACCGTGAAGCGCATCCATCCGAAAGGACACGGATTCTACGCTCATGCAGGAAGTTGGCAATCCAGGTACAGAACTGAGCGGACAAACCGTATGCCGGGAGCTTGGAGAGAAGAGCTTTGTGCCAGACCCGATCAAAAGCCTTGGCTATGTCAAGGCTAACTGCCAGTGACTCGCCACGCTTGTCAATAGCCTCATCCCAGAAATGTGTGACGTACGCTAGAAGATCACCCGTTGACCGTTTTGGCCGAAACCCATATTGACGATCGTGAATTAGGGAGTGATTTTCTAGGTATCGAATAAGCTGTTTGTTCAATATTCGTTCTAGGATCTTACACAAAACTGAAGTTACGGCTATAGGGCGGTAATTAGTCGGATCTGACCGATCTCCTTTTTTAGGGATTGGTTGCACATTAGCTTCTCTCCAAGATTCCGGCACACAACCCGAAGAGAGCGAGAGGCGGTACAGACGCGTTAACACAGGAGACAACTCCGCTGCACACATTTTCAGAACTATTGCTGGGATGCCATCAGGACCGTTAGCTTTCCGGACATCGATTGACTGCATTTCCGCACGGACATCACACTGCCTGATTTTAATATCAGACATTGTGTGGCCACAGTGAGGAATTGAGGGTGGCTGTGCATCACAGTCATCGATCCAGGAGTTAGCCGCAAAGAGTTTGGCCAGGAGATCGACCTTTTCCTGCGGCTTGTGAGCTAAAGTTCCGTCAAGACATCTCAGTGGTG
Organism: Scoparia ambigualis; assembly: GCA_963921215.1. Classification (NCBI taxonomy): domain Eukaryota; kingdom Metazoa; phylum Arthropoda; class Insecta; order Lepidoptera; family Crambidae; genus Scoparia; species Scoparia ambigualis. The sequence continues at coordinate 39,409,756 of OY992505.1, read as the reverse complement.
GCAGCGAGGGTTGGCAGAAGTTGGATTGCACGGCTTTGGCCAGACGCCAGTAGCTACGGCTGCCCGTAGGATGCGTCAGGAGTTTTTGGGCTACTCGTGCAACGCGCTGGGCATCCGCTCTAATGTAGGCCCTCTTACACGACTTGGTGGCATTATTATAGGCTGCTTTTAGCGAGCGAGTTTCGGGAGCCCCATGAGCTTTACCTCTGATCCAAGCGCGGTATGCCGTCTGTTTGCTCTCAACAGCGCTGGCACACTCGCGATTGAACCAGCGGTTGCGTCTGCCTTTGCTGATGACATAGGAGTGTGGAATATAGTATTCCATTCCTAATACTATCTCATCAGCAACGGCAGTGGCGCTAGCGGTCGGGTCCTTCCCACTAAAGCAGCGCTGCCTCCAAGGGACGGATGCAAAATACTCCCGCATCCCGTCCCAGTCTGCCGACGCGTAGTGCCAAATCTGGCGTTTCGGAACCGCTGTTGGCGGGCGCGATGCCAAGGGCACTGTGCTGGATATCAAGCAGTGATCCGAGGAACCTAAAGGAGCTCGAATCTCCACCCGGTATCCAGCTGGGCGACTCGTCAGCAGAAGGTCGAGTAAGGAGGGCGCATGGCCAACTATGTCTGGGATCCTGGTGGGCTGGTTCACCAGTTGCGTCAGGTCATGCGTGAGAGCGAATGCGTGGGCAGTTCTACCAGCATGGTCTGTTTTGGAGGAACCTAACCACAACTCATGGTGGGCGTTGAAGTCCCCCAAAAACACCAGTTCCGCCGATGGAAACCGCTCCTGCGCATCATCTGCTACCCGACTAAGATGTTCAATTAGTCGAGTTGTCTCCATGTCGCCGTTATGGGATCGGTAGACGCAGACGTAGACACGGCAATGAGAGCCTAAGTCGACGTGTACCACTAGGAGAGAGAAGGAAGGGTCCTCCAGACAGCGCAGACGGCGACAGCAAACATCCGCCCGAACGAATAAGCAAACTCCGGCTTTAGCTTTGAAGGATTCTTCAAGCACAAAGCCGGGATAGTTCAGGTAGGTGGTGTCAGTTGGGAGGATTATTTGCGTCTCCGTCAGGAACAACATTGCTGGCCGTGCCGTCTCAAGATGGTGGTGGACGGCATTGAGGTTTGCATGGAGTCCGCGGATGTTAGCAAACTCCACCTCAAACGGTAAGGTTGTGGTGGGGGTGTGCACCGCTGAAGAACCAGTTTTGTTGTTAGGCGCTGACATTTTAGGAGTGGAAAGAGAGAGGCGTGAATCGAGAAAATGATGCCGCGATGCGAATGGTCAAAGTGTGGTGGCCTGTTTCCCCAGGAATTTGCCCACAGACGAGTATTATTAACCTGCCGAACGGAAGGGCCCCCGAACCCCCCCGGGAATGGCCGCCGGGACCCCACCTTCCGGTCACCAACCGGCACGACGGACCACCCCGAGATTATGCGTGGCATGGTGAGGCAGCCTCACGAGCTGGTTAGGCTCGCTTGGGCCCCTGCACTGTGCCACGGGCGGCCAGCGGGACAACCGTTTCTACGGGTCTCCCTGGTCGGCAGGTTAACGAAGTCCTCCTGGCACTGGTTTGACGGAAGCCTCCACAGACCAAATACATCGCAGGATCATCCTCTCGAGCTCTGGTTATACGCTGGCTGATCCCGAAACGCGACCGACAAGCAGTCACTTGACGGGTTTTACACCATGCGTACGGTGGTCACCAACCAGACGGGTCAAGCCCTACCACCAGTGGAGCAGATCATCGCTCGAAAGAGTCCGTTAGTCGCTTCTTACGACACCCACCGGATGGAGAGAGGGGCGGCGATTGGTATTCTTTCTCCGTCACCGCACGGATAAGTAGTTGGATTAGAGACCTTAGCGATAATACTGAATTTATTTTTGGTACTTTAGGATAAGTCTTAACATATGTTCATTACATGTGATGTACATTGTACAGACTAACTCGGAAGGCGCCAATAATTGTTAGATATAACATAGAAATGTATAAAGACTGTGATTAATGCAAATATTTTTTATTTAGGATAATCTGTATAGAATATGACAGTACTAGTCCACAAGGGTTTCTGACAATGACAATTTTCTATTTATTACTTATAATTGTTACTTGTTTATAACTAATAATTGCTATTTTTTATACATATATGATAATAGAACATTACTGTGATTATACCAATGAAACAACTGTGACTATTATGATTAAAACTAGTTTTAGTAGTTGTAAGTTTTTAAGACAATGACAAGATTTTATGATTGTTTACACTTTAATAGGTACTTATTTTAATAAGTTTTATACTTTTATTCGATATAAGTAATTAAAACTGGTTGATATTGTTGATGTCTGATTCGTTTATTGAATTTGTGATTTTAGAAAATGCACTCAACCTACCAGCGCCATCTATTGAAATTTTCTAGAAACATAAACTGAATGTTCATTCAGCCAACACCAACAGATATTGAAATAACTATGATAATTGTGATCAAAAGTAATTGCTGTGATATAAACTTAATTATATGTACTGAGATTTAAACAAGTTATGTATTTAAGCAAGCTTTCGATTGTAATAAATAAGGATACAAATTATAAATGTTTGTTTTTTTGTTTAATTATAACAGCTGCCATAGAAAACGCCTAATTGGAAGTAATAATATGTATTAAGCGGAATATTTCACAATAATATCAAATGTAGTTACAAATTTTGTACACGACTGTACATCCATAGAAATGTAGGGAAAATAAAAACTTTTTATTTTCAAATTAAATCAGCTTAAACTTATTTTCGCTTAATACGACTATTTCATGACTATTTTTTGGCATAAACTTTAAACCGAAAATCGTAGGCGTTCCGGAGATATTTGAAGTTTTCAAATGTTCAAGCCATAATCCTCACCAGGGTACCTTTATATCTCTGGAGTCTTATAAGGACTATTTCTGAAATTTGGCATGTCGTTATGACTATATCATGACTATTTTTTGGAACCTATACCAATTCGAAAGATTTTACCGTTTGCTTGCACCAGACATGAGGATTACAGCTTGACGTTCAAGCCATAATCTTCACTAACCTATAGCTTTATCGCCGAAACTATAATGCGACTATTTCTTTTACATGTATGACTATTTATGACTATTTCATGACTATTTTTTAGCGTTGTCAAAATTCGTTTTCATTGAGATTTCAAATATGAGGATTACAGCTTGAAGCACACGTTTAGGACTCTCAATGCAAAATTAATATGCTTCAGAGGGGGCAACCATCGTTCCCGAGTAATGCGTTTCGTGAAACAGGCCTTTGCTGGGACCGGGATTAGACCCCGGGACTACATAGGTTTTGTCACGGAACGCATTGACTTTTCGAAGCAAAAAGTTTATGCGTTGGCAAGCCGTATTTGTCGAGATATATCATGTGGATCGATATTGTCAATATCGCCTTTTTCAAAGTGACCAAAGGAAGGTGTGCCGGAGTTAGGAAGGAACAGACCAATGTGTGAGCGACGGGCAGTGTCCGGATGCTACTACTATGAATAACTTTTGGCGTAGTATCTGGTCGGCACCCGTCGAACAAACTGAGGGTGATTGGATTAGCGTCGTTGAGCGTGCGTATGAGTCTATCGAATCCATGGGGCTTGTGACTATTAGTCCCGAAGACGTGAGTTGTGCGATCCATACGGCTCAGAACTGGAAAAGTTCTGGACCGGACGGGTTGCATAACTTTTGGATAAAGTGGATTAGATGCTCACACGACAGATTAGCGACGCAATTCCAAGAAGCCCTAGAGGTCGGTTCCTTGCCAACATTTATGACAACCGGTATCACCTTCCTGCTCCACAAGTCCGGCAGTACCACAGAACCGAAGAACTATAAACCCATCACATGCTCGCCAACGCTTTACAAGCTCCTTACATCCATTCTGAGAATTAAAAATAATTCGCACATTGTTGCGCACAATATATTGGCTTCCACTCAGAATAGATGTAAGGTTGGGTCCCGTGGCACTAAGGAGCTCCTCCTCATCGACACGACCATTTGCCAACAAGTCCGGCGGAACAAAGGGGCTCTCTCCACCACCTGGATTGACTATAAGAAGGCCTATGATTCGGCGCCTCATACCTGGTTGGATAGGATCTTAGAGCTGTATAAAATTAAAACAACTCTGAGATCTTTTCTAGGCTCTGTATGAGACAGTGGACAACAAAGTACCAAATGATATTCAGAAATTAGATTTTAATAAATTTAAAATTAAAATCAAAGAAAAGCTTTTTAAAAAAGCTTATTATAAAGTGTCAGATTACACAGAAGACAAAACAGCTTGGATCTGAAATCCTCCAAGCACTCCAACAGCTATTTCTAACTGTCTTTATTTAATTGATACTACATTATATTGTAGTTTTATATTGCATCATTTATTATTTTTTAAATTCATATTTTGTATTGACCTGGTAACGACATATTCTTTTTTTTGTGTGTAAATGTCGTTGCTTTTGTGCGCTGTGGTTTCTTGCGCCCATTCTTTGCCACAGTTAAAAAATTATGTCCTGAATGGGTGGTAGGTTAAAAAAGATTTGGACGATTCAAAGTACTTATTAATTGAGTTTATTGAATAAATATATTTTGACTATTGACTATTGACCACAGTCCTTCGTCAATCGGGTGGTGGAGACAGCCCCTCTGGTCCGCAGAACTTCGTAAGGATTGAGCGAGGCATCTTCCAGGGTGATAGTCTGAGTCCGTTGTGGTTCTGTCTAGCCCTGAATCCTCTCAGCACATTGCTAGAGGATTCAGGGCTGGGCTATCGGCTTAGGAGACAGGGTAAAGTTATTTCGCAGTTACTGTACATATATGACCTCAAGCTGTTTGCACCGAAACGTCATGAATTGATGGCGTTACTGAAAGTCACGTAGACTTTTAGCAGCGCCATCAACATGGGGTTCGGTGTAAACAAGTGCGCGGTCATGCACGTACAGCGGCAGAAAGTTGTAAATTCTAAGAATTTGCAACTTTCTGAGACGATAACTTTTAAATCTCTCTCCGAAGCTGACACCTACAAATACCTTGGTATGTTACAGTCATTAGGTGTAGAGAGTGGAGGTATAAAACAGTCAGTGAAGGAACGCTTTTTTAGTCGCCTGACAAAGGTACTTAACAGTCTTTTGTCAGGAGGCAACAGGGTACGCGCTTTCAACGGCTGCGTTATGCCCTTACTGGTATACTTTAGTATACTAAGGTGGACTCAGACCAAGTTAGACGCCCTGGACAGAAAGGTTCGACAGCAACTGACATCATATCGCATGCTCCACCCACGCTCGTCTGTTATGAGACTGCAGTCTGTACATCCCGCGGAAATGGGGTGGTCAAGGCTTTTTAAATGCCAAGACCCTCCACAACCGTGAGGTGTGCAGTCTTCGAGAACATTTCCTCAGCAAAGAGTGTGGCATGCATCGCGATGTGGTGTCGGTTGACAGGACCTTTACGCCTCTCTCCTTAGGCAAAGAGAACGGGCGCAAGCCTCAGGTGTTGAGCACCGAGGACCGTTAGGACGTATGGAAGAGCAAGGAGCTGCACGGCCGGAACTATACTTACTAAACTATTAGTAATATTTTTTTACTTTAAAAATTATAAAACAATACAAACAGCCATATTAAGTTATTGCAATTTTAAAACTGTAAAATTTAGTTTTGCGAGCCTGTATAATTCTATGTACTTATGTAAGTAAAATAGAATTAGTTATACTAGCTCTTCTAAATTAATTTGTTTAACCCATAATATTACGCCAAAAACTACAAAATCTTTAAGTCAAAACAACATTAACACTAAAAGTTGTTTTTTAATATAACTATTAAGAGATCACTTTCAAATACAAAGATACCATATTTCTAAATATGGTACTTTAACTTAGAGAAATAAAAAATTATGCAAGACTAACTCAATTCAAAATATGGTAGTATTGCATACAAAAATAAGAGGAAATATCAAATTGTTATATGCAAAACTAACCTATTTCGAAATATGGTACTATTGCATAAAAAGAAATAAAAAATATATTTTAATTAATTTATGCAAAACTACCTCAATTCAAAATATGTTAGTATTGCATACAAAAATAAGAGAAAATATCAAATTATTATATGCAAAACTAACCCATTTCGAAATATGGTACTATTACATATTTAGGGTTCTCTTACTTGGTGGTTAATAATTAAAAATGTCTGATTCAAACTAATGTCTTTTATTACACGTTCACATATAAGTTCACTTAACCCTAATGTTAACTATAGGTTACAAGCTACCAGACCGGGAACCGAACGACGACTGGCGCGTGAGCGCCGCCCCGCGTTCCATTACAATGTGATAACGCTGACAATACATATTGTGTCCCTACACTCATCCCCCCCTTTTTTGAAAAGAAAAACGAAAATACATATTGTGTCCCTACACATATAAAAGTAATAAGATACTTACGTGTATGTTATCTGCAATACGAATATATTTTTGAATGTGGCACTTTTGAATATATGATTTCACCTAATATTTAGCAGTTATTTGTCATGTGGTAGTTTTTCACTAAAAGCGCGTGTGCTTCTGCCAGACGTCTGTTGGCAACTGACAATGTGGTACTTTTGCACGAAACTCAATCGCAGAAACGGTAGAAAACAAAACTAACGTTTGAGCGTTCACGGGTGTGTCTGATCGTAAAACGACGGCTGTTTTAGCGAAACTATAAAAATTCATCCTTTAAGTGCATTTTATGCAATAAAAACAATTTTGAAATTTTTTGAAATGTGTGACTTTTGTATTTAAGGAGCGGTATGTATGTGGGTATGTTTGTGTGTATGTATGTAAGTAGGTATGTTAATTTACTAATATTAATTTAAAAAAAGTTAACTGATGTTATGTCCATATTTTGTAGGTATTAACAAGGAAATTTTAAGAATGAAAAATGTAATAGGAAATAGTGTGTATAAATAAGTATTATTAGTATGAGTTCTCGTAGTTCTTGCTTCTTTTTTATTTTTTGTTGTTTTAGTAAAATTGATAGATAGATAAATAGATAATACTTTTATTGTAACATAATCACACAAACATGTACAATGCATTTACACAAAAAAAAAGAAAAACGTTGTTAACTACTTGGAGTTTTTTGCTATATAAGTAGAGTCTAGACTAAGTTTTTATGTAAGTTAACTATTTGTAAACCTGTGGATAAATGATCTGTCCAAAATGTTTCTATCGCACTATATTGTTACCGTTTGGCTGTTTGGTAACCCTAATTCTAAAAATAAAAATAGAAACATAATGTATGGACACTCGAGACCCAATATTGCTCTTAATTAAAATAACTTACATAAGCCACAAAATCAACGCAGCCATGAGAGTAAGAAAGTCATTGGACGCTGCTCTATTAATGAAAAATAATACTAATAAATATATAATTATACAACTATACATATTTACGTATTGTCAAATAAACATATAAAGACAGCATTTAATTACCTTTTTAATAGTACTTCGCATATGTTTAAAAAAATAGCAATCTAAACCTCCCGCAAACATAAAATCATTCTTAAACTTTTACGGGGCAATAGAATTCACAGCAACACTTCAAATTTACTGCATCTACCATGCTAGTTAGACGTTTTTTATTAGCAAGTAATGGCCGGCCTCGTTAAACAGACCGGCTGGATAGCCTGTATCAGCGGCGCAGTTCCAAGAAACGCGTTCCTGGCGAAACGACTGACGGCCCTGTAGCGGTCATGCTAAGAACAAATCCAAATTGGTTCTGGTCCCGGGGGAGGCTTCAGCGCGATCTGCCGACGCTCGCGCGCGCCTCATTGCACCGAATCACCTCTATGTATGAACATCGGGCGAGCTCTTTGTTATTGCGAGTAGCCGGCTTGTTCCAGTGTCCATCAATGTTTTAAATTGTTAGTAGTACACAGTATTACAGAATGAAATTAAACAGGTAACGCATGTTTACTTATTTCTTTACGAAAATTAGAAAACAAGCACCTTTTAAAATGCAGAGCAAACATGCAAAGCACGGGAAATATACAGGAAATGCTCAAAAACTGCTAAGTGGGTAATAGTATGGAGTGCCTTCCTTCCTTCTCTTTTCATTATTAATCTTTCTGTTTTAATATTTTCTGTTCTATTTTATTTCTGTTAATGTTTAAATTTTGACAGTATTTTAATTTTTTTTTTTGACGTGACAACGTCTTATAAATTGGTTTGCCGGGTGACACTTCAAGAAACTGCGTTACGCTCCGCTCACGTTATGCGCTCACAATGAGAGCGAGTGAGAGGCACGCGTCCCTTCCACTCGGGCATGGTTAGCCCGCCTAAGAGCGAGAGAGACAGACATAAAAAGTGAAAGGCACGCGTCCCTTCCATATTATTTCATCCTTCTTCCTACTATACGAATGAATATTCACATTAAAATTATTTTACCACTCAAAGTCGTTGTCACGTAAAACTTTCGCCCGTATACCGACTTTACAGGCAACCAATTTTTATAATTTATTTTGTTGTACGCACAAAGGCGCGTACAACATTGATAAATGATAATATTTTCTTAAGACACTCCAACAGAACGGGCATTTTAAATTGTAAATAAAAGTTGAAAAAACATAGCAGATATCTGTTCCAATTAAAGAATTGGTGTTACATTATTACATTATCAACAGCCGACACAAGCACCTTATACCAGTATCCTTAATAATTTATTTCTTTTCTTATGACACACCAACATAACAGACATTATACATTGTTAATAAAAGTTGAAAAAACATGGCAGATTTCCTTCCTCTAAATACAGAATTGGAGCAGATATCTGCAACAAATAAAAAATCATTCCATTCACCTAATCAGTGTAATTCCTTTTTTTCCATTTCGATTATCGATTTCAAGCATTATATCGAGGTACAGTATATTAAAAACACCGTACCTCGGACCATCCTTAGACGGGCACTAATTACCTATATGTTTGATAGATTATAGTCGAAGCGACTATTTATTTCTTGACTATTATATTTAAGTATGTATATATATTTCTTACACCCTATTATTTATTTATTTTATAATGTTATGTATTTTATTTTAGTTCTTTTTAATTTGCTTTTGCTATTATAATTGTTTTACTGTGGTTTGCATATCCGATCGTTGAGTGTATAAGTTCTCTCTATCCAACTGGTTGTCTGGCAGAGATCGCTTTACCCAGATTCCCTTACGGGCCTTTTAAACGCCCAAAAAAAGAATATTAATTCTACACTCAATTATATGTAGTTTTTGTGTTCTGATCTACTTTTTTCTTCACTAAGGATTGCAGATGCTACGGCTCTTTGTTTAAGTGAGTAGTGGAAATCTAAAAAAAAATATTTTTGTTGTTTCTTTGGTTTCAAAGTTAAGTAAGAATATTGGCTGGCACCATGGCTCCAAAAATATAAGTTTCTGTCCTTATTTTGTTCTAAAATTTTCCAATACCTATTTTTTTATTAATCTTAACCACTACCTAGTACGTAAATAGAAAATAAAACTTTAGCATTGAGTTTTAATTAACAATATCCGTCTCTAAAGTTTATGGCCGTTTAAACGCCCTGTAGGGGAATCGACGTCTGTCATATTTTTCAGACCTTCACATAGATAATCCTTAAAATTTTCGAAAATGATTGAAGACCTGGAATACATTGATGCCGAAGATCAATTCACGGGTGACGTACCTATTTTTCCTTCAGAAAATGTTAACGCAGAAATCACGATCCACGGACTAGGGATCTGGCGACAAAGAAGTTGCAGCAGGCTCGCAAACTGGGGGCTCCAGCGTTCATGGTATTTGCAGACAAATAATCCTTGGACAGTGAAGATATGTTGACTGTATTAGCGAAGAGAAGATGTGAAGCATATACACCCGTGGATCAAAATGCGAGTATAACCGAGGACACTGAACCTGAGCTGATATCAACTACTGCAACTGTTTCCATCCATGAGCTTGTATTTGCTCTGAGTGTGCCATGTAATCAGAACTATTATAATCCAAGATAAAGAATATTATAATCCACTTGAGCTTTAACATTGGCAAAAGCATGGCACAAAAATTTGATATGTTTGCTGCTGACAATGCGTGATAGATAGTTCATAAAGGGTGACGAACCTCCGTTACTCTCTAGAATACCACCATCTTACCGCAGAGTAGTAGCAAGAGGCTTGCTAGTAATGAAAAAAAGAACATTAAAGCGTGTGTAAGTCTGACTGTCGTAAAATTAACTTATTTGATAGGTTCAGTCATTTGGGTGAAAACAAAAAAGTTTATATATATTTTTAGAGAAAACAAATTTATTTTGTAACATAATATGTACCTTTTACCATGAATCCTTGTTTTGTTGTTTGAATTTTTATTTATTTATTTCATTTATTTTATTTTATTTCAATATTTATTCCAAAAAAAGTTTGTTTCATGACACATTTAGACTTTTAATGCATTAATACATAGGTACCTTTAATACTTTATCTTAGTTCCTCTACGGTGCGTTTAAACACCCATCGCTTTTCCGATTTTCCAGTTAAGCTAGATTTTTTCCAGTTTTTTTCCTAAGTGAATGGAACCCTAACTACGCACATCTTAAAAATTTTACTTTTTTGTGTGCACAGTACAGAAGATACCTCTTTCTTCTGCGACTTGATTTAAATTTTCATAAGCTACCACGCCGCGCAACATTCAGCTCAAATAAAATATATTATTACGTAATCTTTATACACTCAAACCGTGTCATTGGCTCCTTCCGAGTTTGATTGAAAAATATCCGTCACACCGAGATAACGGCAAAGGTGGACTTAACTTATTAAAACGATTGATTAGTGTTTCATTGTTCATTGTTTCAAGTTCGTATTTTATTACCGATAACAATAAAATATTTACCGTAAACTAGCAATTACGATAAATAAGCAATAAAAATATTTATTGTTTTTCGCAAACGCAAATATTTACTAGGAAGGAAGGTGCCTTTTACATTAAATTAATATTATAATAACTATAAGAAACTTTAATTAAATCGGCAAATGAAATCTTTAGTTTTCGTTATTAATGTTTGATAACATAATTACATCATTTTGTAATTAAATCAGTGCTCTATTTAAAAATAGAGAATAAATGTAATGAAACACTTTTTACGGATTAACTCGCGTTTAGTTTAACTACATTACATAGTTTTTTGTTTCCTGTCGTTTCGGAACCTTTACAGGGTCCGTGGTCACAGGGAGAGCCATTTCAATGTGTAGTGCTCGCATAAACCTTAGAAAACAATATGCTTCTTTTTGTTCTGGAGAAAGGCGGCAGACAGCAGACAGAAGCACGGAGCTTACTCCAATCTAAAAAACGGCGGAAAGACTAAATCGAAGCCTGCGAAGAACGATGTAGATTTTTAACCGCCTCTGTGGTCTAGTGGCTAAGCCACCGGTGAGACCGGTCTCAGACCCAGAGGTCCCGGGTTCGATTCCAAGCGGAGGGTACATTATTGTGGGCTCTGTTTGGTTGGTGGTAGGGCTGTTAAGTCTGCCTGGCTAGCTACCACCATCTTATCTAAGTCTGTCGCCATAACAACGATGTCAATAGCACTGTTATGTTCCGACTGTTAGAGATAAGATAGCCAGTTGCTCAGTGCTTGAGGATTCCGGGTGAAGCGCGCTTCCACCTTCGGCCTTATCGTCACTTACCATCATGTGAGATGAAGGCCAAGCGCTTACCCGTTGTAGAATAAAAAATAGATACATTTATAAATCGATACTACCCGTTGAAACAAAGGTAGTTCAACCTACAGACACACCCAACGAGCTTGGAATCGTCAACAATACAAAACACCGAGCACTGGGTGGAGTCACGAAGGAGAAGTTGGTACCAACTTGGGCTACAGAAAAGCCTTAGTTATGAAAGCGAGATGGGCCTCTTCACTTATTGTATAAATTTTGTAATTTAGGATAACAGTAATAAATTAAATTAGTAGATATATTTTAAGTTAAGTTAATAACAAAAAAAATGTAGAAATAATTGGCATGCTGTGTACGCTAATTTTGGGTTATTGTCTAGTTTTATCTTGTGGAATATTTTTGGATGATCTTGTAATGACAGTAACCTGTCAGTGTACCTTTTAGAAATAAATAAATAAATAAATAAATAAATTTGCTTTCAAATAAAGGTAACTCGTCTTGTAAATTTAAAAATATTATGTCGTGTCATGTCGGTCGTGATCAACACAACACTTCGGAATGGCAGTAACGCAGTAACGGCAAGATTGGTTTCCGTCCCGAGAGACGCTCCGGGACGCGGCGGGACACGCACGGCGAGACGTTGCGGGACGTGGCGGGACGCTGTATCGTAGAGATACATGTCGTAAGCATGTAACGGGAATTGTCGATACCTACGCGATAGTTTCATGTAAGGTAAGGTAAATATAGAAACGGGTTCTAAACTATGTATTTCACTTTACTAACAAGACTTTTATAAGTTTAAGTCATTTCTACTTGATTAAATTAAAACATTCATAGATGATTACATTATTATATAAATTGAATTAAAGTTTTTGGGCTATTTTTTTTAACCGTGTAGCGTAGCGTTAAAGAATACTACCACCCCCTCTCTTACCTTAGGTGTCGTAAAAGGCGACTAACGGACTAAAGTCTGCACATACGTTCAACAGCAGGCGGCGATGGGCTCACCACCTGTCACACTGGGCACATGTGCAGTCGCTATTTTGTAAAATATGGACTATTATTGGTAAAGGACTGCTTTTGCTGTTCTTATTACCTAGTCTCTGACTTCGGGGATAATAGTCGTGATTATAATAAAATGTATGTATTACCACTCGCGGGATTCGTCTCCGCTCCCTCTGGCGTATCGGGACAGGTGCAATGCCAATTTGATTATTCATATTAGACTATCTAAGGTGCTATTAAATCAATAGCGTATACAAAAATGGAATAACAATATGTAGTGTTAACCCGCTAACTCACTAATTTATCAAGCTTGGATGCGGCATGCAAGCATCGCCCTCCCGCCCGCAATGTATGCACAAGCAAAAGGAGCGATGGATGCTAAATAAGGCATGCAAACCGAAACCCGACACGTGTTTCGCCCTCCACGGGGCAACCTCAGGAGCTGTTGACTGGTCCCGTAAATAGCACCACCGTTCGGCATTTGTGACGTACTACCCGCAATAAGACGCAATAATGGGGAGGAAACTAAATTTGTTTGGTCATTCAACAGTGTGTAATTATTATTGTTATGTTTAATAATTTCTAACTGCTCCAACACACACAACCGGAAACTCTTATTACATACATGCAAAATATTATATGTGTGATTATCGCCCAAGGAATGGCCGGTGTCAATTAAATGTTTTGCGAAATGTGAATTGTCTGGATGGCCATTCCTATGTGCGGCAATGTGTTCCTTATATCTAATTTCAAAATTACGGCCTGTCTGACCTACATAGACCCCGTTGCATTCGTTACAAATTAACTTATAAACACCGGATTTTTTGGAATTTTTATGCGATCTTTACTGTTACATAAATGACGCATGTTTTGATTTGTCCTAAAAGTTGTAAAAATGTGGTTTTTTTCTAAGAATATTCGCGATTTTATCTGAAATAGGGCCTAAGTAGGTCAGACTACCCACATATTTGTTAATACGTTCGGGAGGACACGCATAAAGTAGTGAACGGACCCTTTTATTCTGTTTATTTAAAATTAAACGGTCAATAGTTTGTTTAGAATAACCGTTAGAAACCGCGACTTGATAAAGAATATTAAGTTCTTTGGCATAACTATCTGCGGACAACGGCACCGTCATTAATCTATGGACGTAGCTGCGGAAGGCAGCTAACTTCTTTTGTAATGGGTGACAAGAGGAGGCTGGAATAATAGTGTCAGTATGAGTGGGTTTGCGAAAGATTTGGAAATCTAGTTTATTGTTAACTCTAGTTATGGTTAAATCTAAAAAGTTGAGGGATTTGTTGGACTCTAACAGTGGGTGGACAGTGTTAAGTGTATTAACAAAAGTGTCAATTTGACGGTTAGTACCGGTTCAGCAGATAATTAGGTCATCAACATATCTATAATAAAACTGAATATTGGGTTCGTTTACCACGTTATTACGTTCAAAGTGATCCATGAAGATGTCCGCCATTCCATTAAGCATCAGGTAGCAGCTCATATTAAAAAAGCTTTTAATTCCTCAATTAGTCAAAATTCTTCTGAAATTCATATTTTTCGTTCTTTACAAAACAAAATTAATCAAAATAATTTAATTATCACAAAGGCTGACAAGGGTAATTCAGTAGTAATTTTGGATAGAGCTGCTTACAACCAAAAGGTTAACGACGTCATCCAGGGGGAGGAGTTTGAATGTCTTAGTTCCGACCCAACAAAAAATTACATAAAACAGGTGAAGGACGCGATTAAGAGTGCATCATATGTTTCTCCAGAACGATTAAAAACAAAGTCCCTATGAACCCGCGTTCACCTTTTTTATAAGGTTTACCTAAAACACATAAAGATAATATCCCTATACGGCCCGTTGTCTCTTATATTGGTGCCCCTAAATACGATTTGGCTAAATACCTAAACAACCTTCTATGATCAAAGTCTTCTTTTAAACCACAGTACAGTCTAAAAAATAGCTTACAGTTAATTGAGAAAGTTCAACATATCAACATCTCCCCTTATTCTAAATTGTTATCTCTAGATGTTGATAGTTTATTTACTAATGTCCCCTATGAGGAGTGTCTTAGTGTGTTGGGGGACCATTTTGAGAGACAGCGGTTACACCCTGGGGAGATATATGATCTACTTAACCTTACTAGAGTATGCATGGAACAAAATTATTTTAGGTTTAATAACCAATATTACCGTCAAAAGGAAGGTTTGGCAATGGGTTCACCTTTAAGTCCGCTAATGGCGGACATCTTCATGGATCACTTTGAACGTAATAACGTGGTGAACGAACCCAATATTCAGTTTTATTATAGATATGTTGATGACCTAATTATCTGCTGGACCGGTACTAATCGTCAAATTGACACTTTTGTTAATAAACTGTCCACCCTAAAATAAAATTCAAATTAGAGTTAGAGTCCAACAAATCCCTCAACTTTTTAGATTTAACCATAACTAGAGTTAACAATAAACTAGATTTCCAAATCTTTCGAAAACCCACTCATACTGACACTATTATTCCAGCCACCTCTTGTCACCCATTACAACAGAAGTTAGCTGCCTTCCGCAGCTACGTCCATAGATTAATGACGGTGCCGTTGTCCGCAGTTACTTATGCCAAAGAACTTAATATTCTTTATCAAGTCGCGGTTTCTAACGGTTATTCTAAACAAACTATTGACAGTTTAATTTTAAATAAACAGAATAAAAGGGTCCGTTCACTACTTTATGCGTGTCCCCCCGAACGTATTAACAAATATGTGGGTAGTCTGACCTACTTAGGCCCTATCTCAGATAAAATCGCGAATATTCTTAGAAAAAACAACATTTTTACTACTTTTAGGACAAATCAAAACGTGCGTCATTTATGTAATAGTAAAGATCTCTTAGAAAATTCCAAAAAATCCGGTGTTTTTAAGTTAATTTGTAACGAATGCAACGGGGTCTATGTAGGTCAGACAGGCCGTAATTTTGAAATTAGATATAAGGAACACATTGCCGCACATAGGAATGGCCATCCAGACAATTCACATTTCGCAAAACATTTAATTGACACCGGCCATTCCTTGGGCGATAAAAACACATATAATATTTTGCATGTATGTAATAAGAGTTTCCGATTGTGTGTTGGAGCAGTTAGAAATTATTAAACATAACAATAATAATTACACACTGTTGAATGACCAAACAAATTTAGTTTCCTCCCCATTATTGCGTCTTATTGCGGGTAGTACGTCACAAATGCCGAACGGTGGCGCTATTTACGGGACCAGTCAACAGCTCCTGAGGATGCCCCGTGGAGGGGCGAAACACGTGTCGGGTTTCGGTTTGCATGCCTTATTTAGCATCCATCGCTCCTTTTGCATGTGCATACATTGCGGGCGGGAGGGCGGTGCTTGCATGCCGCATCCAAGCTTGATAAATTAGTGAGTTAGCGGGATTAACACTACATATTGTTATTCCATTTTTGTATATCATGGATTTTCGCAAAGTAACGCCTGATTCTATTAATTATCAATAGCGTATATTTAAAGTACAGGTAGTTTACGCCGAAATAAAAATATGTTCCATTGATTACGCCATTGATTTAATAGCACCTTATATAGCTAATCGTCAGTCATAATCATTACAACATTTAATCAGCTCTGATCAATGGATAGTCGAACAAATCCCTAAGTGATATGTGATACAAACTGTAAGTAGGCTTAATACACAAGTAAGTACAACAAATAAAACTTTTAAAAAACATTACATATTTTCCAAAACTTTGTTACGAACCCTACGAAAATTCTCCGTGCTTGGGGATTCCGCGTGAAGTTCTTCGGCCTTATCGTCACTTAACATCAGGTGTGCTAAAGGCCAAGTGCTTAGCCGTAGATGAATAAAAAAGAAAAAAATTGTCTTCATTTTCATTGGTTTTCATTCAATGTAGAAACATAGTTTTAAGTTTCATTGTTAATAACAAAACAAAACATATTTTGTTTTATTTATTGCTATAATTTAAAACCATTTTACACAACTCACCGAAACTAGAACTACATCATTAGCAAGTGCGCCGAATCGGCCAGTCCCGAGTCCCCGCTGAGGCACGCGAGGCGCGCATTAGCGCACAGCTTTTAATCTGAAGCGGCCTTAATGGCCGGCCCAGGGGTAACGAGATAACTTACGGAAATTCCCAATAAAAGAGCATTTGGAAGGGAGTTATAATATGAGTAGTAAAGAGGACACTTTATTATTATTGATGGATGTTCTATCAATCACTTATAGACACACAATAAAAGTGCAAGCTCGATTCTTTCTACAGGCCTCCTGAGTTTCTGGCCGGCTCTTCTCAGTTGCAGTCTATTTCAAAATTGAACTAGCGCTAAAATAATGCATTAAATAATCAAACCTTGCCGGCGCCTGCCGCCGTGATAGAAATTAAGATATCAGAGAGTTCCGCAAGCAAGTTATAATTCCAGCAAACTTTTTAATAGTTGTGCAAGTTCGCAGTGGAACATCCCTTCTGCCTCCGTTTGAGTAAACGTTCTTGAAATTTAAATACAAAACGAACTCGACACGAAAGTACCTACAGCAAACGCACAGTAAAATCCGCAACAGTAGGTATCACACAAATTAGTACACCATTTTATTTCTACATACATCCTTACATAAAATCACGAGTATTATCCCCGAAGGTTTAGTCGGAGACTAGGCAATGAGGACCGCAAAATTAGTCCTCTGCCACATGTCCACTTTTCACCAAATAGCGACTGCACATGGTGCTGAGCGTGACAGGTGGTGAGCCCATCGCCGCTCTATGCTGTTGGATGTATGTGCAGTGCAGTCATTAGTTTGTTAGTCGCCTTTTACGACACCCAAGGAAAGAGAGGGGGTGGTAGTGTTCTTTCCATATCTTTACTTTATCTCTACTTTCTTGTTTCATTTATTTCTTTCCGTTTTTCTTTGTAATCTATGCTACCACGCGTACATTTTAAGGCAATTTAGTTTTTCGTCTTCGTAGTGCTAATAGCATTATTTTTTGACGATAGTCTCAGTAAATTTAAATACGCATTGCATGCTAAAGTGTTTTACTTTAGCATGCAATGCGTAAAGCCTCAACTAAAAAGCCAAAAAGATAGTTTGTATTGTGGCCCCTGCGCTGTGCACGAGCGGCGGCGCCGAGCGGGACAAAGTGCTCGAATGGAATGGCCGTGTTCGCCGCTGCTGCGACGGCAACAGTGCAGGAGCGGGAGCGGGGCCGAGCAGGACAAAGTGCTTGGATGGAATGACTGTGTTCGCCGCTGTTGCGACGGCAACAGTTAGCGCGAGTGGGAGTGGCGCCGAGCGAGACAAAGTGCTCGTATGAAATGACCGTGTTCGCCGCTGCTGCGACGGCAATAGTTACTGAACGGCTCTTTTAATTCGAGAGCTCCCGTAACTTGCTAACGACCGTGTCCTACTGTGGCCCCTGCGCTGTGCAGGAGCGGCGCCGAGCGGGACAAAGTGCTCGGATGGAATGACCGTGTTCGCCGCTGCTGCGACGGCAACAGTTACTGAACAGCTCTTTTAATTCGAGCGCTTCCGTAACTTGCTAATGACCGTGTCCCGCACACTGTTACGTGTATCCCCTTTCCAATTTTACAAATAAGTTAGGTACCTGCGCTACTTTGAAGCTGTAAGTCGGGTACTATGCAAAATAACTTTAAAAAACTATCGAATGTTTTTCGAAATGCCTTGCACATTTACATACCTACATTCTATCTCAACTAAAATACTTATCTAATATTTTTTTTCGGATTTTCCTGTTTTGCTTAATATTAAAAAAATTGGTTGCCTGTAAAGTCGGTATACGGGCGAAAGTTTTACGTGACAACGACTTTGAGTGGTAAAATAATTTTAATGTGAATATTCATTCGTATAGTAGGAAGAAGGATGAAATAATAGTAACAATTTAAAACATTTATTTATACAAAGAATTATATTTAAAAAATTCTCTAGTGCTGCGCGCGCGGCAGACCGATCATAGTTGAGTGGGAGAGAGACGCAAGGCATTCGGCGGGCCTCTCTCTCGTTCGGTGACTCATCGTAACGTTACCGAGCGTTACACTTTTTCATAAGTGACTCCCAGCCGCAACCTAATTTAAGACGTTGTCACGTCAAAATTCCAAAAAGAAACAGCATATGGTAGGTATATAAGTATGAGGTCTTTATCATCTCATGATGACCTCTCTTAACTTTTACCTCTCGACACAATTGGCAACATCTGGAATTAAGCCCCGTTGAAGTAAGTCACGGTAAAAAATCCCAAATAAAACTATAATATAAATCCCATAGCCTAATCTGTGTAAAGTGTAGAGAGTAACATCATGTTAGGTAGGTATATGTTAAGAAAGTACCAATATGTCTCCGAGCGTCTCCCCATGGACCGCACGCAATCAACATAAATCCGACAAGCGATTGCTAATTCCAAATAAACAATCACCCCGCACCGCTCCGGAAAAATTACAGGACGCGCATACGTATCGCCTGCTTTGCGTTTAGAGCGATGTACTTAATACTTTAGGGCTATATCACACCAACTCCTTGTGAACGATCGCGTTTGTGCAATCTTTATGTGTGAACGCACAAGTTGGTATGACATGGTACTTAGTAACAAGCTACTTGTCCGAGATCGACCGTACTCCAAATACCACGTGCGGTGGAATGGCACGAATCAACCACTGTCATAGTAAACTAACTTTAGTTGTTTCGGAAACAGGACTTTTTGTTTTCTCTGTGTGTATTACATTATATCAGTTGTCTTTTATACAGGACACTATTGTTCGCATATCTAGGTCGGCTCCGCAAAGTACTTTCCCAACGCTTTGGAAAAATTGCTGCGGCGCTGTATTGTTGCGTCTTCTTGACGCTGCACTAGTTGTAAAAAATACGATATAGGATGGTGTATGCTATAGAGAGGTTCCGTCGATGAGTTCCTAAACCCTACAGCAAATCTCTGCTACCACACAGAGTGTGATCAGAGCCGTCTAGGTCCGTTGACCTCTAGACCACACCCTCTCACTATAAACTATCTTACTAATATTAATATAAAATAACTTACATCTACTGGAGACGGTGAGTGCCACTCTCTTACTGCTGCTCCGCTCGTCCTCGTGCTGGTATGGTAGCCCGCCACGCCGCAGGCTGCCTGGTGATGATAGACTGCGCCCTGGCCAGCATCCCCTGGACGCGGGTGGTGAACAAAGGCCCTAAACGTCCCGTCTACCCCGCAGTACTGACACCCAGACAAATATGATATGCACCGCGTCTGTCACGCCACGCCATGTGTTTCCGTGTCGAACCCAATCAAATAGCTAGTTTTAGCTAGCCCGCCCTGGTTCCAAATTAAACTAATGTTCTAAACACTGTTTCATACTTAACTACTAATTATTACGGTCCGCCGAATCAATTACTGTGCCGCCACATCAAAATTACAAATTCATTTCTTTTCACGTGCCTGCACGTTAGCAAAAGTCACACCAACAGCCGGTCTGTCACAGATATTTAAAAATAACGTGGATGCGTTTGGATATGGTAGTTTTATTTCATACAGATGGGATTCTCTTGTATAGGTACCTAAAGGTTAACCGTGTACCTACTGAACCTATATCCAACATTTACACTATACACAATTTTTGTTTATATTATGTGCACATATTTTTTTATATCATTCAGTAACGTTAATAGACATATTTTTTTAAATTTATTTATTTTCATTATTTAAGTACCTATTTAATTTGTCCGGCATAACAAAAAAATAACTCGTGGATACCGGGTGAACGAAAGGTCACGTGTAACGTAAAGGTAACCTAACCTAGGTACCCTGTGGTATCGTAATGTGTCAGAGTTCAATTGCGCGGTCCCGGTCGAATAACCATGATTAACGGTATTTTTGTGGATATATTTGATCAATTTTAGTTTCTTTATTTTCTACTTAAAAATAATAAAATTAAATCTGTAGCTCTACATTAGGTTACTCTATAACTTAAAAAATATGTGTGTAGATAAAAAAAAAATACTGTATAGGTAAGATAAACAAGGCAATAATTCTTATTTTTTCATCCTTACATTGACTGCCCCCGACTCTTACAAATTGACACCGGTTTTCATCATCCTATTTGCAACGTTCGTCGCGAGACTTTTGTCATATCCGTCATAATCGTAATCGAGAGACAACTAGTTGCAAACAGGCCTTTCAGGTATCTGTAAATTTTATTAATTTAATTTAGGAGGCAAGAAAATAAAGTGTATGACACTAATACATTGACTTACGCAAGAACAATGATGACCGTTCCGTCGTTGAACCAAGCGATGATAAGGTCGCATAGGTAAAACTGGAACTTATATTATTAGGTTAGGGAAAAAGTCTTTTCGCATATACGAGTAGTATGTATGAACTTGTAATAAAATCTCTTTGGCTATACTATTTTGTATCTGGCTAATTTTGGTATCATCAAAAGCTTAAATTTTAAACAAGATATTTCCAAATTCAAATTAGGAAAATGTGTGATTTTCATTTGTTTTTCTTACGGTCAAGACTCTAATGAAAAAATTCGATAGGTGCATTTGTAATTTTGCTACAAAAAAGGTAAAAATGCAACGCAAGCCGCGAAAAAAATTTGCGATGTTTATAGACCTAGTGAGTGTGAGAGTAGCACAAATTTGGTTTAAGCGTTTTCAATCCAGAAATTATGATGTCAAAGATGCACATCGCTCTGGTCGCCCTATAACGGATAATAAGGGATGCCATTTTTTTTAAAGTGGACCAAGATCGGCATATCTATAGTTTTGGCGCATTCGAAAAAAAATATAAGTAGATATTTGGGTACCTCACGAGTTCACTGAAATAATCCTAATGAACCGTGTACTCATTTGTGAATCATTATTACGACGTAATGAAACCGAACCATTTTAGAGGAAGCTGATAACTGGTGATGAAAAGTAGATCACGTACGACAAGAACGTGCGTAAAAGATCGTGGTCAAAGGCCGGTCAGGCTTCACAGACTGTGGCGAAACCCGGGTTAACTCGCAACAAGGTGATGCTGTGTGTGTGGTGGGTTTCTAAAGGCAATATTCATTATGAGCTGTTACCATCAGGCAGAACCATCGATTCTAAACTCTACTGCGAACAATATATCATTTGCCGGGCTTATTTTATAATAAGCCCGGCAAATGACCCCACTCCACCTGATGTTAAGTGGAAATGAAGTCCAGGCGCGAGGACAACTGGTGCAGCGTAAGAGACGTAGCATCAGTCACCCTCACTCTGCCAGCCCGCAAAGTGCCTCTTCACGCCTCATTTGAAGGACCCTATGTCATAGGTAGGAGGGAATACGTGTGCTGGTAGACTATTCCATCTTTTGGAAGAGCGGCAAAGAAACGAGTCACCAAATTTCTTTGTGCGTGATGGAATGTTAGAGACTGTAAATTGGTGACTCCGGAGAGCAGCACGCGTACTCTTGTGGAGGAAGGGAGAAGGAGGGATGAGGTCAAAGAGTTCTTCAGAGCACTCGCCATGGTATAAACGGTAAAAGACGCTGAGTGACGCAATATCTCTACGCAATTGCAAAGGCTCGAGAGTTTCAGTGACCTCCGCATTACCGATAATGCGCACGGCGCGGCGCTGCAATCTGTCCAAGGCATCGAGAAGGTACTTTGCGGAGCCGTCCCAAAGGTGAGAGCAATACTCCACGCAAGACCGCACCTGTGTCTTATATGATAGACACAACTGATCAGGCGTGAAGAATCGCCGCACCTTGTTCAGGACACCGAGTTTACGTGAGGCATTTTTAATCACGGTTTCGATGTAGTCCTTTTGGTTCAGATCGCAGCGGATATCCATACCGAGCATGTTAATACTGCTCTGCAGGCCTAGAGATGTACCCTGAAGAGAGGGAAGGGGAAGAAATGGCGACTTTTTCGCTGTGAGCGCGTACACCTGTGTTTTCTTGGCATTGAACTCCACCAGATAATCGGAGCCCCATTTAGAAATGAGGTCCAACACCCGATCGAGCTCAATGACAAGATTTGCTCGCTTCATTTCGGTGTCTACCCGCCCAGCCGTAGGGTGACCGTTATATCTCCCATGCACTGTGCTATCATCTGCATAGCAATGAATGCTTCCAAGTGGAAGCATGTCATTGATATGCAGAAGGAACAGCGGGGGGGATAGAACGGAGCCTTGAGGAACACCAGCGTTCACTGACATAAACCGCGAAGCGCATCCATCTGAAAGGACACGGATTCTACGCTCATGCAGGAAGCTAGCAATCCAGGTACAAAACTGAGCGGGCAAACCGTATGCCGGGAGCTTGGAGAGAAGAGCTTTGTGCCAGACCCGATCAAAAGCCTTGGCTATGTCAAGGCTAACTGCCAGTGACTCGCCACGCTTGTCAATAGCCTCATCCCAGAGATGTGTGACGTACGCTAGAAGATCACTCGTTGACCGTTTTGGCCGAAACTCATATTGACAATCGTGAATTAGGGAGTGATCTTCTAGGTATCGAATAAGCTGTTTGTTCAATATTCGTTCTAGAATCTTGCACAACACTGAAGTTACGGCTATAGGGCGGTAATTAGTCGGATCTGACCGATCTCCTATTTTAGGGATCGGTTGCACATTAGCTTTTTTTTACACATTTTGCACATTACTTTTCGAGTTTATATGATCTCTCCATCCGACTGGTTGTCTGGAAGAAATCGCTTCATAGCGATAAGACCGGCAAATTGTGACTATGTATTTTACCTATTTTCTTGTTTTGTATGTATTTGTATTGTAAACTGTTGCAATAAAAGAGTTATCTAATCTAATCTTATCTTCTCTCCAAGATTCCGGCACACAACCCGAAGAGAGTGAGAGACGGTACAGACGCGTCAACACAGGGGACAACTCCGCTGCACACATTTTCAGGACTATTGCTGGGATGCCATCAGGACCCGTTAGCTTTCCGGACATCGATTGACTGCAGCTCCGCACGGACATCACACTGCCTGATTTTAATATCAGACATTGTGTAGCCACAGTGAGGAATTGAGGGTGGCTGTGCATTACAGTCATCGATCCGGGAGTTAGCCGCAAAGAGTTTGGCCAGGAGATCGACCTTTTCCTGCGGCTTGTGAGCTAAAGTTCCGTCAGGACATCTTAGTGGTGGCAGCGAGGGTTGGCAGAAGTTGGATTGCACGGCTTTGGCCAGACGCCAGTAGCTACGGCTGCCCGTAGGATGCGTCAGGAGTTCTTGACCTACTCGTGCAACGCGCTGGGCATCCGCTCTAATGTAGGCCCTCTTACACGTCTTGGTGGCATTATTATAGGCTGCTTTTAGCGAGTGAGTTTCGGGATCTTCGTGAGCTTTACCTCTGATCCAAGCGCGGTATGCCGTCTGTTTGCTCTCAACAGCGCTGGCACACTCGCGATTGAACCAGCGGTTGCGTCTGCCTTTGCTGATGACATAGGAGTGTGGAATATAGTATTCCATTCCTAATACTATCTCATCAGCAACGGCAGTGGTGCTAGCGGTCGGGTCCTTCCCACTAAAGCAGCGCTGCCTCCAAGGGACGGATGCAAAATACTCCCGCATACCGTCCCAGTCTGCCGACGCGTAGTGCCAAATCTGGCGTTTTGAAACCGCTGTTGGCGGGCGCGACGCCAAGGGCACTGTGCTGGATATCAAGCAGTGATCCGAGGAACCTAAAGGAGCTCGAATCTCCACCCGGTATCCAGCTGGGCGACTCGTCAGCAGAAGGTCGAGTAAGGAGGGCGCATGGCCAACTATGTCTGGGATCCTGGTGGGCTGGTTCACCAGTTGCGTCAGGTCATGCGTGAGAGCGAATGCGTGGGCAGTTCTACCAGCATGGTCTGTTTTGGAGGAACCTAACCACAACTCATGGTGGGCGTTGAAGTCCCCAAAAAACACCAATTCCGCCGATGGAAACTGCTCCTGCGCATCATCTGCTACCCGACTAAGATGTTCAATTAGTCGAGTGGTCTCCATGTCG
Organism: Scoparia ambigualis; assembly: GCA_963921215.1. NCBI lineage: Eukaryota > Metazoa > Arthropoda > Insecta > Lepidoptera > Crambidae > Scoparia > Scoparia ambigualis. Next base: position 39,385,026 of record OY992505.1, on the reverse strand, counting down.
CCGTTATGGGATCGGTAGACGCAGACGTAGACACGGCAATGAGAGCCTAAGTCGACGTGTACCACTAGGAGAGAGAAGGAAGGGTCCTCCAGACAGCGCAGACGGCGACAGCAAACATCCGCCCGAACGAATAAGCAAACTCCGGCTTTGGCTTTGAAGGATTCTTCAAGCACAAAGCCGGGATGGTTCAGGTAGGTGGTGTCAGCTGGGCGGATTATTTGCGTCTCCGTCAGGAACAATATTGCTGGCCGTGCCGTCTCAAGATGGTGGTGGACGGCATTGAGGTTTGCATGGAGTCCGCGGATGTTAGCGAACTCCACCTCAAACGGTAAGGTTGTGGTGGGGGTGTGCACCGCTGTAGTACCAGTTTTGTTGTTAGGCGCTGTCATTTTAGGAGTGGAAAGAGAGAGGCGTGAATCGAGAAAATGATGCCGCGATGCGAGTGGTCAAAGTGTGGTGGCCTGTTTCCCCAGGAATTTGCCCACAGACGAGTATTATTAACCTGCCGAACGGAAGGGCCCTCGAACCCCCCCGGGAATGGCCGCCGGGACCCCACCTTCCGGTCACCAACCGGCACGACGGACCACCCCGAGATTATGCGTGGCATGGTGAGGCAGCCTCACGAGCTGGTTAGGCTCGCTTGGGCCCCTGTACTGTGCCACGGGCGGCCAGCGGGACAACCGTTTCTACGGGTCTCCCTGGTCGGCAGGTTAACGAAGTCCTCCTGGCACTGGTTTGACGGAAGCCTCCACAGACCAAATACATCGCAGGATCATCCTCTCGAGCTCTGGTTATACGCTGGCTGATCCCGAAACGCGAACGACAAGCAGTCACTTGACGGGTTTTACACCATGCGTACGGTGGTCACCAACCAGAAGGGTCAAGCCCTACCACCAGTGGAGCAGATCATCGCTCGAAAGAGTCCGTTAGTCGCTTCTTACGACACCCACCGGACGGAGAGAGAGGCGGCGATTGGTATTCTTTCTCCGTCACCGCACGGATAAACCGCACGGAACTAATGAGATTAAAGCAAGAAGCTGAGAGAAAGCGGCCGGAATTAATCAACAGAAGGGCTGTGGTTTTTCATCATGATAACGCTAACCCTCACACATCTTGAGCCAATCAGCAAAAATTAAGAGAGTTTGGCTGGGAGTTTTTAATGCATCCGCCGTATAGGCCTGACCTTGTACCTTCAGATTTCCACCTGTTCCGGTCTCTTCAGAATTCTTCAGGCAGTGTCAGGTTAACATCACGAGAGGACTGCCAAAACTACTTGTCGCGGTATTTTGATGAGAAGCCCCAAATTTTCTATAGCAATGAGAACGTGTCCCTACCAACAAGATGGCAAAAAGTTATCGAACAAAATGGCACCTACATACTTTAGTTAAATGTAAATACTTGAACTTTATTAAAAAATATTTTGAATTTTCTTAAAAACTGCGAAGAAACTTTTTCCCTACCTATTATATTATGTTGATAACGTAGTTTGTTGACATTGAATGGGCACCTTTGGCTTACAAAGTAAAAACATTATAAGATGGTGTTAATTAATTTTGGCGCGCTGGATAAGTTCCACGTTAGCTAAACTGGAAAGAGCACCTGGCCGGATTGCCGGAAGGGTGCGGGTTCGAATCCTGCTCGTGGACATTTTTTTGACATTGTCTATTTCAATTTGTAATTTGTTCTCAACAAAATTTGCGTTAAAATTATATAAACAATAACATTGTGATGCATTTAGACAAATGCCCTGGTGAATATTCGAAACGTAAAATGAACTTGAGTTTATTTAATGTTCAGGTAACTTCAAAATACAAAAAGTGACATTATGCGAAAGTTACCCGATAATAGAGTCTCTGCCTACCCCTATGGGAACAGGCGTGAGTTTATGCATGTATGTATGTATGTATGTATGCATGTATGTATGTATGTATGTTACCCAACAATGTATCTTCTGGACTTCTTACAGAAGAAAACCAATCACAATTCAACAGCTAACCCCAACAAGTTCATACCTGATAAACCTATAAAAATTAAAATGGTGGGTCACATTAATTAGTGTACATAAGCATTATTAGAAGTTTTGACTTACCCTCCTAATTGTCATCCTCATGACCAAAGGCGGACCAAACCTTACAGCCCATAGCCTATAGCCCGCAGCCCACAGCCCACAACCCACAGCCCCACAGCCCACTGCGCTTGCTCTGAGCCAGCTTGCGTCACACAGAGTAGGACTGCGAAAGCCCGCCGAACGCGACGTCGCCCATTTTGATTTCGATATTCAATGTATTTCCGGCTACAATTTCTTCCTTTGAAAGGATTACCGTTCGGAATACTAGTTTTCGCAATATTTTAGTAAAGAGATGAATCTCTATGAATAGATCGGTACTAGACTGTATTCCTTTTGAAAATTTTCTGTTTTAACAGCCAAGAGCAGATTAGTACAACTTCTGTAATATTAATGTACTTTACATAAAAGTAATAGGTATAAGGAGAGTCTCTTAATAGATATTTTTAGCTTCTCAAAACCTCTAGTTAGAAAAGCATAATTAACTTTGCATTAACCAATCATTTATTTAAAGTCTAGTTCACTAATTTGTTATCGGTATTAGTAACTTGGTATAAGTAAATGTTATGGCCCAATATCCCCACGTGCTATTGACCACGTGGGAGGCCTGTGCCCAGCAGTGAGACGTTTATAGGCTGGTGATGACTAAAAAGTAACTTTTAGCTTTTAGCTTTTAAGCTTGACTTGCGTAATTAAAAACAGAAAAAGTAAGTAGTAAGTACATATTGTCCCACTGCCAATTAAAATCTAGTTATCGCAATTCGCAAATCAGTTTTAAACTATGTCTGATCTGAGATTGATCCATGAACTTCAGAATTTTAGGCTGATCGCTTAACAAGGGTGTTAAGAAAAAAGGTATTTTTATGCACTACAAATTTGCAATTATACGTTCCTTCGTCGTATAACAAAATATAGCAGTACCTACTTACTTACACTTGGTCTTATAAATGGTTGTATGTTAAAATATCATTACGTACGTATGTACGAGTTCAATGTGTGATTGCGTCACAAGTCGCCGGCGCGGGTGCGGGCTGAGAGCCCAAGCACCCAAGTGCTCGCGAGCGGCGGCGGCGTGATTGATGCGGCGCGAATCAATCGCGCGGCGCGACTGATAATCGTGTACACATATTGTAATGATATGTTTGATGAACCGATATGTCGGAATTTATTTGGAAGCGAATGTTTCCTGTTCAGTTGCCGATGTGAGTCCCTAAAGGCTTTCAATCATGTGTTTGACGTTAAGCTCGTGATGTAGAGCGGTTGAGGAAATACGTGGAAACAAGTCAGGGGCGGCGCTCTCAATTTATACTTTATATTAACAGCCTGAACATACGCGTTGAATTATGATTTATTTGCTTCTAGCACGGCATAAAGGTGCTACAGAATTGGTATAGTGCACATGTACTAATGAGAAGGATAGCATGTCAACTTAATTATTACATTTATTCATTTAAATAATTGGATAAAATAAAACCAAACGAACGAATATAGAAGTTATAACACGCAAAAAGTAACTAGTCAAAACAGTGATTTACGTGGGTCACATTAAGAGGGTTTACGCATTTCGGATTCCCATACAAACTACCAAGTCGAAATTTTTAAAAACCATTGAGCCAATTTTGATGAAACTTTGCATGCTAAAGTAAAACACAGGGATCTAAATAGTTTGTTGAAAACATTTAAAAAAAACGTTTATTTGGCTGAGTTATTGCGATTTAAAATCCACTATTGTTAGGTTTATTTAAAATTTATTGATTTTAGTCGTGTTTGATTTAATTTTTAAGATTTTTCTAAAAGTTTGTTTTAATTTATTCGTAAAATCTAGGTATTATTGTAACTTTTTAATTTCTGGCTGAATGAATGAACGACTGTATAAAAATAATAGCGCGAGATGGCATGAGTGACGACAAGAAAAAGGCGGGAAAATGGCGACGGGAGTTGTTAGTCTAGGCGGGCTGAGGCATTCTAATTCGGATCTTCGGAGTGGACGGACTTAAATATAAAAGTGGTTACTGTAATAGTAGTACAATTAATTTAATTATTATTCTTTAAGGATAAAGTATTGTAATTTAAAGAATTATTAAAATAAAAGAAGTTTGGACAACAGTTCAGAAGTGGGATAGACAACGCCACAAAACGTAAGTAAATCTCTTATAAAACATGTAACGGTTATTTATTGTATCATGACTTTCTACTAATGATTTGAGCTTCATAGTCGGGTGTATGCGCTTGGTCGGGGCCACTCCCCGAGAGTAATAGCATTCGATTGTGAAGCCATCTTGTGATCGGAGCAGGGATACTTTCTGACAGTGTTGGTATTTGACCATTATTATGTAGTGGAAAGTCATGCATTGGTTGCTGAACGCAGTTAGATCTCTCGTGCATATGGTCAGGGCGACTCTCTGATAATGTTACGTGTGGATTGACTGTGGTTCTCGTCAAGGATTTATTTTTTTGTTTTTATTTTCTTAATTTTTATATTGCTATAAACGCGTTATTCCTTCAATTAGTAATTCCTTTAATATTTCTTGCCGAAATCTTTAGTGTCTATGTTTGGCGTGTGCATTTGGCCAGGGCAACTCCCTGGTAGTGTAACATGCGTGTGTGGATACTGATTTTCGGAAAATTTTAATTAACGATGTCGCCCGATCACGATGTCTAGGGCTACCCTCTGCTAGTGACTCGGGATGACTGTGGCTCAGTGTTTTTGTTTTCGGGTACATCTGATCAAGGCTACACTTTGATGTTGTACTCGTAAACAATACTGAGGTAGTTATTTTATGCGGTTGACACATAGTCGAGGCTACTCGTCGACAGTGTTGTGTGAAAATTTTAATTAACGATGGCGCCCGATCACTATGTCTAGGGCTACCCTCTGCTAGTGACTCGGGATGACTGTGGTTCTGTGTTTTTTTTTCGGGTACATCTGATCAAGGCTACACTTTGATGTTGTACTCGATAAACAATACTGAGGTAGTTATTTTATGGGGTTGACACATAGTCGAGGCTACTCGTCGACAGTGTATTATTTCTTTCTTTCACATTAACAAGTTGACATAATTTTTTTTTAAGTACCCTACCTACTTTGCTATTTAATGCATACATCTGAATAATGCTTTTGGAATATGAAATAAGCAAGCACTTGCATATGATTGTGAATGGTTGTACACTTGACTGGGGCTACTCTTCAGTAGTGTTGCTTTTCGCGATTAGTGGCAAGTTTAAACTTCTATTGAAATAGTAGGTAGTAAAGTTGTTAGTTTTCTGGTTATTGGATACAACTAATCGAGGTTACCCTTCGATGTTGTGTTCGATAGACGGATAATAACCCGTCATTTGTAGGCTTTACATTTCATCGAGGCTACACTTCGACAATGTGATTTCTTGCGAATGGGGGTGTTATTAGTTAGTTTTTAAAACGAAATGACTGACACTTTATGTTTATTTAATCTAATACATTGTTTTCTTTCGAGTTCTAGATGATGAGAAGTAGTAACAGTCTAGAGCGACGTACACCGCGACGGTTACGATCCCCAGAGCGCACCGAGTCACACCAAAACATGGAAACGGGAGGTAGCGGCGGCGATCGCAGCAATTCGGAACGGGCAACGTCTGGCCGTAACATGGATCAAAGCACCCTTAACCGTAGTCCAAGTCGCAGAAGTCACAACAGCTATGAGAATCGTGAGCGAGACCTGGAAAGCTTACGCCGTCGCCTGAAAATGCTGGAAAGAGAGATGCAAAAAGATCGCGAGAGCAGAACACGGTCACGTTCTAGGGAACGTAGACCGTACTCTGTTTCGCGGTCACGGAGTCGTCTTCGCAGCAGACCTCGAGAGAAGGATAACCGCCCTTCGTGCAGCCGCCGATCCGAGGTACGTGATACAGATCATCATAACAGGTCTCGTAGCCCTAATTTTTCTGCTAAGGATGTCATACAAATTGTTAGTTCCATTAAAGGTGGTTTACCATCTCAGCCGTCTGATACTCGCACAAAAAGTATAGATCACCAAAACATTTTACCTGATTTTGATCCCTCGTCAAGGAATCAGCGTATTCATACCTGGCTTAAAAAGGTAAACGAATGTGCATCCGTGTACGGCTGGGATGATAAAACTACCACACACTTTGCTATGTAGAAGTTAAAAGGGTTGGCCAAAATTTGGTGTGAAGGTTTGGAGACCATTTTGTATTCATGGCAAGAATGGCAAAATAAATTACTAAATGCTTTTCCTTGTGAACAAAATTATGGCCAACTCTTAGAGCATATGCTTAGAAGGAGAACATAATTCAATGAACCGATAGATGTTTATTTTTATGAAAAGTTATCACTTCTTCATCAGTGCGATATTAAAGGTAAACGGGCTGTCGATTGCATTATTCACGGTATCGGTGATAGAACTATGAAATCTGGCGCGCTAGCTCTACGTTGCTCTAATCCTGACGAATTACTGAAGTTCTTGATGAGTCACAAAGATTCAGTTATCTCAGTAGATCGTGGGCAAGTTAGAACTAGGAATTGGTTTGAAAACGGTAGTCTGGTACCAAAATATAACAAACTAGTGCCAGGAACGTTTTGTTATAACTGTAGGGAGAAGGGCCATCTCTTTATGAAATGTCCTCAAGCTTTAATTAAATGAAATAACTGTAACAAAGTCGGTCACTCATCTCATAAATGTTATAGTAAAATTTTAAACAAAACCAATTCAAATGATGTTGAAAAGACTATGTGAAGTTGAAGTGGATGGTGTCAAAACTAGAGTTCCCTGTAGGATAGTTCGAGACAATCTTTTAGAGAAGACTGCAATAATAGGACAAACCTTTACAGAATTGCCCCATATTCTTGTTTATAAGGATTTATCCCAATTGCGTTTTCTCAATATTGGGGATGAGATACCGCAACTTGAAAATGATTCGTGTAAGGCAATAAAGATCTATGTCCAGGAAAATATAGAGTTATACGGTCCCGCAACTATTAAGGCTCGGACTGACGAGGATTTTAGTGGGAATATTTTAATAAAATATAGACTCTTAGGAAAACCCGGGCAACAATTTATCATATGCGGTGGATTGTACCAAGTTAAGAAAGCTTCGGTTAAAATCTCTATAGCTGTAACTTCTACTCCCTGTTTAATACTAGAAGACTTCTTGTTGTGTCGAGCCGAAAATGTAGATTTAGTTAAGAGAATTGTAAAACAATCTACAGTGCTACTTGAGCAAACAAATATGGAGGAGATAACAGAGTCCAAACTACGCATAGGCAACGCGGTTTCAGACGATCACAAATTAAGACTTATTAGGTTATTAAATGAGTATAAACACTGTTTTGCCTCCAGTTTAGGACAGTTGGGTTGTACTAATGTAACCGAAATGAGTATTGAACTTAATGAGAAACGTCCCATAGTTTGTAGACCCTATAGATTGTCTCACCATAAGAGAGAAAAGGTACGTAACATGGTCGACGACATGCTATCTGCGGGAATAGTAAGGGAATCCGTATCGGAATATGATAGTCCTATAATTCTGGTACGAAAACCGGACGGCAGCTTACGAATGTGTGTAGACTATAGGAAGTTAAACTCAGTAACCGTTAAAAAAAGATATCCTATGCCAATAATAGAAGACGAGATAGCTCGTTTATCCGGACAAGCGTATTTTATCACATTAGACCTTGCTTCTGGTTATTATCAGGTACCTATCGCTGAAAACAGCAAGCATTTGACTTCATTTGTCACTCCAGACGGACAATTCGAATTTAACCGAATGCCGTTTGGTTTAGCAAACGCGCCAGCTGTTTTCAGCGCACGATGAATCTGATTTTGGGATCAGCACGATTCACAAAAGCAATGGTTTAATTGATGATCTTCTTATTTTCGGTACAACCCCTGCTGAATGTTAAGATAGATTGGAAGAAATCTTGCAGTTAATCGAAAAGTCGAATTTAACTCTTAACCTGTCCAAGTGTTACTTTCTCAGAGACAAAATAGATTACCTAGGTTACGAGATAAGTTCAGAGGGTGTCAAACCAGGGAAGAAAAAAATTTTGTCTGTTCAAGATTTCCCGCGTCCGACTGACGTACACAAAGTAAGGCAATTTTTGGGCCTAGTAGGGTTCATTCGTAAATTCATCCAAAGTTTTGCCCAAATTGCGTATCCTCTCACAAAATTATTAAAAAAAGGAGGCAAAATGAGAATGGACAGACACTCAAGAAGAAGCTTATAAAACATTAAAGTCGCGGTTATTACGTAGGCCGGTATTAGCAATATATGATCCTAATTCAGAATTGGACTTACACACCGACGCCAGTAAGAACGGTATTGGAGGAATTCCCTTACAGAAAACACAAGGCACTAAAGATCTTAAACCTATAGCTTACTACAGTCGCCAAACATCGCCTGAGGAGAAAAATTTTCACTCCTATGAACTGGAAACCTTGGCAGTAGTCTGTTCCCTAAAAAGTTTAGAATATATCTGTTAGGCAAGGAATTTCTAATTATAACTGATTGTAGTGCTCTTCGACCTACGTTTTCGAAAAGAGATCTAATCCCTCGAATAACTAGATGGTGGTTGATGTTACAAGAATTCCAATGTACAGTCGAGTATAAGGCTGGAACCAAAATGCAACACGTTGATGCATTATCGCGTAACCCAATTGCCGATAATGATGTTCAGAGTGATTTTTTTCCCTACGGTAATGAACATTAGTAATGACGATTGGTTGCTAACTCTCCAACTCGGAGACACAGAACTGGCCAGGACTCGGGAGATTCTCCTTAATGATTTAGATCCGAAGGACTTTCAACACATCAAAGAAAGTTATGTAATAAAGGATAACAAATTATATAGGTGTGTCGATGGTAATAGGGACAATCTCCGTTGGGTTGTTCCAAAGGGCGCAAGGTGGCAAGTTTGTAAAAGGAACCATGATGATATTGGGCACTTTGGGATCGAAAAGACATAATAAAGAAACAGTACTGGTTCCCAAAGATGTCACGCTTTGTAAAGAAATACGTAACAGCATATATTGAATGCGCAAATGCGAAACAGGCCAATAACTCTCGTGAAGGGTTATTGCATCCCATAACTAAAGTAGAGGTGCCCTTCCATACTTTGCATGCTGATCATGTGAAATCTAATAGGGGGAATTCATATTTGTTAGTTGTAGTTGACGCTTTTACAAAATTCGCATTTGTAAAACCAGTAAGAAATACGAAAACCATAAACGTAATAAGAGTTCTGAACGACATCTTCTACACATTTAGGGCACCTACACGTCTCATAACGGATCGAGGTAGTTGTTTTACTTCACATTCCTTTAGGAAGTATTGCATTGACAAAGGAATAAAGCACATCCTTAATGCAGTGGCTAGTCCGAAATCAAATGGGCAGGTGGAGCGCTACAATCGCACCATTCTTAGTTCATTAACGGCACAGAATCTTAATAGAATAGAATAGAAAGAATGGGATAATCAGGTAGGAAAAATTCAGTGGGGTATGAATAACACTATACATAAAACTACCGGTAGAGCCCCATCCGAAGTAATGTTTGGAACAAGTATGAACAGCGACATAAACCCATCTTTAGAGGAAGTGTCGCAAGAGGCTCGGGTGAGATCTGAAATAGATACTATTAGGAAAGAAGTCAAAGGAAAAATTCATAGTGAACAAATAAAACAAAAGGCTTATTTTGATAAGGGTAGGCGACCTGCACATACGTATAAAGAAGGAGATCTAGTAAAAGTTACCAAGACAGCATTTCACAATGATGGTAAAAGTAAGAAATTACTTCCATCATATTCGGGACCCTTCCGAGTAGTAATGACATTAGGTAATGACCGCTATAAGATTAAATCTATATCAGGCTTTAGTAACATGAAAAACAAACGTGGCTCTACTGTAGCTGCAGATCGCTTGAAACCATGGATTCATGTTGCGGCGCTACAAGTAAATAATATCGATTCGGATGATGATGACGATGTCGACAACCCAAGGAATAGGTAGGTTTTATGACTACACACATCAAAAGTGTCTAGGGATCAAGCATTTTTATGCGGATTTCTTGAGATTGACATGTGGCTTTGTAATAAATTTATGATTTTATAAATTTATATGGATCCTTTTTGGTGCATTTCATAATTTGAAACAGGAACTTTCAATCAATTTCTAGTAAAAGATAAAAATCAGCTGTCAATATTTTCCCTATAAAAACATACAACGCATTGAAGACATTATTAGTGCTACTGTTTCCCTACTACTGATTAAAACCAACGTTATTATGGAGCGGCGACGTCATTTAAGCAGGGAAGAAATGCTCAGAGCCGTGGGAATGATAGAAGCTGGTTCCCGGCAACGTACTGTGGCTTTAGCTCTAAATACAAGTCAGAGTGTTATCAGTCGACTTTGGACACGTTACCGAAGCACTGGTACCGTGGCTGAGCGCCATGGAGGACGGTATCGCTGCACCACACGGAGACAAGACCGATACATTCAAATCAGAATCTCGAAGAGCTCCAACAATAACCGCCATGATGTTAGCCGTGAGGCTTCATCACTCTTCAGGGAACTTAATTAGCGACCAAACAGTCAGAAAGCGCTTGCATGAAGTAAACCTTCATTCCCGAAGACCGCTAAGGGTACCACCTATAGCAATGCACAATCGTAGGATTCGATATCAATGGGCTCTTGAACACAGAAATTGGGCAGAAGAACAATGGCATTTCGTGTGCTTTTCTGATGAGTCTCGTTTTGGTATGAGACCGGATACAAGACGTATACGACACTGGAGAACCCCTGGACGCCAACAGCGATTAAAATCCTGCCAGGAAGTCCATCCTTATAGTGGTGGAACCATCATGGTATGGGCGGGTATTTGGATCGGCGGAAGAACTGAGTTGATTTGGATCAGAGGCAACCTCAACGCTCAAATTTATGCTGAGACGATTGTATCAGACGTCATCGTTCCTCTACAAGTGCAAATCGGTCCCTTATTTCAGTTAATGCATGATAATGCACGACCGCACACCGCAAGAGTTGTAAGACAGACTCTCGCCGCAGCTAACATCAATGTCATGCCCTGGCCTGCTCAGTCGCCAGACTTGAACCCGATTGAGCATGCATGGGATATGCTACAGAGAAGAGCTCTGCCGAATATGGAGGGTATCCAGTCGCAAGAAGACCTTTTTTGTTGTTGCAACGAACATGGGCGGCCATTCCACAGCGTGATTTGGATGAACTCATTTTGAGTATGCCAAACCGATGTTCTTGTGTTGTTAGTGTTCGCGGTAGAAACACGGATTATTAATTGTTTAAGTTACCCAATAAAATTTTAAAGAAAACTGTTATTTCAGTCTTTTTTTCGAACTTTAATGTTAGTGGTTCAAATGTCAAAAATCCCTTTATTAGGAAAATGCCAAATTTCTTTATTAATGCAAAGGTGACTTGGTTTATCGTTACTGTAGACTAACGAAAACACTTTATTTGATGAATCCTTAAAGAAAATTTAAATTAATATCAATCAGGAGAAAAGTTATTGCAAAAATATATGTTGATCCCTAGACACTTTTGATGTGTGTATATATTTATAAATTGTGATTACTTGTAGGTGATTACATGCAAACCGTCCTCAAAAGTTAAAAATATTGTAAGAATGATGCTGATTATTGTACTTACCTTTTAATTACGATCTTATAAGTCTAATAAGTTTATAAGTTTAATTTGATGAATATATCGGTATACAGATAGAGAACCACTGTGCTAATCACTTAAAACGAATTTAACATAATTGATCAGTATACTCGTATTTGCTTTCAAATTATGGATGAAGTGTGTAACAATTTAATTGAAATTGAAACATGTATATAAGTTTTGTACTTCTCTATTGTTGATTCTTATTCTATATATAGATAATTATACTTGCTTTTCCATCATTGTAAATAATAATAACATGTAATTGAAGATACCTATGTAGTAAAGCGCGATCAGGTTTGCTTGTTGGCCAATGTAATTGTCTAGCGAGAACAGGTTTGCTTGCTGAACAGTAAAATTAAGAGCGAGAACAGGTTTGCTTGCTGAGTAGTGAAATTGTAAAGCGAGAACAGGTTTGCTCGCTTAATGGAAAATTAGGTAGTGAGACCAGGTTTGCTCACTGCGTAATGAAATTGTAAAGCGACAACAGGTTTGCTCGCTTAATGGTGGTGAGACAAGGGTTTGCTTACGAGTAGTTAAAATGTAAAGCGAGAACAGGTTTGCTCGCTAAATGGTAAATTTTCAAGTAAGATTAAGTTCGCTGACACCACTTTATTCTGTAAAATATTAGTATGATATTATTAAAAGAAATTTGTAAGGGAATGTCTTAGTCTGCCTAGTGTTAGGTTATCACAGGATACGTGTATGGGGACATACACGCTATCAGGATGGTCGAGTGTTAGGTTTATTTAAAATTCATTGATTTTAGTCGTGTTTGATTTAATTTTTAAGATTTTTCTAAAAGTTTGTTTGAATTTATTCGTAAAATCTAGGCATTATTGTAACTTTTTAATTTCTGGCTGAATGAATAAACGACTGTATAAAAATAATGGCGCGAGATGGCATGAGTGACGACAAGAAAAAGGCGGGAAAATGGCGACGGGAGTTGTTAGTCTAGGCGGGCTGAGGCATTCTAATTCGGATCTTCGGAGTGGACGTACTTAAATATAAAAGTGGTTACTGTAATAGTAGTACAATTAATTTAATTATTATTCTATAAGGATAAAGTATTGTAATTTAAAGAATTATTAAAATAAAAGAAGTTTGGACAACGTCTACTGTGTTTCTCTGAACTATAGTCGTATAACACTATAGAAAGTTTAAAATCGCAATAACTCACTTAAATAAACGATTTTTAAAAATGTTTTCAACAAACTATTTAGATCCCTGTGTTTTACTTTAGCATGCTAAGTTTCATCAAAATTGGCTTAATGGTTTTTAAAAATTTCGACTTGGAAGTTTGTATGGGAATCCAAAATGCGTAAACCCCTTTAATAGTAATCTCCCCACGCGCCGTTGCCCACGTGAGGCCTGTGCCCAGCAGAGGGACGTTCGTAGGCAGATGATGGTGACGATGAAGACATAAACAGCCCAATTTGATACATGCTATATTAAGACTTTAAACTATCGCGTTGTATTGCATTAAAACTATTTTAACGGGACCTAACACGATTCGACAATCAGATCGACAAATAGACAAATCGGCGGTAGCTGAACATCTGCTGGAAGCTGGAGTTAATCACTGGATGGAGTTACATGATCCTAAAATCCTCTCCACCGATCGTTATTATCATAGCAGGATAGTACGTGAGGCAATTGAGATCAAGAAATATACATGCTATTCATGCTATATTAAGACTTTAAACTATCGCGTTGCATTGTATTAAAACTATTTTAACGGGACCTAACACGATTCGACAATCAGATCGACAAATAGATAAATCGGCGGTAGCTGAACATCTGCTGGAACCTGGAGTTAATCACTGGATGGAGTTACATGATCCTAAAATCCTCTCCACCGATCGTTATTATCATAGCAGGATAGTACGTGAAGCGATTGAGATCAAGAAATATAAAAATTTCAATCGTGAGGACGGGTTTAAATTATCATCAGCGTGGAATTCAGTGATTAGCAAATGCAAACCGCGACATCAGTCTATAAAAAGAAACTCCGATACTGTTAGTGTAGTGTGCCGCAGTCGTGATGCTGACGATTCATTGCACTGTGGCAATTTAAGTAAAAATGGGAGGGTGGATGAAGAAACAAATACCCGCCCGAGCCGACGACGCCGCGCACCGCCAGTTCGCTTGTGAGCACGGCCGCAGCATCGCGGCCAAACGTCAAGCAGTAAGTAGATATGTACTTACTTACAAAAATTAATCGTGTTAGGTCCCGTTAAAATAGTTTTAAAACATGCTATATTATATTGTACTTAAATAACATTGTCCTTTAATTTTAATAGATTTACATTGAAACATCAACTATAACAGAAAGAAAAAAAAACCTATAAACTAAAACAAAATAACTTAAAAACTTCTTCTCCGTCGTTCCCTCACTGCTAAGGATCGTGACCTCAGATTAGTCTCCACTCAGTGCGGTTGTATGCTGCATGCTGCCGCCCACTGCCTTCACGTGACGTGGCATGCAAAATTCTCATACAAAACACAGAAAAACGACGGCGACGACGTTTCGTAGTCCTCTATTTCCTCCTTCAAAACTAGAACATTTTTTATTACGTTTTCAGCATCAGATAAAGAAAGAGATTTTCTATATCTTTGTCTGATTTTTTTTTAAACCAGCCACTTAATGTTTCCGAAGACTCCGAGAAAATCTTATTCTTTACCCGATGCTTAAAAAGTAATACAAATTGGTCTGTCAAGTTCTGAAGGAGGAAACAGGGGACTACGAAACGTTGTTTTTCTGTGTTTTGTATGTGAATTTTGAATGCCATGTCGACGTAGTGTTTCCTCTTAATTGCATCAGACCCTCTTGTATGGCGGACAGATGTGGATGGCAGACCAGCTCAGGGAAGGGCACCCCTTCTCTGAGCTGGTCTGCCATCCATTTGCCCAAAAATAACTTGGTTCTCTAGACTGGCTAAGGGCACTTTTCCGGCATACTGAGGAGAGCCGCGTCTTGATGTTGAGCTTAACTTAACTTAAAAACTGAAAACCTATAAATATCTTATAAATAAAAAATATCTCTAAGAGAACCGCTGCCGCGCGGCAAAGTCCCAAATGGCTGGCAGCGTTGCCCTTTTGAATGGCTAAGCTAACTCGTGCTATATTTGAATAATAATATGTTAATGTCATTGTCATTTGTCTATCATACTGAATTACCTTATGTGTTTTTTTATTCTAGCAATTAGCTTTCATTTCACCTATGGTAAGTGATGTTGGGCCATAACCCACCACGCTGGCCCAATGTGGGTTGGGCCATAACCCACCACGCTGGCTCAATGTGGGTTGATAAGTTTTAACGTCTACCATTTTACGACGACACCAGGACCAACGGCTTTATGTGCCGTCCGAAACACGGATTATGAGATCTATCAACATTAAATAACTTTAAGCCCTAATCGTACCACAGCCATAATTCTGTAACATTAAAATTGGAACCTAATATAGACTATAAAGTTGTTGTAAAGACAGAAAAGCTTAAAAGAAGTTAAACAAAGAATTAACATTAAATGACGCCAGCGCTTAAATACTTAGACTGATACGACTATAGTTTAAGAATACAAAAATGTTAGGAAAGGACCTTTTTTTTATACACAACGGGTAACGACTCCAGTGATTTATGTAATTCAAGTGCATGTGATAAGTCTGAGACATTGAGCTTAGATTGCCAAACCGAAAGAAGTTATTTACAACTTAGCACAATAGATTTCAGCGTTTGATCGAATACTTTTATTTTTGGTTCGAAAACAAGAGAAAAAGCATTTCTCAGCATGAAAACATCTCGGCTGCAATCTGGCGGCGGCGTGATGGCTCGTCCGCAGCTGAGTTATGGCCGCAAACAGCCGCAAGCCGCCGCCGCCCTACTGCCGGTCCGCGGCCAATTACTTTTATCGACGGATCTGACGGATACAATCTGCTGGTGGCGAAGGAGCTGCCGATCCGACGAGCGATTCCCTTCGGTCCGCGTCAACAATTAACTTTAGATAACTTATTGTTTCGTTTCTACAAATAAATTTGTTCAACGGACAACATTGCTGATGCATTTAAATTGGGTAAACAGATTTTTTAATTTATACTTGTTTTAGTTTTCCTTGCTTTTTAATAATTGACTTTTAACGGACGTGGTGGTATGTGATGATAAGAGCGCACTTCTCCAAGATTCCTCAACTACTGAGGAAATAGCTGTCCTTCTAACTGATAAAACACATCGAAACTAATAAAACTGTTGTTAAGATAAAATGGTGGACTGCCCACCATGCCAACCCAGCACAATAATGTGCTTAGGAATCGAACTCCGTCCCTTTGGGTCTGAGACCACTTGGGCCCACAAATGCTGCAATTAAACCTTACCATACCTACTTTGAACAGTAAAGCCGATGTAGTGATGTATGAATTATATTTTGGCTGCACTCATATAAATATCAATTAAATAAAGAATTCACGGCGGTATTTAATTCCAGAGCGGACGCAGCCTTAATTGGCACGAGTGCTGGATTACCCGGTGCGCGGCGGGTGCGCGGCGAGTGCGCGGCGAGTGCGCGGCGGGCACGGTGCATTCCAGGACAAAATGAAATCCGTTGAAAATTTAACACGCAGTGAAAACTCACGCGGCATCGGCGCGCTGCAGCTGCAACAACGCTAAAGAATTCCGGACAGGATGCGTGTCGAGACCTCTAGACGTTTATGAGTTCATCACATAGTAATAAAGTCGAAAATTGTGTGGTAGTTTCCCCGTATGCCAAAGATGTGCACGTATGGACGTTTATGAGTTCATACCTTAATAATACAGTCGAAAATCGTGTGGTAGTTTCCCCGTATGCTAAAGGTATTATAGGTACGATTAGAAGCTAACGCTGGTTTGCGATGAGTTGAGGCATTCATGGGGGATCGGGGCGCGAGGCGCGGGGGGAGGGTGAAGGGAGGCTCGATAGGATCCTCGACGAGACTGAGCCTAGGTTTACGAGGATGCTGAGGATCGACGGGGATTTCAACTGTTTTGATTTTGTAATGGCCGGCCACACGCTTCCGTGAATCGTTTGGTGGATTCCAATTTATCTGGGTGGTTATCGGTTTAGCATTTAGCCGTCAAGGCTCAAACTAGCAGTGTTTGCCTCTTTTTCTTTTAAAAATACACCAAGCATTCAGAAGAACGAACTTGTTACGAATCACGACATCATGCATAGTTATGGCTGGATACGTGTCTCCTTCATAACATAATTCATAAAATAATGTGATTGATAGAATCTAGAAAATTGCTTTTCTAAAACTTAGTGTTATGCCGGGCGGTTTATAGCCAGCCAAGTGGGAATAACAGATTGCAATCGACTCGGAAGTGATTATTAATATGAGACTTTTATTGGCTTCCTGATTTAAACTGTTCTTTTATTTAGTGAACATAATACTTTGATGACAGTAAGTTGTTTAATCATAGGATTAAATTATTTACGATGTAATATTATGTAAATACTCCAGTTACACGAATTTTATTAAACCTACGAATAGATAGTTAGCATATTAAATTATGTATCTTTGAATTTTAACCAGTTTATATTTGCGATGGTTAGGTTTTAGCTATCCTACTAATATTATAAACGCGAATGTTTGTAAGAATGTATGGATATTTGTTACTCTTTCACGTAAAAACTACTGAATTGATTTGGATGGAATTCGGCATACAGATAGTTTATAACCTGGATTAACACAGGATACTTTTTATCCCGATATTCCCACGGGAACGTATGGATGGATGTTTGTTACTCTTTCACGTAAAAACTACTGAATGGATTTGGATGAAATTCGGCATACAGATAGTTTATAACCTGGATTAACACATAGGATACTTTTTATCCCAATATTCCTACGGGAACGGGAGCCACGCGGGTGAAACCGCGAGCGGCCGCTTGTAATAAAATATAAATTAAAAGCAGTTTCATAATAAATTGGCTTTTGCATTCACGTTCGACGAATTTATTAAAACAGATCACTAGTTTCCACACAGTATTCAATCTGCAACAGCGATCAAAGAACAATGTTATTCAAAGTCGTTCGTTCCGTTTAATAATCTTATAAAAACTTCTAGTATCAAGGGGAATTTTAATCAAGAAAGTCAAACATGCCATGTGTACAGAGCTAATAATATGAATGGGCGGTGTTTGCTTATTTTTGTCGAGGAAGGAGTTCTTTGCGGCGGCGGTGGCTGAGGGCTCCACCTCGCGGCGCGCGGCGCTAACGTCACCAATACGCAAACACTCACGCTTAATAAGTTGGGGCTGAGCGAGGCGCGGGCTATGCGTACACACGCGCGATGACTTACTTCTAAACTGTAAACAGATTGGAACAGCATCGCGGGGCCATCGCAAAGTATAGTCCCGAGCACCAATATGTATACACTTTGACTCTTATTCCGTTGTATTAAGAGTTACCTGTTTACATATTTTTGCTCGTGACTGTACTTACTTACGTTTCCGTTTGGAGACATTCACTAAAGTCGTCGTCGGATAACCGACTACTTATTTAATTTTGTTGTTTATCTGGCTTTTAACGACGTCTTTCTAATTAGTCATCACATCGTCCGATCATAAGAAAGTAAAGTATAGCTTACATACTATCCCACTACCAAGGACTCTTTTATTGAAATCAAGACAAGTCATCGGTACAAATGATGGGTTTTGACCACAGTTAATGTGAAATGAAACTTTTGAGGAAATTGTATATTATGATAAATATGGACCCTTCTAGGTCATTTGACATTTGTGACCGATTTATATTATTGGTACAGTAGCCTAGCCAACTATGTTAAGCTGTTCAACGCTACGTCAAATCATGTCAAACTTGCATTGTAGATGAAGGCAAGAAGGGTTGGCATTTGCAGGGTTTTTTTTATATTTATAAAGACTTCAGTTTAACTTTACAAAAATAGTGTCATATACATGTTGTTTGATAACTTAATGGTGTGTACGCGACCAGGTGTGGTTGAGGTCTACTACTGGTAGTGCGAAAAAGTTTTTTGGGAAGCATATCCTTAAGCAACTGGACGTCAGTTTATCCTTAAGAAAACCTAATTGATAGTTTTTTCTCGGGCGATACGAAATTTCTACATAAAAATTGTATTTCCAATAGGGCTAACGCTCTAGAAAGATAATTATAAGATATAAAAAATATTTAAATTTTTTTTCCCGAGAACCTTAGAGATGATTGGTTTTAGAGGGTGGAGGGCGTTGGCTGTGAAAATATATATGGGTGTGGCCGCGAAAAATTGTACAAATAACATTCATGACATCGTAACACACGTTACGTACATGACTGAATGTTACGTACATGACCATTATAAAGCTTAGTTCATATAATAGTAACAAGTGTCAGACTTTGGCCTGTGGTGGAGATATTATATTTTTGATTAAAGTTAGGTTATAGAAAAAAAACAAGAAAATGTGTCGAGCGATAACTGTAATTAGGTAATATATTAATGAACCAAACACTTAAAAATAAATACAACAAGCATCATCATCAATTTTCAAAATGTACTCTTTTGAGTTTGTTGACGTAATTTCAACTTTTTTACTATACACACTGCAAGTACAACATCATATTCTACTTTTTTGGTAACAATAAATTTTAGAGTTGGTTTATTTATAGTTTTTAAAAACCTTATACAATTTATAAAATGTTTCATTTTATTTATGAACAATTTCGACAATAAAACCTATGTAATATTTCCACTTATTTTTAGCGTAATATCTTTCAATTACACTGTCATTAATATTCATTGGCACTTCTTTGGTTTCATTATTTACTTCTGTCCCAGTACTATATTGAATATTCTCTTTCATCCCTGTAAATTAAGATTATGTTTAACATTACTAATTAGTTTTTATTTAAGCAAAGTTAAATAAATTTCTAAATTTATGTACCTGATTTTGAATTGTTAGCAAAGCTACAATGATCATTTTTTTGCCTTTCGGCATTGGTCAAGGGCATCTAAAATATTAATAAAAACTTTACCGACTTTTATGATCAGTTTATCATTTTAAATGAAAAAGTGTAATCTCCGCCTTACAATCGGTCATCACTGTAACGTTACACATTTCGTTACACATTGTTACATTCATGACATAAAAAAGCGTGCGACATAACCTAAAATTCAAATATTATTTAATTGCAAACAACTATGGATTGTGCTGTAGGCTTACCGTTTTCTGTGATAATAAACCTTTTTAAACACGTTAACAATATAACATAATAAGCAGTACTTACCTTGCAATCGAACACACAAAAACAAAAATTTTTAGCGACAAATCTGATGTCAACACAAATCACGATTTTTATTCGGACCAATATGGCCGACTTTTTTTCTGAATGTTGGCGTCTTGCTCAATAGTGTTGCCATTTATGAAAATAGCTTAACAGCCAAATTACTCAAAGGGAAATTATAGAAACAAACGTTATATTCATGACGTAACAAACTTATAAAAAAATTGGACACTTTTTTACAAACGTTTTGAATGGTAACTAAAGCGATATTTTTTATGCTTGTTTAGATTACACATTGAGAAAGTATCGATAAGCTTAAATACAATTTAAAAATACGAAATAACGTTTCTTTTACGGAAGTGTTGGCAGTTTTTGATACAAAGGTAGTAGTTGGACAAAAAAAAATTGTATGGGAGTGAAAGCAGTACTATTTAAATTATATTATAAAAATATATTTTTTTAGGGATAGGTAGGCTAGATTTCGTGAGAGTAATCTAAACATAAGCTCGTCATTCAGAACAATGTAAATCAAATCTCATTTATCAAATAACTTTGATATTATGACAAAAATAAAATCGGGACAAAACGAAAATAATATTTGTACAATTTTTTGCGGCCATACCCATATAGTAGTTTTGCTGTTTGTACGTGTCTGTAATACTTTTCAGTCTACGTTTTAAGGATTCTGGCCAGTTCGAATACATATTCAAGGACTTAGGCGAGCTTAAACAGAGTTGTTGTTTCTGGCGTTCCTATCTTCTCTCCGGCGGCGCACAGCCATATACTCCTTTCTGTTAACTTTGAACTGTAAACCCTAACGCCAATGACGCCTTGGGCACAAGCTAGTACCCAATAAAGCCCAGCATATTTCCGAGTCAACTAGCTCGTAAGATGTCACGCCGCTGCCCCGTCACGCGCCCGCCACGCACCCGGCCCCCAAAGCCGCCCCGTCGCGGCCACGTCACGTAGCCGCCGCAACTCCGCGCTACTTATGCGAAGATCGATTGCCGATTTGAGATGTCATCTCTGTGATTATTGTCTAAGGATGTCGATTCACATAAAAAAATGTTGATTCAGACAACTGCGCGAGAAAAGTTTTACATTTTTAGTAAGGCGGTAAGTAAATAA
This sequence comes from Scoparia ambigualis, assembly GCA_963921215.1. Taxonomy (NCBI): domain Eukaryota; kingdom Metazoa; phylum Arthropoda; class Insecta; order Lepidoptera; family Crambidae; genus Scoparia; species Scoparia ambigualis. The sequence goes on along the minus strand of OY992505.1, from coordinate 39,363,877 downwards.
GTTGTGGTTGATGGTAACTAGGGATTAAAAGTCCGCCTGGCTATCTACCACTATCTTTTTTAAATATGTCGCCATAACATCAATGTTTGTAGCATTGTTGTTAACCGCGTAGTTAGAGATAAGATAGCCAGTTCCTCAGAAGTTAAGGATTCCGGGTGAAGTACGCTTCCATCTTCGGTCTAATCCTTACTTAAACATCATTCATCATCTCACGAAGGCTAACTGCTTATCGATGAATAAATTTATCAGGTAACAGGTATTTTTAGATAGTTTTGTTTAACAATGAGTATGCTACATCTTCATAAATATGTGTAACGTCAAAATATTTGAGTCTGATAAATTAAACATTAATAAAATAAAATAAAATTAGTCCAGGCAAGCAAATTATTAAAAAAAATCAGTGAAAATGATAAGGTCAGTCGGGGCAAGCGCGCCTACGGGGGAAGCGCGCTTAAACTAAAAATATCAAAAACTACGGGAAAGATACTTGTTACGCCCTCTTACGTCGATGCAACAAACTGAAACAATGTTCTAAGATGTGGTCACAGGTGGCTCTGACCGTGTTAACTTGAAGTATGCGCCATTTTATTTTTAGTTGTCAGTGATCGGGGATGACTTCGTAAAACTAATCCGCAAAAATCTCAAAATATTTAGTGTTTTTCAGCAAAACGATGGCGTGAGTACACGGTTTATTTGTTTTACTTCAAATTTCTGTCACTCACTTCTAACTGGTTATTGATATTTTTCACATTGAAAATGGTAACCTAAAATACTATGTTTAATGTTTGTCACGGAGATGGTGCTAAAAAGGAGTTTTATAATAATTTTTAAATAGAGAAACATTTTACAATAGCCCAAAATAAAACAAACGTAAGGTTATATCATGTATGTATTTCTAATGCTGTGTGGCAGCAGCTCTTTTTTTATAGTACAAGGAGGCAAACGAGCAAGCGGGTCACCTGATGGAGAGTAATCCGCCCATGGACACCCGCAAAACCAGAGGAGTCACAGACGCGTTGCCAGCCTTTAAGGAGGAAGGGGCCTCCGGAACCCTGACTCGCCGGGCGAAACACAACAGCAAAAAGTGCCATTATTTCACGCCGGATATTCGTGAGATGGTGGTATTACGCCGGACGAGCTGGCCCAATGCGTGCTGCACGCAGCGTGGCTCGACCACTTAGTCAGTGTCAGTCATTTAGCACCACCCAGGGGTCATGTGTAGGATCTCAAGGTTAAACTTTATTAATACAGAATACTACAAACCCATCTCTTACTATGAGTGACGTAAAAGGCGACTGCACTCACATTCAACAGCATAAAGCTGCGATGGGCTCACCACCTGGCATGCTGAGCAGATGTGCAGTTCTTATTTGGCAGTGCTCGTCTCTCTCTAGTCGCTGACTAACCCTTTGAAGATAATAGTTCTGGCTGAAATGTTTACATAGATGTATAGAAAAAAATCAACCAGTCTCAGGAAGCTCGAGTGGGATCCCACTCGTTGACTGATTGATTTTTTTCTAGTAAACATTTTATCCTACATCTGTATAGCATTGTAAATGCAAAATTTCAACAATAAAGATATAATAGTTCTGACTGTATGTATCTCTAAAATAAAGTATATTTGTTAGCAAACAAAATTATCGAGAGCTGCTAAGTTGTTGCGTTCATTTGCGGACGAAGTTGCGGGCGAGCCACAAGTAAGCTTATAAAATCACCTACTTTAGGCGGATCCCAAACTCATCAAATGAGCATACAATATTCCCGGGAAACCTGAAAATATACGAAAATATGGAAGACTTTCAATATATATTTCAAGAAAAACTGGCAGAACCCGACGCGTACCCTTATTAGGAAACCAGAATCATGAATATCGGGTGCGTATGAACAGTTAAAAATTATGAAGCGCGCATACCAATTAGCTCGGCAAAAGCGAGGGTTGGTTCGTTGGTATTCAACGGAATTGTGGACTTGACAAAATCAGAATTATTCGTCATGATGTGTAAGGGCTATCATACACACCATATATTTGGTGATTATGGGAACCTCTTTTGCATATTGTATTGATTGAAGGTATTTATTATTGCAGCTTTTTGTCCACAAGTCATATTTGTTATAAACTTGTCCTCATTGGTATGAGAAGAATGAAGTAGTGTTTCTAATGTTTTGTTTTTAAATTTTCTTAATATAAAGGTTCTCATGATCCATATATTGACTATCTACTAGCTAATTATGTCATTGTTTTTACAGTGCTGTATCTACCTATTTTTATGTGCAAGTCCGTAACAATTTACGATCATGTCCCTGCAAGAGGCGCGATACCTTTGTTGTTTTAAAGAACCGTAAACATTCGTCGTGACTAATATATCTTAATTACACGGCGCCTTACAGCCGTACCGCGACCCGCTGACTCAGCTGAATGGCCATGATTCCGAGCGTCAACAGCCAACAGTCAACAGCCCTCACCCTCCAGCAGTCTGCTCCTCGGCGATAGCTTGCAGGTGTTCAGCGCGGTTTGTTTAGGCTGCGGCGGCGATTACAGCCGCCGCGCTCCTTCCAATTTATGTCCAAGATAAAAATAGCGGGTCGCCCATAAATAGCGAAAGGTTGGAGCCAGCACAGATTTCGTGTAATGAAAATTGTAATTACAACAATATCCAATATTTTGTGAGATAAAAACTCTTTGAACGCGGAATTATTGTTAGGACTTTAAGGGCCGGTGACCGACAAACAATAAAATTTCAACTGTGTCTGGTTTTGTGGCAGTCAACGTGTTAAAAACAGTAAGTAAGCGACTTACATAGCATTAATACATACATACACTAGTGTTTATTACATCCAAAGGGTTAATCAGAGACTAAGCAACGACGAGACTATTACATCTAAATGGTTAATTAGAAACTAAGCAACGAGAAGACTATTATATCCAAAGGGTTAATCGGATACTAAACAACGAGGAGACTATTACAGCCAAAGATTATTCGGAGACTAAGCATCGAGAAGACTATTACATCCAAAGGGTTAATCAGAGACTAAGCAACGAGGACCGCAAAAGTAGTTCATTGCCACATTTCACAGCACACGAAATAACAACAGATGCTGCGCATGTGCATAGAGTAATAAGTAGTGATCCCATTACCACATAAACTGTTGGATGTATGTGGTCTTTAGTCCGTTAGTCGCCTTTTGTGACACTCAATACAAGAGATGTTGGTATATTCTTTTGATAATGAGCCGCCACCAAGGACGTTGCCAAGGGGGGGGGGGGGCAGTAGAGGTAGCCTGCCCCCCCCCCCCTCCAGGAGATTAAAAAATTACGTAATTAACTGTTAAAAATCACAAGAAAGTAATGTTGCGCTAATCTGCAACCCTAGGTACGCCTCTATGTACAGTGAAGGGGACGAGGAGTTTACAGTTACACATTCTGACTTTGTACCGTTCCTCTTACAATCGCCTCCTTCATTTATATCGGCTTGCCCCCTCTGAGCCTTTGGCTGGCGACGCTTTTGGCCGCCAACACACGTCACATTATGTTCTTACAAATGATCACGTACATAATTATATAGCAAACAGTTGAAATTGAAAACAATACAACTTGAAATTGGCAAATTGTGTAATCAATATCGTGTTCAATTATTTATGTTTATTTTGTTAATTTTACTAAGGTAGCGACCTAGTACAGATATTTAATTAACCAACACATACACAAATAGACTTAATAAGTATCAACATAATCATACAAAATGTAACCGTAGTAGTGGAACATGTATTGCAAAACTTGCTTAATTACTCATTAATTATAGTTCTAAACTAAATTATGGTGCCTTTTTAATTACGTTGCTGCAGCAAAACAAATGTTAGTATATTGCAATTTATTTTAGAACGTTTCAAATATAATAGAAAATAATATCAAAATTGCGCATAACTGTAGCGTAGACAGTATGCAGAAATACATTGGTATAATTAAGTAATTTATGGCGGGGGTTTATAACAAAGTAGAGACAATCTCAAGTTCTCTATTTCTTGATTACAAACACGTTATTTATAGATTATTGTTTTTTTATATATTTTAGCGTTTTATTAACGACTGTTCAAATATTCGTAAAAATATTACTTTCGGATCTCAAAGGTGAAAACTTCTAAGATTTGTTTTTTTTTATTTTGGCTACAACAATAACAATAAATAGTGACAAACAATTGTTATGTTTAAAAGACCTACAGTGCCCAAAAAATTGTATTCACAAAAGCATCTTACATGGCTAAACGTGATCAACAAAATCAATTGACTTGAAAATTTTGTCTATTAAGCATAAAAGAGAAAAAAAACAATTACTTAAGTAAGTATTAAAAACATGATTTTACAGAAGTGCTAGAAAAATACTTAAACGTAGGTATTTGACAATTTATTGGCCGCAAAATAAAGAGCAGGTATTAATATTTTTTTGTGAACGACATACCTACTTACTTATTAACTTAATATGACTTTAAGTCTACCTTTGATTTTATCGAATGACATGTGAAACAGATTTAATTCTAAAAATTTATTATTATATGTGTTGGTGGAACGACAAATGAATGAGTTTCGGGTATAGTTTTCTCGGCGTCGCGGGGGAACAAACAGGCGTAGTGCACGTTGCACGTGCATTTGATGAGGCAATGTTGACTAAAAACATAAGCATCAAGCACTGACAAATTTTGACGGGTGAAAACCAGACCTCGGTAGCCAAATGGTTAAGGCAGCCGCCCGGAATGCGGAAGGTGCGTGGTTCGATTCCCGCCTGAGGTTGTCGTCTTTTTTCAGTGTTTAAAAATGTTACGTTATTTATAATCATGTGTAACGTGATGCTGTAATGTAATAATTAAAGAAAGTTTAGACTTTTAACGCAAAGCCAGTAACGACATCATAAAAGTGTCATGTTTCAAATTCCTGTGCGGTTATGAGGATAAAGTCGATCAAATAAATGGATCCCGAGTGGCACCGCATGCAGCGCGCTGCACTCCGACGACCAGCGAAAGAGAAAATTGCGCGATAAAACGACGAAGATCTGTAAGTTTTCAACATTAATCCTTTGAACCGGAGACGAAAATAAGAAGATATCCCGCGAGCGACCGGCACGCATCCAACTCCAAACTTACTTTTATTTTGAGCGAGCACACAGCTTCTGTTGGACCGTGCAATTTGGAAAGCAATGCAAATCATTAGGAACTTTGATACCCTTAATCCCTGAATGTAACAGTAAGAGAACCGTGCATTCATTTTTATACTTTAAAGTTTTCTCTTTCTTTGTATGTTAGTTAGTTCTTTTAGCTTTAAAACCTGTGATCACAAACAATTTGGAGTGACAAATACATTATGGGTTGTTGAGCTTACGGAGTCAGTACAGGTATTATAAATAGATAATTACTTATATGAAAATTATTCGAGCTCTTTAAAATAAAATAATACAAAAAAAAACTAAATCTATCTGAAAATTGTAATACTCTACACGTTGCCTAATGAATTTAATAATAAGTTCACACTAGTTCGAATTGGTACAGTTTTTAACGAGTACCTCAAATAAAACTGAGAAATTGAGCAACCGTTCGTGTTTACGGCTTGAGTAATTAGGGTTACCGCGCACCGCTTTAATTTATCGGCGCAAACAAGTCGGAGTAAGGGATTCCGATAATAAAAGCCGTGCTCTTTCCAGCCCTTTGTGCGGAACGGGGAATTTAATAGGGCATTATTCTTGAATTCGTAGAGTAACCGGCATCGCGGCACCGAGATGCATATTCCCTTTGAGCCGGACAAAGGCTGTAATTCGATGATATCTCGGGAAAGCGAGTGCTTCTCGAGTTTCAGTTAATGCCATCCGTTGCGAGCTAAAAATGGGTCGTTAGGAGTGAAGTGATTGCCTTTATGGAGCAAGTTCGCGAGTCCAATTCGGCGGGAGTGCGTAACCGCGATTTATGGCAGCCACCGCCGCACCAGCGCCGCCGCCGCCCGTGTCGCGCCTCACGGCAGCGGCCGCCCTTAATACTAATGTTTTCCGCTACCTTTATGTTCTTTTTTGATAAATTTGATCAACCCACGGTAAAACTTTCCTCATAATAGACATTTTGTTACTTTTTCTACTCCGACGTTTTGTCTTACATTGTAACTATATTTTTTTATAAACAAATCCCGGCAAATGACTTACTTTTCCTGATGTTAAGTGAAAATGAAGTCCAGGCGCAAAGACAACTAGGTGTAGCGTCAGAGACGTAGCATTATGCCCGATTTACACGTATTAAGTAATTTAGTAGTTATCTAAATTTTAACTTAATTTTAAGTGATTAATTGCATGTAAACACACAATTTAGTAGATAAGTCACTTAAAATTTAGTTAAAATTTAGTTAACTACTAAATTACTTAATACGTGTAAATCGGGCATTAGTCATTCTCACACTGCCGGCCCACAAGGTGCCTCTTCACGTCTCGGGGGAGGCACCTAGTGCCATAAAACTATGCTTTATACCCATATTATATTCGTAAAGTAACACTGTTCAGGAGTTGAAGGCCAAACGCACCATCACACTAGACATTAATAGTGTGTTAATCGGTTAGTGCAACTTTGCTTGTGTTTATATCACGAGCATTACAATACATAAATTGGCAAAACTAGCTACGCGCTACGTCGTAGCACATGCTACAGACTGTAGCAGGCCTAGTGGCATGTAAATAAGAACCCCGTAGCACTTCGTAGCAGTGTGTAAGCTTTCGAGGAGTGTTGCAGCCCCGGTCATTACAGGTCGCGGGGCCCGAGACGCGCCGGCCGCGTGCGCGCCGCTGCCGCCAGTCGCGCGGCGCCCGCCGCAGCAGCAGTACGCGCGCCGGCCCGTCGCTCGTCGCTCGCGCTTTCGGGAAAGTGGCCGCTCGTTCGCTCGACCTAGTGCGTGGACAGGTGTGACGTGAAGTGCTCTCGAACTGTGCTGTAGTGATCGAAATGTTTGTGTGCTCCAGTGAATAATATATCGGGGCTACCTCGGAGAGCCGGCACCGCTCGAGGTTGGTCATGCAATATTTACCCACGCATAATGAAGCCGTCCGTCGCCGTTTAATGAGTTATTAAGATGAGCTCGGCGGGTTATGTTTCATTTGATAAGTTCGCCGCGTAATCTCGGCAGTCGGCGCTGGCTTAGCCGCGGGTGCGTGGCGCGGGATTAGTCTGCTCGCAACGACCGCCGCTTCCGACCCGCGGCCGCGGCTGCGACTCACTCTGCGATTTAGTGCTCCACGCATCAATATGAAAGGCCTTATCGTCCTACAGCACTTAGCGAACTTGTATTCGTCTTGTCTTGTCACTTAACGTCTTGTATCTGAATAATGGTCGGACCTCAACGAAGTACGGAGGCACCGAAACATTTAAAAAACCGTTCCTTTTGTAATAAAATTACTTTTAATTTTCTCTACGACAGTTGAAACTTCAATAAATACTAAAGGCCAATTAGTCAATACAGTGCAATCATGAACATCGATGCACATAAAATACTACATGTCATTAGTGAACGAGCTGGGTAGGCAATAATTAATATCAATTAACACCGGATCAGGGAGGCTGGCCACATTAATTATGAGAATAGGTCGTTAAGTGAAACACGGCGCTTGGTTTGGATACAAGGTACGGACACATTGTTATCTCTTGTATGAAAATATAAAATTGCGCATATGTATTCCAACATCCTGTTTCAATTTCCGAATTATGACAATCTTGACACCGATGGATGAGCAGCATAACCGCAGGTGGAGGCTGTAAAACAGGTGTCAGATGAAATTTCACCGTTCGTTACGCATCCTGATGAAAAGGATTTGCATGCGAAAAATTTACGGCCACTTATGGAAATGGGATCTTATGAATATGTTGAACTCAAAATGCTGTTGCTTTATCAACGTAGCGTTACCTGTCGCACTGGTTTGAGAGAAGTTCCAAAGGGATTATAAAATATAACGAGCGACAAAGTCATCAATTTTGAACGACAGCAATCAAATCTTAAGACTTTTGACTGATTAATGAGCACGAAGCAAAAGCGTTCATCGAGCCTTTTATAATTGATTGAAGAACTGAATTAATCTTTTTTTTTTGATATTTTAATAACGAATGGTAATGAAATCATTATGAAATATTTTATAGATTGTGGCTTAAAAACCTTCGTAAAGCTATTTACTTCAATATTAAACTCGTATATTAAATCTTAAAAATATAGGAACTCCCACATCATCCATGCTTAACGACAAATACCTACTTGTAATGTTTAGCTGTTAATTTGTCATCCTTTATAATGTTTGATTGATAATCAAATTCTATTCTAGTGTGGCTTTCGAAGTTAAGGAATACGACGCTGTAACAATCTTTAGCCACGTATATCACTTAAATCATATCGCAAAGTTGTCAATGGAGTAACTAGTGAAAAAACAAAGTTACCAGGCTTGTCACGGACTCGGAAACATGGCCGCGACAGAGGACCCTCCTTAGCAGTTGTAACTCGCGAGCGGAAAGTTAGAGCCAGCAACCGCTGCCGCACGGCCGCTTTATCAACTTGGCAGATGTACATTTCTCTTCTTATTCAATTATTTGGCAATAGTCTTTACTGGATATAAGATAAAAAAATTTATTCTGATCTACTCACATTTAGGATGTTTTATTGTAGTCTGCCTTTATAACGGTATACATAGTTCATAGTACTAGGTGAACCACAATAATATTACACTGTACTTTTGTAGGTAGCTCACTTACTTCGATAGCTTAACGATCTGAAGTGGATCTTGGCCTCTTGGATCAAAGTACGACATTTTGGTCGGTCTTCTGCCAGATCTAACTATACAAAGCATAGCGTGCACATTTCCTTCAGTTCAGATATTTTATTTGCCCCAGCTATTTTGGCAGCTCGATCTTGACCACTTTTTTCCTCACGGGAAGATTTCCCAATTGTGTTTGGCTCGGATAGTTCTTCTATTTTTATAAAGAAACTTAAAAAAATCATTTCTCCCGCCACTAAGAGTTTGTTTTCCTTCTTCAAAGTTAGTTTCCAAGTTACACATTATTGGTCTAACTACTGTTTTGTAGATCCAAATTGTTGAAGCTCTGTTTAGCAACTGATACACCAGCACTTTGTGAAGCGCTGCGGTTTAGCGTTAACTATGCCAATGCCAATGTCATGTTCCTTTTGGTTCGCGTCACTAGCAAACAGTGCATCTCTTGTGTCGTACCGTTCACTGTTAGTTTATTATTTTTTTCTTAATCACACAGCAGTTGTAATATTTTAATCCACTAACCTGAATTGGGCATGAGTAGGTTATGGCCCAATGTCCTCCTGGACGTTTGCATATGTGGGAAGGCCTGTGACCAGAAGTAAGTTCAAAAGCTGATGATGATTAATATTTTTATGCGATAAATAAATATGTGAGATGTCTGCAGCTGCTGGTGCTGGTGGGAACTGCTCCAACAGACGGAGGTAATGTGTGCAGTAGGGTTAATGTGGTTCATCAAAATTGCTATGGTGATTTTGGCATCTACATTTACTTCTCATAAACAAAATCGTTATAGTTTAATCTTGATAGACGAGCGTAAGGGTGATGGAATCGTTTTCAATTACGGTGCTTCAATTTTGTTGAGATAAGATTGTGATTTTACATGTTATTTTATTGCTCCTTCGGATACATTTGAGAGGGTATGTGCTATCGGCGGGAGGGCCAGCTTCTAGATCTCAGCATCAGATAAGCGGCAATAAAGCAGCTTTATGCGCTATAAACCGCGGAGTGGGCGCTCCACGCTGCTCAGCGTTTATTCCCCGCTGCAGATTGTTGCCGAGCCATAACGCTGAAAATTTTAAAACATCCCCCCAGTTATACTCCCTTAGTACAGATTTAATTATTTTGCAAAATCACCCCTCGGACGAGGGGCGCAAAGTGGACTTTTAAATGTTTTTATCATCTCCTTCGGCATAGGCTGCGAAGGAAACCATTGCTTTTGGATTATTTTATTATACCTACGTACTCGTCAAATTAGCGATTGCTGTTTGTCGATCTATAAAATTGTTTATATTAACTGCTTATTATTAGAGTTTCGTCTAGAATGAGAAATTACCATAGCTCAAATAAAATTTATTCATACCGCAAACATTGTATTTAACGAAGTTTCTGTTAATTAGCATTAATGTGGGTTGGTAGTGTGTGCGATTACTTTTTTCAACGCAAACATAGTACACAAATATTCCAAGAATGTGTATAGTACCACGCGATATTAAGTATTTTCAACATTACCAAGAAATTAATTCCAACGTAGGTACCTAGTTATGAGCGGCAAAGTTTTTTAGAAAAGTTCTAAGAATGACAAATCATGTTTGTTTAAACATTGTGTTCGAATTATTCTGCATGTATTCCGCCAAATTAAAAATAATAGCAGTTAGAACTGAACAATGAATAGATTTAAACTTTGGATACCAAGTGCCACTTACGTTAAATGTAAAGAGTTTATGGAATAAAAGCTGCGGCATTAGTGATGCAGGCCGGGGCGGGCGGAGCTCATTAGCGCTGCAGCTAACCAAACAGCAGTCACACTCGCGCCTCCGCACTATATTGCTCACAATAAAATATTCAAAAGACATGCTCTAGAGGACAGCTCGGACAGCCGTCTCCCTCGCACGGGAACAGCTAACAGAGACAGGGGATGGGGCTGATAAGACGGCCGTAAAGCCAGTTTATGCGGACAATAAAGGCTGAGGAGCAATGTCGTTGTCTGGGTCAGTGGGAGTTATGTACACAGAGTTAGGACACGCGCAGCCAGCTCCAGGGAAATTGTGAGTTTATAAATTAGATTTTTATTGCGACGCGAGGGGACGGCGCTTCGAAGTGGGCTTGCTCGTTCAAGAAATCTGACGTCCGTCGTTTAAAGCTTTATGTTGTACATTATCTAGCAGATGTCCACTGCCACCACTGAGGGTGGCATTTTAAAGATATCCACAAAATGTCTACAAGGAAGGTCAACTTGTTTGTTGGTCGAATTTATGTAACATCGCCACATTGTTTTATGTAAGACTTAGAATCTCATTTGAGTTGTGTGAGAGTTTTAGTGAGGATTGTCTTATGATAATTATGATTTTCTCTTGTTATATATAAATCAGATCAAAATAATTTGATGAGCCGCCTCGACCGACGCATTTTAAAAGAAGTATAATGTAGGATAAAAAGTTTAGTACTTAGGTACTAAAAAAACAACCAGTCTCAGGAAAGCTCAAATGGGATTCGAACCCATGACTTTTGGATTACCAGTCCACCGGCTGGTCTACATAGCATTTTGAATGCAAACATTTCAATAATAAAGATAAGTATAATGTATTCCGCAAAATACTTTTCAGAGTGAAAGAATTATAAAATTCTCGTTGTAAATTGAATAACTTAAAGGCAACAAGCGTCAATATTATGGCTGCCTTTTCCGCTCTAGTTGGTCGATGATAATAAAGTAAATTTGTTTCAAGCGAGTGACTATCGGAAACTTAATTTTGTAAAATTAAATATACGAGTTTATAATGTAAATACACGAGTACTGCGCTTTAATTGGCCACACTGTTGTTTCGGATCTTCATTTTGATATAATTACTTCGCGACCCATTTGTGATGGCTTTGAGGTTGTAAATGTAAGCATCTCGTCTATATACTTTGTGTGTATGTGTGTGTGTTCTATTGCAAATTAAGTAATATTAATGTAAATAAAGACTAAATCACTTTTATATTCACCTTTACTTGTCTTTTTTGTATGAGTTTAGTTAGGTAGATCTATGAGAATGGCACACGTAAATTTTCGGGTGAAAACGAAACTGATTCATAGTAATAAAAATTTGTAATATTTTCAGATTTAAATTAAACTGGGGAAAAACGCCACTAACCCATTTACTCGACGGACTACAGAAGAACTATTATGTATGAACTCCGTCGAGTAAATTTGCAATAGAACACACACACCCATACTTATACACTTACACACATCCAAATACACGCACACGCACACAAACTTTTAATTTACCTAGTTATGTTTAAAAGGTTATTTTTATTGTAAACTGTATGTATTATTTTATTATTATTATTACTTTCAAATAATTCCTACCTATAAAATTATCATAAGACTAATCAAAAATTTTCATTCTGTAATGTTTTGACGGAACTTGTCGACGGGCCATCTATTCTTTAAAAAAAATAGACCGTTACGGTAAGTAACATTAAAACAAAAGTATCTGTTAATATGGGTGACTCATTGAAATACATAATGTTTATTGCTTAATTTTAATTCACATACATCTTAAGGCATACAATTAAAAAAGCATAATAGCTTGTATAATTTTTTTTATTACGCACAAACTTAATAACGCAGAATCGTTGAAAGACATATTTATAAAAACCATAATCGTTAATAAAATCTATATTATTGTTTGTCATAATTTTAATAAGCATAGTTTAAAACGCATAATTCAATTAAGTCATAGTTTTATAAAGCATAATCGAGGCTATTTTTTATTAGGTAGACTACAGAAATACTACTAGGTACTCTACTCCTGTAGGTCACGTGATAGCTTAGAAATTTAAGGCAAGACAAGACGCCAAGCGCAGCGTAGCGATTGTCTTGAATTTCAAGACAATCGCTACGCTTTATTTTTTTTAGATAACTGATATAGTAGCTGCCCTACCTGATAGGTCACGTGTGTCTTAAATTTCGAAGTTTGTTTTTATCAGACAACAGAAATCTAACTCCGTACAAAAATATCTTCATAGCTCTTGTTGGGGGGGCATTCCCCCTTCTCCACACTCTTTTTTATTTATTTATTTCTAAAAGGTACACTGACAGGTTACTGTCATTACAAGATCATACAAAAATATTCCACAAGATAAAACTAGACAATAACCCAAAATTAGCGTACACAGCATGCCAATTTTTTCCCCTCTCCTAACCTTTTTACCGTTTTTTACTTATGCTTATCGAAATTTTGCTTTTCTATGGCTATACCTTTTATATTTTGTTCATTTATGTTATTCCTTTTGAAGTTATGCTAGAGACTTAACTAGAGAGCTAGAGACTAAGACTTATGGCAAGTGACGATTATGGCCATTACAATATGCATTGTCAGTTTATGGCAAAAAACGTTATGCGTTTCATTAGGTAACCGTTAATATGCATGTTACTCATAATTATCAACTAATTTTATCATACATACCTAGTTGACTCTGAATCTACTCCACTCAACCGTCCACGGTAGTTTTACTCACCCGGAAAAAATAAGTGCGAAACGTCCACGGTAGGTTTACCCACCGAGCATTTAAACCTCCAACCGTCCATGGTAACTAAACCTACCCGTTTTAATAGGTCAAAGCACGTAGTACGTGGGTCCGTGAAAAAATTTGAGGTGGTTCTGTGGTTACTAATTCATCATACAAGTAAAAGAAATCTATATATTGCAACAGAAAATTTCACAGAAAAAAATAATGAAATTGACGAAATTGACAGTTCGCCAAAACGGAATTTTGCAGCGTAAGCGTCTTTAAAAATGTCGAAATACTCTTCTACTCACCATATTTCCTAAATAAGTGCACATCAAAACAATCGCAAACTAATTATCGTTAAAGATTGGATAAGTTTGTTTACATTCGTAGATAGTGACATTGCAACTAAATTTTTTTTCTGACCAAGCGCCATAAACACGGCAACGTTCTTTGATAAGGTTGTTGCCCACTGCACCTAGTTCGTAGTTCCGCAAGAAAATTTGAGGTGGCTGTATGGATATCAATTGATCCGTAGAGCAATTGAAACTATGGCATAGTGTACGAGAACCTTTAGTAAAAAAATGAAATTGTTGACAATTTTGACGGTTCGCCATTTTTTGACGTGACAACGTCTTAAATTAGGTTGCGGCTGGGAGTCACTTATGAAAAAGTGTAACGCTCGGTAACGTTACGATGAGTCACCGAACGAGAGAGAGGCCCGCCGAATGCCTTGCGTCTCTCTCCCACTCAACTATGATCGGTCTGCATATTTGTTTTAAATATAATTCTTTTTATAAATAAATGTTTTAAATTGTTACTATTATTTCATCCTTCTTCCTACTATACGAATGAATATTCACATTAAAATTATTTTACCACTCAAAGTCGTTGTCACGTAAAACTTTCGCCCGTATACCGACTTTACAGGCAACCAATTTTTTGCATAGGATTTTTTTTGTGCTAAAAATGTTGTTATTACTCTTCGTAATCATCCTTCTTCCTAATGATGTGCACATCAAAACAATCGTTATGGTTTTAGCTATCGAACATGGTATGATTCTTTATAGTTTCAAACAGTGACTTCCAAGTAATAATAATTTCTACATGTCGATATATTTTTACGTATTTTTTTTTTGTCTTGGAATGTTTATTTTTGTAATTTTAGTAATAGATTTTCGTAATTAACTGTTAATTTATTAAAATACTGCGTTTTCTAAGCATTCCGTACGTATATAAAGTTTTGATATAGCCTGAGTAGTTGTTTAGTTCTAATTTTTTTTGTCAGCTCAGTCAGGGTTCGTATTCTTCTGTACACTCTTCTAGCAGCTCTGTAAACAGCTGGACGCTGGGCGCCATGTTGTATATAGGGGCTCGGACGCTTAAGTGGATAAAAAGTAATTTTGCAATTCCATATACACAAAACAATATTTTGATATCGAGCCGGCTTGTTCATCCTAATCCCACAGATATTAAAGAAACGTAGTGGTACTTCGGAAATTAGCATTTCGTTTGGCTACGAAAGTTCGGATAGCTATTTTAATAGTATTCCATTTGTTTAAATATGTTTCATTTCTTCGAAATTCTGCTTGATATTTTACTTTCTTCATATGACAGAACACAATATTACATGTAGACTCTCTCAGACAGCCCTGGCTTTTAACCAAATGTAATTATTGTGTTTGCTGACCAATGACAGACGACATCAACTACTACAACTACAACTAACGGCTGAAATTAATAATAAATCTGCATGTTGTGTTGCTTCCTACAGTTAGTTTGACATTATTTTCTAAAGAGATTAAGTTAAATTCATAACTATACCTAATAGGCAAAAGAATAGACAGGATGATTTTTAATTTAGGCCGTAGGTAAGTGTTGATTTAGGTTACGTGACGTTATTTGTAAGCCTCAGGGTTCAGGGGCTAAAACGTCATTGGGTATCACAACCCCACGTGTCGCAAATGGTCGCACCAACCCGCGCGGCGTCACGCGACGTCGCGTGTCGCTCGCGCCGCGACAAACGATGTTTACATTGTATTTGTACCGGTCTTGCCTAATTATTTATAATTTACCGCTCAAGGTGTTTTAATGATGATTTGGGGAATTCAACAGTCAGTAATCTGTGTTATTAAAGTAAATTAGGTACACGAAATGTGTCGGGATCGTATAGCCAATGGAAAGAAATGATCTGTGTCTACCCCTCAGGAATGTGGTCGTGATGTATGCATGCATAAAATCTAAAAACTCTCTGTAACCAATGACTCTGAAAAGGAAAAGCTAGACTAAATAATTTAAAAAACGTTAACGTAAACATTACAACAATTTGTTCGTCGATTCGTTTGAAGTATTTCATTTCTTAAAATGATATTGTGTGTGGAAAAGCTAGTATTAAGCGTTAACGTCAACTATTAACAATATATCAATCTATACAGACAAATATGGTAAGATTTAAAAAATTACAATGGCTCTTCGTATATCCTACTAGTTTTTACAATCATAAACGTACACGTTCATAATTAAAGTATATTACTTTAAGCCCGAAGTCCCCCAACGATAGCCATCCGTCGGTGCTTTATTTAAAATATTTTTGATTAATTGGGGACGATAGCGTTCGATTGCACAACATTGCAATTGTAACAATCTACCTACTACTCCTTTGTCATAATTTGTAATATATTTTAAAAGGTTAATTGAAATCCAACTTTATTAACCAGCTCTCATATCAGTTTTGTTAGTTAAAAGCAGAAAAACACTTTATACCAACTTGTAGTTTTACAAAACTAAACACTTAAATTTTGCACTAATCATTCGGAAACTATAGGCATTTATTGCCTTGAAGTTTATCGTCGATGACCGTGACTATATATTAAGACTATACTCGACCTTCTGTTCTGTGATCTCGACTGATTAACTGAATAGTTTATGTGTAGTATAAATTATTTTATGCCAATGATGAATGTCTATATTAGACCTTACCTTACAGTCCAGTCAAAGTCCGTCAGAACCAAGTTTATAAAATGACATCTCAAACTTGAGAATGATACAATTTTTTCTTACCATGTACCAAATAGGAATCGAACCCTAATACATTCGAGATGGAAGCGGCAGCAAAATTTTGCTTTAACTTGTGCTTTTTGGTCAACGAAGTGGATTTAGCCATGCTACCAATTGAATGCACCATATTAGCAAATTAATGTAGTGTTAAATGGTCCGTTTACGCTAACTGGTGGGTAATTATAGTCCAGCTAATGGCTGCTTGGGCGCGCTGCCTTGGGCTCGCTCGGCGGAGCGGGTCGCACGCCGACTGGGCTTCAGCGCCCCGTTTCATACTGAATTTAACACACACCGCGCCGGTGATTGATTACTAGGTTATTACTAACGATTCCTATGCTTCGCTTAAACTGTTCGGTTTACATTTATAGTTATGGAATTATAAATCACAATAATTAATCACGAAGTTTCCAGTATAACACAAAAAGGCACCCGTGTCAATGTTACTACGAATACACAATTAAATTGGGAACACGAGTAGCTCATGTGTAAAAATTACTCACCAACTCGTTTAGGACATCATGAAAAGCTGTACACCCTTAAATTGTGTTCGAGTCCTCTCATAATCCCTCCGAGCGGTCGCGACCTCCGCCCACGTTGGTTTCAATTATCTGCAAACCGACGTTCTTTCTGGCAGTTGCGCTGATCCCGTCACTCGCCAGGGATTCGGAAAGGTCGCTTTGGATAATTTATTACGGGGAATTAAACCGTGTACAAAATCGTAGGTAAGAACTTGTAAGAATTTGCTGTACTTTGGCACCTGGAATGTACCTATTCCATGGTTTGAGTTAGCCTTTGAGCTTATCCGTGTTACGCTTATCGATATTTTTCTGCGCAAATAAAAGCGGTTCACTTAATTGGTTATTTTGCGATCTTAATATCGTAACGCCGCGGTACCTGTATCCCTACACAGATTGTAAGCACTAAACGTGTGTTAATTTAGCAAAGTGTAGTTTTATTTTAAGTGATTCTCTGCTCGTTTTCGAATTTAGTAAGTAAAATGAAACGCTACCTGTAAGAATGGCGAAAACATTATCTAAGAAGTTAGTATTTCGTCGAGTCTTGCATGAACCGACTGAGCCAATTTGTGTAAACTTACACGGTTATCTTGCGAGCTAAGCGGGTATTCTCTCACACAAGGCTTTCTATTAGGCGTATGATACCTTTGTACGATCATGTAAAACTAGATAGTTCACGCCACGAAAACAGGCTGATTGTGCGCAAATTAGGTCATTTACGCCTGAATAGCTTGAAGGAGCTCAAGAATAAGTGCAATTTAAACCCGAGTTTTCTAGAAATTGACAATTACACGGTATCTAGGCACCGTTTGTAGTCTTTTAATAGGTATGTCGTTTTCATTAATTTGTATGACAACATGTATTATATTCACGGTTTCATGCACGTGTTTTGTAAACCATTAATTTATTTATTTATTTAAAATCGAAACTAACTTTTTATGTTTTTAAATAAATTCAAATACAAGTTTGAAAACGTAGATATATTTTAAACTCCATTCTACTATACATTTTGTTTATCAATGAATGACAGTCCATAACTCAGCAGCGATTAAACCACAGTGACAAACTACTATTATTACTCCCCGTTATGATTGTAGTTTACCACGACATCGACTTGAAATCATAAATTATCGAGTGAATTAATTTCGGAACGCTCATAACTCACACCCCGTAATATCACTCTAATACGGCCATCTGGACTGGTTGTAACGACTGCGCTGCAAACAGACTGTCGGTACTCAAACAAAGAGATTAGTTCTATTCCGGAGTTAACAACTTTGCAATCTACTCAAAATTACGATCGGAAGTTTGAAGAAAGCTTTGCGCCGCACTTTACTGGCGAAAGTTCGCTCAACCTTACGAAAGCCGGGCGCCACGGCTGGTGGGTGCGTCTTGTTTCTTGAGTAAGTGGGAGAGTTCGCCAGCTGGTATCTCGGAAATATACCTGTCTTTATCCAAAAAAAACGGGATTGCATTTTGAAGTTTCAAGAAAGTCGTGTCTTATCAGGAATTGGCCTTGGACAAAAATGAGTGGAAAACGATACACAGAAAAGAGCGTGGCTCATAAATATAAATAAGAAGACAATGAAAGTCACTACACGCCATCTATTCTCATTTCAACTGCGGAAGACGTTGTACTTAGAAGAATCGACATGATTCACACGAAACCAGATGGTTATCATTCTTAACATAATTAAACACTGATCGAGTAAAATAATTTGAATGTATATTTTAAAATTATTGTCATTTAATTACACATTATGCAATGAGCGCTATGAACCCAATGCTGTTAAATTTACAATTACGTTTGGTGGGCATCGTTTCATTCGCTGTCTTATTCCGACCGGAAATGTGTAACGGCCTCCTAAATACTTTGTTTTATGATGTTAAGTTATAATTTTGCCGTCTCTTTTGAATTAATTTGAAAGCGAAATTAAGTTAAATGCCGCGATGATTATCCACTTGTTATCCGTTTAATGGCTGGATGTTAGGCGGGACTGATTTACGAGGGAATATTAAAAGTCCTCCGTCGCGGCGGGCGCGGTCCGCAAGCGGTCCGCGCTGCGTACTTGCGTAGCTACTGCCGCGTGACTGCTTATTCATATTCCGGCTTTTATGATCAGTCATGGATGAGACTGTTTTCTTTGGGCTGTTTACTATTGTTGACGTCAGCATGAGGCAATGACTACTTTAAAAATATTTTAACGGGACCTAACACGATAATTTTGTTTTTTTGTAAGTAAGTACATATCTACTTACTGCTTGACGTTTCGGCCGCGATGCTGCGGCCGTGGTCACAAGCGAACTGGCGGTGCGCGGCGTCGTCGGCTCGGGCGGGTATTTGTTTCTTCATCCACCCTCCCATTTTTACTTAAATTGCCACAGTGTAATGAATCGTCAGCATTACGACTCCGGCACACTACACTAACAGTATCGGAGTTTCTTTTTATGGACAGATGTCGCGGTTTGCATTTGCTAATCACTGGATTCCACGCTGATGATAATTTAAACCCGTCCTCCCGATTGAAATTTTTATATTTCTTGATCTCAATCGCTTCACGTACTATCCTGCTATGATAATAACGATCGGTGGAGAGGATTTTAGGATCATGTTACTCCATCCAGTGATTAACTCTAGCTTCCAGCAGATGTTCAGCTACCGCCGATTTGTCTATTTGTCGATTTTTGATAGCTGCGATGTGTTCCTTGACACGTTCTGCGATAGTCCGCTTAGTCTGTCCAATATACGAACTACCACAGCTACAATCGAGTTTATAAACTCCCGGTGTTTGGAAAGGTATGACGTCTTTAGGCGACCGCACTTTGTTCGATATTTGGCATAACGGAGTATATACAGTCTTAATAGAGAAGTTTCTTAGTACTGTTCCAATTTTGTCCGTTATGCCTTTTATGTAAGGTAAAAACGCTGCCTGGCGACTCACTTCTGGACGATTTTTCTTTCCATTCTGCTTTTTCCTCTTCTGTGACACCCGGTATCCGTTACGTTTTAGTACATCCTGAACATGAGCAAGCTCAGACTGAAGATGGTCAGGGTCACACAGGTTCTGAGCTCTGTTGGTCAGTGAGGTCATCACAGACTGAAGATGCCGAGGATGATGATGAGAAGTGGCGTGTAGGTACCTGTCCGTGTGAGTGGGTTTGCGGTACACAGAGTGTGACAAAGTACCATCATCTCTTATCTTTATCTGCACATCAAGGAAAGCCTAAGATCTGTCCCTCTCTATTTCATAGGTAAACCTTACGTTTGGGTGGATTGAATTTAGGTGTGCTATATATTGTTTAACTTCTTGCTGGCCTCCGCTGATAATGCAAAAAAACATCATCTACGTACCTACCTCCTCCACAGTTTCACAATTTGGAGTCCAGTTGCTAATGCTGTGTCTTCAACGTGCTCCATCCACAGATTTGCAATAACCGGGGCGAGTGGGCTACCCATTGCAACACCATCGATCTGTAGATAGAACTGGTCTCTGAAGAGGAGGTATTTCCCATCAAGGCAATTTTCAATTAGAACAATATATTCGTTTGGCAGCTACTTATCGCAAAGTTTGACCTTTATTAACTCCAGGCAATCCTTCAAAGGGACATTTGTAAAAAGCGACTCCACGTCGAAACTCACCATAATGTCGCCAGGTTCCAACCTTATGCCCTTTACAATGTCCCTGAAGTGGTAAGAATCTTTCACGAAAGACGTTGTATTCCCAACTAACGACTGCAATACTCCAGCAACATGTTTCGCCAAGTAGTAAGTCGGTGAGTCAATTTGACTCACGATAGGCCGCAGTGGTATGTTGTTTTTGTGTATCTTTGGAAGCCCATAAAGTTTGGGAGGTTGTACAATGACCCTGACCGTAGGGTTGTAGGACACAGGTTTGTATACATCGGTGTCCGACAGCAGATCCATGATTTTGTTGTCATAATCATCTGTATTGATTACTACAGTAGCATTTCCCTTGTCAGCCCTTAGCACTAAAATCCTTTCGTTGTTACGTAACTGTTGTAGTGCTAGACGCTTTTCCGTAGTAATGTCACTTTTAGGTAGCTTTTACTTCCGCAAAATTACGGCGACATCTTGTCTTAAAATATCAGCGTTCGCAGGTGGTACCTTGTTATGTATAATAGTCTGCTCTACTCTGCACACTATGTCCTCGTATGGAATTCGCTTAGGTGTTAAAGCAAAATTCTTACCCTTAGCCAAAACCTTCTTAGATGGTCCATCCAGTACTTCACCCGACAAGTTGATCACCGTGCACTCAATGTCCGCGGTCGAGCGTGTGTTCCTCGCATCGCAAGTGGGTATCTGCGACTCCTGCTCTCGACGTTGGCGGGTACATAATTTAGGTTTAGTTAGGTCCCGTTAAAATATTTTTAATGCAATGCAACGCGATAGTTTAAAGTCTTATAATGACTGCTTTGTTCTTGATTACCGCTACGTATCTTCAATGATACTTATAGAGTCGTTTAAGTTATTAAGTAAATACAATATCGGAATAGTTGTGTCGCCACTGCACGCATTGTTACAAAGATTGCCTATTTACATTTAGTGGCTTTGGAACTAAATACACATTAACTATGTCGCGTAGCGGTGTAAGAATACCTCCACCCCTCTCTTCACTTAGGCGAATAACAGACCAAAGACTGCGCATACATCCCACCGCATAGAGCGGCGATGGGCTCACCACCTGTCACATGTGTAGTCGCTATTTGATGAAAAGTGGACTATGGCAGAGGACTGCTTTCGGTCCTCATTGCCTAGCCTCTGACTAACCCTTCGGGGATAATAATCGTGATTATAATTGTACCTATGTATGTAAACATTGATATTGATGTCAAGTTAATAAAACCACTAAGATGTAGGTAAACCGTTCAGCCCGCTCATCTATCCATCGCACTAACTTCAGTATGTACTGATTTACTGCGGAGTTTTCTGTTTCCTATGTTTTGATGATCTGGTATGATTATGGATGTCCATAATCAAACCAGATCACCAAAACATAGAAAACAGTAAACTAAAAAATAATCTCAAGAATAAAATTTGTGACATGATAATTATAACACCTTATTCTATTTGGCGCGCTATCTCCTCCATTGATCCGACAGAACGTTCTCATTTCCGGTATCTCCCTAATCTTCTTAACTTAATTAAACAAACTCATCAATGACCTTTAATCGTGTATTAATTATCGGGCTGCACGTGGCCCGCCTTTTTAATTGAAATCGTCCGAACTTTTAATAAAGGCGAATTAAAAAAGTTGCCCAAATGAACGCCGCCGCCGTCCGTCTTAATTAAACAAGTGGAAGTTGTAACTATTGTTGTATCTTTTGTGCCGCGCCGGTGCCGCGCCAGATGGGGGATAAGCGTAATGGCGGTTATTAAATATTCCGATAAAAGTATTGACGCGCCATTTTTTGGTTATCGTGCGCGCGGTTTAAAGGCTCGGCCTGATAAAATTTTGATGAGGCTTTATGTGGAGTTGGTGCGTACGAAGCTGTTCTTTGGCGGTACTGAATTGTTATGCTCGTATGAATTATGTTGCTTGCGTTCCTTTTTGCAGAACAAATTTTTAGTGTAAGGCTCTATCTTTTATAGTAAAAATAAAATTAAATAGTGTTCGTTGTTAAGCGCTCAGGAGGGTATTAAGGGCGCCAGGACCTTTGTTAAGCGCGAAGGTCGTGGGTTATAATCCCTCCTGAGGCAGGTCGGTAATAAAATATGATATCTAACATTCGAATACAATAACGCTACTTTTTTATCGCAAAGTAGTTTTTAAGTTACACGTTTTGGCTATCGCTAACGATCACGTACCAGTAATTTAACGTTGTTAGCATTTAACGTGAAGTCAAAATCAATCCAACATGGTCCGTCGCTAAATACCTAATAATCCGTCCGCAACTTTCACAATTCTTTGGGAATGTTTACTAAATCCTAAGCACATTTTCAAAGAGTTTTAACGAAGTGGCCCTCACACCACACGCAAATGCATATGTTTACGCCGCCCGCCCCGCCGTCCGCTTTTGCTAACCGCCCGGTAACCGCCCGCCTACCGCCCCGCGTTTATGTTTAACTAAATTAGCGCACACGCGATCCGAATAATGCCGGATAAACACGGCCGCTGCGCACACTTTAATTATTATTAATTAACGACTAAACGCATAACCTCCTGTATTTTGGATATTCGTGTTTGAAATGCATTGCGTGCTATACTGCACGATAACGTTTGAGGGCAAATGACGCAGCTTTGTTGCCACGTTTTTTATAATAAAGAAAAGAGCAATGTAGGTAGTCTGTGGGTCAACCATGCCCAAAAGTCGCTCAGCGCTCTGCGGGTCCAATACAACAATGCCTTCAGTGTGTTGTTGGAGAAGGTCAAATTTAAATTATAAATTAAATTATGTACCGACAATAATAATATGTACTAAAAATAGCTCTTAAGTTCCTTTGTTACTGACCATTATGTGTCTTGTTACTTGAATAAATACATTTATTATTATAATAATGTTGAATTATGAACTTACAAAAATAGTGTAGAAAAACTAAACTTACTCGGAATACTTTCACGGCCATTATCAGTCACCTGTTAGGAGATCCCAAGCCTCTCCATAGTAAAAACCGAGACTCAAACATGGAGTAGCCCTCGGGTACGTGCCGGGAGCTCGACTGCTCGTAGAATGACACTCACTTAGCCCGCGGGAGGATCCATCCACATCTAGCCGCGCTTAGTGCCAGATTTAAATGCCATGGAAAAGTTTACACCTCACTTATTGTTAAAAGTGAAGCCTTTTTAACACCTTTCTGAATTATAATTGGTTAGCAATATTTAGCGTTTAGTTTTTTTGTCCACAGCTTATTATTATGTTATATTATTGAAACAAAGCGCTTTCTGAGGTTTAAGCGAGCACTACATATTGAAATAAAACACTTTTTTACGGATTAACTCGCGTTTAATTTACTATTTACATGTGTTCCATCACAAAGCGATTTGCTTGGCTTCGATTATGAATAATATGTCATATATCAAATCAGTTTACTTCAAATTCAAATGGGTCAGCGTCAATTTATGAGCGTCATACTACGACTTGGCCTTCCCAAACGGGCAACAGCACATAGGAAGGTTTTCCCGTACCCCACACGCTGGACCCATGCGGGTTGGTGGGTTGAATAAGACAAACTCACGTCACTTACAATTATAAAATATATAGGTATAGAAAACATACATTAGGTATGTTCATTATCGTTAATGTTTATATTTTCACAAGCTTTTATTTAGTTTTACCTGCCCCGATGTTTGTCTCTAATCAAGTCTTGCAAGTTAAATTTGATTCACTTCCCGGTTACCGATTGAGCTGATTTTTTTTACATTTGCTGTGAGTGAATTACGAAGGCTACAGAAGGATGGAAAAAAATTCAAATTATATTTGATAAAGTTTAATAAAAATAAATTACATTGATTTAATTATAGATAAGTAGAATGCCTAATCGTCGATGGTAGATCCAAAACTGACGAAACTCGCTGTGGCTCCGGGTGTCGTCTGTTACACATGTCGCTGACTAGGCACCTACATTGTGGTCGTTTCCAGGCGCCGCTATAATAAGGTAATTGCAGATCGGCGATATTGGTAATGGACCATACCTAACAAGTGTGCTTAAAGTTACGTGCGGTAGCTCACCGGCCAGCGACACGTGACCGACCCCCGGTTTAATAATTTCCACCACAACTCCCCCGCAGCCTTCGCGGGAATAATCCTACGGCACTAGCGCGCCCCCTTGGCGGCCAGGGCGTTAAGTAATTGAACTTATTTTAAACTAATGCTTTCGATATTACGAAAGGGACTGACGGAAACAGGGCAAAGCGGGATTGTTGTGAGAAATAATGTTATTTTTTCACAACTTAAAAGATTTCCAGGCCTTGTTGCCACCACGTAAATCTTCCATATTGTCCAGATACCTAGATAAAAGAAGCGCTCGACTACCATGATCTGTTTTTAAAAGACCAATTTACTTGTTGCAAGTAGTATTGTATGTTCCCAAACAAGTTGATTCCTATTAATGAAATCACACAATGCACTCAGTCAAAATAAAACTACCTATGTATTATGATACAAAGAAGGATCTAGACTGTTGGGAACTAATAAAGATTTTAGATCTCGCAATTTTTGCAAGACATTATGCCTGGACTACTACTAGTAATAACCATAGTCTATTTCTAAATCATCATCATTGTCAATATTTTAGCTGACTGACGTCCCCTACTGTAGCTACAATGCCTACCCATAACGACCGATCGTGCTGAAATTACACCAATTTACATAATTTGTACACGATTTACCTGACCTTAATACGGACAGAATAATTCAAATTACAATAGATGCGATAGCATAATTGTGAGTAAACGCAAGATGAATATATTCTCGCAGTCAAGTTTGAATTTCACATTTATGGCGGAGGCCGCCAGGGGCTGTTGGTTTAGGTTCCAGCGCCGCGTTTGAATTTTGCGGCGATGCGTCTGTGCCTGCGCCCCGGCAGCCTCGGGCGGCGCGCCCCCGGTGAGGCATTATAGCTAGAGACCACACCGGCCATTTTTTTGCGGAGTGCTTTGGGGCCTATAATGCACACATTAGTCACTACTAAGCGATTGCGGTACGTGTGCAGTTGCAGCCCATGAGCCGCTCTTCAGTACGCAAAGATGGTTTCGTGGTATCTTGTCTTTAGTTTTACTCTATGGGAGCACCTCGTATCCATATCAAATGGCACTAGTTTTCGCTACAAACGAGTAACCTTCAGCCGGTAAATGGACTCACTTGGGCTTTCACTCTATCCTACCGCACTTACACTAATTATCCAATGCTTTATACCGGTTGATTACAATACAAGTCTCAATATTGTTTTCTTAAATAAAAACCATTATGCTAGTGAACTAGGAATGGGGAGATCGGATAGGGAACTGGATGTGACGTTGATTAGCATCATGTTAATGAGCAGATATCAGGCATGTTCTTTGTATACACAAATAAAACTTTACCACACATTTAGAAAAATAAGACAATTTTACTTTATGTCACGAGCACCAATATGTACACATTTCGACTTTTATTCCATTGTATTCAGAGTTACAATTGTTTACATATTTTTGCTTGTGACTGTACGTATGTTCACATGCTGTAGCTAAGACTTACTAAAAGAAACACGTTTTCACTCTCCGTTGAATTACGTCAGCATACATAGGCCAAATCGCAGCATGAAAGAGATCGCTTGTGTAACGACTCGGATAGAGGAGCTAAGTATGTGGAGTATACGCGATCTGCCGCGCAAGCAGATGTAGGTTTTATCACTATCAATGTAAGGTAGCAAAGTTGACTGCCTGCGATATGTTCTCGGGAATGATAACGTACTCGTAATTAAAATGAAGCATGCAGTCGCATTTCAGAGAATCACGTTTGGGTAGCTCTTAATAATTTGGCAGATATCAAAACACTCTCTCGGAGGTTGCGTTTTTTGAAGTATGGTAGGTAGTGGACTAAGGTAGAGGACTGCTTTTGCTGTCCTCATTGCCTAGTCTCTGACTAACCCTTCGGGGATAATAGTCGTGATTATATGTATGTATGATGATTCATATTGTAGAAATAATAACCGAAAGTAAAATTTTTTAGATAAATATTGCTTTGGGATGTGCCTGGCGCATAAATATCTTTGTAAGTGGTTAATAAAAAGCTAAGTAGGTATCATGTTTTGTAAAGTTTACGCGAACATGTAGGAAAGTTTTTTTACGCATATTTACTGGTGTTTGTTTTTTAGTATCATTCAATTATTTTTCAACTCATAATAATATAGTTTTTAAATTTAGGCTTCAGTAATTGACCACTAATAAATGTCGCTACGCATTTCAACCATTGGTTTGTAAGTCTAAGGGCGAGAGACGTGCACTAAGAAAAACCGGTACGCGACTCAACTAAGACATTTTTTTTACAGCGTCTAATATACTTTGGAAAATCCCTCTCTCTCTCTCTCATAGAAGAACATACGAGTACATACATACATATTATACTTAAAATAACGACTATTATCTATGAAGGGTTGGTCAGAGACTAGACAAAGAGGACCGCAAAAGCAGTCCTCTACCATAGTCCACTTTTCACCAAAAAGCGACTGCACAGGTGGTGAGCCCATCGCCGCTCTATGCTATTTGGATGTATGTGCAGTCATTAGTCCGTTAGTCGAGTTTTACGACACCCATTCTTCACATAGAAGGAGATTTTCAATTACAAGATACTGGACATATAGATGATGGGTCTCCTGCAAACACTGAGCCATAGACCTTTTGTAATTTTTTTTTGGCAAATGAATATACTTATTATTATAGTAAGCTTATGAGACAAACACATAGTGCCATTTTCCTGTGATGCGGATTTCGGCACGCGTGCGGATCTGCTACCCTATCGGCTAAAAAATATGAATATGGACATGGGCTTCATTTGAAATTTGAAGCCCATAATATGCCCATATAAGGACATAATATATAAAATTTTATATAAAATGTCAAATGAAGCCCATGTCTATATCCATATTTCTAACCGATAGACCTGCGTGTGTGTAAATTCACGCTGCTGGTTGCACGCAGGACAAAGATTTCGTAGACTGCTATAGTCTCGTGCGTGTCGCCAGTCAGTGTACTCGTGCAGAGATGAACGTTAAAAAAGTATTTATCTCCTAGCTAATTTTAAAACATTTAAAAAATAAATCCGCGTGCGGATTAAATCTGCACGCTTGCCAAAATCCAAGCTCATCAATCATCAATCCACAGGGAAACATACAAAAGAATAATCAAAATAAACAATGTCCATTTTCGTGCAGAGTCCGTAAATAATAGTCAAGTAAAGTACACTCTGTATACTGGCCTACAGGCGGCAAAGGACTCCAGGCAGACTCCGTAGTAAAAAGGAAACTCCCTGTGACCACCACCAGTACATAATAAAGTTTTCTGACTAAGCAAAACCGTTCTCTCCAGGCAAACGACTTGTACCACACGACCTAGATGCAAAGCTAGATGTACGCAAGCTATGAAAGTCAAATGCTTAGGTTAGTTGCATAAAATAGTAAAAAACATTCCGTAGTAGCGCAAAAGCGGCTTAAAGCGGCGCGCATCTTGCCGGCTAACGGCTCTGAGCCTGTTTTTACGCGCCCCGGGAGCCGCGACTGCCGGCTACATCGCAGAGAACTCAATTATGGAATACGTATTTTTTTCTCATGATACACCACAAACAGCGAATATCTTTGTTGTTAATAATCGGATCATATTAAATGCGCTGCATCATATTTCATTTTATACTCAACTTAGCGTTAACTTTGTTTTGTTTTCGTATACGGTTTCAGTATTTTTGGTTTTGTATGTCTTGATAGTTGGTTACTCGTATTTCATTAAAAAGTACGTAAGTTCGTCTAAGCAATTATTTTAGGGTCCTCAATCAATAAATATATTAACAAATCAATTGAGTTATTAAGCAAATACCTACGCAGTACAACACTGCTGCTGGTGGGAGAGCTTTGCTCGTCCGGCGCTACCACCATGCGGACTCGTAAAACCCGCCAAGAGTTCGGTGCTCGACACAGGACGCGTTCCGGGTTCAGAGCCGTAATACCGGAGCTTGGGGAGGTGCGGTGGCGGCAGGGTCAAGGTCCGGTGGAAGTCTTTGTGGACGCATTGTTCGGTTGACTTGGGTCGATTCGCCGGCCAGGGAGACCCGTAGAAACGGTGGTGCCGCTGGCCGCCCGCGGCATAGTACAGGAGCCCAACTAGGGCTAACCACCCTAGGAGGCTGCTCCACCAGGTCGCGCATAATCCCGAAGTGGCTCGTCGTGCCGGTTGGTGACCGGATTGGTGGGACCCGGCGACTACTTTCGGGGGGGTACGGGGGACCTTCCGTCCGGCGGGTCGATTAACGTCTTACCGAACAACTACATGCACCAGTTCATGTTAGTCTCCCACACTTTGTCTTTTCCCCCTTGCCGCCACAGCATCTCCTTTTACTCACGCCCCCATCCAACCACCATGTCAGTGTCTAAAAACAATGCAGGTCAGACAGCGGCACCCCACTTCCCCACCACCAAGTCGCTTTTTGAGGTGGAGTTCACTAACATCCGTGGACTCCATTCAAACCTCAACGCCGTCCACCAACACCTTGAGACGGCCCGGCCTGCATTGCTCTTTCTGACGGAGACACAGATCCGCCGTCCTGCCGGCATTGCATATCTGCACTACCCCGGCTACGTGCTCGAGGAATGCTTCCTGGCGAAAGCCGGAGTATGCCTTTTCGTCAGGACGGACGTTTGCTGTCGACGTTTGCGCTGCTTGGAGGACCCCTCCTTCTCCATCCTATGGGTACACGTGGATCTTGGTTCCGAGAGCCATGTCTACGCTTGCCTGTACCGTTCCCACTCCGGAGACCACGAGACAACTCGGTTATTCGACTACCTGAGCCAAGCAGTTGACGACGTACAGGAGCGGTTTCCGTCTGCCGATGTGGTACTTTTGGGAGATTTTAATGCCCACCATGAGACCTGGTTGGGCTCTTCCAAAACAGATCACGCAGGCCGAACTGCCCACGCATTCGCTCTCACGCATGATCTGACTCAACTGGTTCTCCAGCCCACCAGGATTCCTGATATATCGGGTCAAGCGCCTTCCCTGCTAGACTTACTGGTGACGAGTCGACCAGCCGGGTACAGAGTGTCGATAAGTGCTCCGTTGGGCACTTCTGACCATTGCCTGGTTGGTGCCACCGTACTGCGCCGTAAAAGCTCTCCCTCAGTGGAGTCTAAACGGCGTTTATGGCACTACTCGTCGGCAGATTGGGATGGTATGCGCGACTATTTTGCGTCCATCCCGTGGGGCCAGCGCTGCTTTGTGGGTAGGGACCCATCGGAGAGTGCCTCTGCTGTCGCTGACGAGATCATGTTGGGGATGGAATATTACATTCCCTACACTGATGTCGTCAACGGAAGTAAGGCGCGCCCTTGGTTCAATCGCGAATGCGCCAAAGCTGTTGAACTAAAACAGGCGGCGTATCGCGCTTGGACCAAGGCTCGCACGCTCAACGATCGTAACATCTCTTCCCTCAAGGTAGTCTTCAACAAGGCTACCAAAGTCTGCAAGAGAGCTCTCTCGAGAGCGAATCAGGGACCGGAACCGCTTACCAAATAAAGGGTTTTTGATTGGGTAATGCATAGACTTGTTTTTACTAACCCTATCAATACGGTAAGCATTTCGTCGACTTACTGCATCGAAAGGGTAACCAGATTGATACAGTTAATTAGGGTAAGCACTAACCGCATCCAAAAACCCTATTGAAGCTAACCCTATAAAAAGGGTTTTAACGCGCACAAGCAATTCAAGTTTCTACGTGCAATGCATTAGACTTATTATCGTATACCGTTTACGTGTAGCTTTAAACAGAGGGCCCCCCGCGGCGAGCGTGCTGCAAAATACCGCTCAGTTAGATAATAATGAATCAATAACTTATTCGCTCTAAAGTTAGGAACTTTTAGTGTGACTTGAACTGATTGAATTTACTTTAAGATGAGTCACCGAGAGGAATTATGCGGGCAAAACTGTTTCGCTAGATCAAATTTTAGGTTATCAAAGGTTTATGTATTTTCTATAAAATAACGCTCTTATAAAAATATTTATTTAATTAAGAAGGTAGGTATTTATTTAACATAATTAAACGGGCGTAACCCAATTACATAATTATGATGATAGTTAAGTGTATACAAGCACAAATAGTAAGTATAGTTAAGCTCTAGTTCACAAACAAATATCTATTTTTTTTATTCTTAATGTTGTCCACAAACACGTCAAAATCTGGGTAAGCAACAAGGAGTGCGTTAAGTGCCTGATGCATGCGATAATAAAATAATACACTAAAAATATTGCCTAAAAATGTGCTAATTTGTTACACAATTTTATTAGATGTAAGTACTTTACTCGATTATAAAAAACTGCTAATTTATTAAATCCTATAAAGTCTTAAAAAACCATAAAGCTATTATAGGTACCCTAGGTACCCTAGGTATAGTAACTTTATGTAAAAAACGTAAGCGCCGCGCCGCCGCGCAGCGCCGCCGGCGCCGCCGCGGCGCCGGTCGCTTTGCTGTTAACACCCGTACTGTCGTACCGTCGAGAGAGCGAGAGAGAAGCGCTCGAAAGGACTCTCCTCGCCCCTCGCCGCGCTGCGCGCAGTAGCGCGCGGTGCATGCAGCTTGTTTGTTATTGTTTATCATCGAATTCGAGTGTACCATAACTTTGTGTAACTTCTGTGATTTGCAAGCAGTAAAGAGCCTTCTATTGTGGTTTTTGTGAAGATAATGGCACCAACAAAAAAGGACGCCGTCCATCGGTACTTTACTTACGACAATACTTCCAACACGACTACATGTGAATTATGCAAGAATAAACTAAAGGTAAGTTATCCAAGTATAATAATTATTTGTTGCTATTTTTTGCTATTACCTTACCTATTTAGTCATCATAATAACCACCGTAGTCAATTCGTTTACTTACCTATCATTACTTTGTTCGTAAGTAGGTAAAGTACTAATAAGGTAATGGCACCAGTGTGTAACACTTTAAGCCGCAGAAATAGATCTAAATATACAAAATGTGAATGTTTTGGTTTAGCTGTAAGTCCACATTGTATGCTGAATAAATAAATAAATAAAAATCCGCTATACAATGCGGCTTCGCATGTTAAGCTCAATTGCATGAGAACCAAGCGTGTCACTTATTTTCTACATAATGTGCATAAATAACCACAAGAGCGATTTACTGCCGTACTCAGAGACGTCAATTAAGTTTTAATGACAATTAAGTCTCTTGCTGTCAATTTCTTAATTAAAGTGCTAAATAGACAAGGAAATTATTCATTTATCAATGTCTAAGTGTGTATTAAAATTGACATTTTATTAGTCCCGTATACTTGCTTTTAGAACCAAAGCTAGGGTTGGCTGGAAGAGATCTCTTTTAGAGATAAGCTCACCCTTGTATATGTCTTGTGTTACGTATGAGTAAATGTTGTTTATTTGTACAATAAAGGCAATAGGTACATTTAATTGTCATTAAAACTTAATTGACGTATCTGAGTACGGCAGTTAGTGATGGGAAGTCGCCGCGCGTGCGAAAGTGCGCGGGCACTATGAATTAAGGACTGAAAAAAATTCAACCACAACCCCCCTCTTTTAGGTTCTATGGATAAAGGGATTAATAAAAACAATTATTTAGGTCATACAAAAGTTTTCTCTTACATTGCAACGTGATTAAGTTATATAAAAATTACTTTAAAAATGTATAAGTAAAGTAGGTACTATAACTTAATAACAGTGCAGTTTATAAGAAAACAGCCAAAATATTTCCTATTAATAACCTGTATCCATAGAACTTAAAAAGGGGGGTTGACCCCCTTTTTTGACTGTTGACAGTCATCGGTTTTTCAAGTCCTGGGTGGGGCAAAAATGAATTACCTACTTATTTTATTATGTTTTCTTAACTCTGGCCATATTTTTAGTAAAAATGAGTACAAATGTTCTTCTTAGAGCGAATTCTCAAAATCTTTTACGATTTTACAAGCTTTTATTTAGTTTCACCTGTCCCTTTGTCATCAAATCTTGTAAATTAAATTTGATCCACTTTCCGAATACCGATTGAGCTGAAATTTTGCATACATGTGTAAATTACGTGACAATGCAATATTATGATGACATGGTGCTGATCTGATGATAGAGCTGGAAGGTGGCCATAGGGACTCTGTTGACACGGACGAGGGTTAATTTTCCGCCTTTCAGAGTACAGAAGTTTCCGGTTTTCATAGTAAATTACTATGAATATATAATCATATTTATAGTTCATAGTATCATAAATTCTTTTGTTTCAGGGGAAACATACAACGAATTTATAGAGTCATTTAGCGACTAAACATACTAATGAGTTTCAAATCGTTGATGATTTGAACAGCAAAAGGACCCGCTCTAGCACTGCTTCAAATAACAGTAAAATGGATGCCATAATTGAAAACGTAAAGAGACTTTGTGTTCGACTAGTAACGGTTCACGGAAGGCCTTTGTCAATGATGGAAGATGAGGCCTTCCAAGACATTATAAATATTGCAACTCATTCTGACTCTGCCAATAAAAACATAATTAATGTGAAATCAATAAAAAACAAAATTCACGAAGAAGCAAATCAAATTAGAAAAAAGATTTCCGATGAAGTAAAAAAACAAATGGTCAGTTTAAAGTTAGACGCCGCAACGTGCTTAGAAAGAAAATTCATAGGAATTAATATACAATACATAAAAAACTCTAAAATAGTAATTAGAAATCTGGCCGTACTTGAAGTTAATGAAAGGCAGACATCTTCGTTTCTAAAAACAACAGTAGAACAAACTTTAATAGAATTCATGATAGCTCCAGAGCAAATTTATTGTATTTGCACCGACAACGGTAGCAACATGATAAAAATGGTTAAATTAATGGGAGGATCATATATATCGGAAGATCACAGGGAACAAGACGAAGTCACGGATGAGAGTGACAGTGACGAAGACAACTTTGCTGAACATGAACATATTGATGACATTTTTCACACTGACTTAAACATTGAGAATTTTATCAATAATGATAGACCATTTAAAGTGCGTGGGATGCTATGCGCAGCACATACATTACAGTTGGCTGTCAAAGATGCTATTAATACAGACATCGGTGCCCAGTCAACAATAGGAATGGCAAAATTGGTCGTCAATGTATTAAGAACACCAAATAATGCAAACCTTTTAAGGCGCACGAAATTAAGAAAAGCCATCAAAGACTGTCCCACTAGATGGACTTCAACATATGATATGTTGGTTCGATTATTAAGTCTTAGGGGTTTTTGTGATGATTTACCTGCAATAAATGACTTGGTGTCAGATGATTTTTGGCACGAAGTAGAGGAATTGGTAAAATGTTTGCAGCCGGCAAATGAAGCTACATTAATATTGCAAAAACAGCAGCTGACTATTGGCGATTTTTATATCACCTGGCTTAATTGCAAAAATAGCGTCGCAGCTCTTAATCACAGTTTTGCAGTTGCTCTGCACACTGCCATGGTAGAGCGTGAAGCAAAACTACTAGAAAATGATGTGGTTCTGGAAGCCTTGTATTTAGATAGCCGCCTTAATGTTCTTTTGTCCATAGAGCAATACGAAAAAGCTCAAAAACTTTTAAAGGAAGTTTATCTTCAAAATAAAACTTTAAGAGAAGCGGACCAAACCAGGCATTCTGATACTGAATCGGGAGAAATAAATAATACTGAAGAAGAACCAATAGCTAGCACCAGCGCTGCGATGAATTTTTGTACTGTCGAGGCTTTGCTACAAAGTAGCGAAAGATTGCGAGGAAATATCAGTCATACCACATCTTTTGACATTTGTTTACAGAAGCTTAGTGTAGCCCCACGAATTAATTTAAATGAAAATATTATTAATTATTGGCAGAACAAAGCCGTCGTTTTTTCTGAAATGGCTACCATAGCTAACATTGTCCTAGCAGCGCCAGCAACGCAAGTGTCAGTGGAGCGTCTGTTCTCCTCTTTGAAATTCATACTCCATCCATTAAGAAGTAATATTAGTTCAATGATTTTAAAAGATATAATGCTATTAAGAGAAAACAAAGACTTATTGTGAATTAAAAAAATATTTCCATAAGTAAAATTTTAAACACTGAAAAAAGACGACAACCTCAGGCGGGAATCGAACCACGCACCTTCCGCATTCCGGGCGGCTGCCTTAACCACTTGGCTACCGAGGTCTGGCTTTCAACCGTCGAAATTTGTCAGTGCTTGATACTTATGTTTTTAGTCAACATTGCTTCATCAAATCTTAGAAGTTTTCACCTCTGAGATCCGAAAGAAATATTTTTACAAATATTTGAACATTCGGTTAAGATGAAGCTGCGTTTATAGATTAATGTTTTATATTTTAGCGTTTTATTAACGCTTAAATATACTTAAGTAAAATTTTAAACACTGAAAAAAGACGACAACCTCAGGCGGGAATCGAACCGATCTCAATTCTCCGATCGGATCGAACCGATCGGAATCGATCTCAGAGGTGAAAACTTCTAAGATTTGATGAAGCAATGTTGACTAAAAACATAAGCATCAAGCACTGTCAAATTTCGACGGTTGAAAGCCAGACCTCGGTAGCCAAGTGGTTAAGGCAGCCGCCCGGAATGCGGAAGGTGCGTGGTTCGATTCCCGCCTGAGGTTGTCGTCTTTTTTCAGTGTTTAAAATTTTACTTAAGTATATTTAAGCGTTAATAAAACGCTAAAATATAAAACATTAAAATATTTCCATGTTTTTCTATTGATATATTTTTAAAATGATCCTTTATTTGTGTTTAATTGTTATCTATTGTTATTATAGTGTAAGGTATTTTTTTAATGAGACTAGGACTGTTCCAAATAATTGACATACCTACCTAGATTATTACCAAATGTTATTTGAATATAAAGTTGATTATTTAATGTCAAATAGTCATTGATAATATAACTTAAATATGTTTTTCGTGTTAACAATCAGTGTTACTCATTTTTTTACTCTTAACAAGGGCTAAGATTTAAGGCAAATTATTTGCTGGACTAATATTGCAATCAAAAGATTTCTGTGATAGCAAATCTAAAATTTAAGTATATTTTTATTTGCCATTAGCAATATTGTAATCAAAGACAAAATATTCAGGTAAATATATATTTTACTCTTAACAT
The DNA here is from genome assembly GCA_963921215.1 of Scoparia ambigualis. NCBI lineage: Eukaryota > Metazoa > Arthropoda > Insecta > Lepidoptera > Crambidae > Scoparia > Scoparia ambigualis. The sequence continues at coordinate 39,328,228 of OY992505.1, read as the reverse complement.
TTGCTAAGATTAAAGATCACTTACCTAATTATTTCACAAGAAAGACTGTGATCTAAATTACTTTTTAACAAAGTAAAAGATTACATAACTATGTATATTGTGCTAAAAAAAATCAAAGTTAATCAATTATTTTGTTTTGTTGGTCTTAATATTTCTCAATAACTACCTACTTCATTAAAAAAAGCTTTTTAAATATTCATCACTGACATTTTCCAGCATTTTTCTTATAGCTACTGCAATTAAATTACGCTTACATGTGCAACAACTCATGTTTTTTCCCCTTCTATTGGACATTTTGTTTCAATGTCCTTCGACAAATGTTATTTTTAAATGATCCCATATTTTTGTGTTTAATTGTTATCTATTGTTATTATAGTGTAAGGTATTTTTTTTTATGAGACTAGGACTGTTCCAAATAATTGACATACCTACCTAGATTATTACCAAATGTTATTTGAATATAAAGTTGATTATTTAAAGTCAAATAGTCATTGATAATATAACTTAAATATGTGTTTCGTGTTTACAATCAGTGTAACTCATTATTATAATAAATTATGTTTGTTTAAGTGTTCACATTCGATACTCATTGTAATAGTAATTTTTAAGGTTTATTATTTAATAAGACTCCTGTTGGTGATCATAGTAGTTGAAATATATTTTAATGTTCACTGGTTGCTACTCAATGTTATAGTAATGTTAGGTAATCATTTAATGAAAACTGCTGTTGGGGATTATACTAATTTCAATATATTTTACTGTTTACAGTTATTCCCCATTCTTATAGGATTTAAGGTAAATAATTAAATATGATAAGACTGCTGTTGTGTTTAAAATATTTTTTTACTCTTAACAATGGCTAAGATTTAAGGCAAACTTTTTGCTGGACTAATATTGTAATCAAAAGATTTCTGTGATAGAAAATCTAAAATTTAAGTATATTTTTATTTGCCATAAGCAATATTGTAATCAAAGACAAAATATTCAGGTAAATATATATTTTACTCTTAACATTTGCAAAGATTTAAGTTCACTTACCTAATTATTTCACAAGAAATACTGAGATTGTGATTTAAATTACTTTTTAATAAAGTAAAAGTTTACATAACTGTATGTTGTTGTAAAAAATAAAAAATCATTTCGATGTTAATCAATGTATTTTGTTTTATTGGTCTTCATATTTCTCAATAACTACCTTTACTTCATCAAAACATTTTTTTAGATATTCATCACTGACATTTTCCAGCCTTTTTCTTATAGCTACTGCAAATTAATTACGCTTACATGTGCAACAACTCGTTTTTTTCCTCTTCTATTGAGCATTGTGTTCCAATGTCCTTAGACATTTTTTCTTCTTTCTCTTCTTTGGATGTGGCACGTTTTTTGCCTGCAGTTAAAAAAACCTTGAATGTACATATAAAAGTAAATATTAAAGTTAGTAAATAGCCGGACAAATGGCTTAAAGTCCGAATGGATCCATTATGGTAAATGATAAATGAATAATGGATGGTAACCCTATGTAGCGGGACGTATGGCAGCCCTAACTACGGGATCATACAACTGTAAAACATTAAAGTACCTAGGTATGTACTACGTGGTTTTTTATTCTTATAACCAAAGTCTCTATTGACTGAGCAAGGTTTGTACGTAAAAGTAAAAAAATATCTCGTTTTTTGATCAACTTTTTTGAAAAAGTTGTTCAGTTTCATGGTTTGGTCAACCCACCTGCGGGTCTAAGACAAATAAAAAAACACGTTACTATTTGGAAACTTAACCCGCCATTGGTAAAATCAATTTGACTTTCATCATTGGTGACGCCGGCCTCACGCACCGGGTTTTTCTAGAGCATAAATACAGGATGTTTTTGTTGTCACATTTCACCGGTTCGATTTGATTTCCGGCTCAAGCAGGTGATTTTTTAAAAATCTTTAAATGCAGATTTAATTATTTTTGAAAAAAAGCAATGTAAAATTTGTCATCATCAATATTAAGGGTACTTTTCCTCCAATCACGGTCTTTTTTTTCCACCACGTATATCGTCGATATTTTTGATCTATCAATTTCTATATTTTTTTAACGTGTCCCTACGAAACTTTATCTATCCAATCATATTTTCAACAATATATTATTATCTAATCATACTTTAAACGAATTATTTTCATGAAAAAATATGTGTTTAATTTTACGAATTTTAAATATTCTTGGAATATTTCCTTTCCACGACTTGGGCAAAAATATCGATAAAATAATAATACTAAACTTTCCTACACTCACACCGATTATCTAGCTCAAGAGAAGCTTCATTATGAAACTCGGTAAAATGGTTACTAGACAACGGATAAACATACTTAAAATACTTAAATACTATTTATAGAAAATAAAATATTATATATATAGAAAACACCCTATATTATTGATGATATTTTTTTCGATAAAAACGATACTGTTTAAAAACATCGATACGATATTTTTCGATATTTTTTCCCAGTTGCCCATCCCTACGGGGTAAGTTAAGGTGGGGGACGCGCAATGCGAATGCGACAGCTACTCAAAATCACGATGACCAACAATGACAGAGAAAAAAAGTTATACGAATTTTTGAAAACACTCGGTCTCACAGATATGTCATGTCATATGCGTCACCAATGGCGGGTTAAAAAGGCCTGACAAAATGCCGGTCACTGCATTAAAAATCCGGACATTTTAGTCACAAAATGCAATATTCAGATCAGAGCATTCACCGTGGGTGAATGCTCTGAGGAGCTCTTTGACCTCATCCCTCCCTCTCCTTTCCTTTCCAGATCGACGCGTGCAGGTCTTAAAAGCCACCCTCATATCGTGCTGACCATCAAGACACGTACCAAAAAGTTTGGACAATCGTTCTTTTGCCGAACTGCCCGTATGTGGAATGCGCTTCCTGCACACGTGTTTCCTTCCTCTTTCTCTCCCGTGTTATTTAAGCGGGGCGTGAAAAAGCATTTATGCAGGCCGCCTTAGTGAGAGCGTTCGGCATAGCGTGGTAGCGCTGTGACGAACGCTTTCACTTCTTGGGCTTCACTGGCTGCTTTTCATCAGGCAGAGTGAAGCCATTATGGCGTGCCACAATAAAAAAAAATAAAAAAAAAACACTTTTTTAACTAATCAAAGTTTAACTATAAGTAACAGTGAAAGGTACATTTTTCCTCGTTACTCAAATTAATTTTCTCCATTTTATCATTTTTTTTTCATAGGCTCTTTTTGTGAAAGTCAAATTACTTAACGAAGTTATTAGCCCACCTTTTCCAACAACTTTTTTAATTTTTATCACTTCTAATTGATATGGACGCTGTCTGATGAGATTTATTATTTTTTATTACGTTATGAAACTTGGCAAAAAACACTGTCTCTAGTCTTACGACGACCCCTTAGTATGCTGCTCTTTTTCTTCTTAAAGATTCATCTTTAACGTCATCATAAGTTGCTCGAGTCAGCCCACTGCTGGGCTATGGCCTCAGCTGGCATTAGGCACTTAGCCCTATTTCTAATGTCCAAACCATAATAATGTCCAAGAATTAACATAGTCCAATAATAAAAATGCCCTAAACTAAAAACGAGGTGTAGTATTATAAAAAATGAAAATAAAAATGTCCAAAAATAATCGACTCATCTATCCATAACACATTTTCTTTTCGTTTCGTTCAGTTTCCTAGCGTATTAGATATGAAATGATGTGTAGGATGCCTTGCGGCCATAAGTCATGACTTATACACATATACACTATCTACCCATATCGATTGATCAACTGAAAGGTTACCCTGGTTTCATGTATTTTTAAACCATTCCAAAGGCCTGTCGAAAACCTGCACGGACATGGCTTACTTTTAGTTATGCAATCTTCCGTTAGCATCCGTGACCAACGGTAGACATGTTAAACTGAGGCTTGACCCTAAGGCCTCAATTTTTATGTTCATATATTGAGTTATTTTACAATACCCTTCAAGCAGGAATACAACAATGAGCGATACCGATGCTGATTACCGGAAAAATAGGTATGATCATAAGTTGGTATGTGTAATTTTTACAAAAATTACGTGGTTCGTAAATAGCTTTATTGTACTGGTCGGACTATTTGTTTTTTTCTCTTTATTTCTACAAAGGGAAAACACCGATTTGCTTTATTTAAAAGACAGAGTAATAACTGAATGTCCCGTAACAGACATATTTATGCTATTGCAGTCAGCATCAAAAGTAGCTTAGCATATGAAATTTTCAAATGATTGTTACGGTTGAAATGACCAGAATTGTCTGACATAGCTGTTGAGTCAAAAGTACATGACAATATACTTTTGCATTATTGCCTTAACCATTTATTATGAACACAAAAAATGTCATATAATTCTGAAATTTTAAATGATGAATTATATGTAAAGACACTTCTTACACGTGACTATTACTTTTGCCACCTTGTTTTTGTTCAGTTACTTTTGATGCTGACGTACGATACAGTAAGGGTCAGCATGGCATGCCATATTGTAGGCGGGATCGGTGCGAGGGCCTACCACTGGCTATGCTCGTATGCCTATTTCTTAAATGGAGAAATGTTTTATTTCCGCTATTATCGGAAGGAGCAGCACCGCTCGTGCCCGTCCTCGGGGAGCCATCACCACGTCTAACATTCACTGTTGCGCACAAGGTTTGCTTATTCTATTAACGATGAACATTTAAACCTTCTTTTTATTCAATAATTATTACTTCTTTCTGCAAATGTTTTCGGAATAAAATTACATCATGTACGAATAATATTATTGTTGGAATACATTATCCACGCAGAATTGGTTAACAAAATATAATTAGAATTCAGAAAAGTATTTTCTAACATATTTTCTGAATTATCCTTTCTCTAACTATAGAATTTGCGGACAACCTTAACGATTTTTACTTTTGCAGAAGAACAAATATACATAGGTATAACTAAATATAGATATACCTATAAGGAAAATGGTGAAAATTACAAACCAAAATAAATAACTAACTGCTTTTCGTGTAAAACTTCCGCCGCAGGCAGCGTGTCAACTGCTGTGATCAAACGAGCGGCGTTGTCCCTCGGGTGGCGCTAAGGCGCGGGCGGCGCTGTGACTAAGGGAAAGGCTTTTATCCGACACGTCAACTTTTACTTTCACATCCAAACAGTACCACTTTTTTAAAAGTCATGATTTTAATATTTTACAAATTTAATCTGACAGGCTACAACACAAACATCAACTATATTTTTTAGCATTTATCTTTTTATCTCTCAACAAGTGGGCCTTAAAATGAACATGAAGAAGACGAAAATCATGTCTAAGTCACGTGTCGTACCCACTTCTCTGAATGTTGGAGACTCTGCTCTTGAAGTTGTTGACGAATATGTATACCTGGGGCAAACAGTCCAGTAAGGTAGATCCAACTTTAAGTAAGAGGTCAATCGTCGAATCCAACTCGGCTGGGCAGCGTTCTGTAAGCTACGAAATATCTTCTCGTCCAAAATACCGCAGTGTCTCAAGACGAAACTTTTTGTCGACTAAATTACTATGGTCTCAAAGGTCTTGCGCATAGTTTGATACAGTCGTATCTTAGTTCTAGAACAAAAACTGTCGACGTTAATGGAACTAAGTCATCCGGTTCTCATGTAAAAATGGGAGTTCCGCAAGGGTCAATTCTTGGCCTTTTTTATTTTTGATATATATCAATGACTTGCCATTCTTTGTAGAAAACTTCTGTGATATTGTATTGTTTGCAGATGATACTTCACTCATTTTTAATGTGACTAGATGTAATAATAATTATGACGATGTTAACAATGCTCTCTCAGAGGTACTCAGTTGGTTTAGTGCAAATAATTATTTACAGCTAAACGCTAAAAAAACTAAATGTATTAAATTTATACTACCAAATGTCAAGACCGAACAAACCGATATTAGAATGAATGGCGTTAAATTAGATTTGGTAGACTCTATAGTTTTCCTAGGGATACCCCTTGACTCAAAACTCCAATGGAATTCGCATATATCGAATTTGGCCGGCATACTCAGTTCAGCAGCATATGCGATTAAAAAAATTAGACAATTAACAGATGTTGAAACAGCCAGTACTGTTCACTTTAGTTATTTTCATAGTGTCATGTCGTATGGCGTCCTTTTGTGGGGAACAGCGGCTGATGTTAAAACTATATTTATTTTACAGAAACGAGCAATAAGAACCATTTATAGACTGGGATCGCAAACTTCATTGAGAAATATTTTTAAGGAAGTTGGAGTTCTTACTGTTGCATCGCAGTATATTTATAATTGTATAGTTTTTATGTGTTGCAATATTAACACTTTTTCTAAACACGGTGATGTACACCAATTTCAATACTAGAAATAAGTCAAAACTAGTAATGCCACTGTTTAGGTTACAAAAGGTTCTCGGCTCTTTCTTGGGGCAAGGTATACACTATTACAATAAAATACCAAGTGCTATACTAGATTTACCTTTAGATAAGTTTAAGAATCATGTAAAATCTTGTTTACTTAGGAAAGGTTATTACACAGTCAAGGAATATTTAGAAGACAAAACAGCCTGGTTATAATAATATATTTACATTATTTTTTTCTTCATCCATTATCTTTTTAACTGATTGTATAATTTGGTAACGACATGTTGTTTTGTAAATGTCGTTACTTCTATATTATTTTAAAGCTGTGGAGTTTCTTGTGCCCGTTCTTCTCCACAGCTAAAAGACTTCCTGAATGGGTGGGATGGGTGGGCGGGTGCCAATCCATCCAAATAAATTTAGACGATTCAAAATATTTATTTTAAGTTTATTGAATAAAGAAATTTTGAATTTTGAATTTTGACCAGTGTGTGTTGCCAGTGATGACATACGGTACCGAAACGTGATCGCCCTAATTAACAGGCTCAAAGTCACGCAAAGAGCAATGCTCGGGGTTTCTCTACGTGATTGAATCAGAAGTGAGGAGATTCGTAGACGAGCTAAAGTAACCGACATAGCCCAATCGAGTAGCAATGGGCAGGGCACATCGCCCTAGGAACCGATGGCTGTTGGGGCAGAACGGTTCTCGAGTGGCGACCGCGCACTGGAAGATGCAGTATGGGCAGGCCTCCAACAAGGTGGCCCGACGATCTGGTGAAGGTCGCGGGTAGCCGCTGGATGCAAGCAGCACAACACCGGTCGTAGTGGAGATCGTTGGGGGAGGCCATTTTCCAGCAGTGGACGTCTTCTGGCTGATGATGATGATGATGATGATCTTTTCATCACTATGGTAAACTATGAAACTCTGTGGTTTGTATCATAACAGCTTGATACATAGTCATTTTCATAAACACCATCTCTGCACAATCCATGGTATCTAAACCCCAACCATAACTTCCTTAATAATGTACACACAATTATATTCGCAATACTGGAAAAGTACATAAATTCACAAAAAAAAACCTTTAGAAATAATACAAGTCTGTCGTAGAGGTCTCTTGCAGCGCGAATTAGTTAAACAAATGGCGTCGTTAGCGCGTGGTGGACCCCCAACCCCCAAACCCCAACTTTTAATGCCCGCACATACGTCGCGCGCACGCGGAGGGAAAGCTTTGCACTTGTCATCGCCGCAATTAATATCTGGAGTTTTATTTAAAACCTTAATAACGTTGGTGCTGAAAGCATACCTATTTTGACTTATTTGCACAAAGCTAGGTTTGTTGTGCTAAAAGCACATTTGCTATGCAAATTCTGAGAGTACTCGTTGTCCAGTTGTTTTAAGGCAGATCTTGCTTTTAGTGTCAACGTTATTTTTAGAGTAACCAGGAGACAATGAATTCCACACACATACAGTAAAGTTCGCACCATGATGAGTACCGTTATTCATAAACGGAGAATACGTGCCACAGCCATCTTTAAACAGCTCTGAAGAGTAGACGTTCTTTCTATTGTAGTTGCCTAATATTTTCGTGGCAAGACACGCAATGAACTGTAAGTTGGCTTGCCGCGCCGCAATCTGCCGGGGTTTGAGGTCGAGGCCTCACTGTCTCCAATCGCCCGCGCTCCAGTTGCTCCGGGCCGTAGCAAAGATCTACGGCGCGTAGTCTGACTGTTGTCGTAGCGCTACGAGACTCGAAACGTGTAGCACTTCAGCAATATAGCGGCTATTAAAAATTGAAAAACAGGTTAGTAACAGTGTGTGAAATTATATGGTATATTTATGTGTGTAAAGTATTTATTATAATAAATCTTCCTTTCTATTATCTTACATGTTTAAGTGTGTATAGGTAATTATTCTTGAAAAGTAAGTCCGATAACACTATGACAAAAGTTTTGCGAAACTAATTCTCACTTTCACAACCACCATTCTCATTTGCACCGCTAACTTGAAACAGGGAAATAGTACGCAAAATGTTAAACTAAACGTCCTTGTCTGTCAAACTCAGTTCATTTCGTGACAAATGTCAAAGAAAGCGACAAATTTTCTAGCGAATGGGCTCTTTGATCCTCGATGTATGAAATAGACTGCGCCCGCGTGCCGAGTCAGGCCTCTTATTATTTTTAATACGCGATTTTATTCGTGTTTTCCTCCACAAGCAGAGGGTAATGATGTCCTTTGTTTGTTATTGAGGTTTGTGTAATATTACTTGCTAATGTTCTGTTAATCGTCGTCGGAATTATTTTCCGGTGAAGACGTAACAATTCGTAATCTGTATTTCAAAAGAACAGGAAAATAAATTATTATTCTTTTGTTGATGAGTAGATAATACTTATTAGTTTTTTTAAACGTTTAATGTGCAATAAATTGTAAAGCACTAAAATGTTTTTGTTGTAATTAATACAGGAAACCATGAAGGCTCTCCTTCAATAAGATTACTAACAAAGTATAATATTACCTGCTTATGCGATACCAACCAAAAACTATGATAAATGAGAGGATAAAGTCAATTATGGCAAGGATTCCCTACGAGATCTGGAGAGCCTCTGAGGGTTATCAATCATGCTGGAGTGGCGCTGAGCAGAGCACTTTCTGATAACACCCGAGATGTTGTGATTTTTTTGGGATGAAAGATGACGTAAAAAGATGGCTCTTATTGATGCAAATATCAAACGAGCCGATTGTATCACAATGATAACTTTATTACTTACATGTTATGAGCAACGCCTTCCATTTGACAGATGAACTTCTATAAACGGATAAATCTAAAATAATAGAGTTGTTAGATAAAAAAAAACTTATTACAGTATCACTAAGGTATTCAGATCCCACAATAATACAATGTTCCCAACAAATATAGTTATAGAAATTATTTAATTATTCACAGAAAACTTTAAATAGCAAAAGATAAAATTATGAATTTTTAAGTAAAATTTACATTTTAAAGGTTTCTCAATCAAATCAAATCAAATCAAAATAACTTTATTCAGTAAGCTTAAATTAAGCGTTTTGAATCGTCTAAATTTTTTTTTTTTATATGGATGGATGGATAGGCACAGGAACCCACCCACCCACCCCACCCATTCAGGAAGTCTTTTAGCTGTGGAGAAGAACGGGCACAACAAACTCCACAGCTTTATAATAATATAGAGGTAACGACATTTACAAAACAATATGTCGTTACCAAATTATACAGTCAATAGTCATAAAACAATTATATAAAATAAAAGATAAAAACAAAAGTGAATCTACAAGTTTTACTCGGGCACTATGAACGCATTAGAACAATGTACCTATGCGAAACTAGAGGAATGTTAATTCCATGCATTTTTGTCATTGATGTAATCGCTTACAGTGTAATAGCCCTTTTCTAAAAGTCTGTCTTTAACATGTGTCTTAAATTTGTCAAAGGGCAAAATTATAACATCGTTTGGGATTTTATTGTAAATTATGACACTTTGTCCCATAAATGATCCATGAACTTTCTGAAGTCGAAATTTAGGAATTACAAGTTTATACTTATTTCTAGTATTTAGTTTGAGTATATCGCAATTTTTTTGAAATGAGTAATGTTTTGACGCACGTAAACAATACAGTTATAAATAAATTGTGATGCAACTGTAAGAATATTTATTTCTTTAAACAACTCCTTAAGGGAGTCACGTGATCCTAGGTTATATATGGACCTTATTGCTCTTTTCTGTAAAATGAAAATGGTTTCTATATCTGCTGCTTTACCCCAAAGTAGTATAACATAGGACATAACACTGTGAAAGTAACTAAAATAGACTAATCGAGCAGTTTCCACGTCTGTAAAATGCCTAATTTTCCTAACAGCGTAAGCAGCTGAACTAAGTCTCCCCGCAAGGGTGCTAATATGAGGGTACCACTGTATTTTTGAATCTAAGGTAATACCTAAGAAAACTGTTGAATCAACAAGGTCCAACAGTTCACCATTCAGTTTAATTTTATTTCCTATAATATTCTTTACGTTAGGTAGAGTAAAATTTATACATTTGGTTTTCTTCGCGTTTAATTGAAGATTATTAGTAGTAAACCAATTCAACACATCTGTTAGGGCACTGTTGATGTCATCAAAACTATTTTTATTTCGATCAGTCTTAAATATCAAAGATGTATCGTCAGCAAACAAAACAATATTGCAAAAGTTTTCCGCATAAAATGGTAAATCATTAATATAAATTAAGAATAAAAATGGACCTAGTATTGACCCTTGTGGGACCCCCATTAGCACAGAAGATCCAGATGATATGGATCCGTTCACGCTAACTTTTTGGATTCTGCCGCTAAGATATGATTGAATCAATTTCAAGGCATCAGAGTGCACTCCATAGTGTTTTAGCTTTATTAAAAGGGTGTTGTATTCAACGCAATCAAAAGCCTTGGAGAGATCACAAAACACTCCAAAAGCATTCTGCGATCCCTCCCAAGCCTCAAATATGTGTTTTAGCAGAGCTACACCAGCATCAGTAGTAGACCTTCCCTTGGTAAAACCATACTGTTCACTGTGAAAAAGGTGGTTTATAGCGAAGTGGGAGCCGAGTTGATCTAAAATAAGTTTTTCAAAAACTTTACTAAGAGTAGGTAAAATCGAAATAGGCCTGAAATTGATCGGGTCATCTTTACAACCCGATTTGAAAAGTGGCAGAACTTTGCTATGCTTCATGAGATCTGGGAAAACTCCTTCGTCAACACAGCTATTGAATATGACTACAAGAAAAGGCGCAATGGACTCGATAATATTATTAATAATTTTTGTTGAAATATCCCACAAATCACAAGTGTTTTTTATTTTTAAAGATTTAAAGGATTTAAGTACGTCTTTACATTTTACGTGTTTAAATTTGAACACTTCATTACACATGGGTACATACTTTTTTAGCAGAATTTCTGCATTACTTGGTGAAGAGTCGAGTAACATAGTTGTGGCAATTGGTATATTTATAAAAAACTGTTCAAAAGCATCAGCAACTTTGTCTTCACTTAAAAAGCTATTGCCTTTCTTAAAGAAAACATAGTATCACGTGGCTTTATTTTACCAGTTTCGCGGTTTATGCAGTTCCATGTTGCCTTTATTTTGTTATCAGACTTTTTAATTTTTTCACTAATAAATAATGACTTGGCACATGCACAAGCCTTCCTAAAAGTTTTCGAATACTTTTTGATATACTCTAGAAAACTTGGACTATTATTATATTTTTTCTGCTCATATAAGTCATACAACTTAGCCCTACTTTTATGCAAACCAGCTGTAGCCCAATCCCTAAATTTCATTGAAATATTAGTTTTAAACTTTTTAATAGAGAAAGTTTTATTAAATTCACCTTTTATAAGATCAAAAAAATGCTTGTAAAGAGCATCTGGATTTTCCTGTATAAATGGTAAACATGCAAGTTTAGCAGTTATGTTATGCTTGAAAATTTAACCCGTTTCTCTGTCACTGGCCTACAAGATATTTCTTCTGAGTTAGGGTGTCCATATTCAGTAAAAGCAATTTTTTGCCCACAGTGATCTGAAGATAAATTAGTTAGTATGAACTTAGACTCAGGAGCAAAGTTACAAAAAAAATTGTCTAAGCAGGTTGCAGTGGTTGCTGTAATTCTAGTCGGTTCTCTAAATTGGTAATCCAAATCAAATGATTTAAACAACGAGATTAATCTTACACTGGTTGAATGACTGTCTAATAAATTTACATTGAAATCCCCACAAATTACTATTTTCTTTTTAGATTTACAAATCTTCTTAATTACATCTTCCATAGTGGCTTCAAAGACACTAAAATTACCAGAAGGAGGTCGATATACACAAACAATTATAAATTTCTCTAACTCGACACATGACAGCTCAATAACGCGTTCAATAGAAAGGGAAACTACATCTTTTCGTTCCGTAATCCTATGTTTACTGTAATTAACAAATATTAAGGATCCGCCGCGAATTGCATTTGCTCTAGTAAAAGCACTGGAAAGCTGAAAGTTTTTAATATTAAAAATTAACTGATAATCTTTAAGCCAGTGCTCAGTTATACATAAAATGTTTATATCTTCATGTAATAAAAAAAGTTCAATTTCTAACTCTTTGCCGGCCAGGCCCTGCATGTTTTGATGAACTATTTTAATTTGGATAGGGCTGGCTTTTGTCTTACCTCTTAGTTTAAACTAGAGGTTGTGCAAGACTTATCAACTAAATTTACATTAGTAGAAATACTAACAGTGCGATAATTTTGTGTCGACATTGTTATACTACTTATAACTGTGTCTTTTAAATTATATGCTAGCAATGATGCTATCTGTAGCCTGTCTTTGTATATTAAATACATAGAATCAGTAGTCAACTTAAAACTAGATATAAATTTATTTGTATCAAAAAATACAATACTGTCACTGCGACGATAAGTGGAGTTATACAAAAGTAAGTTCAAATCAAAGATCTGTTTGTTTTGTTTCCACGATAAGTTACAGGCATAGGGAATACGCAATGAACAAAGTTTCTCCAAATCAATATTCAACAATCAAAACTACAAGTTTCTTCTCTAATTCTCTAATCTAATCTTGTCTTAAATCCCTTTGATAGTAGGTACTATTCAAATCTTGAAAACAGTTAATCTTTTTTCTATCTATCAAAACTAACTAAGAAGAATAAGTATTTTTATTTTCCGTTTTAAGCTAACTATTCCGCATATGGACACTCTTTAATCTTGTAACCTTTGTGACCTTTTGCCTGTGTCATCGGTTAGAAGTAATGATTTTTTTTCCTACAAATCCATTAACTGGTTTCTATAATATTATTTTAACCTCGTAAGGCCTACTGTCATTATATGAATACATAATCAACATCGTCATTCAAGCCCAACTAAATATTTCAAGTAAAAAATGTGTGTGCCAATGTTGTCAACCGACAACATATCGAACTTTCGTTCGTAATTTTGAAAATTGAGCCAATGGCCTAATTTAATTTTACAGACATAAAACACCTAAATTCTATGTTCCAGAGACAGTATTGAATAGCAAAAAAAAGTCTATAGACTACACAATTTCACCTCTCTCTAACGATTAGTTGTCGTGGGCGGTAACTACTATATTACTTAAATTGTCAGATAAAAGCATTGGGTTATAACTTTTTCTAAGTCATTTAAATCGTGGGCCTTACGAGGATAAAGCTGTAGTAATTTTTTCAGAAACCTAACGATATTTGTCCATACTGAAATTTAAATTGCTTTTTAGCCGTTCCAAGTATGGGGCCGGTGGTATGGAGATATCTCCGGATCATCCGTTTGCATGGTCCACGCTCTAATGCCCCATCGGCGGCGCGCAAATGACGGTCGCATCATAACATATGTCGTTATTATTACCCTCATATTTCAGGCCCATCGCCCCGCACTCACGCCGTTATGGATGTGCCTGCCTAGTGCCCCAGAACTGTTAAATATTATTCAGTAGTCATGGTAGCATCATTACTGAAATCGTTTTAATGTTCTTTGAGAAATAATAATACCACCCCCTCTCTTCCCTTGGGTGTCGTAAAAGGCGACTAGCGGACTAAAGACTGCACACACATCCATCAGCTTAAAGCGGCGATGGGCTCACCACCTGTCACGCTGAGCACATGTGTAGTTGCTTTTTGGTGAGAAGTGATGGCATAGGACTGTTTTTGCGGTCCTCATTGCCTAGTCTCTGACTAACCCTTCGGGGATAATAATAGTCGTGATTATATGCATGTACATTCTTTAAAACCCCTTTACCACACTGATACAGATAGACTATTGAAGACACACTTTCCAATTATATAAAAAAGCCTTTCATCACGGCTAACAGCTTCAACTGCCAAAAAGCGTTTCTTTCAAATTCGTGAAAAGTAAAATCACTTATCTGCCAACCCAAAGTCTGAAAAGATCAGATCCAATTCAGGTTATGAATAACATCCAATACACTCTATCAGAGTGACCGAAGTTATAAATACAGCTCAGGGCAGGGGCGGCTTTCTGGGCCTCGACCGAGCACAAATTGCTTTTTCACTTGTCACCGACCCTCTGATTATAGGGGGAGGGAGGAAGCCCACGGGGAGGGCGCCAGAAATTACAAATTTGTTATTGCATTACAAATAATTTCGTTTTGTAACAGATGAGAATAGGAAATAGGTGTCTAGCTCCTGTCGGCGACGCGGTTGTTATACCTTGTTGCGAGATTGTAAACATTTATTGGCGATACAAAACATTAATTTTCGTTTCGGGACACTTGTTGGTAGTTATTATTATATAAATAGGTAGTTTAATATTTATTATTATTAGTCACAGTAGTTATTTAAGTAAGTGTAATTTGCAAGTAGGTTGTGTAACATGTTTAAATTATGACGAGAGTGTTTGATGAGATACACAGACCTTAAAAACCATGCATTTTTAAGTCACGTCTTTCATAACAGAATGATGGAACAAGTAAATTTTATAATATATTTTACAAAATACAAAATACTGAATAAGTGATACATACAAACATTACGTCCATTTTTTGAGAGATAGGATAAGACCACAGCTTTCCTTAAATTAAAATACATTAGATTTAAATGATCCCTGAAAGATACAGCTGTATAAAAATTGTTTTGACAATTTACGCTTGTGTATAATTATCCTCAACAATATAATACACAGACGAGATTGATGATTTTACCTATTATTTGTGCCGTCAACTCGCACAACAGTAAAAATATTAGGTAGTCAGATTTTTACAAGCATCCATTCTAATAGAACAAATCAAATGAAAAGCCTACACAACCTTCAGCATCCCGATAAAAATCAGTTAGAAAGGTAAAAGCATTAAGTCAACCCAATATAATTTTATCGACAGATCCTTTTGTGAAAATAGGTAAAAACCGAAACATATCTCCCTGATTCGGTATTCGATCCAATAAAATTTACCGGACGCAATTTATGGGCGCAATATAAAAAAGCTTAGCTATCTGTGCCCCATGGGACAGCTATAAAGTTGTCCCTCGGTGCCTCCTAGGAGTGACATTAATATTTCATGAGTGGGCTGTATCAGGAATTAGCTCGTGCCCTTCGGATGGCCAGAGGAGGCAGTGGTCATCCGCCCTGCTACCCGCGTCTGCCGGCGAAGCCTCTTTGTTAGTCCGCACAATGTGGACCGCAGTCACTTAATTTTTCTCAATAAGACCACTTATATAAAGTTTGTTAGAAAAACCACTCAATAACTTCGGTTTGGGCCCGTTCTCGAGGCAATCTTTGCCCTTTTCCTTTTTCTTGCAAAACGTGAAATAATTCGACAGATGTAGGAAAAGCTTTACGCGTCGGTTATTTATTGTTTTAACCAACTGGTTAGACTGCGTGTTGTGAATAAACTCTTCATTTTGCTTGACTCTGATCGTTGAAATAAAATTAAATATGTTATTGATAATATTACATTAAATATATTTTAAAATATCAGCTTTTATGGCGTTAAGAAGCAAAGAGTGTCTGAACGAATCCAATAAAGTAACTATAAGCTATAGGATTATTATGCTTTTAACTGCGGAACAGAAAGAACTGCGTTAATGAGTATTAACGAGTACAGCTGCCCTGTTTTAACCTAAAATGTTACATACTGCTGGTCAAAAGGCAACGAGTTAATAACAACTAGCCTTGGCCTGGCGTTGGGCGCCGCCCGCCACGCCGGCCGCCCGCCCGCGGTCGGTGGTGGTCGGTCAATGATCGTTGAATCTTACGACGCAACGATACGTTTGACTGCTCATGAAGTTGTAAGCAGTGGCAACTGCGAGTTGTGCCCTTCGTGCAACATGAAGTGAGCGTGCTTGACAGCTCCGGCTACCTATCTGGACAATAGGCAGTGAACTACACGTGTTCACGGGGAAACTCTCCCGAGACACTAGTCTTATAAGTGCCGAATGAAGAGCGCGCTTCGGCGGGCACTGATTTGGCGTCAAGAACTAACGCGCGAGTATTTTGCTGGCGAAGGGACGTCTGGCACTTCTTGCATAACCTAACGGTTGGTCTCGAGGTGCCAGTACAAATAAAACTTATTGATGTAAGGAGAGGGAATGCTCATGAAGGTTCTTAAAGAAAAGTCTAACTAAGTGCCTAAATGATAACTTCGATGATTTTTAAAATAAACTTTACAAAGGAAAGCCCAATTTATTGTTATCTTATTACTTACATGAGAACCCGTCCTTATAGTCTTTTTGTGCTACCAAGCAGTAGTGTTCAACATTACTATCATCAATCTTAAAGGTGTAAGATGTAGTAACATTACTGGGCTTTAAGCATTTTGTTACGAGGGGAGCCTCTTTGCCGGGGACGCTTACATTATACTTAAACACATGGGCTACGACGTCCAACGTTAATCGGTTTCTTTTTATACCACTAATGCGGCAACCTGGTGTACGGCCCGGCTAATGGTTAGCGCCTCATGCGTTGCGACACAGAACAGAAGATAGGTTCCCGACCCAACAAAAAACGTTTCCATCCTTTCTTAAAATCAGATTATTTTATTGAGTTTTGATTTCCAAATATAATTGAGGACGAAACACCGAGATATGAACTCGCTGATCCCAAGCGGGAGTGTTCGTACAACTGTATTTTGGTGTTCGTCTCGTTTCTCGGCGCGTTCCATTTCGCTCTTAAAAGATATTTGATTCCCCCCGGGGAGCCGGGGAGATGTGCTCGCTGTGTTTCTTGTCGTTTTCCGTATTAAAATGTCTTCTTTTCTTCAACAAATATTGAATCTTTTGTGCGTACATCGACGTCCGAGAGTGCTTGGCGAGCATAAATCAATTTGCGACTGATAAAGCCGACGAGTCGCGGGCGTCTAGTAGGCAGGTGCTGCGCGATAACGAATGTTGACTCAATTGATGGATTGAAGGCGCTCGGGCACGGGAAAGTGCCCCTCCACACAATTACAACTGTGTTTACTAACTTTGCAATTTAAACGTCAGCAACTTTTTTCTATATGTAGAATGATTTGTTGCGTGATGCGTTTAGTCTACAAGATTATAGTAAAAGCTAAAGGTAATTTAAATGAAAGTGTGATAGACATTTCTAAAGTTATTGGTCAGTCCACGCTGCCTGTACCTCTTATAATGTCAATGCATACTTAACACAACGCGTACGTACTTAATATTTGAATAGTTAATCTTCTTTTGAAGTTAGAAAATATTTTGCTTTTGGTATCTACAGAGTAACCGCATTTCCTTCGACCGCAGTGCCCAAACAATCCCAGGAGGTTTTCTTGTGGCTGCTAAGGCAGCCGACTCGGTAATCCAACTAGTGAGCGTCACGGAGAGCGAATAGTTAATGGGCAGCCTTAAAGTCTAGCCTCCTCGGCTCGTGTTGACGAAATGCGACCACCTGGCTACACCAGTTATCTTCGCGCCTGGACTTCATTTCCACTTAACATAGGTGTCAGTTATTTGCCGGGCTAAGTAATAAAAACATGCATAATAAGTAATTAATAATCAATTAGACATTTCATGTATTATTAGCGATTTTTAGAAACAGAAATTGTTATGTTATAGAACTTTTTTAACAGAAATTACAAACTTAGATAGAGTGGGATGACATACATAACGGCTGCTTGCCGGACACTGAAATATAATTAAAACACAAGCAGGACGGGAATGCACTTAGCATCCACCTTGCTGATGGCGACTGACGCTCGGATAAGGCTATGGAAGCGTCATACATTTAGTTATCTAGCTGTGTGTTTTGTCAATGACAATTTATTAACCTTACAACCAGATCGCAAAAAGGGAATAAATTATACTTATTTACTATTCTGCAACAAAATATTCTTAACATAGTTTACAGAAACAGTCATTTGTTTTGTAAATAAATGAGAATAACTTTAATAATTAAAGTGAACGTACGCATTCTGCTCTCTGATAGACGACGCGAC
Source organism: Scoparia ambigualis (assembly GCA_963921215.1). Classification (NCBI taxonomy): domain Eukaryota; kingdom Metazoa; phylum Arthropoda; class Insecta; order Lepidoptera; family Crambidae; genus Scoparia; species Scoparia ambigualis. The sequence goes on along the minus strand of OY992505.1, from coordinate 39,309,876 downwards.
AATATTAAGCCCGCCGGGCTGTCCACGGACCGCCCTATCTTCGTCTTAGCACTTCACAACAATCGAAGTTATTCCTTTTCATTCCAGCAAGCCGTTACAAACAAATAATATTACACTTTTAAAACAAAGAATCCAGCAACAGATGCTGCCACCGCAGATACTACGGATGACTCAGTCAAAACAATAATCTGTCCCGAGCCGCGTTACAGAACAAACAAAATCATTTTATAAGATTCAAACAAAAAAGGTTAACTCCGAGTGTCCTCCCGTCCCACCCCTCCCCGCCCCTCCCTAATGACGTCTCCGAAAGAGTTCAAACGAAGATGAAATATTGGGCGAGAGCGTGATTGATGGGCGCGGGAGGCATCGCGCCGGTATTAAAGTGTTCCCGTCCCGGGGCAGCAGCGGGCGAGTTATGCGAATTACTTTAGTTTTTCTTGTCCCACATTATCAGTAATATTTTAAACATTTAACCACCTAAACAGTTTTGTGATTACACCACCGGCCTCAGAACCAGTGACGCGTTTGATTTCCAACAGGGAGTATAGTTGTTGCACAATTAATATTTTATTTATTGTAGTAAGCTTATAAAATGCGTTAAAGTAAACATGTACATCCTTACGACTATATTAGAACAATTCTATCTATCCTGTAATATCCTTTTCAATTATGATATATTATAAAGCTAAAACTTGAATGCAAGATACAAAAGACAAAACCACTAGAAGAAAAAGCGCAGATGAATTATTTAAAAGCACTATGTACAAGCTCATTTATTTTAACATTCGCAGATTCGATAAGCCGCCTCTACGCAGTCTCATTCTTGAACAAGTTATCTCAGTTTAAAATGAGAATTACAATTACATTTTCACATGTCTAAATTGGTGGCGTCTAGGTAGAGAAAAGTTAGGATATTTTAAGCACCTTTAATGGATTGGTTTAATGATACTTAGGTACCATATAAAAGCATAATATTATTTGAAGTATTTGGAGAGTGTAACCGATAATAAAATTTAAAGGTTTTTTTGTATAAAAATCGGTCTTTTCAAAGAACTTCGATTACAATGAGTCTTATAAAAAGGCGTCGCTATCAATATCCAATATCAGGAAGCGCTTCTCAAGAAAATATTTTCTTTATTCTCAAGCATTTTACAAAAAGAAGTGTCAGAATCTTCGCGTTCCTTTGATATCGACATTTGAATTTGTCAATCCCATCCACAAAGACAGGTAATTTCTGAAGATCTGAGAGCAGTATTAAAATACTTTTGAGTGAAGATGAATTTGAACGTTCACAGTTTTTTTTACTTGGCGTTTGAGTTAAGCATTTCGATAATTGAGCTTTCATCGGCTTTTAGTCTGGAAGTGAAGTCAAAGTCCTACAAATTTGGGCTGAATATTGTATTGAGGCCTGTTAAGGATATTTATTTATTGTTTTAAAAATATATGTACCTAATAAATGATGTTACTGGTCCTTCAGATTAAACGACTTTCGCTATTACCAACTTAATTGTGTCTTTTAAACTTTAATTTACATACTAAACGGCACAAATTTCAAAACATTGGAAACGTCATCTAGGTTATTAATAGAACATACATTAATAGGCAAATTAAAAGTAAAGCATACAGTTAAGCGACGAGTCCCGCAAACGCATCCCGCGGCACATCGTCGCCGTCGTTGGCATGCGCGGCAGGAAATGGCAACTACTACATAAAATGCGCGCCGCATGTTAATTAGTCGCGGGCCCCGCTCCCGCACACCCGCACCCCCGCCCCCGCCGTAATGTAAAAATGAAGAATTAGAACCATTTTACGAGGGACTTTTTACGGGCGAGCGATTCCGCTGACGCGCCTCCAATACCGCGCGATGATAGCCTTATTGCGGACCTCTAGTTTATAGCTCGTTATATGCCAAAGTTTCTCTCCTTTTATTTATTTAGAGCTCTTTTGAGATCATGATTTATTAGCAAAAATGTGAAAGAGACTCGGCCCATTGTTGGTTCGCCATTTTGTGCGCCTGCCGATTTATTGTGTTACAGGTAGCGGCCATTGTCGTCGAGTCGTGTAATATTTCTCTGGGGGTATAGCGGCATTCGTATATTGTGAAAGTCGCCGATGATTATTTACAAGCAAAAATAAATTAGTTGTACGCCGGTGTATCCGGCTGTACCGATGATATCCTTGAGCGGCCGCGGATGACGGATGGCCGCGGTGTTCCGGCGCCCTCCTCCTCCCCCTCACCCCGCACCGCGCCGCATAGGCTACCCTCTCGCCGGTCGCCGGACTCCATCCGCCGGTCCGCTTCCTTACAAAGTAATCGGTGGTACATTTATTATTTTTATTTTTTTTACAACCTGAAACTTTGTGATATTGCATATTTAGCCACAATCGCGTTACCTTTTCGTTTGATCTAGATAGAAAGATACTCGTAGATAGATAACTTTTGCAACACCACAAAAATTTACATAGAACTTAAAAACCAACTTAAAATAGAACACAATTAGAATAATACAATAAGACAATGCGATTAAAAATAGAGTCACAATTTGGCGGTTTCATCGCTCTAAGCGATTTCTACCAGACAACCAGTCGGATGGAGAGAACTCATAAACTTTAAAATCGGAGGTCAAATGCTAAGAAGTTAAAATTGCCAAAACAAAATAAATAAATACTTACATAAAAATAAGTAGATAGGTAGTGAGGAAGTAATAAATATATACTATGTATACTTAAACATAATAGTCTCAGGTAGGAAGTAGCGGACAACGGCAGCTTTGCAGCAGGATATGGTTAGGTTAAACGGATAGGTAAAATTTTTTTACGAGTTCTTTAAATGCATGAATCGATTTCGCACACCCTTTTGCAACTGGAAGCGGTGAAGGAACAATCGTAAAAGGTGTGTTGTGCAGAGTTTTAAGGGTTAGGTTTTCTGATGGCCGTAACGAGCGCAAGGAAGAACAATAAAGGAAACTGAAACGTTCCTTTAAATAGCAAGGATAGGTGGGATTAAACAGTGTGTTATATAGAAGGGAGAGGATGTGAGTATTCCGCCGAAGACGAATAGGAAGCCATTTGAGTTTATCGCGATACTCAGAAACATGATCATACTTGCGCAAGCCAAATATGAATTGAATACAAATATTTTGAGGGCGCTCAAGGTTATTTAGCCAGTCCTCCGAGAGATCAAGATAGCAGGCGGCAGCATAGTCTAGCACGGGAAGCAGCAGCGGTTGCGTTAGCGCAATTTTAGTGGCAGTGGGTAAAAAGTTGCGCAGTCTTCTTAACGAAGCCGAGGATGCGTAGAGCTTGCAGCTGACTGCTTGCAGTTGCGCCCCCCAACTCAAGCAAATATCAACAACAACGCCCAAATTAGTTACAGATTGGCTAAAACAAATGTCCTCTCCATTAAATTTAACTTTAGTAAGGGTTTCCCAATTTACTGTAAAAAGCAACCTGGAGCTGCCGACCATCCGACCGTCTGCGTTTTGCCTAGGTTGACCTTCAGTCCAAAGGCTCGACTCCAATTAACAATTCGTTCCAGGTTTACGTTAGTAGTCACTACAGCTTCGGCAAGATCACTAAGTGGTGCCTGACAAAATATTTGTTAATCGTCTGCTTATAGGTGTAGGAAGAAGAAAGGTTTTCGGAAATAGAAGTTATAAATATAGCAAAGAGAAGAGGAGATAAAACGCCTCCCTGCGGGATACCAGCCGTCGAGTCACGCCATGAAGAGAACTTCTCCTCAAGGCGAACCCGCTGCCTGCGCACGTACAGGTAGCTGTGAAACCACTCAATTACCGTTGGAGATATGTTAAGCGAGCGCAGCAGAGCTAAAAGAATGTGAAAGTCAACTGTGTTGAAGGCATTGCTAAAATCCAGCAACGTTAGCACAGTAAGGTGACCGTTTTCCATGCCATGGCGGATGTCGTTCGTGATTTTGACTAGGGTAGTGACTGTGCTATGGCCTGGACGGAAACCGGATTGAAGTGGGTTTAAAAGGTTATAACGAGAAAGGAACTTACTAATTGATTGATTGTGGACAAGATGCTCGAGGACTTTATAGGGAAAGATAGAATGGAAATAGGTCAAACTCAAACTCAAAAAATATTTATTCAATAAACTCAATTATTAAGTACTTTGAAAAGTCCAATTTTTTTTTTCATATCCATCTCTCACCGAGAGAGTCACCAACCTTTAGGTTATAAATTGCTCGCATAGCCCTTTTCTGCAGCACAAAGATAGTTTGAATGTCGGCAGCATTTCCCCCATAGTAAAATGCCGTACTGTGATATAGTGAATTACACTATCAGCACGTACTCAATAGTACGTGATAATTAAGGTCTTCCTGATTGACAAGGCGTCCTTCCTCTAGTCACGTATAGATGTGATGTTAATTAGTATTTAAGATGATACACTAGAGGATAAAGAGAATTGATTCAACGCAAGACATTGTTTCATTTCGGGTCTCCGTCCCAACGCCATTACATGGCGACCGTGACATGGTGTCACAAGTCCGCGCCGCGAAATCGCTAGTTGAAGTCTACAAAATATCAGGAAAATAGTGCTACACGGGCCTACAAGAAGGACGAAGGAAATAAGAAGAAAAACTGTAAGCCAAAATTGTTTAACTATGGGAAACCCACAATCTAAAGACAATATTATTGTCAGTCAATCACCAACTCAATCGGCGGCAGCATCAACTCCCTTGGCCGTTGGGATGCAACTTTCAGAGATCTTTTTACTGACCATCGTCGTTGTACTAGCGGGCTATATAGTACTTAGGCTGCTACGTTACTTCAACGCACGACTATTAGAAGAGGTAGAACGCAGAGCGGTTCGACGGGCAATTGGACCAGCACAGAACGTGTAAGCCAGCACGAATTAATATAACTATGCTACCAAGAATCTATGTGTGTGTGTGAGTGATTTTTTTTTTTTTTCTAAAGTGTGTTCATGGCAAACCTGTCAGAACTCTTGAGTGAGCTTAAGGCTATTAGAGACTCTATTATTAAATTAAGTAAGGACAAACGTTATTCCGCTCAGGGGCAGAATAAGTTTTTAAGAGCAAAGGAAATTAAAAATATTTTTGAACAAATATCTGCAGACTTATGTAAAAAAGGGATAGATGCTGTAGAATTACAAATAACAAAAGCAATATCGTCAAAGTTTTTATGTAACTTTGAGGAAATCGAGTCACTCGTTAACCCGCATCATTCAGAAACGATCACAACCATGGCCACGTTCGATCTAAAAGTCGCGCTCACGCTCCTCCCAGTAGTAGATTGCGACGAAACGCAAATTAACCAACTAATAGACGGAATAGAGTATTATAGTAGTACCCTTAGAAACGAGGACCAGCCTCTGTTAATCAATTTTGTTTTAAAAACTCGTCTTTCTAGCAGTGCTAAAACAAAAATTAATAAGTCTTATGTGTCTGTGGCAGACCTAATAAAAGATATAAAAAATGTTTTAATTCCGATTAAATCATACACAGCCATTTTAGACCGAATGCTACGATGTAGGCAAGGAAACAAGACCATAGAAGTGTTTGGTAGTGAAATCGAAAAAATGTCCAACGATTTAAGTACAGCACAGGCTAATGGAGACGAGTCGGCATATAATTTATTAAAGCCGATTAATGAAAAAATGGCTATCAAGCGTTTCGCTGACGGCCTAAACAATGCTCGTACAAGCATTATAGTTACGTCTAGGTCCGTAAGCACAGTTAGGCAGGCAATAACTATAGCCTTAGAACAAGAAGACTCGGTAGTGAAACCACCAATAAACAATTATGTTAACTATGTTTCGAACCAGCGATTTGAAAAGATAAATAAAAACTATCATCAACAATATAATAAGTCACGTAACAACAACGCGACGAGTCAGCAAGGTCGGGGTCGTGCCTACTATAACTCGAATAGGTTTCAGGGTCAGCGCAACACCAGGTTTACGTCACCTCATAATAAACGTAGGAATGTACATTTCTTAGTTGACTCAGCAGAACAGTCTAATGACGAGAACGAAAGTGAACGTCAGAGTATACGTCAGAACGAACATCATAGCGATGATTTTTTTCGTTCTGAATAGCGCTGAGGTAGATATTTGTAGTTATGGTAGTGGTAATTACGTTTGTTTTACTTGTAGTCAAACTCAAATTTCTCTATTAGTAGACACAGGAGCAAGCATTTCAATTTTAAAGTTAGATTGGTTAAATAAACTCCGTAGCGTGTCCCGCGACGCAAAGCTAGTAAGGGATGAAATTAAGATTAAAGGAGTATGTGGGGATTTAGTATCAATAGGTTATGTTTATCTAGACTTATGTGTTAACAATTATAATTTTAGGCAGAAGTTTTATGTGTTTAGCAACTTCCACTGTAAAAATGATGGAATTTTAGGAGAAGATTTTTTATTAAAATATAGTTGTAAAATTAACTATGAAAATAAGCTGGTTACATTACAGGATAAGATAAGTCTAGAATTAGGCTTAGGTAAAAACATAATAACGACTATTCCAGGGAGATGTGAGGTCGTAAAATATGTTTCGTCAGAGATAAAGGGCGAATGTGTCATTTTAGCGGAGGAAGTTATTGCAGGCGTATTTGTAGCAGGCGCCGTGGTAGTAGGAGACGGGAAAAAGATTCCGGTGCGATTTTTAAACACACGGGAAGAAGATGTAAAATTAAATAACTTTAGCCCGAAAATTAGAAAATACTCGGATTATTTCGTATGCTCTTTTGATACGGAAAACGGAAAATCTGTCGAGAGGGTTCAACAACTATTCGATTTTCTTAAATTAAAAACATATCTTGGTGATGAAGAGAGACGGTCTATTGAGAAAATATGTGCAAAATATGCAGATATCTTTCATATGCCGGGTGATAAGCTATCCGTTACAAACTTATACGAGTACAACATTAAACTGCAAAATGACGCGTCTCCTGTTTATGTCAAACCGTATAGAATACCGCACGCTCAGAAGGCTGAGTTAATAAAACAGGTAGGTAAATTGTTAGAAGAAGATATTATCGAAGAGTGTACCAGCGAATGGTCTTCTCCATTATTATTACTTCCGAAAAAAGCTGACAGTAGCGGTGAAAAAAAGTGGAGAATCGTAATAGATTATAGACTTTAAAAAAAAAAAATAGTAGACGAAAAGTTCCCGTTACCAAATATACAAGAAATTATTGACTCACTTTCGGGATGCTTATACTATTCTCATTTAGACCTCAGTTCTAGTTATTACCAGCTAGGGTTATCACCAGAATGTAGGAAATTCACTTCTTTTACAGCTGATAAGCAATATCAACTGAAAAGATTACCTATGGGTCTCAAAACGAGTCCTAGCGTATTTTCTAAACTTATGTCTATGGCTCTATCGGGTTTAAATTACGAGATATGTTTTCTATATCTCGATGACGTAATAGTTTTCGGGAAAAGCCTATCGCAGCATAATACAAATTTAATGAGTGTATTTGAGAGGTTTAGGTCAGTTAATTTAAAACTAAACCCTTGTAAGTGCGAATTTTTGAGGAAAGAAATTAATTATTTAGGGCATGTTATTACGCCAAACGGGGTGTTGCCAGACAACAGTAAAATCGAGGTCTTGGAAAAGTTCCCAGTACCTAAAAATGTAAATGAGATTCGTCGTTTTGTGGCTTTTGCGAACTTTTATAGAAAATTCATAAAAAACTTTGCCACAATAGTGTACCCACTAAACCGTCTTTGTAAGAAACATGTCGAGTTTCAGTGGACGGAAGAATGTGACGTGGCATTTCAGACCTTAAAAAAGTCACTTAGTTCATTTCCTGTCTTAGATTATCCAGATTTTGGAAAAGATAATGTTTTCCGGTTGCAAACCGATGCGTCAGGGGTAGCCTTGGGGGCTGTATTATCAAATGGAAATAATAAGCCCGTAGCTTATGCAAGCAGACAATTAAACAGTTCAGAAATAAACTACCCAACCATTCATAAAGAGTTATTAGGGGTAGTGTGGGCTATAAAACATTTTCGACCATATTTATACGGACGAAAATTTAAAATATTAACAGATCATAGACCATTGGTTCATTTATTTAGCATAAAAGATCCTAGTAGCCGTTTAACTAAGTTTAGACTTTGGTTAGAAGAATATGATTTCGATATTGAATACATAAAAGGTTCCGAAAATGTAACGGCAGATGCCTTATCGAGAGTCATTATAACATCAGACGAGTTAAAAAATCTAAATTCAAATTTTTTGGGGGTAGTAACCCGTTCAATGAAAAGAACCATGGAGCAAAATAATGAACCCGCTACCTCTGGAAGTAGCAGGGTTGAGCCCCCTGTTGATCATAGGCAACCAAGAGTGGTAGATATTATGCAGAAATCACAAAATGATGTAAGGTTAGATATTTGTTCGTATGAAAACTTCGTGAAGTTGAGGAAAAAGAAAAGATACGTCTCACAGAGGGGTGATATGTTATTTAGTGACTCTACTATTTACATAAATCAGGAATCTCTACTAACGGAGGCGCGCCGAGACGCAACGATAGGAGAACTGAGTGCATTATGTAAAAAATATAATATTGTAGAAGTCGTTGTGATTAAAAATGGGTTTAATAAAAAGTTTATTAAAATTTTGACCCAAACTTTCATGAAACATAAAGAATTACCGCGGTTATGTATTATTAATAACCAAGTTGAACATGTTACAAATAAAGACTTGATACGTGTTATACTAAATGATTATCATTTATTGCCGACAAGTGGTCATGTAGGCATAAATAAAATGACTAAGAATATTCGAAAAAAATATTTTTGGAGTAATATGCAAAAAGACATAACTGAATATGTGACTCGCTGTAAAGATTGCCAAAAGCAGAAATTTTGTAATAAAAATAATAAAGAGAAAATGGTAATAACCACTACAGCATCTACTTCTTTTGTAGTAATTAATATAGTAATCTAATTATATTTAGATATTGTGGGGCCGTTGGAGGTCGATAATTTGGGTAATAAATACATATTAACAATACAATGCGAATTGACAAAGTTTGTAGAAGCTTACCCAATACTTGATAAGTCAGCTGAAACTGTTGCTAGGGTTTTTACTGAAAATTTTATTTTACGATATGGTACTCCCAGGGTTATTGCGACTGACTGTGGAACGGAATTTATTAATTCCACGTTAGAAACAGTATGTAAATTGCTAAATATTGATAAGTTAAATTCAACACCCTATCATCATGAGAGTATAGGTTCGCTAGAAAACTGGCACAAACATCTCGGATGTTACTTGAGAATACAAACACAGAATCAGTCGGCAAATTGGAGTACCTGGATACCATATTGGTGCTTTGCTTATAATAATTCTGTAAATACTAGTACCAAATACTCCCCTTATGAACTAGTTTTTGGGAAAACATGTAACGTACCTAGTAATTTAGTTAGTAAAGTTGATCCCTTATATGTATACGACAATTATCCATCGGAGTTAAAATTTAGATTGCAAAAAGCTCATAATGATGCCAGGAACAACTTATTAATATCAAAACAAAGTAGAAAAACTAATTATGATTTAGATTGTAAGGAAGTACACTACAAAAAAGGTGATCTACTCTTGTATAAGAATGAAAATTATAATAAATTGAATGACTTGTATTTAGGTCCATTTGAAGTTTTAGAAGAGCTAGGTACTAATGTAAAAATATTAAAGAATAATAAAGAATATATAGTTCATAAGAATAGGACTAAGATATTTAGAAAATAAGAGTTTACTTTTCAGGGAAGGGATGCCTAGCCTTTTCAGGGGAGGTGTGATATAGTGAATTACACTATCAGCACGTACTCAATAGTACGTGATAATTAAGGTCTTCCTGATTGACAAGGCGTCCTTCCTCTAGTCACGTATAGATGTGATGTTAATTAGTATTTAAGATGATACACTAGAGGATAAAGATTATTGATTCAACGCAAGACATTGTTTCATTTCGGGTCTCCGTCCCAACGCCATTACAGTACGACATTACACTATGAAAGTAACTGAAATAGACTAACCTAGCTGTTTCAACGTCAGTTAACTGACGGATCTCCATTACTGCATAAGCCGCAGAGCTAAGTCTTTTCGACAATTTAGCTATATGTGGGCCCCACTGAAGCTTGGCATCCAACGTGATGCCTAGAAACACAGTGGTGTCCACAGGATTCACATTCTTATCTTTAATTTGTACACTAGTTATTACCTGCTTGGTATTAGGCAATACAAATCTTACATATTTGGTTTTTTCCCTCGTTTAATAGCAAGGTATTTACACTAATAATAATAATAATAAAACTCTTTATTTCAGGCAACAAACAATGTACAGGATGGTAAAGATACAAAAAGGGCCAATTTAATAAATACCTTATACGCTAACATACATACAATATAAAACAATTTTGTTAGTATATAATACTTATTATCTATGTTAGTAAGATCTTATATTACACGTAATGTACTCGTCGTACATATCGGCGACGTGTGGCGCAACGCAGTGTCTGGTAACCTACCTCTGAACCGCCGGTACATGACACCCTTCGGCTACAAGTCCTCCTTCATGAAGGTCGACAGGTGGTCAGTCGGCACTCTCACCACAAACGAATTAAAATTTACGTTGTGGCGGGACTCCAACCGCTCGACTCTCAGAGTGCATTTGGCTTTAATTCTGATATACTCCACAATCTCCTCTGACTTCGTGGAGTAATGCAGTCGGAACAGGTACAGCAGCGTCGTCGGCACCGCCGGCCGCAGCAGATGGTTAGGACCTGTCGGTGCTGTGCCACATAGGTTACGGCTGGTAGGCTTCTTCCTCCTCCTCTCCACCTTCGTAAAACCGTCGTTGTCACACATTCCCATCTGCCTTTGTGGTTTGGAAACAACTCCGGAGACAGGTACGCGGGTATTGTTTTTTCCCTTCGTCGTTCGTCGCTCCGGTTGCGGAGCGGCGGGTCGGCTTTGGCTGGCAGCAGCAGCGACAGCGGCATATGCGCGTGGGGTCGACGTGCAAACGCGTGACGTTTCCGTCGGGGCGAGGGAGCGGGCGGCGGGAACCAGTGAACAACCTTTGAGGCCGCATTATTCATATCGTCATATTTTGGATGTCGTCGTTTCACTTTCAATAAAAGTGAAGTATCATCAGCAAAAATACCATCTCATGTAAGTCTTTTACAAAATAACGCAAGTCATTAATATAAACCAAAAACAAGAATAGACAAGAAACAAGTATCGAACCTCGCGGAACTCCCATTTTAACCACTGATTCCGGAGATCTTTTACTGTTAATATCGACGTTTTGAATCCTGTTACTTAGGTATAAGATGCGATCGATCGGTCTATATTCAGCAAATGATCTAAGGTTACATTTTTCAGGCAAAGGAATAATTTGATCGTATTTCCAAGAGGATGGGAATGCAGCATTAGAGATGGTACTGTTAAAAAGAAAAGTAAGGACTGGAAGGATGTCATCAAAGATCTGCACTAGCATATTACGGCTTATACCGTCACCACCTACCGCATTGGAAGTAATTGACAGCACCATCACAATCCGATAATTGGTCAAATACAAAAGGAGAAAGATCAGGAACTGGTACAGTAGACAGTTTTCTAATGTAGTCGTTTGTCAGCATCATTGATAAATGATGAGGAAGAAAAATGGAGATTTAGTGACTCAATATTAATATTTTGCAAAATAGAATTTGGTTTTAGTTTATCAATTCCGAGCGACTAAGGGAATTTCCAAACTTTGGACAGGTCAGTATTTTCGACAGAGTTGTAAATGTGACGGCGTAGCGCATTCCTACACGCCCTATTGCAGCGATTACGCATCTTGATATATTTCTCCCTGTTGTGGTCGTTAGGTCGAAGTTTAAGTCTGTTTTTTGGTGCTACTTTTTTGGTCATCAACATTCTCAAATTGTCTGTAAGCCATGTCGCCGGATTTTGCTTAACTTTAACAGTTTAAAATGGTGCACGTTTGTCGTACAGTTACAAGGAAGTTAAAACATTAATTTGTTCATTGACAAACTTAGCTAGAAAAACAGGAGACAAGTCGATCTTACAAGCGTCATCGCGGAACGCACTCCGCACACGAACGCATCCATACCACTAAAATTATGCTGAAGAATGACTACACCACCGGCCCTGGTGTAGCTCTAGATTAAGTAACTAAATTTAAAAAAAATTAAAAAAAAATGTGCACTTATAAAAAAAAACCTGTAATATGTAACATTCACGTTGGACTACCGCTGCAAACCTGTTTTGCTACAAATTGTATCAAAAATATAATTATATGTAATAAATGAATTTGAAACAGCCTGGCACAGGGAAAATTGTGATCTCGGCCTACCCCTCCAGGAAAGGGCGGGATGTAAATATATACCGAAACTAGCGACTTCAAACATATCATTAGTATATCGTGCAAACCGGGAAACTAGATGAACAATAGCAAAATCGGAACACCTACATTCGCTGTTTATTTGGCCGAGCGAGTGCGCCCAACTCGGGAACATAGTTAATAACTTAGAGGAAACAATGAAATGTGTCAATTAAGAGTTTGCCTCGGAACTGGCCAAACAGAATAAAAGCAAATTCATTTAGGACTAGCAACTTCTGAATTAGCATTTCACAGTGAATGAATGAAGAGTAGAACATGTCGTGCCAACACTGCTGGAACTAGTTAGTTTATGATACAATGTGGCTTCTAATGTATATCTAAATTATATTAAAGTTTGTTAGAATTGCTTTGTGTGGGCGAATGATACCTGTAACTTAAATAGGTACATTTATAGTGTTCAAACAACTTTGCAGCCGTCAAAGAGAGCGAGCGGCGGGCGCGTAGGTCCTTAATCGTAATAGTGGACTGGCGCTGTCTACGGCAAATACAGAAACTGTAGTTTCTGTATTTGCCGTTTTTTTGCCAACTGCGAGTCTAGCGCCATCTATCTATAAGACAAGAATTAATGAAACATTTGTGCAGATTGCATTAATTTATAGTTAAGTCCTCTCGTCTGTGCCAGATGGCGATAAATATACAACACGATTATTGACCAGGAAAACTATTAGCAGCGATTCGGAATCGATGCTTTTGACAATATAAAGAGTAACCACAATGGACTAAGCTATGTCAACATAAAACGCTTTGCTTATTGCGTAGCTAAAACTTGTTAAGAAATGGAAAATTTATTGTAAATCACACTAATATTATAAAGGCGAAAGTTTGTGAGTGTGTATGTTTGTTACTCTTTCACGTAAAAACTACTGAATGGATTTGGATGAACTTCGGCATACAGATACTTTATAGCCGCTAGTATCTATATAAATAAAAATCACTTTGCCACGAATGTCTGTTCTCGCATCACTTGCAAACGACTACATCTATTAGGGATAATTCTTTTTTTCGTTGAAAATAAAGAAATCTCTAAGAATTAAAATTCATAAGAGGTTTGATAAGACACTGTTGCTATAAAAGTATAAAGTCAAAAGCGTTGAAAAAATTCGTCGGTCTGACCAATACCTCGGTGGCGGAGTGACGCAGCTGCCCGGATTGCAGAGGACGCGGGTTCGGTTCCCGCCTGAGGTAGCCTTTTTTTCAACGTTTCGTTATCTTTGAATTCTTATTTTGTTGTGATTGTAATTGTTAGTTACAAACCAAGTCGTTATAGTATGAAAGCTTTTTTTTAAATTAGTCACGGCGTCGCTAGTTTGAATAGAAGTGGATAGGTTAAGAAAGAAAAATCCAAAATAAGTTTCATGATCACAATTGCACACGAAAAAGCGCGCAAACCACAGAGATCCGGACTGGTTAACATAATTATATATTTACTGGCCGCCTATTTACTACGCGCCATGACATTTGCATATTACTTATGAAGGGTTTATGTGAGTAGACCAGAATTAAAGTTTCGGTTCGGTAAGGTTTAGAATATTAGCGCCGCGGCTCTCCGTGAAAGCCTGAAGTTTTAATGGATCTATTGAGCTGCAGGCGCTACGAGCCGCCCTTACTTTGGGCACTGCCGCTTATATTATTATAAACACGGAATAGACTGGCGCACTACTATGAGAACGTGTTATTATTAGCTAAAGTCGATCGAAAAGCTTTTAAGAGTCGAAGTAGGCTCTGGAGCGTGGCTTTAAGCAATGCTTACGTTACAGTTATGCTTTTTATATTAATAGAGAAGAGAGATAATAATTTATTGATAGTAGGTATGACTAGACAAAATATTATGACTTTGAAAATCTATAGGCACAAAAATTTCAAGCCGTTATAAGCGCAAAAGTATTGTCGATACTATACTCGTATACTATCACAGGAAAGCGTAAAATTGCTGTATCCGGAAGCGGTGACCGGGCACAGGCGCCGGTCGCCTGTTACCGACATCGCACATCATAGCAAACCGTACATATAGCTGCTGTGTCATGTAGCTGTCACAGCGCCGTATCTTTGTTAGAAATTATGTTAATGTTACTTGAGTGGAACTGACAACTTTTGGATTACTACACCGAACACTTTTTTATGCGCGATCGGCATATGTCAGGTGTAACTGTAAGCAACTGCACTCAAAAATAGACTTAAAGGGAGGCAAGTATCCGACACAAGACACCAAAAGTATACTCATTTGCGCAGTGCCTTAAAGTGTCAAAACTGAATACATATTAGTAGACATGAGTGAATCACAAATGAAAGGATAAAAGGTAACAATGGTAAAGATAGCATAAAGGACAAAAAAGGATCATGTCCCCTCCAGCGCGCGCCGCTGCGTCGCTACACACCACATTGTACACGTAAAAACAGACAGACAGAAACCAACATGTATGGAACAACTTTTTGCGAAACAACTGAAGCCAACCGACACAGGTTATCTCAGACCAATCATCTGACTGTAACACGATTAATTATTCTGATTTGATTGTTTTCGAATCGATTCGAAGTTCAAAGCAATTTTCGATTATTAAATCAGTGTTCTCCTTTTTACTCTTTCGACGCTACGTTTCAGCGGCGATGATTATGTTATACAACTTTTACTTTGTTTAACCATCCTACAATTTTTTTTACGTAATTTTGTTAAAGGAAAAGCTTGTTTCAAAACCTGCAAATCCTTCTAGCTGCAACTGCTTAATCTAAGTCTGTCGCCATAAGAACCATAAGAACAATATATTTCGTGTATAGCAAGACTATAAATAGATATTTAGTAGTAGTAGCGAGATTATATATATATTTAGTCTCGTTACATACGAAATTATTAAAAAAGTTTAATCTAAATTTAATATTTGGTGTTTGAATGATGGCACTCTGGGTGGTGTTTCTGAAATTGTTTTAGATGATATAAAGTTTTTAAGTGATGCGTTCTCGTCTATTGGGCTAAAGTTGAACACTAACAAATGTGAACTAAAATTAACTTAATTTCCAAATTTGAAAGCTTAGCTCAAGGTTTAAGGGTTCTCGACGTGGAGTCTTTTCGTTTGCTAGGAGCTCCTGTTCTTGATGAGTCTATACCTTCGTTTGTAGAAGAGCAAATACGGAAATTTCTTGAGAACTCTTGTCGTTATTTTGAGGTGAACGCTGACATGGCTCTTTTTATCATTAGGTTTTGCTTGTTCGTCCCCAAGTTCACATATTATCTTCGTGTTTCTGAATTTTGGAGGTATCCTGACCTTATGTCCAATCTGGATGATCTCATTAGGTAAACGTGTTAATTTCTCTGACTGCCTGGCAACAGGCAACCTTGCCTATGCGTCATGGCAGAATTGGTATAAGGAAAGTGTCGGACATAGCATTGCCAGCTTTTTTGTCTTTCGTACATCCTTCGGGATCCTTATGTGTTAGTATTTTGAACCCATCTGTGGGTTCCGTTGGGTTCATAAGACATTCGGAGGCGAAGGATGGGTGGCTGTCGCTGTGCACCGAGGATGCTCCAACTATATTATATTCGCAGAGACTATGGGACGAGCCTCTTTGCAAGCGCACTCTGCGGGCATTGATCGACAGATGCGACAACACAGTAGTTTTGGCGGTCTGTGAAAAAGAGTCAGGCCTTTGGCACCACGCTTACCCTTCCGTTAACATCGGTTCGTTGCTAGATAATTGCACCCTCACTTTACTAACTTTGGGCATCAGGACTAACGAACCACATCGATGTCGGTGTGGCGAATGGTCGAATGAGCTGGGTCACCACGGTCTCTCGTGCCAAAGGAGCGCAGAGCGAATGAGCAGACATGCCACAATTATCGACACCATTCGCATAGCTTTGGTGGCCGCTGGTGTGCCTGCCATTTTGGAGCCGAACGGGGTTTTGCGATGGGACGGTAGGCGGCCTGACGGAATATCGCGTGTACCTTGGAGCATGGGGAGGACCCTAGTTTGCGACGCAACATGTGTGGATACTTTAGCCCCTGCCACATTGACACAACGTCGTCTCAGCCATGCGCGGCTGCAATCGCAGCAGAGCAAAGTAAAACTCGCAAATATCGGGATTTGGGTGAAACATATTTTTTCCTCCCCTTCGGAGTAGAGACGATGGGCCCATAGGAACCCAATGCAAAGTTGTTGTTTTTAAAAAAAATATCCACACGCCTTTTTGAAGCAAAGGAAGACTTCCGGTCTCCCTTTGCTGGGCTGGCAATTTTTTCGAAGTCTTGCCATACAAAGAGGCAATGCCGCCAGTCTTTTGGGTACCTTGCCTCGAACAGGCGAGTTAATTGATTTTTTTTATTTATAAGGGGGTAGTCTTTTTTATGTGTAACTAAGTTATGTTGTTTTTGTTCTCCTTATAATGTTGTTTTTAAATTATATTTCCCTCCATATTATGGCATTACAATCATTAGAAATAATATAGGTAGTTTCATTAATATTCCCCAAACGAGAAAATATATGATACTATTGCACCTTTGGTATTATTGCACCTTTGCACGTTTGTCAGGAGTCTCTGCTCCACTGCCACACACATTTTTGTTTTAGTAACGTGAATAGATCTCGCATTCAGCAGTCCGTGAGATAAAGCCTAAGCAAGAGCTACAGAGGAAGTTCCTCGTTGTATCATAAGAATAATATAAAATGCGTTTACTGGAGCTCGTTATCTGGTCGAGTTACTTGTGTACCGCCCACCACCGCTGACGCTGGAGCTTGAACAAACACCAGTTTGTGGACCTTCCGCTCCTGGCTCGGTCCTGAGCAAACAACTCGACCTCATTCAATAGCGGGGATAATAGGAATCATTTCACATTTGTTACATATCTTAAGCCTTTTTTCCATCCCCTCCTTTTTATCATTGAGTACATAGCGAAAGAAACTCTCCTAAGCAAATCTTAAAATATTACACTAATAGCTTTAGGAACGAAGATCTAGCCTTATAATGGAGTCGTTAACGTAATTAGTTCAAAAGCGTGGCTATTAATAAGTTTAAGTTACATCGATTTTATCGATATGATCAAAATAGGTTCATTGTCTTTTGAAAATAAACTTCAACCCGCGCCCACCAGTGCGTGAGTTCTTATTATGGACATTTTGTGCCGGAATTAGTTAGGAACATCAAAGGAACTCTTAATAACTCGAAGCAGTGTTATTAAGAGTATTTTAGCGACCTCAAATTAAGATCGATGAACCGAATCAAAGCTTTAAATAATTATGATACTACGTTTCACGTATTTTTAAAAGTAGAATTTTGTGAGAAACTAGTACCTACCTATCTTTGCAAAATTTATGCATTTTAAATAATAGTCTACCTATAGTTATTTTAATACACCTATTTCGGTTAGGAAATCGTGCTTTTATTCAAAACG
Organism: Scoparia ambigualis; assembly: GCA_963921215.1. NCBI lineage: Eukaryota > Metazoa > Arthropoda > Insecta > Lepidoptera > Crambidae > Scoparia > Scoparia ambigualis. The sequence continues at coordinate 39,292,088 of OY992505.1, read as the reverse complement.
GGGATTACGTAGTCTCTCAATCTATACTTTGATTAAGTGACAAAACGGCCTGCAAGAATCAAAACTATATATTTTTATAACTTTGTAAAAATTAAGAAACTTTCAGTTACTTTGTAGGTTTATTAAGTGTAGTGTACATAGCCGAGTGTCACTCGTAGGGCGCCGCCTACAAAGGCATCATCATAATTCGTGTTAAAGACACATTTATTCGAGATCAAAGCGAGCCGACTGTCGCAAATATTTGATGAAGTAATCCCTGGAATTACGCGAAATAACGTTTTCTTCGAGGGGGAATAAATCGCATTGTCGTTTGAAGTAAATAGTAATTGCTAATCACATCCTCAATGTCGAGTTTTGACGGACGAATATTTTAATGGTGCTTAAACGGGATTGTGTAGAAATCGGTGAGCTTTGTCTTATTATAATGTTTACAGATATTAGAAATAAAAAACAGACATAGGTATGATAATATTTTGTATTGGTAAAACAATATCGAGTGCCTATGAGTGTGGGTGAGTTGCTTTATTTCATATATGCTTGTCGCGTAAATTTTAAAGACATTTCAAATCAAAATAAAAAGGATTCCGTTAGTGAAAGCCTTGTTACGTTTCCTCTCCGACATCTAACAATATTGATACCGATAATCTTCTAGGTCTGCAAGGGCTCGTTTCCACTTGGGTCGTGACGTTTTTTTTTACGTTTGACGCTTTTACGAAACGTTTCCTCTCTAACATCTAACAATATTGATACCGATACTCTTCTAGGTCTGCAAAGGCTCGTTCCCACTTGAGTCGTGACGTTTTCTTTACGTTCGACGCTTAGAACATCAATATAATACTGTGAAGTTTGACGACTGTCGCCTTGCTGTTCGCTTAATCATCTTCCCATTTTGCCATGTCATCACAAAGTCTTTCACGAAAGTTAATCATGCCATGCTGTATGTGAATTTAAAAATACGATATTTGACATATTTGAAAGGACGACGACTATCTATTGTCGACCACTGCGTCTAGAACGGCCTTACAACCAAACCAAAGCGACGGTGAGAGGCAGTGGCGGTGTTTTTGTGACGTCACAAAAACCATTGTCAATTGAATGACAAGTGCACCGGATGCCAACGGGCCAATGGGCTTCGAGCGTAGGCCATCCATCAGCGTAAGGCTCGTTAACCCGCAAGCGCGCAGTTTTAATCTTGCTTAGCCGAGTTTTTCTGTTTCTGATTCGTGCGAATGATAAATGTGACGATTTGCGTAGTCCAAGCTGGCTCTGTTTGCGGCCGCCGCCGGTTTTTTCCATGTTGATTTATGCGACACAAAACATGAATTGATCGCTAGCTTATGGCTTTGTCGTAAATCCTTTAAGTCCCTCGGAGGTTTTGGCGGTATCCAAGTTTTTTTAATTACATTTTTCGTGAACATCGACGAGGCCTCTAAACGGGAATATTATGAACAATCCATTATTCTTCGCAGATTAATTAACCGTTCATTCTATTAAGCCTTTTTTATATTCGGTAAACTGTGACCATTTTGATGTAATTTATTTCGTATTTTTGCTGATGATAATATTTCAGTGCGATTAAATCTACTTAAGCCTGCAGCTAATAAACCTTTAATTATCACTCAGACGAATTTACTTTTACAATTTGTATAACTATTAGTTACATACATCTAAATAATCACGGCTATTATCCCCGAAGGGTTAGTCGGAGACCAGGTAATGAGGAATAGTCCACTTTTCACCAAATATGTGCTCAGCGTGACAGGTGGTGAGCCCATCGCCGCTCTATGCTGTTGGATGTATGTACAGTCTTTAGTCCATTAGTCACTTTTTACGACATCCAATAGGGAAGAGAGGGGGTGGTAGTATTCTTTCACCGCTAGGCGACAAGCGGGAATACACTATTACTTCTTTTAAATGTTGATTTTATATAAATTCTGCAGACATGCAGATTCTGGAGACACGTCACGTACCCTGGAGTGGGCATAGACCACAACCTTCCATTTGCCACGTGCCTGTGAAACGCTTATCTATATTAATAAAAATTAATTGCCGTAATGTTTGTACGCTCGTCACTTCAGAAGGCTACACGCATTTGGCTAATCACTTTTTTTGTTGCGTTTGTAATTGTCAGGATAAGGTTCGTATGAAACAAATCTTTTTGGAAATTCGTTCACGGGGCACAAATCCACAAATTACCTTTATTACCCTGTGGTAATAAAGGTAATAACAAACTTGCGGGTGGGCCGCTAGTTTGTTATATAACTCGTCGTATCTTAACAACAGGTTAAAAACAGGTTACAGAAGTGTAATAACTTAATATGATTTTATCGTATGTAGGTACGTTAGTAATCAACACTTATGAATATCCCCGGTACCTTGAGGGTCCTCCTTTATGTACACATACCAGGTTCCACCTTAAGGAGAGCACGATTTGTTTTAAGTTTGGGGGGTTAAAGTTACTCGTTAAGTTAAGTTAAGTTAAGACCCTACACGTGACCCCTGGGTGGTGCTAAATGAATGACACTGACTGAGTGGTAGAGCCACGCTGCGTTGCAGCACGCATTGGGCCGGCTCTCGCCGGGCGAGCAGGCCCAATGGGTATTAACCCTCTCACAAATATCCGGCGTGAAATAATGGCACTTGGCGCTGTTGTGTTTCGTCCGGCCAGTGATGGTTTTGGAGGCCCCTCTCATTCCCTCATAATTCCTATTCCTTCCTTAAACCTAGCCGGCAACGTGTCTGCGATTCCTCTATGGGCGGCGGTGATTACTTTTCATCAGGTGTGTCCCGCATGCTTGTTTGCCTCCTTCTTTTATAAAAAAAAGTGTAAATAATAATTAGGAGATTATTACCTAATAATTTGAGGACAGAATATAATTGTTTGTTACATTTTATGTGAGTTTCGTATTCTCATTTAGATTTACATAAAATCTGCCTTATTTGATGTCCCTGTAGGTATGGAGCATTTTTGTGTAAAAGGAATTATTTGAGATGTTTCCTTCGGGGCAGGCAGGGGCCGCAGATCCCAATCTCTTTTTTAGCACTTAATTAATTCACTTCTCTCACGTTTATGAATATTTTACAATAGGTCGGTTTCAGTTACCGTGCACTACCTACTTATTAGTCTAGTAAATTGCTTCTTAAATGTAATTGAGTTTAAATCATTATCATCATCGTCTAGCTGACTGACGGACTTGCCACGACCACCACGCTGCCTAACTCAATGCAAGATAATAAGTTTTTGTGACTACCATCTCACAACCATATTCTGGACGTTGGTTTAACTTGTCTTTTGAAGTACGGACAAGCTCATGACATTTCAATTTGGTCACTAAGCCTTTCCTGGCGTTACGAGAGTAGCACAACTTACAAGTTAACCAAATCGCGTTAGCCGCTGCGCCATCGCCCACCTCTTAAATAAACAACACTTATATGATTAAGGCATCAGGAAGACAATTTGAAACTGCTGCAAAATATATGGTCCCTATTAAAATAACGCCGCCGTGGCCCATTGTTCGCAACGTCACCGGCAAGGCCACGGCCCAACTTATCCCCACCGGCACAAAGGGGGTCAAAAATCACGCCTTTGATGTCGCCGCCACCGTCGCCACGCCCCCTTCTTTCACGCCGGGCTAGAATGGCCTATTATTTTATGTAGTAAAAGCTTCAATAAATTTTTGAGTAGAATGAAGTTTAAACCCTTATATTAATAAAACTTAAAGCCTCCGCCACACCAAAGGCGGGGCGAAAGCGTTGTGATAGCGATCCGTGGTTGCATGGCGAGGTCCGCTCGCACGACACTTCTGTTCTTGCCATCAGACATAAAGGCCTCCCAAAAACATTACGGTACCACGCTAGGCAGTTCGCATGTGTCTATTTATTTATTTATTTATTTAATTTAATAAAAACGGTTACATAACCAATTACAATAATTAAACATATTATTAAAATTTAAATAAAATAAAATAAGGTACATGTAGCATTTAGCATTTCATTAGCATACATGCATCTTCTCGCAAAACCGCAAGCACTCAAGTAATATTACCTTCCATCCATCCGCAAACAAATCACAATCAGGGCTACTGTCCAAGAGAGCGTTAAGCGCAGCCAAGGAATGCGGGATAGGGGAGCGGGCGCGCGCAACAGTGCGACACATTGGCACAGCAAACAGCTTGTGCTTTCTACTTCGATGGTACTTACTAGGGACATAGAAGCGAGACAGCTCGTCATGTAACGCAGGGGCATCAATTATACCAAGTAGAATTTTGTTATATCAGGCCCTTAAAAGTCTAGGGATTTGTTGGTCACTACGGCTCAAGGAACCATAAGTTTCTCGTTGCTAAAACCCGGATAAGCGACTAACGGTAAGTTCCTTCCCAATTAAAAAAAGTGTTGTCTTGTTTCCCTCACTTTCACGCAGCGCCCGCTGTGCCGTGCATGTGTGCCGTGCATGTGTGGCGGCTATAATAATGCAACAGTCTCTCACAGAGTAAGAGGGACTGTGTCATGCTAACGGCGTAGGTGGCGTGAACGCTGAGATAAATCTGTCAATTTGTAATCTTTCATACAGTTCCTGTCCAAGCATCACCACCATCGAAGATTATACCGCACATGCACTGTGCACACATAGAACAAAGATAGCACTTTTGTTGTAACATAGCTCAGTGTATCACTGTCTGTTTTCCGCCTGCGGTGTGGCGAAGGCTTAAAATCTTCGTAAAGGTCTGCACGGTAACAAAACAACACCTTACGTGCTCCAAACGCCTTTGTCGTAACGTGCTTGAAAGTTTATTGTCGTCTCACATACATCAATATTGCTACAGATGGTCAATGATTTAAAGAAGAAGTGTCATGGCGAAATTATAAAAATTAATGATCTTTCTCTCTCTATCTCTATTCATCCCCTTTTAAATTCAAGTTGCGCCTTAGACGTTTGCAAAAACATATTGGACTAATAGGCACGTCATCAAAGACTGGAGGGGCTGTAGTATTATCTCAAAGTGCGTTAGAGCATCATCATCATCATCAGCATCATCATCATCATAGCAGCATATCAGCATATTTCCGGCCGTAATCACAAATTGCTCTCCTCTTGATAACTCTTCGCTGCCGGCAGAGGGCGGAGGCGCGCGGCGGTCAGGGATGCCAGCGCGGAATGCGAAACAGAATTAATTTATATTCATAGAAACGTCGCGTTCCGTTCTTAACTTTTTATTTCATTTTTTATTTTTAATTGAATCAACTTCCCGTTTGTGCGGAACTTTGCGGGATTGCCTTGCTCCGATGACTTTCGATAGGAAAAATTATATGAAAATTTTGGTAGGTAACTTTTTGAGTGGCCCGTGTTCTAGTTTGCCAACAATTCCGGATTAACGAAATGGATCAGCTCATTTCTTTTGGCGTAGGTACATAAGTGTCCAGCTCAGAATAGGTGTAGCGTAGACTTTCGACTTTTAAACATCAAACATTTTAAAGATTACATTTACTTATTATTTATTTTATTTATACAAACAATAATAATAATCATAAATTCTTTAACATTTTAAACTCAATTCATTGCAAATAAATAATAAATCTATTCTATTCTATCATTAATACATCAAGCATCGATTTTTCTTACAACTATATTATTATCTCAATACTAAATAAAATATTAATAGATTGTAAATTGTATATGAAAGTAACCAGTTGCGCAAGGCTTTCTTATATTTAATAAGTGTTTAAAGATTTAAAGTTCAGGTGCATTGTTATAAACCTTGGAACACAATACATGGTTATACAGCTTTTGCTACATTGCATTGTTTTAGGGGTGTCACGTAGAACTAATCTGTTCGGATTTCTACAGTTTCTTAGATAAATTTGACAGGCCTTCATAAAAAGGCTACCATTTTGCTGCACAAATACACATATTTCGTAAATATACAAAAATGACAAAGTAAGTAAGCTAAGTCTTGCAAACAGTGGACGGCAAGATGGGAGAAGAGGAACACCGCATATTGCTCTTACACATAAAAGCTCTATTATATGAGTACCATTGCCCCACATTACTAGCCCATAGCGCAGAAATAGAAATAGAAATAGAAATATATTTATTGCTGATACTGTGTACATTTTGCTGGTGATAATACAATACATGGGAATCAACAGTAATGCCCATTACGGGCATGCAACATTATTACGCTAAATAGCAACTTAACTTAATTATTTTTAGTGTGAAAGTATTCATCTAAAGTGTAAAAAACATTCTTTACAAGCCAGGTTTTTAAAGATGACTTAGGGCCGATTTTTCAACAGTCAGATAAAACTTATTTGTCTGTTAAAGTATTGCACGACTATTTTGAAAACCTAATGTCATCAGTCTTTTCTTTCTTTACAGGTGACATTTTAGTTTGATTGTGTTATACTTTATCAGACAGATAAGTTTTAACCGAGGATTGAAAAATCAGCCCTTAAAGTTTAATAGATCATGGGCTTTAATATTAGATGGCAGATGGTTAAAAACTCTTATGCTGGTACTGAAAGCACTCTTATAAAACATATGATTATTTATCCTAGGAATACTTAGATTGTGCTTATATATATCGCGGACATTTTGACGCATATTGTTGCTTTCGAAATATTCTGGACTTTTTTTTAACAAAAATTGATATTTCTAAGATGTAAATGTTAGCCAGAGTCAGAAAACCGTTTTCCTTAAAAACACTTCTAAGGGATTCATCTGAATACATGCTGTATATAATACGCAAGCATCTCTTTTGCAGAATGAAAGTTGACTGGACATTAACAGAGTTTCCCCAAAATATAATGCCATAAGTTAATAGTGGATAAACTTGTCCAAAATAAGATCATACTTAAGCATGAAGGTTGTAATGTAAGTAATGGCAGTTTTAACATTCGTTACAGTCCTAACCTGGGCATATACAAATTTATTGATTCTATTACAGAAGTTACCTATGTGTGTTTTCCAATTTGTCTGCTGATCTATAGTCAGTCCTAGTAGTATGTTTTACTTCGTCGATTATAATATTTTTGTAATGAATTGTTTTAGCATTTCTTTGATTATTGAATTGTGTATAATTAGTTTTAAATAAATTAATTTTAAGATTGTGCATGTCAAGCAATTTTTATCAATTTGATGATGTATTATTTATATCATTTTCGTGATCAATTATTGAATTATCATTTTATTTATCGGATGTCACTACAATTGAGTTGTCATCTGCATACGTAATGTTTTGCGCCCGTTTACTAAAGTATTGGTATAATTATTATAGGTACATTTTTTGTAGAATATAATATATTTTTTTCTTTTTTGTATTATAATTTTTTTTTAAATTGATTATAACTAAACCTAGATATATATTTTTATTGTATTTTTTTTATTTATTAATCGTTAATTTTGTAATTTTGATTAAATTTTGTTTTAGATTATTTTCCATTTGTAACTATTTGCCCAATTTAATTTGTTTACTGAGGTCTACTGAGCACTACACATTTAAATAAAACACTTTTTTACGGACTTACTCGCGTTTAATTTAATATTTACATAGTTTTTATATTATTTTGACGTTTCGAACCTTTTACGGTGTACGTGGTCACAGGGAGACTGAGGTGTTGGTCGTCTCATAGTTAGAAGTTATTTTGAAATAACTTGTAACTTTAAAATAACTTCTAATATTCTTCTATATTTTGCTGTATATCTGTTTTGTGTAATAAATAAATAAATTTATGACTTGTTGAATTAGTGTTCTTATTAATATTTTAGGAGAAATAATATTGGACCCAGCATGCTTCCCTGTGGTAATAAATAAATAACTATAATGCCTAGCCTATGCGTTACCCGTTTTCACTCTATAAATCATTAACGGATCAATTATTATTTATGCTAATGTGAATTAAATGATTGAATCACACAAATCCATCTATCATTTTGGAAAATATTAAACTTATAAGCACGAACTTATGAGCTACGTGCGCTCCAGCCGCGGTTATCCATCTTCAATTCGATGAGCGAAGTTAACCCAGCTATGGCCAAGGAGATCATAATGCATTCGCATCTCGTTCCGGCCGTGACGTGCCCCAATAGAAGTCCAATAATCACAGTTGATTGAGGAGCGCGGCTGACCGGGAATTAATTAGGCGTTGCTGAGACGGCTCACTCTCGTTTGCATACTAACCCCACAGCGCTGACCCAATTCCTGCTATATCATAGTAGACACGAAACGAAGATCTCAAGGCGCACCCACCAAGTATTTTGATATTTGAAACAAATAATGAAGAAACCTATTTTATATAATCACACATGCCATCTCTGCTCCACCCTATGGTTGAGCGGTAAACAATGCTTAAGGCATACATTTCTAGTTAGAAATGTTGCATAAGTTTAAATAATTAAAATAAAACAACAAAAAAACCAAAGAAATCGTTTGACGTTACTCAAAGACATCTGTCTTGCAACAACCACACACTCGAAAAATTATTTGATTCACTGCATTGTTTGGCTTTTTTCTATCCTATTGACATTGATTGGAGTGAAACGAGGAAATAGCGGTGGTATCCAATAATAAATGATCGTTTACAAATAAAAGTACAATAGCCACCAAGCGAATGTTTTTGGCCCACAATTTCCGCCCCAATATCGCACAAGGGATTAGGGTTTTTTTTAAGGTTTTGATATAATATTTTTGTAAATGTTAAATATCACCGTTATTTATTGAAGAAACTTGGTCGCATCTATTTTTGTTTAATTTTATTTTGTAAACAAAATGTTCACAAATTAATATAAATTTTAATTGTTTCAGGTATACATCCACATTTTGTAAAGTGCTGCACTGCTGATGGCTATTCATAATTAAATCTATAAAAGAACACAGGTTACATACCAAGACACCCATTGTTTGGTATGAATTATGGACACGGTATATGGAATAAATAGGATGTCATGAATAATGGTCTCAAAAAACACTGTGCTTCGGGAAAAGTCAAAGTCAACATAAAATATAATAATTATTCAAATAAACATATTATTTTCATAAGTACTTTTGAATGAATAACAAAGAGAAGTACTAACCAAAACCTTTATGTATCTCTTGTAGGCGTACATTTATACGTTATTCACAAATAATTTGATACACGCCTGTGCTCGGCGCGAATCGTGTGCGGATTTGCGGATCAGATCCTTGTTTACAGCCGGCGGCCATCGCTGCTGATCTGGCTCACAGCGAAAACACAGATTAGATACGTATCGGTCAGCTGCCCTTCAGCATGATTGACAACTCAAGTATTATTTGTTGCCGATACTTTTTGAACAACTCAGTAATCTTATAGTTGAGTGGTAGAGAACAGTCTGTTTTGTAAAGTCAGTATAACTTACTTAACGATTGTGTACATTGTTAACATAAAAGTTTTGCATGTTTTAATTAATTAGTGATACCGCTGTAGGCACCGATTCTGCTATTTTGAAATCACCGGTCTCGTGTTTCAGTGGTCTATAATATTGGCATTTATCTATGGGGTAATAAAATGTCGGATGCTGTGACACGATTAAAGACGTTTTACATACCTCACGGCTATTATCCCCAAAGGGTTAGTTAGAGACTTGGCAATGAGGACCGTGAAGGCAGCGCACTGCCACACTCATACAATAATAACTAAAGCATAGAAGGAGTGCTATGAAATTTGAGTGGGCACTCCGTTTGGTCACCATTCGAATTACATTTCTTTAATTCCCTTTTGAATTCGGTATGGATATATGACATAAATGGTGACCGACATTTGACGTTTTTAGCAACTTATTTTGTCTCTTTCCTTTCAATGTTTATGACCCATTTGAAAAAAATAGGACAACTATACGAGTATCATTTGGACTCCTTCTATGCTTTAGTTATTTTTCTATGGCCACACTCCATGGCACACCGCATGACAACTGCACGTCATTGTGCTCAGCGTTATAGGTAGTGTTGGCCAGCTATGCGATTTTCTAAGCGACACATAGACGCTGCGCGTATGCCTGTGATCTGCTGTCTCTTTCCAATTCTATGAATATGAATGAGACAGAGTCAATTCTGAGCGCTGCGGCAGCCGCTGCTACTAAGGCTTGCGCTTAGAGAATCGCACTGCTGGACTCGAGTTATTTAAGTCCTAATTCGCAAGACTCTGACTAAGTGAGTCCTGAGTTGAGTCCTTTCATCGAGTCCTAATGCAAAAAGACTCGACTCATAGAACTGAGCTTTTATTATTGAATTCAAGTTCTTTAAAACACTTAAGTAATTTTGGAGAAATTGAGTAAGTAAGTACTTTAAAAAGAGTTCAGTCTACTTGTTTTTTGGGGATTTTGGCAAATTATTGATTTTCAAATACTATTCAATCAACTTATTCTTAACAGTGGTCGCCGCTTTATGCTGTTAAATGTATGTCCCGTCTTTGGTCCGTTAGTCGCCCTTTACGACACCCAGAAAAAGGGACTGGTTAATAGTATTGTTTTAATAATGTGCCGCCAAAACACAACAGACGGCATACCGCCCTTAGATCAGAGGCAAAGCTCATGGGGATCCTGAAACTCGCTCGCTAAAAGCAGCCTATAATAATGCCACCAAGTCGTGTAAGAGGGCCTACATTAGAACGGATGCCCAGCGCGTTGCACGAGTAGGCCAAATACTCTTGACGCATCCTACGCGCGTGTTAACGCGTCTGTACCATCTCTCGCTCTCTTCGGGTTGTGTGCCGGAGTCTTGGAGAGAGGCTAATGTGCAAGTAATCCCTAAAAAAGGAGATCGGTCAGTTCCGACTAATTATCGCCCTATAGCCGTAACTTCAGTCTTTTGCAAGATCCTAAAACGATATTGAACAGACAGCTTATTCGCTACCTAAAAGATCATTCCCTAATTCACTATCGTCAATATGGGTTTCGGCCAAAAAGGTCAACTGAAGAAAAAAGGAAAAAGGTGATCTTCTAGCGTACGTCATACATATCTGGGGTGAGGCTATTGACAAGCGTGGCGAGTCACTGGCCGTTTGCCTTGACATAGCCAAGGCTTTTGATCGGGTCTGGCACAAAGCTCTTCTCTCCAAGCTTCCGGCATACGGTTTGCCCGCTCAGTTCTGTACCTGGATTGCTGACTTCCTGCATGAGCGTAGAATCCGTGTCCTTTCGGATGGATGCGCTTCTCGGTTACATGAACCGTGTGAACGCTTCCTCAATGCTCCGTTCTGTCCCCCACGCAGTTCCTTCTGCATATCAATGACATGCTTCCTCTTGGAAACATTTATTGCTATGCTTGCATGGGGGATAAAACGGTCACCCAACGGCTGGGCGGGTAGATACCGTAATGAAGCGAGCAAATCTTGTCATTGAGCTTGATCGGGTGTTGGACCTCATTTCTAAATTGGGCTTTGATAATCTGGTGGAGTTCAATGCCAAGAAAACACAGGTGTACGCGCTCACAGCGAAAAAGTCGCCATTTCTTCCCCTTCCCCCTCTTCAGGGTACATCTCTAGGCCTGCAGAGCTGTATTAACATGCTCGGTATGGATATCCGCTGCGATCAAACTAAAAGGACTACATCGAAACTGTGATTAAAAATGCGTCACGTAAACTCGGTGTCCCGAACAAGGTGCGGCGATTCTTTACGCCTGATCAGTTGTGTCTATTATACAAGACACAGGTGCGATCTTGCGTGGAGTATTGCTATAACCTTTGGGATGGCTCCGCAAAGTACCTTCTCGATTCCTTGGGCAGATTGCAGCGCCGCGCTGTGCGCATTATCGGCAATGCAGAAGTCACTAACACTTTCGAGCTTTTGCAATTGCGTAGAGATATTGCGTCACTCAGCGTCTTTTACCGTTTATACCATGGCGAGTGCTCTGAAGAACTCTTTGACCTCATCACGCCTTCTCCCCATCCTCTATAGTAGTACGCGTGCTGCTCTCCGGAGTCACCAATTTACAGTCTCTAATATTCCATCACGCACATAGAAATTTGGTGACCCGTTTCTTTGTCGGAAATCCAAAAGATGGAATAGTCTACCAGCACACGTATTCCCTCCTACCTATGATATAGGGTCTGTTTAAAATCAATTTAAAGCCGTATGGGTGTGGTACTTTGCCCACCAAAAATTGACGGGTCGGTAAAATAAATGATGTCAATGTCATTTGACATTCATTGTCTGTCGTCATCATTAATGGTTTTCGGATTCGTGCGGCAAAATTATAGCGGAGGTCTGTTTTACGGTTTGCTGATTTGGTTTCCTTGGTGGGACAGCCCAGACCTGATTATATGGTAAAAAAGAAACCGCGATTAAGGTACGCGCATTATATCCTGTTGGCTGGATACGCGTTCGTGTTGATTTTTATTCTTCGATTTGGGTCGGTGCATAGGCCACGTGCATCAGTTGTGAATTATCAAGAAATCGGTTTTTTTTTTACTAGGTATGGGTTTGCTCTTGATCCCAATCAAGCCCAGGGGCTAAGACAGGATCTATGATGGTGCGAGCTAACCCAGAAGGTGCCTATTTACTCTTACTTTGAAGATGGACGCGTTAAATGTACTCGGAAACACAGACGCAGGGAGGGAGTTCCACTCCTTTGCTGTACGCAGTATAAAAGATGTTGAGTAGCGCTTTGTGCGACATTTTGGAATATCCACCAAGAACGGGTGGTAGCCCGCAGTGCGACTGGATGTCTGATGGAAGAAAGGGGATGGCGGTATAAGCTCATGCAGCTCCAGAGCACACTCTCCGAAGTACAGTCTGTAAAAGACAGACAGACAGGCGACTTTGCGGCGGTGAGCTAGGGTGTGAAACTTGCTCTTCACCAGTTCTTTGTCGCAAATTAGCCTCTCAGCTCTGCGTTGAATCGTGTCCAGTGCAGCTAGTTGGTATTTAGCTGACCCGTCCCACAGGTGACTGCAATATTCCATGCAAGATCGGACTTGAGCTTTATAGAGAGTTAAAAGCTGTCCCGGCATGAAATATCGCTTGATTCTATTTAAGACGCCCAGCTTTATAGCTGCAGTTTGAGCCTTGGACTCGATGCTGGTGCCAAATTTGAGGTCTGAAGACAACTCCATGCCCAGAAGGACGAGACTATCGGTAACAGGCACAGCTGCACCCCGAAAAGTAGTAGTCAGGTTAAAGGGACTCCTTTTAGCGGTGAATAAACACGCTTGCGTTTTGGTAGCGTTGAAATTTACCAGGTTACTGTCAGCCCACTGGCTAACGTGGATTAACGTCTGGTTCGTACGCTCAACCATCGCCTCTCTCATCAACATCACGTCATCACCACTAGCCTTTGCATCCGAAAGGAATCTCTCTACGACAGTACTGTCATCTGCATACCCAACAATTCCCGGTATCAACAGGTCATTGATGTGCAACAGGAAAAGCGTCGCAGAGAGAACAGACCCCTGAGGAACTCCGGCATCAATAGCTACTGAGTCAGAGGAGCAGCCATCGATGACTACTCTGATCGACCGTTCCGTCAGGAAATCAGCTATCCAACTACTAAAGTCGGCGGGGATACCATACGCAGGAAGCTTGTGCAGTAGACTTGCGTGCCAGACCCTGTCAAAAGCCTTGGAGATGTCAAGTGATACGGCGAGTGCTTCGCCGTGGATCTCGAGGGCCTCACCCCAGTAGTGCGTCAGATAAACTAGAAGATCCCCAGTCGATCGTCTTCGGCGAAACCCATATTGACGGTCACTGAGGAGGTCATTAACTTCTAGGAATGAGAGCAACTTACAGTTTAGAACTCTTTCCATGACCTTACAGAGTATGGAAGTGATGGCGATCGGTCGGTAGTTGCATGGGTCAGCACGACTTCCTTTTTTGGGTACTGGCTGCACATTAGCAAGCTTCCAGCATTTAGGTACGGCTCGAGAGAGAGGCGATACAAGCGTGTTAGCACAGGAGACAACTCAGGCGCACAATACCTCAGTACCCTTGCTGGTATGCCATCAGGACCACTGGCCTTGTTCACGTCCAGACTAAGTAGGGCTCTACGGACCTCTTTATTGTGGATTGTGATCTCCGGCATCGAAGAATCACAGCGAGGTAAGTTTGGTGGTTGTTGAGAGCCAGTGTCTAGACGCGAGTTGCTCGCAAACAGTGAGGCAAATAAACTTGCTTTCTCAGCTGCAGAATGAGCCAGCGACCCGTCAGGTTTCTGCATGGGTGGTAACAAAGGATGGCAGAAATTTGCCTCGGCTGACTTCGAAAGGGACCAGAACTGTTTACTACCGGTCGGGTAGGATGACAGCTTCGTCCCTATTCGGCTGATGTGATCGATTCTCGCCTTTCGAATAACCCTTTTGCACGACTTGGCGGCCGAATTAAAGGCTCTCTTCTTTGCTTGGATTCTCCGTGCACGGACTTTGCGATCCCGGGCTTGCACCCAAGCCTGGTAAGCAGACTGTTTTAGGGCCTCAGCACGAGTACAGTCCGCATTATACCAAGGGCGGGACTTGTAACCGAACGGGATGTCGGAGAATGGAATAAAAAACTCCATTCCCTGCCGGATTACATCCGTAATCGCATCGGCCGTACACGGGTCGTTAGAAAAGAAGCATGTTTGCCGCCAGGGATAAGATGCAAGGAAAATACGAATCTCATCCCAATCTGCTGACTCGTATCGCCATACTCGCCTCGTACCCCTAGGGCTCATATCCGAAGGAGAGCAGATCGATACGGATTTCACCACACAATGGTCGGACGTTCCTAGCGGGGCTGAGACCGATATCGAATGCTTGTGTGGATCGGTTGTCAGCAGTAAGTCAAGACAATTGGGTGTGTGGCCAGCGATATCCGGAAATCGCGTCGCTCGCTGGTGGATCAACCACCAGCTGAGTGAGATTTAGTGCTAGGGAAAACCTTCGCACTTCTCTCCCGGCATGGTCAGTCTTCTGGAACGGGTACAGCCACTCTTTGTGGTGAGCGTTGAAGTCCCCCAGAAAGACAAGCTTCGCCGCAGGATACCGCTGAGTTGTTAAGTCTGCCGTCTCAGTGAGGTAGTCTATAAGCCGAGTCGTCTCCTGATCACCGCTGTGCGATCGGTAGACACAGACGTAGATTATCTTCTCTACCCCAGTGTCCACCAGAAGCCAAATAACGGAGAACCCGGATTTTTCAAAGCATCGGAGACGCCTACAGCAAATGTCAACGTACACACAGACCCCTGCACACTTTTTGAACTTATGCTCAATTGAGTAGCCAGGGTAGTTGAGGTACGCCACGTCCGACGGGGTTGCTATTTGCGTCTCCATCAAGAAGAATAGGTGTGGCTTCTCAGTCTCAAGGTGGTGATGAACCGGATCGAGATTTGAGTGCAATCCTCTGATGTTCGCGAGGTGCACTTTTAATGGGAGGAAGTGCAGCCGTTGTTTACACACTTTCTTCTTGCTTTGCTTTGTCATGTTTTGTGATGAGTGTTAGGGGGAAAGATTTGCAGTCAAGGCGCTACTTAGTCGACCATCGATGTTGCACTAGGCAAATCTAACCTAAGGGGAACTCACCTGGAGACTGCGGGGACGCCCGAACCCCCCTGAAATGGCCACCGGGTCCTCCCGTCCAGTCGCCTACTGGCACGGTGGAGCATTTCGGGATTTTTCGCGAGTTGGCGGGGCAGCCTTTCACACGTGGCTAGCGCGCTAGTTGGCCCCTACTAACAGCGGTCGGCCAACGGCTAAAGCCGTGCTTCGGATCCCGCTACCCTCCAGAATGAGTTACCCGGTACAGCAATGCTAAGGCTTCAAGACCGGTCCTAATCTGCGCAACTGACTTCTAACCAACCCCCATTGGCACTGGCACTCCCGCACGCCGACGGAACGCATCGGACTGCTTGGCGCCGGATTTCGGCAGGATGGTGGTCGCGAGCCAGGCGGCTCCTTGCGGAACCTTCCACCGCCACTTGATCTTCAGCCGTCACCACGGGCCATGTTGGTCCGTGATGTCGTTGCCCGGGGTGGACCGCTAGGAGGTAGATCCCAACCACCCCAAATAATAATATAATATCTAATATAATATCTTGTGTAAGTATAATATCTTGATAATATCTTGTCAATCTTCTTGTAAACGGCCATCGGAGGCTATTGTGTTTAATTAATCGGACGGACGAACACTGATGGCAGCGCATATTGGAAATCCTTCGCGGTTTGGCACGCGTTTCGGAAGGTGCTGTTTACTAGTTGTACTAAGAGGCCATCGGCGGGCTAAGGACTGGGTGTTCACGGATCGGTGAAACGGACATGTGTGTGAACGATTTGAACTAGCCTCTTGGAGTCGGCAGGCGAGGCACGCTACCGAGGCCGACGTCACATCACAAAAGCTGGGTTGCGACCATCCTGTTCGCTACCTACCCAGACCAACCCCTCATCCTAATGTTGCAGGGCGGGTTATCGGACCAGTCGGTAAGTCCATAGAATTTAAGTTAGTTTAGGAATAAGTCTTAAACGCTGCGTAGCGCAGCTAGCTTCAGGCAACCCCTGATAGGGGGACCTTCTAGGTCCAGGGTTTGTCTGAAACAGGGTCCTTAAAACGAGGCATGGAGAGACACTTTGTGGGCCGGCAGAGTGAGGGTAACTGATGCTACGTCTCTTACGCTGCACCAGTTGTCCTCGCGCCTGGACTTCACTTTCACTTTACATCAGGTGGAGCGGGATCATTTGCCGGGCTTGTATAAAAAAAACTAAAAATAGTAGAATCCGGTGTTGCGTGCGTCTACGATTGAATCAGGCGAACCTTGCGTGTGAATGCTACCAAAGTTTGTTAGAAATTAATTAATTAGGCTTTTAATTATACGCTCACCTTTACGAATTGAAACGTGCCAACGGGCCATAAATAGGTTGGTTGGATAGGTGCATCATCATTATTCTTTATTAGACATTCTTTATTAGACATAGACATTATTAGACGACCTCCTTGGTCGAGTGGTTTGTACACCGGTTTTCATGGTGTCGCCATCTCTGAGGTCCCGGGTTCGAACCCCGGTCGGGTCAATTAAGAAATTATTGTTTTCTAAATTGTCTCGGGTCTGGGTGTTTTCTATGTATAATAAGTATGTATTTAAGTATTTTAAGTATGTTTATCCGTTGTCTAGTAACCATTTAACGAGTTTCTTCGAAGCTTCTCTTGGGCTAGATAATTGGTGTGATTGTAGGAAAGATTTATTTTATTTATTTATTTTTTATTTATTCATGGTCATAAGTGCATAAAGTTTCGCTGCAATGCGGCACATCCGAAGTGTTACCCGAAACGGTGGCTCAGTTACACAATGTCTGTAACAGATGCTTTCACTTTTGCTAATAATTTTAAACAGATATTTGCTTAATTATAAAGTCTATGAAGTATTTAAGCATTATGAATGCATAAAACATCCAACATAATAATATTTATAGTATAAAGACCACTTTGTAAAGCTTCCACTTTTAAAAGGTTGGGAGAAATAAAGAATGTCTTAATAACCAAAACAGAATGGGCACGTGTATCCCGACCATTTTAGATGGAAACCTCCCTGAAAACAAGATAAAAACCAAATCTCTTGGCATTTGTACGACCTTAATTTTTTATGTTACTTCCAATGGCTCTTCCAAATTCGTATGAATTCCACTAAAATCTGTGATTTTTCCATTAAAAACTAAGCCCTTAAGGGGTAACATACTGTATTACGAGCGTCAGAGGCTGTACTAACTATTTAACATTAGAAACAATGGTTTCCCATTCTATTAAATTAAAGGTTGTGAAATTTAATTAAACCTAATATCAGTCACACTTACTATTAACAATTTTCTAACCTGCACAAAATCTTTTGCAACCGTTTTATTTTGAAATGAAACCCAACCCAACCTTAGTGTTTTAATTAAGCGAATACAAAATAATGTATCCTGGCTACAAGGAAAGGGTTTGCTGTCTCATTGGCGCCCTACTTGACGAACGAATGGCGAACGAATCGTGCATGCATTCGATAGTTAGCAAGTCACCCAGACAATGACTGACTGAAGATCATAATGAGGGCCGCAGTTAAGCCCCGTCACCGCGACGCAGCTAGCCACCACATCCATGGTGCCGCCGATGAGCTGGCCAATTAACCCGTCTTCCGTGCCGTATATAATTATATATCTGGTAGATTATTACGAGCATGACACAAAATTAGTTTTTTTTAGTTTTTTTTCAAGCCTTCAACATTCCAGGCTTTTCAGTAGGTACGTGTCATATAGACCAAACAGCAACGATCAAGCGGTTGAGCGAAACCGTTTGTTATGTTCTAATGCGTAACAAGTCGAGCGCGGTCGCTATTGTAAAACAAATGCGAAAGGAGACGATCAAAAGTTTTCATTTAAAATAGAGTTTGTTTATAAGCGTGATTGGAGTGAACATGATTGATCGCCTGTATCATCCGATCGTACAAATTGCCGCAAATGATGATAGCATTAGGGGGAATTAGGTTAAGAACAGCCGGTCGTGCGGAATCCTTAATCAATGCGCGCTTTGTGGCAATGGCCG
Organism: Scoparia ambigualis; assembly: GCA_963921215.1. Lineage (NCBI taxonomy): Eukaryota > Metazoa > Arthropoda > Insecta > Lepidoptera > Crambidae > Scoparia > Scoparia ambigualis. The sequence goes on along the minus strand of OY992505.1, from coordinate 39,273,598 downwards.
AGACAGACCGCTAATCAGCCCATTCGTGGAATCTGCCACTGTACTCCAACACTAAATGTGTACTAAATAACAGTCACTTCTAATTACTAATATAATAATTATTTGACTTATTTGTCACACTGCAGGGCAAAAGCCTCACTTCTTCCATTCCACTCCTAAATTACTATTACAAAAATTAAATATTTACAAAGCTTAAGCGTTCGCTACCTTTATAGTTTTGAATTTTTCTCCTGATACATTTGTTACAAGCGTTTGAAGTAATATAAAAAAAATACAATTCTGAAGTAAAATTCTTTTACGTAATCTTTACTTGTCCGTTCTATTCGCATTTCATCACAATCAAATTACACAAGCGATGCCCACGCTTGGGGCCAGCCTCGAGGCTTCGCCAGCTCGAAAAGCTCTCCTCTCATTAGTTTAATTTTCAATGTTTTTTTTTGCATTGATAGCGTTCAAAATATGTAAAAAAAACGACTGCAGCAGATGAGACTCTAACGCGGAAGACCACAGTCGACTCCCAATGTCACTTGAGGTAGTCGTTTTTTCTCTCTTTAGTTTGATTTTGAACCTTGTATTACCTCTTGATTTGTACTTGGCGTGTTCATTTTTAATAAAGGCTTCATATATTTAAGTAAACATAATTCTCGGTGTCATAACTATGTTAGTTCTTAGACCCCGATACCCGATTCGATTCCCAGTAGGGGAGACGAATTTAAAATTATTGTACTCGGAAAGCTACCCCCATCTTAAATAAATATGTTGCCATAATAACTATGTTACTTCAGCATTGTTGTATTCCGACAGAGATAAGATAGCTAGTTCCTCAGCAGTTGAGGGTTCTGGGTGAAGGGTGCTTCCATCTTCGACAATGGATGGTGAGATGAAACCCCTTCACAGTTGTGGAATATAATGAGCATTTTTTTGCCATACTTTAGAATTTTATTAAGATTCGGTTAAAGAATAATCGGTTGAGTTGAGCGCAGTCATGTTTCGGCTACAGTCCAGGTTCCGTAATAGCCGCCATTACCGTCCATTTGCGACGTTGATTTAAAATTGCTCTTCTATTTCGAGAATGAAAAGGTTCGTCGCAAAAATAGGTTGTTGTGTTTGGTTGTGTAACATTTCGCATAAAGGTTTATGAAATGCTATCACATAACCTTGTTTAGGTATTTTTTAGACACATTGATTTATTAAATATTACAAGTCAACCTTCAATCTCCCTATGTGCTGTTGGCCACGTGGGATGGTTTGTTCAGTAGTGGGACGTATGTAGACTTATGATGATTGATCATCATGATATGACCAAAAAACACTACGCTCCAGCGTAGTGTTTTTTGGTCATATCGTAGGTTATCCATAACCTAATAAAACAAATTAACTAATAATTACTTCCAATACTTGCCATTGAAATTAATGCCTGCGTAGCAAACCACCATTTGTACAAAGTTAGAGGCATTAGTTAAATTCCAACAGTTTCAGTAAGATAGCTAAACCCCATCAATCGAAGTTGCCGTGTGAACAGCGCGTCTGCCTATCTTTATTATTATCATCAATTTGTAACAGGTGTGACGAAGGCCAAGACCCAAGTTGTAGAGTAAAGTAAAAAGCGCTTCGAGGACAGGGCGTCGTAACTTCGTTATTTGCGTATTTTCCATATATTTTTTAACCATTCCCGATTTACCCGACAGAAGTGTCCCGACCCGAATATTCCGTCAATTTTCATGCCGTCATATCATATTCAAAAGTCTTGTTCGAATCATAAAGGGGACGCTACCTGCAGTCGCTACCCGACCAACTTATTCCTGGATATTTCTGGAAACTTTACCTTTCTTTCGGGGTTTCAATGACGCGGGGTCCGGGAGAATATTTGACAAAGTAATATTAGTCCGGGCCCCTTCCGGCGAAGGTGACTTATGCAAATTGTTGGTGTAACTATGCGACGGGCGGCGGCAGCTTCGGGGCTCCTGTAATGTACTTTAAGTTGTCTTTATTATGACAATGTCTCTATGAACGCGATACATGCGAGACAAATTATATTTATGATTTTTTTTAAATTTTCAATGTAATTACGTAAAATATTAAGCTATTGTGATTAAAGAAACGCTGTAGCGTTATTTTAAAGATAGTTGCAGCAAATACAAGGAAGATTAATAACGTTTTTCTTTTTATATACCATTCTATCTATGTAAAAGTAGAACTTTAAATCGCGGCTTTATTGATTACATCAAAAGATATTATAATCATAGGTGAAGACAGTCAATACAATACGTCGCCTAGCAGTGAGTAACAAGTATTGAAGAAGTCTTCAGAGATATCTTATTATGTCTAAACGATTTTAGGGAAAGTCCTTTTACTAAAGACAAAAGTTAAACTTAGTTAAACTGGCACTGCAGTCGCAGCGAAACTTCGCGGTTTGGCTAGTTTCTTCGCTTTACTTCAAAAGCTTCGTTGTTGTTCTGCTAAGCTAATAAATTACTAAACTAAAACCTACCTGATAGGTAGCCAGTAAACAATAAGTAGCAGGAGATCGATATAACATTTTTTAGTCAATCAAATAAAATGTCAAGATTATCCGATTGACAAAGGGTTCGAAACGTAAGAATAAAGGATTATATAAAACGCGTATAAATTCTTTAATTTCAGTTCAAAATATTATTATTGGTCACACGTTCGAGGATTGCAATAGTTACCTAACAATCTCAATTAAGCCGCTGCGCCGAGATGCAACGAACCTAACAATAGCTTCAATCGATACCATAAAAAATAGAGCCTACCGCTTTGTAACCATAAACACCAGAGCTCGCTCATAACAGCCATAAAAAACACGCCGCGCCCCGCCCCACGGCCCGCGCCCCCGTCCCCCGCGGCCGCGCAAATCAAATACCAAACAACGTACGTACATAATATCCGACGTCAATATCAAATTCTGCATTGTGCGCACCTTTTTATACGTTACACTCAGCAATAAATCATCTGCAAATACGTGCTTTTGGATAATATTGTTCGCTGCTTGGAGCGTTTGGTGGCGGTTCTACTAAATTGTGTAGACCTAATGGCTCGGAGATTGCTGTTTTAGTTTGTATAATGTTTACGTAAATAGAGGCTGAGAGTTGTTGCTTTTCGTTTTTACTTTAGAATTAAAACATATAACTTTGTTATTAATAGCTATCGATATAAATTTGTCTAGCTTAAATATGGTTTCTTAATAATTATGTTTAACTTACTTGTTGACGACACAATCATTACTTGTTAGAATTCGCGGAATTATTAATACGCATTTTAAATGTTAAAAATTATCAACCATTTAATTCCCTGAAAGTTTTACCTACAACCAAGAGTTGAATTAAGCATTTTTTTAGAAACTTATATTTAAAATTTCTTTCTTGAGCACCAATCTGAAGTAACTTATGCTGACACAAACCATGAGGCAGACCCTAAGGATAACTTCCAAATTAAATAAAAATGTATCAGCCAACAAACGGCTGTGATTCGAGTCACATCGCCTTTATCAAAAGCTAACGAGAATTAATCAATTGTTTCAATTTGATCCGAGCCAGCGCGATCAAATATTTGCCCTCTCCAAACCTCTTACGGCAGAGCTCGGAGGTTCTCGTTAATATGAGCTGGTTATTCATTATTCAATAGAAACTCGTAAAAGGTCGCTGTTATTAAGCTCCCAGCTGAACTACAATGAAGATGGCTTCGTTTAACAAATCGAATGCATCGAACTGAAACCCTAATACAGATCTGTAGTGTTTGATTTCAATTTGTGTTGCTCGCTTGAACTTACTATAACGAATCGGCATAGTTCGTTGTTCATAATGCTGGGAGAATTGTAATAAATATCAAGTTTGATATAAAAAAAAACCTCATATAATTTCTTGATCAAGTATCAAAGTGTCAATTACAGAAAGGTGTGCGATGGGAATAAAAATAAAAGAAGGCATGATAAAGAAGCGTCGGTAGTTGAACAGAGGATGGCTGTAACGTACCTATTCATACAAACATGTAAAACTACTAAACTATTTATGTCAACAATTGAAACTAATTTGTCCTCGTATAAATATAGTCAGGAGTATGATACTCCACATACAGAATTTCATAGATTTTTTTTTCAAGTGTTACTGATTATGTGTCAGTTATATTTTCAGTTTTTTCAAAACTAGCAAATTGAAAAATCTTAAACAAATGAGTGCAAGCTCGCTCAAGCCACCCACTAAAGTGGGTTACCCCGCTATTCAACGAGGCGGACACTTCGCCGCCAATTATTCTGCACCATTTCGAGCATAAAATAATTGATTTCCAACAAGTATCCTTGTTTTGCCAGTACCTACGTCAGACGTTCGTCCTTTCCCTCACTCATTAAATATGAAATGTCGCATTGCGTTAAATAATTTTAGCCGAGTCAATTTTAATTAAACCAACAAAAAATTAACATGGGCCTTTCAAATATTTATTTGTAAAACTCATTCACGTTAATGAGCTCATAAAATGAAAGGGAACCTTTGCTCGTTACGTATTAACTCAGTTACAGGATGTTGTGCCTAAGGGCTTACCTTTTTAGCATTATAAAACTAATATGTACCAGTGTGTGTTTGTCCTTCCTTTTGAGTTGAAACGGAGCAACGGATCCACGTAACTTAAGACGACTTAAAAGTGCCATGAGTTACTTCACTCTTATCAATATTTACGTTATAGAATTTTTCAAAGATTCAAATAAAATAAAAAAAAACGAATAATACACATACGAAATAACTAATTGACGACATAAAAAGAGAATAGTCATAATATTATAATTAAGTATACACTCAAATAGCTGGCTGGTAAAAAGGTACGAAATAGAGCAGATAATTACAAAGAGATCTTTTTCGTAGGTACTTACAAAGATTTCATTTGCGTATTCTATCGATGTTAAAGAGCCACAAGAAACATATTGACAAGGAAATCTTGACAAATAATCTATTCACGTGAGCTCGGTATTCAATATAGAAAAATGATATTTTTTCATAAGGTAATATTTCTAATATCAATGAGCCTTGCAATTGACAATAACATGTATATGTTATTGTCAATTTCAAAACGAGTAACCTACCGCTAAATATAAAAAAGACATTGTATTATTGAAAAAAGTATAAGACTTTAGTTTTGTGCAACTGCGTAACGCGAATAACTGTGACGGAAATCAAAGTATTTGACAACACCTTTGAAAACCGAAATGATTTGGCTCTGCAAAAATAATTACTTTAACGGAAATATTTAAAAGTATACCAATCCATAGGCTAGTTGCAACGTCATTGTTATAATGTTTTGTATATAGTATTAGTACCTAACTTTGTCAGTAACATTTCAAACTTTTTTTTTAGTGAATCACTGATTTATACAGTGTCATGATTTTAGGCTGGATGATTTTGTTTTGGTCGTGACTCTGCTTAGAAAATGACTTGTTGCTCGTAAAAATGGAATGTATTCAGAACTAAGAACTACTTTAAAATACCGATTTTAACTCTCGAGTAAGCATAGCCTCGTTAAGGTTAAGCTAGCGTAGCAATTCCCCACTCACACATTTCACTAGGTCGAAAATGTCACAATAACGTATTCAACATTCTCCCCAAACCTGGCTGTTATCAATAGTCATTTCATAAACGCTCCAGCAATGATGCAAAGTCACGATACAATCGGTGGATTCCAAATTTCCGCTCACCCGAATCCAAACGAACTTGCTACATGTCGTACATGCGTGATAAATGCCGACAGCTAAACATCGGCGGCTCGGCGCGGCTCGGCTCGGCTCGTGCAGACACGGCTCTCCTGGAATCCCACAAAGAGCCGGATTGAAACGAATCAGTGCGTGTGATTGTGCGGCTGCATTATTCAGTGAGCCAGCGAGGCGGCCACTAAATAATTCCCGACTCACGCATTATTCACGCGACATCTCACGCGATGCTGCCAGCAGCTCGCTGTTATTTTGGGACGTTTCAATTCTTAGTAGTCTGCACTATCGTTTTGTGTGCTACATGCTACTTGCTTTAACATGATATTCAATTCGCTTTGGTTCTGTCTTTACGTTTTTTCACATATTGCAATGGGGATAAATAAATATTTTCATTACGGAACGAGTAAAGTTTTACAATACTTTGAGACATTATAATTTATGCACACATATTTAGACGGGACTTAACGCAAAACTACTTAATAAAGGCATTCTATGCATACCTTTTATACCCGACGTTTCGACCGAGTTGCACCGGCCGTGGTCACGGGTGGACTGCTGTCGCGGTGTATCGTCTCTGTTTGCGGCGCTGAGTCTTCATCCACCATCACATTATTTATCCAACTACCGTCACCCTAACGGTGTCCATATTCCGTATATAAGCCTTATTCTTGTAGTTAGCCGATTGCGGACTAAATCGAAGTGGCGTTTTTGCAAACACTGGATTCGACGCTGATGATAGTTTGTGACCATCTTCCCGATTGAAATTGTTACTACTCTTGAATAAAAGTGGCGATCTGTGGAGAGGACTTGCGTACGATGAAACTCGATCCAGTGATTTGCGCCTCTTTCAAGTAAATAATCCGCAATGGCTGATTTATTATATTGTAAGGAACATATTGCTGCTGTGAAAAACCGCCAGTCTGGTTTTTCACAGCCGCAATATGTTCCTTGACCCTCTCATGGATAGTCCGTTTTGTCTGACCTATGTAGAAACTACGGCAGCTGCAGTCTATCTTGTATGCGCCTGGTGTTTGAAGTGGCAAAACATCCTTTGGGGAGCCCACAATGTTGTTGACCTTTTTGCCTGGAGTGTATATTGTCGGTATCGTGTACTCGCGTAATATGTAGCCGATCTTGTCCGTGACTCCTTTACCATAAGGCATATAGTCTGGTTGTCTTTTAACTTCGGGATGTTTGTCACTCTTAGTCGGCTGCTTCCGTAGTCCATTCACTCGAATCCGTTTTTATTGACTACCTCCTGAATGTACAGAGAATGCTCAGGGCATTTAAAGCGTGAGCTGGATTATGTTCAGAAGGTACTCGCAGAGATCAAATGCTCAGTTCTTTAGTGACGTTATTACGAATTGCAAGTGTCAAGGGTGGTGATGTGAGATAGCGTGTTGGCCCACAACAACATTGCGGGCTCCCTATAGGATGTTTTGCCACTTCAAACACCAGGCGTATACAAGATAGACTGCGGCTGCCGTAGTTCCTACATAGGCCAGACAAAACGGACTATCCATGAGAGGGTCAAGGAACATATTGCGGCTGTGAAAAACCGCCAGTCTACAAAAAATCAGCCATTGCTGAGCATTTACTTGAAAGAGGCGCAAATCACTGGATCAAATTTCACCGTACGCAAGTCCTCTCCACAGATCGCCTTTTTTATTCAAGAGTAGTGCGTGAAGCGATTGAAATTAAGAAACATCCAAACAATTTCTATCGGGAAGATGGTCACAAACTATCAATAGTGTCGAATCCAGTGTTTGCAAAAACGCCACTTCGTTTTAGTCCGCAATCGGCTAACTACCAGAATAAGGCTTGTATATATATGACACCGTTAGTGTTGTGTGTGACGGTAGGTGGATAAATAATGTAATGGTGGATGAAGACTCAGCGCCGCAAACAGAGACGATACACCGCGACAGCAGTCCACCCGTGACCACGGCCGGTGCAACTCGGTCGAAACGTCGGGTATAAAAGAAATGCGTAGAATGCCTTTACCAAGTAGTTTTGCGTTAAATCCCGTCTAAATATGTAAATGGAACGCGAAAGTTTGAAAGTGTATTGTAATTTACTCAAAACTCCGTATTTTCCATAATGTGGCATGCCGCTTTAATTTTTTTTGTAATTTTATTGTTTCAAGCTTATTTGTATTCATTAATTTGTGTCTGACTACAAACCTTTTCCTTCAAAAACCCTCAATCAAAAATACTCTATAAATATCAGAAAGTTTAACATTCGCTCAAGTTTGTCACACTAGTTGTCTTCATTACTAGTTTCTACTGTGCGATTTTCAAGAAATTTCTTGCCTCGAACTACAGTGTTGTGGAACCAGCTCTCGGCGGCGGTATTTCCAGACCGTTACGACTTAGGGATCTTCAAGAAACGAGCCTATTCCTTCCTTAAAGGCCGGCAACGCGCCTGCGATTCCTCTGGTTTTGCGGGTGTCCATGGGCGGCGGTGATTGCTTTCCATCAGGTGACCCGCTTCCTCGTTTGCCTCCTTCTGCTAGAAAAAAAAAAAAACAAAGCTGGAAGGCTGTAGCCTACCTTTCCCACTTACACTATCATCACTATGTACGAGTATGCATGGTAGATGGTTATATACAGATAAGTAACACCCCTAGTGCGTGAGTGTCGCTGGCAACGCTGCCGCTGGTCGCACGGGCGGCGCCGGCGGGCGGCGGGCGGGCTCGGCGCTACGCGGTGTCGCGCGACGTCGTGCAACATTCATGAGCCGCGCCGCGCGACAGCCATTCAGTTTTTTATTCTATTACCATATTCACGGTCTCGTTTACGATTGTTAATTATATTGCACAGATACATTTTTGGCTACGTAGGCGTAATTGTACTTTTTATGAATGCATAAACGCAAAACTTTTGTGAAACGAAATGAAATACTAATAAGGTTTGTTGCTGAATTAATGAATGACCGAAATGTATCATTAATCGAGATGTTACATAATTATGTGCCTACGTTAGTGAACGAGAAAAGTGGATTATGCATATTATACCTATATTATTATTATTCTCTTTATTTTGACATTAATCTTATGAAAAAATGTTTACAATATTTTGTAAAAAAACATATTTTCGATATAAAATATTATAAAAAACTTAACCTAGGTTGCCACCGGCAGCGGGAATAGACCCAAGCTATCGGTGGTTAGGGCTGCAGAGTGAGGAACCTCCTGACAATACGTGCCGTCTCAAGAAGTACTGCCTTCTTTATCTGACCCTTGACCCAACCTTTTAGCGAGAGCCTCTCTAGATGTTGATCGAGGCTCTTAGGAGGCTCTTAGCTATAAGACCGTGTGCCGAAACGACTATCGGTACAATAATAGTTGAATCCACATCCCACATGGCGGCAACCTCATAAGCCAAGTCAAGGTACTTACTGAGATTCCTTCTCGGCTTTCACGAGGTTCTCGTCATGAGGTAGGTATGGTGATATCAACCAATATTGCTCGGCGCTGAGATCGGTTGATCACTACGATATCAGGCTTATTAGCGACAATAGTCCTATTCGTGATGATAGAGCGCGATTATTATTATTATTATTTTACCATCTCACAACAACAATAGCAGGAAAATCATTAAAAATCCCCCGAAACAGCTATATTGTTTTCTTGGGATTATGAGTTACGACACCTTTTAGATCGCAATGCAATCAAGTAAAGAGCAATCACACCGAGCTTTTAAAACAATACATAGAAGGAATAATTAACACTAATTCCTATCAGATGCACACAATAAGGAGACCAAAGCCGCAGAACAAGAGACCGTAAGCTTATTAGATCCAGACCGTAATCCAGGTATCGGTAGTTACGTGAAAAGGCAATGGATTTGAATAGTGGTCAAATAAAGGGGGCCCCGTTACTAATTTGTATGTGCCGCGCCGTTAGCGGGGCTGTTTCCGATTTTTCCAGCAGCCTCCAATTAGACGCGATTCTATACCCGCATCACAGAGCCTCTGATTGCCTCCCTGATGTGTTTCAGTGGAGCTGCTCAATTGCTCAAGATAGCTTACGCCAGCTGCTTGTTCATACGACTTCAACCAACCAGGGTTAAGCAATTAAGAGATCGATGCTGTTTATAAGGTACAAAGATCAGGCCCGTTACACGGAGGAGTAAACGGTGACCACATCTTTCAATTTGCTATGACCCAGACGCATTCTTTTAACTCACACCTCAAAAATATATTTATTCAATAAACTTTGCTCCATTACTCGTAATCGCTATTATTATTATTTAATTGTTGATTTCAGATAGGTTAACTTGTGGTGAAACCACCGTTTTACCTTTTTGTGACTCCATTTCCCAGGTATCATTTTATTTCATGTAATAATTTCATAATTTAACACACGCCTCATTTTTATTTTGCCTTGCTTCTGAAACGATACGTAATGATTTAGTAACTACACACTACACTACACACATCGCAATTCCTTTATCTGAACACATTTAATACCTGATCCTAAATCACGAAACTTCGAACACTATTTTTCGACACTTTTACGTATCCCACAAGTTTCGGATCACTTCGATAATCTTATTATGCGTTTTTCCTTGTAATATTTACATTTATCTCACCTTAATTGTTTTCTATTTACTGAATATTGTGTTGGTTTTGGTCATGTTTTGACGTATCTGACAACTTATTTTTGCTTCGTTGCTATGCAACTTATCAAAAAATTTTAATCAAACCTTTTAGACTTCCTTGTTTTTACATTTGGCTATCTAGATATCAGCGTTTTAAAAATAATATTTATGAATTTATGCAGAACTCAGAAACCGAGGTTTCTTTATAAAGTTCAGCCGACGACTAATCATTACATCTCTAGCTTCTGATTCAAAAGGATTAGTCTACTCAGACGATCTCCAGCTTCCGAATTGGAAGGTCTAGTCTTCATACTGTCTTCAGCTTCCGAATTGGAAGGACTAGTCTTCAGATACTTTCTTCAGCTTCCGAATTGGAAGGGTCTAGTCTTCATACTTTCTACAGCTACTGAATTGGAAGGATTAAGTAGTCACCTCATAACATCTCCAAACTCTGATTTGGAAGGACTAGTCTAGACTACAGCCTCCAGTCATCGTGTGCGCCTACGCCTGCCTGCGCCTGTCTCGCCTGCCTGCCTGCACCTTCGCCAGCCTTGCGCCTGCTGGCGTCTGCCTGCCTGCGCCTGCCTGCGCCTACAGGCGCCTGCCTGTCGGCGCCTGTCTGCCTTCGCTTGCCTGCGCCTGACGGCGTCTGCCAAGTTCAGCGCTTGCCTCCACACCTTCACCTGCCTCCACGTCAGCTGCACCTGCCTCTTCACCTTTACATTATCATCCGCCATCACCTTTTACATACTCACCACATTCTCATTCACTTCTTCTTTTACTTTTTTTTGTTTTGCAATTTTGTTATTATTATAAATATTGTCAAATCTTATCATCTTTTCTTTTTTAAATGTCGTTTCACGACAAAATTACGGCATTGCAACTGGCATTAAGCATTTAAATAATGAGTAACAGACATTTTAGAAGATATTTCAAGATTATAAATACAAAAAATGGTTAGACAATTACAACGAAAAACTACATTTTTAAACTTTATTCCTGCAGGTATGAAGTTTAAAAATAAGCAGATAATTAATTAACTGCCTTATGGGTTGTTATCGGTTATTGTTATAAGTTTGGACATTTAAATGTCGTATGCCTGTGGCGTCGACGCTCTCAAACGAAGGAACGAACAATGTTAAAATATGATTGCTTAATTTTTAATATAGTTTTTACAGTCAAAGATTTTTTTAAATTTCTGGCGACACTTCTCTGGCTAAGGGTGGATTTCACCAAAGTAGTTATAGGTCTTATTCTATGAAAAAATCCTTTATTACTCGCGAGTAAGTAAACTTTACGTTTCACTAATGCTTAACCTTAAGATAAAGTATTACTATTACACTAAGAGTCAAAAGTCAAAATATAATTATTAAGATAAGATAAACAACTGAAGTTGTTTACAAGTTATTTAAGTGATCGTAGCCAATGCGTTAAAATAGGCACTGTGATCAGTGTTGACAGGTGCAACACTTCCTTTGGTGTCCCACAAGGAAATATAATTGGGCCTACCTTATTTTTAATTTACATTAATGACCTCTGCAACCTTCAACTAAACGGCGGGAAAATATTATCGTACGCCGATGACATTGCTCTACTTTTTTCTGCAGCGACGGAGCTCGAGGCTTATGAAAATGCACAAAATGGCTTCAATGTTGTAAATAACTGGCTTAATCAACATTTACTAGCACTAAATGCTGATAAAACTAAATATATCACATTTTCGATGCGCAAATCAACTTCTACAACAAGAACACCTTTGTATGCTCATGATGGTTGTAATTTATACACAAACATGTCTTGCAATTGCCCTACTATTTCTAGCACTCGCAATATAAAGTATCTTGGGGTAATTATTGACGAGAATCTGTTATTCCGTTATCATATTGAAGCTTTAAGTAACAGAATGCGTAAGCTTATGTTTGTATTCAAAAAAACTTCGTTCGATTGCAGATACCAAACTAATAATGCAAGTTTACATGGCCTTATGTCAGTCAATACTAACTTACTGCATCACTGCATGGGGTGGTACGTATAAGTCCCTGTTATTAACTGTCGAAAGAGCCCAAAGAGCAATCCTGAAGCTGTCCACTTTCCGTCCTTATCTATATCCTACTCATCTTTTATATGAATCCTGTAAAGTTTTAACAGTTCGGCAATTATTTATAAAAAGTACGATACTAAAACAGCACACGGCTCTTGTTAACTTATTAACTTATTTAAAAAAAACTTATAGTTTTCATTCATGTCTTTATATTAGATTGTAATTTGGAGTTTATAGAACCTGTTATATTCATTTATGTTTCGATTTATATTAAACTTAGACAAAGCCTACATTCGCCTGAAAAACAGGGTCTACCTAGCTCAGGCAACAGAATTTAATCTACTTTAGATTATTAGTTAAGAGCTCTTTGTAAACTATATAGATGTAAGCGTATTTAAATAAGATATTATTATTATTTTTATAATAAACTCAATAATTAAGTACTTTGAATCGTCCAAATCTTTTTTAACCTACCGCTCATTCAGGACATCATTTTTTAACTAAGGCAAAGAACGGGCGCAAGAAACCACAGTGCACAGAAGCAACGGCATTTACAAAATATATATATAGGAGTATCTCGTTACCAGGTCATAAAATACAAAATATGAATTTGAATGTAAATAGTTTATTTAAATTTGGTGCTCCATATAAATTAATTATAGACAATTAGAAATAGCTGTTGGAGTACTTCAGCCCCAAGCTGTTTTGCCTTCTGTGTAATCTGACACTTTATAATAAGCTTTTTTATAAAGCTTTTCTTTGATTTTGATTTTAAATTTATCAAGATCTAATTTCTGAATAATATCATTTGATACTTTGTTGAATAATCGTTCACACAGACCCCTAAAAGAATTATTTATTTTATGGAGCCTAGTATAAGGTACTGCTAATCTCTTCTTACTTCTGGTGTTTAATTTGTGAATATCACTGTTTTTTAAAAACATTTCAATATTTTTATGAACATACATCAGATTTTTATAAATGTATTGTTGAATATATAAATTTTAAGATGTCTTTGTAAACGCAACTAATGGTCTAATTGAATGCTGTCTTTATAAACGGATACTGTGTGTTCTGTTTTCTGGCCGCGTGGTGGCGCTGCCTGTAGCGCTCTCTTGTGTCAAGATTTTGTAATGAAAGCATTGTGCTATTCCATAGTAAATAAATATCGGGTTATACTAAACTAATCTTACTCAGTTTCATTTACATATCGTCCTGAATCCAATAGGTTATGGGCCCAGCGCCGCGATAGTTTGTAATTTCAGTAAAAAGTTGAGTAAAGAGCAGAATAATTACCGGCGTAAGAATAACCTACAAGATGGAAGTTACCAATGCTATGAAAATCGAAAAATTTGATGGCATAAACTTTAAACAATGGAAATTTCAAGTGAAATGTGCATTAAGAGCAAAAGGGTTAAACATAGATACGCTAAGACCTATTGAAAACAGTTCGCAAGTGCAATGGGACAAAGATGATGGCATGGCCATGTTTATCCTGACTTCGTCAATGGATTTGAACCAGATATCTTTGATAGAAAACTGCGAGACTGCGAAAGAGGTCATGAAGAAACTAGAAGCCATTTACGAACAAAAATCAGAATATAACAAAATGATAATTCATGAAAAATTTTACCAGTATTCATATTGTGGCAGTGATACGATGGCACAACATGTCTCTAAGGTGGAAGGTTTAGCAAAGCAACTGCGGGAAAGCGGTGAGAAGATCAGTGACACAGCAATTATAACTAAGGTACTGAGCACATTACCATCAACATACCGTTCTCTTAGACAACTAACGATAAAGTTTTGTATCGTTTGACTATCTTAAGTTGTCACTGAAGATAGTCAAACGATACAAAACCTCACATCACGCTTAGTCGACGAAAAAGCTAGCCTTGCCAATGATACATTTAGTACTGAGACAGCATTAGTAATCACAAAAGGAAATTCCAAAACAAGAATTGGAAATAATCAGAATATTTCAAATGACCAAAGAAATTCAAGTCATAGATTTGTATGCTACAATTGCAATAAAAGAGGTCATTTCGCAAGAGACTGCAGAATGCCAAAGAAAAAACATAATAATCAGAAGCCAAACAATATGTTAGCATTCAGCGCAGAAGGATATTCTTTAACTAAACATGATTAAGAAGCTTGGATATTAGATAGTGGAGCCTCAATGCACATGACTTTCAGACGTGACTATTTTTGTCAATTGAATGAGTCTAAATACTTAGAAAATTCTGTAAAGTTATGGAATAAACAAAGTATCAAAGTATGCGGTGAAGGTACCATACTGATAAATACACAAGTGAAAGGAAGATGGGAGCAATGTAAACTTGAGAACGTCCTTTATGTGCCTGACTTACGGAGAAATCTGCTCTCTGAAGGAGCTGTCACTAGAAAGGGATATGTAATAGTAAAAAATAATAAAAAATCAATGTTAATAAAGAATAACATTGTAAAATTTTAAACACTGAAAAAAAGAGACGACAACCTCAGGCGGAAATCGAACCACGCACCTTCCTCCATCAATTTTACTCAAGTATATTTAAGCGTTAATAAAATCGCTAAAATATATATCATTAATCAATAACATTGTAGTTATGAGTGCACAATTAACAGAAAACAATTTATATGAATTGAATATCAAAACAAGCAAACAAGAAAATTGTAATATAGTACAAACAGATATCAAAGTTTGACATGAAAGATTAGGGCACTTGAATGTGAAGGAACTTCAAAATATGTGCAAGAATGGTGCGATCCCAGTTACACTAAGTGGGAATGAAAATTTTATTTGTGAAGCATGCCAATACGGCAAACAAGCAAGACTTCCCTTTTTAAAATCCACCAGAGGTCCATCACAGCCCGGTGAAATTGTGTACAGTGATGTATATGGCCCTATTGAAGAACCTTCTGTGTAAGGGTATAAGTACTTTGTTTTATTCAAAGATGGAGCTACAAGTTATCGTTATGTGTACTTCATGAAGCATAAGAGTGAAGTATTTTATTATTTTTTAAAGTACAATGCAATTGTGAAAAATAAATTTCAACGTGACTTAAACATTCTACATACAGATAATGGTTGTGAATATGTGAACCAGGAATTTACATCATTTCTGCAGAATAAGGGGATAACACATGAGCGTACTGCCCCATACACCCCACAACAGAACGGGAGGGCAGAGAGAGAAATGCGTACAATTATGGAAACTGCCAGGACAATGTTATATGCGAAGAACATTCCCTTAAGCATGTGGGCAGAAGCTGTCAACTGTGCAGTATATTTGCAAAATAGAAATACGTCAAGTCAGACTGAAAATGTTTCACCATTTGAACTCTGGCATGGAGTAAAACCTAACCTACAACATATAAGAATATTTGGTTCCATTGGGTATGTACATGTTCTAAAAGAAAAGCGAAGAAAGCTTGATAAGAAAAGTGTGAAAATGTTGCTAGTTGGATATGAACATGATAATTACAGAATGTATGATCAAAACTCTAGAAAAATTACAGTGTCACGGGATGTGAAATTTGATGAATGTAGTACACCAGAAGAAAAACAAAATTTTGTAGAAATGAGATATGATCAAGAAGAAAAAGGACAATCAACAACGTCAACCCCAATGAGCGAGTTTCAAGATCAATGCAATGTACCTCAAGAAAGCTCTTCCGATGATGAAAGTATGAAAAGTTTAGAAGACACAGATGACACTTATTACCCTCCAAAAGGTATATACTTAGATCAGGAAGAACAAAGAAACATCACATTACGTCCACGTCAAAATAATAAAGTGGAAGCTAACTTCATCGAGTTAGAAATACCTAATACCTATAAAGAAGCAATGAATAGTTCAAATTGTCAACAATGGAAGAAAGCTGTGGCTGAAGAGCTTCAGTCACATGAAGATAACAAAACTTGGATATTGACAGATCGAACTGAGAAGAAGCCTGTTTCTTGTAAATGGGTGTTCACTATAAAGAAGAATAAAGATGGAGAAATTGTTAGATACAAAGCACGACTATGTGCTCGAGGTTTTACCCAAGTAAAAGGCTTGGACTATAATGAGACTTTTTCCCCCACTAGCAGGTATGATTCTATCCGATTGCTACTTAGCATTGCAGCGAGAGAAGATCTGCAGATAGAGCAATTTGATGTGAAAACAGCCTTCTTGTACGGTGAGCTCTCAGAGGACATATACATGGAGGTGCCAGACGGAGTGAAAACTCAGCCTTCAAAAGTATGTAAGTTAATTAAATCCTTATATGGACTTAAGCAATCTTCTACATGCTGGAATGAGAAATTTAGTTCTTTTCTAACCACTTATGGTTTTAAACTGTGTCCATCTGATAATTGTGTATTTGTTGGGTATTTTAATAATGTCAAAGTATTATTAATAATTTATGTCGATGACGGATTACTATTGGCCAAAAGTAAAATGGTTTTGTCTACCATATTAAATGATCTTCAACAAAACTTTGATATAAAGATTATAAAGTTTAATTCATTTATTGGAATGGAAATTAATAGAGTAGAAGATTGTATAAGTATATGCCAAAAACAGTATATAGAGACAATAATTAAAAAATTTAATATGTCAGACGCTAGGAGTAGCAGTACTCCTGCTGATGTAAATGTACAAATATCTAAGAATACAAGTAATGTGCCTATTAATTTCCCATATAGAGAGGCAGTGGGAGCATTGTTATTCTTGGCATCTGTATCTAGACCTGACATATCATATGCTGTGAATGTTGTGAGTAGATATGTCAATGACCCAGGACCTTCACATGTTACAGCTGTGAAAAGAATCTGACGTTACTTAATTAATTCAAAAGGAATGTCTATTGTTTATAAAGGTAATATTGAATTAGTTGGCTATTCTGACTCTGATTTCGCAGGTGATTTGGACACTAGGAAATCTAATACAGGTTATATATTTTTAATGAATGGTGGTCCTGTCACTTGGTCTAGTCGTAAACAAAATACTGTGGCATTATCTACAACCGAGTCTGAGTATATGGCTGCTAGTGAAGCTGCTAAAGAGATTTTATGGCTAAAACAGTTTTTGTATGACATTGGGGAGCCACAAAACTGTATCACTCTGAAAATAGATAATCAGAGTGCAATTAAACTAATTAATAATCCTGTGTTTCGTAGAAGAAGTAAGCACATAGACATAAGGTATAACTTATACGAGAGAATGTTGCAAAGAAAATAATTGATATTAAATATGTAGAAAGTTCAAATCAGTTGGCAGATTTTCTGACTAAATCCTTGCCTGTAAGTGAATTTATCTCTAATAGAGATAAGATGATGAAAAATGTTTTTATGTGACTTTATAGTGTTTATGGTTTAAATAATATATTTCCTTTATTATAATAGATTTTAAGTAAACTCTGAAGTTGTTAAAATAAGTAAAATGACACCTTATAAATTTAAGTGGGTGTGTTGAATATATAAATTTTATGATGTCTTTGTAAACGCAACTAATGGTCTAATTGAAAGCTGTCTTTATAAACGGATACTGTGTGTTCTGTTTTCTGGCCGCGTGGTGGCGCTGCCTGTAGCGCTCTCTTGTGTCAAGATTTTGTAATGAAAGCATTGTGCTATTCTACGAGTATAGTGAATAAATATCGGGTTATACTAAAGTAATCTTACTCAGTTTCATTTACATATCGCCCTGAATCCAATATGTATTGTGATGCAACTGTCATTATACTTAAATTCTTAAATCTCTCTCTGAGAGAGTCACCAGCCTGTAGGTTATATATTGCTCGAATAGCCCTCTTCTGCAGCACAAAGATAGTTTGAATGTCGGCAGCATTTCCCCATAGTAAAATGCCGTACGACATAACACTATGAAAGTAACTGAAATGAACTAATCTAGCTGTATCTCAGAATAATAAGTTATTATTCTATGAGCTGTATCAAAGTCAGTTAACTGACGGATCTTCATCTCGCGCCCGAGATGATTCAAGAAACCTTAAAGACAAAGGCTTCAGTGTTAAATATGCTGACAAAAATCTAACAGATCGATCTGTCTTTTTTCAGTAGGGGCCATTTTAATCAAAATTAAAACACAAAGTCAAAGTCAAAGTCAAAATATATTTATTCAATAAACTCAATTAATAAGTACTTTGAATCGTCCAAATCTTTTTTAACCTACTACCCATTCAGGACATAATTTTTTAACTGTGGCAAAGAATGGGTGCAAGAAACCACAGCGCACAAAAGCAACGACATTTACAAACAAAAAAAAGAGTATGTCGTTACCAGGTCAATACAAAATATGAATTTGAAAAATAAAAAAATGATGCAATACAAAATTACAATACATACAATGTAGTATCAATTAAATAAAGACAATTAGAAATAGCTGTTGGAGTGCTTGGAGCATTTCAGATCCAAGCTGTTTTGTCTTCTGTGTAATCTGACACTTTATAATAAGCTTTTTTATAAAGCTTTTCTTTGATTTTGATTTTAAATTTATTAAGATCTAATTTCTGAATATCATTTGGTACTTTGTTTTAAAATCTTACACACAGACCCTTAAAAGAATTATTTATTTTATGGAGCCTAGTATAAGGTACTGCTAATTGGTTCTTACTTCTAGTGTTTACATTGTGAATATCACTGTTTTTTGAAAACATTCCAGTATTTTTAAGAACATAAATCAAATTTTCATAAATGTATTGTGATGCAACTTCCAATATATTTATATTCTTAAATCTCTCTCTGAGAGAGTCGCCAGCCTTTAGGTTATAGATTGCTCGAATAGCCCTCTTCTGAAGCACAAAGATAGTTTGAATGTCGGCAGCATTTCCCCACAGTAAAATGCCGTACGACATTACACTATGAAAGTAACTGAAATAAACTAATCTAGATGACACGACAAGCACTGTACAACAACGTACAACAATGTCGGCTGGGCTATGATGGTATTATTTTAAAGAGTAAGGTTTATTCACTTTGATTATAATGTCGTTATTCAATTCCAATCCTAACGTCAAACAAACAATGTTACGCCAGAAAATAAAAAAGTGTGCGCCTTTGCTCTCGTACGAGATAGACTGTGGTTAATACGCTCTTTCGTTCGTTCCGCTTGTACGTTCAATAGCACAGAGTAACTATGCGAGAGTATTCTTATTTTTAGATTAGCGTGGTGAAATGAAATACAAGTTATACGTATGATAAATCTAGGGAGTAATTTATACTCGGGTAGCTATTCTCGTAAAAAATTGATATTTTTGAAATCGGCCCTGGGAGTGATTTTAGTTTGTTGGTTAAGTAGGTTCAATTACCTTGTCGGGCCAAGTATGTTCTGTCATTTTCTATGCATTGTTACAGTTTGTGACCAACCCGCGTTTGACTAGCGCGGTGATTAAGCTTAATAATACAATGATTTCATTCAATGATTTATTAAGACAGCCCATACAAGTTTTATTCGAATTAAAATAAATAATTCAAACCAGCTAATGGACATTACATCGCTTTGAAGAAGCCACGGCATTTAGTGACGGCACTAAGTTGATCACTCCGTAATGCCTCAAAGGAAATTTTTAACAGAGTCGTGCGCCCGGCGCGGCTTACACGAATTATGAGTTTCATCAAAGTTCTGGTCGCTATCAATTATGGCCTTGCGTTACGGATGTTTTATTTCAGTTTATTTTTTAAAGCTTACGTACGTACACACGGCGTCAGATCAACCTACCCAAAACTGTCAAATTTCTACAATCAATTTTGAACTTTATCCTATGGTTCTAAGGATCAATATTCATTGGAGAAAATTAACAGTTTAGGGTAGGTTGATCTGACGCCGTGTGTACATACATATAATCACGACTATTATCCCCAAAAGGTTGGTCAGAGACTAGGCAATGAGGACAGCAAAAGCACTCCTCTACCATAGTCCACTTTTATTAAATAGCGACTGCACATGTGCTCAGCTTTACAGGTGGTGATCCCATCGCCGCTCTATGCTGTTGATTGTATGTGCAGTCTTTAGTTCGTGGTCGCCTTTTACGACACCGAAGAGAAGAGAGGGGGTGGTAGTATTCTTTCACCGCTACGGAACACGGTTTTTTAAGGCTTCCTATGTGTTACACATTCATGAAAATGTACATTTATATAACAATTGGAAAACGTAAATATTAATATTTATAAAGCGTTTACCATTTGTTTGACAACTGTACATTAATAAAAAGCAGCATTTATTATCAGATGTTATTATTGAACGTTTATAAATAAATAAAAGCTGAGAGAGTGGTTTGATTAGCGATCATTTACATTATAGTAGATTATGCATTAAGGGGATAAAGTAGTGTTTTATGTAGCGGGCGCCCCGTATTAAATCCCGAGCGAAACGATGGATTCTAGCGTTAACTCCCGAGCGTAGCGAGGGTGTTACCAAAACTACAAAAATCCTGAGTCTGCACTCACGCTGCCACGCTGCCGTGGGACTCAAGGTCGCCCAAGACGAAGGCACCTTTATCCCCTAGGAGAATACTTTACTGTTCACGCAATCTACGACACAATAAAAGCAATAGTAAAACAATAGTTGATTGTTATACAAGGAACTAAAATGACCTAAACGGACTAAAGACTAAATACATCCTACAGCAAAGATGGGCGATGGGCTCATTAAAATAGTACTACCAACCCCTCCTTTCCCTTGGGTGTCGTAAAAGGCAACTAACTGACTAAAGACTGCACATACATCTAACAGCGTAGAGCGGCGATGGGCTCATCAAAATAATACTACCAACCCGTCCCTTCCCTTGGGTGTCGTGAAAGCGGCTAACGGGCAAAAGACTGCACATACATCCAACAACATAGAGCGGTGATGGGCTTATCAAAATAACACTACCAACCCCTTTTCGTCCTTTGGGTGTCGTAAAAGGCTACTGCACATACATCTGATACATTCAACCGCATAGAGCGGCGATGGGCTCATCAAAATAATACTACCAACCCCTATCTTCTCTTCGGTTTCGTAAAAGGCGACTAACGGACTAAATAAATACTGTACGTACATCGAACTGCATAGAGCTATTGACCTAGAAGTATAGACAAGAACGTTCATACAAACCATTTGTTCAAATTCTGGAATGAGAGACCTAAAGTTCGCTGCAGCCGCTGCAGCGCTTAAACATTTAAATGTCGTCTAATCAACAGACAGACATCGCAGCGCCGCAGCGCCAGATCGGTCAAAGACAACGAAGAGTGTATCAAGATGGCGTCCCAAATAGATTGTCAATAACAATAATTGAAAAAATATCTTTTCTATTCTAATAATACGATATAACTACATAATAATTGTAATTGTAGTAAACGTCTAGGTGTACACTTTGAAAAGAAATAAAGAATTATTTTCGCCGCTCCGCACGCGCGAATGTCATGGCCACTCTAAAGCAAGGTGCCGAGTCGACTCCGCAGATTAGTGGAACATAGTGCGTGTTCGGAAGGGCCTATCTAGTGTAACGTATATATCGCTGCATAGAGCAGCGATGGGCTCATCAAAATAGTACTATCAACCCCTCCCTTCCCTTGGGTGTCGTAAAAGGCGACTAACGGACTAAAAACTGCACATACATCCAACAGCATAGAGCGGCGATGGGCTCATCATAATAATACTACCAACCCCTTTTACCCCTTGGGTGTCGTAAAAGGCGTATACGGACTAAAGACTACACACTTACTACTTAAATAGTAAATGCGATTTCTATTTATGTTCCAATTCCAAATCACATTAATGACCAGCGGGTCAATGAAATAGACCTCAGGTCTTGACTTACTTTAGGTTAGGTTTCCATGACATATAATTTGACATTGTCGAGCAGGTGGTGTAAAACGGCATTAATTTAATAAAGACCAAAATCAAGTATGCACAGAAGCATCAAAACATGATAATAACTGATATGGTGTAGGTAGTGCAATGTAGGTGGCCATGAAAGTTTAACAGTTATAAAGTCAGTATCGTACAAATTGTGTCGGTTGGGTATTGTAGCTCTAAGCTGTAACTCAAACTTTAGACCGCAGTCGATAGGTACTTAGCATATTTAAACTTGGGGATTTAGTTCGGCCCGCGAGAAGTCAAAACTAAAATCTCAGGGCCCAACTATGCAGTTAAGAAGACAAAGGGCAAGCATTAGTGGGTGAATTTATCTCCAACGCCTCTAATCTAAAAGTAATATTGAGTGAAACATCTGTCCCCAGTTTAATACCGTGAATATCCATTTGGAGGCTTATGTGCAAAATAAATTTGCCTAATTTTGTTAGCAAGTTGGAAGTTTCGCATAAATTACCCGGGAAAGTATGTGAGACTCAGATGTCGCTCAGGAATGCTGCGGGCGGCGCCCTTTGAGACGGCGCGCGGCGGGCGGGCGGCGGAACGGGCGGCGGGCGCGGATGCGAGCCAGAATATACAAGTTCGCGACGCAACTTTGTAACTGTCACGGTTGTTGGAAAAACTGGAAATTAGAAACATTACGTTTCATTATAAGTAAATGTTGTATAGAAAATTTATTAGCGGAGTATACTTTTTTTGTGAGTGTAATTGAGGCTAGGGAAGTGGAAAGGGAATGTATTTAACGAATTTCCCGCAGGTAAAGCCGCTTGCAGAAGTACCCATACTGAGAAAATACAAATTAACGTTCTTTGGTCGTTTCATGCATTGTGTTTTTGTTTTGCATGTTTCCTTAGCACTCATCACCACACAACAGCACTCTACTGTGGCGCAATAATAATACACGCTCGTTATAACTGAACTAAAGCGTTTATTGATACGCTTCATTAAGGGCTTAATGAGGCGATGTATCAAACATTGAACGCTATTATTTGATTATGGCCACGCATTGGTTTTATGTTCAGTTAACATGAATAAAGCTCTTGCATTTTGTTCATCATAATTATGAAATTTCTGTTTAATAATATGCATTGTTATTAAAATGTCGATGTTTAACGAGTATTTGAGCGGTAAACATGATTAATAATAATAATTTTAAAAAAAATACAGAATATCTTTATCATAAAACCAAGGGGCCAGCCTGAAACGGGGCCAGCCTGAAAACCAGCGCTAGGATAGCCTAGCGCTAGTTTTCAGGCTGGCCCCGGTATAGACCTAGGTATAGACCTAGCCTAGCCTTATGCTGAGTCTGGTACCCTTTGCTCAGACTGACTATTGTACAAATCTCTTTAATTGCACATAATAGCACAAACATGTACAGCAGCAACAAAGCTGGCATACGCAATTTATCTTTGTTTATATTTTTTTCCTTTTGAGGGGGTGCCGCGCGATCGCAAAAACTGACATAACTCTCTTAATGAACTTCAAAGCAAAATCAATCATATTTATATTTATAATTAGAACAATTCGGCTTTGAAGTTTTAGACGTAGCAGTTTAATTAGTGCAATGTTTTTTATTCTGCGAAATGTGCCAAACTATCACGCGCTTGTATTAAAAATTTAAATTTACTTTATGGAGAAGGGGGTGCCCTGCGGAATGTCAATAAAATTTTTTTCATGTATTATTTATTGTTTCATGCGTAAAATTAAGAGAGTTGTCGAAAATATATATTTTTTTAGGAGTCATTACATTAATGTATTGTTTGTTATTGTTTAAAGAATTTGTTTCAAAATTCAACAAGGCCAAGACCTTGTGCAATGATCAGGCTAACATACATATGTTCTTTTAATGTATTTAACTAATTCAGCGCATAAAGCAGGTGACTTGAAAGTACGTAGGTTTTCACAATTTACGAATAAAATAGAATGTATTTTTTTGTTTACTTGCATTGTTTGTTGTTTTTTTATGCTAGTTTATCATTTTTATTTTTATTGTATTTCTTTACCATATTTAATAATTTTATTTACTGTTTTTTGATGTAGTGTCAGTTCTGGCAATAAAGAGTTATTATTATTATTATTATGCTCTTTATTTAAAATATAATCTTAAGTAAAATTTTTTACAATATTTTATATAAAAAAAAACATATTTACAATATAAAATATTATAAAAAACTTAACCTAGGTTGCCACCGGCAGCGGGGATAGACCCAAGCTATCGGTGGTTAGGGCTGCAGAGTGAGGAACCTCCTGACAATACGTGCCGTGTCAAGGAGTACTGCCTTTTGCATCTAACCCTTGACCCAACCTTTCAGCGAGAGCCTCTCTAGGTGTTGATCGAGGCTTTTCGCTATAAGGCCGTGTGCCGAAACGACTATCGGTACAATAATGGTTGAATCCACATCCCACATGGCGGTAACCTCGTGAGCCAAGTCAAGGTACTTACTGAGCTTGTCCTTCTCGGCTTTCACGAGGTTCTCGTCATGAGGTATGGTGATATCAACCAATATTGCTTGGCGCTGAGATCGGTCGATCACCACGATATCAGGCTTATTAGCGACAATAGTCCTGTCAGTGATGATAGAGCGATCCCAGTAGAGCGTTGCATGACCATTTTCGAGAACTGGCGCAGGTGCGTACTTATAGTACGGCACCTCTGATTCAACAAGGCCATATCGAAGAGCAAGTTGCTGGTGAATTATTCTGGCTACTTGGTTGTGTCTGTGCAAATACTCTCCGTTAGCAAGATGAGAACAACCGGAAATAATATGTCGGAGTGATTCTCCCGGACGGCGGCATGCCCGACAGATGTCGACCGTACCGTCCCGCATTATATATTTCCGGTAGTTATTCGTCTTGATAACTTCATCTTCAATAGCACAGACAAAACCTTCGGTTTCCCCAAAAAGGTCACCGAAACGTAGCCAGTTCACCGAGACAGGCAAATCTACATCAGGCCCAGTCAGAGCCCGATAGTAGCGCCCGTGTAGCACCTTGCTCTTCCATATGTCCTTGCGATCGAGAGTGCTTAGCACCACTGGTTTGCGCCAGTTTTCTATTGCCAAGGAGAGCGGCGTAAAGTGTCTATCAACTGCCACGACATCCAAATGCATCCCGCACTCACTGTTAAGGAAATAATCCCTGAGACTGCACACCTCACGGTTATGTAGGTCCTTGGCATTTAAAAAGCCGCGACCCCCACATCTCCGCGGGATGTACAGCCTCATAACAGATGAGCGCGGGTGTAACATTCTGGAAGTCGTGAGCATTTGACGGACTCTTCTATCCAAGGCGTCCAATTCGGTCTGAGTCCATCTTAGTATGCCAAAGGAGTATGTGAGTAGAGGCATAACCCAGCCATTAAAAGCACGCGTCTTATTGCCACCCGATAAAAGACTGTTAAGTACTTTTCTTAGGCGGCAAAAGAATCGCTCCCGTAATGACTGTTTTATGTCCCCATCCACAACACCCAAAGACTGTGACATACCAAGATATTTATATGTTTCAACTTCGGAGAGAGATCTGAAGTTTATCGTTTCGGAGAGTTGTAAATTGGTTGAATTTACTACTCTCCCACGCTGTACATGCATAACCGCACACTTATCCACACCAAACTCCATCCTGATGGCACTGCTGAAAGTCTCAATCATTTTCAGCAGTTTCACCAAGTCTTGGCGGTTTGGGGCGAATAATTTGAGGTCATCCATGTACAACAAATGCGACATAACTTCACCCCTCTCCGCAGTTGACAGCCTAACTTTGAATTTCTCAACAAAGTACTGAGAGAATTCAAAGCTAGGCAAAACCATAAAGGACTCAGACTGTCGCCCTGGAATATGCCACGCTCTATCCTTATAAGATCCTGCGTGGCAAAAACACTATCTCGACATCCTGGTTGACTCAAGACCGTGGTCCACTGCCGCATGCATGATATCAAAAAGGATTTTAAAGTTATATCAATTTTATATAACTCGAAAATCCTCACCAACCATGAATGCGGCACCGAATCATAGGCCTTCTTATAGTCAATCCAGGCTGTAGAGAGAGTCCCTCTGCCACGCCGGACCTTCTGGCATATGGTCATGTCAATGAGGAGAAGCTCCTTAGTACCACGGGACCCAACCCTACATCCATTCTGAGTCTTGTCCAAAATATTGTTTGCAACAATGTGCGCGTTAATTTTTGTTCTCAGAATGGATGTAAGGAGCTTGTATAAAGTAGGTAAGCACGTGATGGGTCTATAATTTTTCGGTTCCGTGGTACTACCCGATTTATGGAGCAGAAAAGTGACACCAGTAGTCAACAAACTTGGGAGTGAGCCGAGCTCTATGGCTTCTTGGAATTACGTTGCCAGTAACTCGTGTGAACATCGAAACCATTTGATCCAGAAGTTGTGCAATCCGTCCGGTCCTGGGCATTTCCAATTTTGGGCCGTACGGATTGCACAACTTACGTCAGCTGTACTAATACTTATAGGCTGCATGGTCTCGATAGGTTCACACGCGTCACTGACAACACTCATCCATTCACCTTCCGTGTGCTCGACGGGCACCGACCAAATGCTGCGCCAGAAATTAGTCATGGCATCAACATCTGGTAGCCGCCCGTCGCTCACACGTTGATCAGCTCCTTCCCAACGTCTGTATACATGTCTTTGGTCACTTTGAAAGAGGCGATTTTGTTGGTATCGGTCCACACGCACTCTGTAGCGACGTATACGGTTTGCCCACGCATAGACTTTTTGCTTCAGAAAGTCAATACGTTCCGTCACACAAGCCATATAGTTTTCCGGACGAACATCAGTCCCAACAAAGGCTTGTGTGATGAATCGCATGACGCGAGGCCGATTATTGCCATTTCTGAAGCAAATTAGCTTTGCAATGAGTGTCCTGAACTTATTAATACGCCCCTCGATCCTCAATTGCCAAGCAGGGGCAGTCCCGGTTCGCCGCGGTACTCGGTCAGAATCCTGGAATTTGACACGAGCAACGCGACACACCGTGATGGCCCCACAATAAAGGATCGAGTGGGTATCAATTAAACTTTCACTGGTTCCAAGATAAGGAACCAGTAAATCGTTCAAGGCACTCATTAACGCCAAATTATGTCTATTCGTGGGCAAACAAGGTATACGCGGCCTAGAGTTACGCGTGTCACGATACTGTAGAATAGCATCGTTCAAAGCGCTCCTCATTTGCTCATGCGCCTGTGTACTTACATTCGTATTTATGAAATCTTCATCGTCGGGTACCGGATCTACTCGCGCCACCAAAACCGGCGTCACGGCCGGTAATTGTGGGGCAGGCCGATCCTGCACCGAAGAAGAAGCCGCACAAATACGTTGTGACTCCAGGCGTAGCCGATCAAGTGCTGACTGATCCAGCAAGTTGTTACGCTGGATCACCCGCACCTGATCCGACAATCGTTGGGCAGACACGCCTATGGTCGGTTCAAGGGCCTGAAACAAAGACAGCATCCTAACACGATACGCAGTAAGGTTAATTCCTCCCTCTGTTGCCCTGTAGTAGGCGCGCATGCAGTTCTCATTTATTTGTTGAGTCCATGGCATGCGGCGCACTACACCACCGGTAGCGGGGGTCGTACGCGGGGCAGATGGCCCCACTGATCCCAAGCGTGCCGGCAGCGGTGGTCGTCCACGTCGCGCAGGTCGTTGTGGCGGCGGGGACGGCGGCGATCGCCTGCTCGCGCTGCTCGACTCGTCTCTGGTGAAATCATCAGACGAGGAGCTTGAGGTCGGCGGAGCAGGCGATGGTGGAGGGCGTGCGCTTCGTCTTGCTCTTCTTAATATCATATTTTCTTTTAATTGATCATGTATATTGTTGGAATTTTGCGTTGACAGTGCACGTCATTGGCCAACTTCATTATAATTGTTTTGTTCGTTGTAAAATTATTGTTATGTATTTATTGTTACTGAATTCCTTTCAGCAGGTTTTGTTGGTGTATATAATGTTAAACTGTAGTAATTAGTCAAAAGATTTGTAAGTAAATAAAATAAAATACATAAAAGAAAAAATGACGTGACATGCACGGACCTGAAAATCCGTGGTGACATGTTGACAAGAGCTTTTATTAGCTTTTTTTTAATATATCGTCTCTTTCAATCAGGTAATATGACGACCAAATTAAGGCTTCTTTACTATAGAATTTTAAAAACCACAACTTTATGCGAACACTCTTATGCATTACGTCTATGTCTAAAAGTATTAAATAAAATCTTTTAGACAATCTAATCTCTTAATAAAATCTTTGGGGGGGTAAAAGTTACTCGCGTCCGTAGGTTTACCCTTGAGACCCTACACGTGACCCCTGGGTGGTGCTAAATGAGTGATACTGACTGAGTGGTAGAGCCACGCTGCGTTGCAGCACGCATTGGGCCGGCTCGCCCGGCGTAATACCACCTTCTTACTAATATTCGGCGTGAAATAATGGCACTTGGTGCTGTTGTGTTTTGTCCGACCAGTGAGGGTTCCGGAGGCCCCTCCCCCACCCCCACCCCCCCCCCCTCTTCCCAATTCCTATTCCTTCCTTAAACCTATTCCTCCCTTAAAGGCCGGCAACGCGTCTGCAATTCTCTGGTTTTGCGGGTGTCCATGGGCGGCGGTGATTACTCTCCATCAGGTGACCCGCTTGTTCGTTTGCCTCCCTCTTTTATAGAAAAAAAAACACTGTCTTACTTTAGTAGTCCGTACAGGTATTTAATTTAAACACTTAGCACGTATTTTTTTCTTTTGTCGCTTTATCCTTCTCACTGTAAGTAGTTGGTATCGCAAACGAAAATGTATGTCGCCTGCTTGCTCTAACACCCGATGCATCATATTGTTTTCTTAAGCAATTAGCGACATTAGTTGGCCACATTCATCTCGCCCCGATGACGGATGAGTTTGGAACCCATCGCAGACAGAGAATATGCAGTAGCGCCAATTATTTGTTACTATCTCTTAAATCTCATAAGTTGGCACAATAGTATGAGGACTACTCTATAAATATCTTCCTTTTAGTTAAATAACCAACATTATAGAACATAAGGTTATTATTTTGTTAGTATTATATAGTTTAGTTCACATTGCCATTTGTAATGGTATGCCCGTTACAGATAAAACTGTTGCTGCTATTTTATATTTTAAGGCCTTAATGTACTACACCGTTTACACAATAATTAATATTTGTTATTTATTAATAGAAACACATATTTAGTAATGTTATTGTTTTCTAACGTTTACTGAACACATTAAGTCTGCTTGTGACCGCCGAACGCCTATATAAAATAACAGTAAAATAATCTTGTGGACCCGTAGATTTTCATTATACTTAGCATTACAGTAAATGAATTTCACGTAAACCAGTCGTTTGGTGAGACATCATTATCTAAAAAAACAGAAATGAAGAGCATGTTGATAATGATAAGTACTTTTACAAAATAATCTCACTTAGCAGTATAGTCATTTCTGTTAATACCGTACAAAAATATATCAACTTTATGCTCAACAGAAAGAAGGCGGTGAACCATATTTACGGTGGTGTATAGCGACGTGCGATGAGTGCCAACACCGACACTAATTCGTCGTCGGCCGTGTTGCGATGTCCATTAGCGCCACAAAAATTGATAGATCACTGCAATGAGGCCCGCGGCGGGCCCGTGTATACGCGCGCTAATTTGTCAGCAGCTTTGTCGCGGCCCTTAGCCCCATTAACGCCCAGAAAAGGCTCGTATGATACATGTTGTACCAGGCTAGGGTCACACAAACAGGTTTTATTTTAAAGAATACATATTTGCTTTTGGAAAGGTAAAACGCAAACTGTAATTGTTTTTGATAGTTTTAACTCACGGACATAATATGCGCTGGTAGTTTTAAGTTATTTTAAAAATCGTACATGAACCAGAAGGCGTACCAGAACTCTACACTCGAAAATTATCGGTAAGCAAACATTATAGTTGTGGTTAAATGTTTATTGTATGATGTACTTGCAGTGCGTTTTGATTTTGTAAGAAACAAGAGAGAAGAAAACTACACGTTTGTAGCTCAAATTTCACGTAATACTTATATTTCTCAGAGTATTTGTTATTTTCTCATTTAAAACGACTCACGTATCACTTAACTTGATAAATTTATTAAGCACACGTATGAATCGGTTAATAAGCGGAACATTTGCTATTTTCACAACATTGTTACTTTAAAAACAAATCTACCGAAATAAAGATTATAACGTGAAAAATATCCTAGATATATTCCGTCGCCTGCACGGATCAGGGACTGTCACTTTAACAAACCTTGCCCTGATATGGTTAAACGTGTCGTCTGAAATTATTATTAATTTTCGAGATATTGATGATGAGGTTTCTTGTTGGTTTTTTACACAAACGCTACACATTCGAAATGAAACACTTTTTACCGATGAACTCGACGTTTAGAACCATTTACAGATTGATAATATTTGACACGGTTCCACACACGCGTTTATACAATTATTTTACCAATAATGTTTACATACTCGTATTCGAAAAAAGTAGTGAAAAAACACCGTCAAACCTCAGCAACACTTGAATCCCACTGCAGCCGCCGCACTTTCGCTGTCAAAGGCCACTATACAACATTGTTCATACTGAGCATTTACATGAAACGAGACACCATATATATTAGTACAACCAGCTGCGCAACCTGAAACCTGTATTTTTTTAAATTTGTTTTGTGCGATAATGATATTACTTACTTTTTTACGTATAAACTTTAGATGGTTTTCGATTGATATACTTGCAATGTAAACTCATTTTATTACTAAGATGGTTTTAAATTAAATTATTTAATACAGATATAACGCCTATTTCCTGGAGGGGTAGACAGAGATTACTATCCATTATAATCCATCCAATCCTGACACACATTTTAACTAAAAAATGAATAACACTTTTCAAATTAACAAATAATAAAACAAGTAAACCAAACCAAAACAATACCAGTATTTGAATTGAAAACGTGAGAAATGTTTTGGTGCTAGTTCCTGCGTTTCATTTGTATTATTTTTGTGTGGGCGAACAATCATACGGTCCGCCTGATGGTATGCGGCCGCCGCAGTCCAATAGCCCGGGACACGACGATGCAAATCACTGCAGCTGCCATATTATAAAGGCGGAATTTCAACCGCCTCTGTGGTCTAGTGTTCCGGCTTCGATTCCCAGACACATAGGAATTGTTCTTAGTCCGCTTACCTTGCTATCAGTATCTTATTTTTTTTCATTTATTGGGGTCAAACAAACGGTTTCACTATATATGTTACATACAACAGTTTAGGTAATTTATAGCTTAATAATTGTGAATCCAACACCGTTAACCACTGATAAATATTATAAAGTTAGGTGTAATATGACTATTAGCTAAATGAATAAGTTAAAATGGTTTGAAGTTGTACTAAATATATATAAATAAGTTCTATTCATAAATTTCACTATTGACAGTGTTGATTTCTTAAAGATTTGTAATAATTGTTTTTTTTTAACGAGCTTAAATATATCTATATCATTAAAGTAATTGTTATAAGTGTCAGTCAGCCGAGACATAAGCGAGCGTTTACCTGCATTAGTTCGGGATCTTAATGTAGCGAATAGCTTATTAGTTCGGCAGGCTCGCACGCGCGGCTTGACTGACATCTTGTAGCTAATGTTATTTTTTAAATCTATACAATCGTATTTTTTGTGGCAGAAATCATACAGCAACATCGCCTGCACTTGTAGTCTCCTATATTTCAGATGTAATAATTTATATCGTTCTAACAAAATCAAATATGATAGTCGACTACGGTAACATATGAAATGCATGTAACGTAAGAATTTCTTTTGGACTCGTTCGAGCTGATCTGAATATTTGTTATAAAATGGGACCCATATGGAAGTGGCATATTCTAGTTGTGTACGTATTAATGATTTATATAGTTGAATATACGTAGCTGGTCGTTTAAAATCGCTACTAGCACGACTAATAAAACCGTACATTTTAAAAGCTTTATTGCATATATTTTCTATGTGTATGTCCAGTGTCAGTTTAGCGTCCAATGTAACACCTAGATCCCTAATGCTTTGTACCCACCCTGTCTAGATTTGTTCCACATAATGAGTAGTTAAATTTTCTGGGGCATTTTTTTTGTGAAAGTTATACATTTACATTTTTCTAGGCTAAGAATAAGTTTATTTTTGCTGCAATAGGCCTTCAATCGGTTCAAGTCGTTTTGGAACTTTTTATGGTCGTTGAAATCTTTTATAGTACGGTACATTTTTAGGTCATCTGCATATAATAAAAAGTTGCAATTTACAAAACAGTCATTTATGTCATTTATGAAGATAACGAAAAGCAAAGGGCCAATTATTGACCCTTGAGGAACGCCTGAAGTTATCATAACGGTTTCAGATTCATAGCCATTTATGACCACTTTTTGGGTTCCATTACTTATATAAGACTTGAACCACCTCCACAGATTCCCCCGAATGCCACTAAAAGCGATTTTTGCAGCAGAATTTTGTGATCTACTCGATCGAAGGCTTTCTTGAAGTCAGTATACACAGCATCCGTTTGTTTATTGACGTCCATATTGTTAAACAATTCAGTTGCATATACCATGAGATTAGTAATTGTGGAGCGTCTGGAGACAAAGCCATGCTGTTGTGGGAGAATATGACTGTAAATGTGGGAGTACAGGATGCTATGTATTAGCCTTTAAAAAGCTTCGCCAAAGTACACAGAATCGAGATAGGTCGATAGGTTAGTCACGTCTGTTTTTGAGCCCCCTTACGCACCGGGGTAATTCTGGCAGACTTCCATACCTTTTGACAGATCCTCTGGACCCTCTTTGAAACATTTATCAATAATTGCATGTATTGGTTTAAATATTGAAGAAGCTGTATTTTTAAAGAAGATTGACGGTAAATTATCCGTACCAGGTGATTTAGTAGCATCTAATGACTTGAGTTCTCTCAATACGTTGCTTTCTGATAGTTCTATGTTGCAAATTATACTATGTGTAAGAGTGTTTTGGTCTAAGTTACATATATCGCCGATGTCATAGGAATCGGGCACTTCTGATGGCTGAAATACCGATTGAAAGAATGCCGAGAACACATTACACCATGTCGCTGGGGCTGTCTGCTTTTAAATCGAGGTAATGCATATTGTTTTTTACGGTTACTAATGTAGGACCAAAAATATTTAATATTAGTTTTAATGCTGTCTTATATAATATCTTATCTAAGATATCTAAGACTGTTTTTTTGGACATCTTACAACATCTCACTAACAACATTGTAAGTAAAATGTTGTGTTTTGTCAGATTCTTATGGTAGAGTACACCAGTTTGATGCCTCGATAAAATAAGTATTTTTCAGTAATAAAATATAAAAATGTATAAAAAATACTTTTATGAAAGAGTTACATACTTTTTTTATTATAAGCCTAATTTAGATGTTTTCTAGAAGCCTAAAACAATGAGTGATTTATGAGCCAGGAAATATAATGTAAATGAGGCCTGTGCACATAATACCTACTATATAGACTTACGATGGTTTGCTACTTGTTACTTAATTTAGCTCGTCACAAATTATGGAAATAAGTTTGCGCGCTGCCGCGATTGTTTCCCGCTAATGGAAAAATTAATGAAGGGAGTTGACCCGGCGCGGGCTGACGACCGGCTTGCGTGCTTGCGGCTGATATTGTGTCTGTTCTGAACCCTCCGACGTGTTCTTAGGAACAATTTAATGTGCAAGTTCAAAAATTAATTAGTTAACAGTTAATTTTTATCTCACAAAATAGACAACCACAAATTTGGAGTACTAAACCACAAGTAATCTTTTTGTACAAATTGAAGAAAATGTTGTTTTTGTTATCGAAACATAAAATGACACTACACATTTTACGAGAGCATCACCTATCTACGAGTATGCTATTACTACTCACTATCACCTTATCTGCCAACCTACCGGTATAACGACCAATAAAATGTAGCATGCTTGTAAAAAAACTGCTATTTCCACAAAATTCACCGTAGCACAAGGGCGCCAGTGCCGTAGCACTGTAGCGGTTCGTAGCAATACATAAAATGGCGACAGATGTCTACGAGTGCTACGCGCTACGGCGATACAGTAACTTTCACACTATTTAACGGCTGCGTGCGTTTCGTTTCAGGCAATTGCATCATAAAGGCTGCGTTAGGTTTTTCGTTGTTGTTTTTTTGTCGTCGTTTAAATTTATCATGGCCGCTGCTCATAAAATAGTCGGTACATTAATTGGTGCCGGATGGTGTAAACCATTGTTCGTTGCCAGTTGTTTTTCGACATATATTTTGACACTTATGTTTTTTATTTTATCTTGTTGTCTTATTTGTTGACTACTATATTATTACTCGTATAGTTTTACAGAAACTTAACATAAAATGTATCATAATCATTGCGATATGAAGTCATAATAATCTGGCTTGTTATATTACAACGCAGCTCAGTATTTGTGTAATAGCTATGACAATAATAATAATATATTACCGTTACGTCAAAGATAATACAATGAATAATTGGGCAGCCATTTTCCTTGTGATGTCGTCAAATATGAGAGTACAAAGTAAATAATCCGGTCCTTACGTATTCCCCTTAATGCTGTTCCGGTAATAGCTCCAGCAATTAGGTGGTGACTTTGTGCCGCTCTGCAACAAAAATTTTCTGGCCGGTTCGGGGAAAACAATGGCGGGCGAGCGAAGATAGTGCAGAAAAACAGAAAACGAAGTTATGTCAGTGTCATTACATTGTGAAGTCTTTACTTTGTGGAACTAATGTTTGTAATTCCATCTGCATAATGTTACTAAAAATGTGAGACAGCAGTTGAACAAAAACAGCTGAAGAAAAATAAATAATCCGTATCATTATCGCTACATGTTGAAGAACCTCTTTGTGCGGCTCTATGGCCAACTTCTTTTTCTCGCACTGACTTGGACGTCAGCGGTTATTCACTACTTTTTCTTCATCTTAAAATATTTATTATAACAAATTATATGTTCGCCTCTATTACTTAAATTAAAGCTTAATATTGTACTATTAAATACCTACTTACTATAACAAAGAAATTTGGGTTTTCATTGAAGACGCCCAAACATTGGTGACCCCGACGTGATCAAAGGACAGAAAATGATTTAGACTTTTTTCTTGGATTGCCGACCGACAACAATACATCTAACGGTTGACGAAAGGGAGATTTGTGCGGAGCTGGAGGATCGCACCACAGGGAAGTGACCCGGCATACCTACCTACGCAAATTGTTCTTTTTTTTTTTTGTTTTTTGCTCATTGCGCTAAATTGGAGTCAGATGTACTTTAATAAAATATCCACTAATTAGGTTCGCTGCAACCCTGCTTCTTGGTTCCCGCTCTGTGGACTACTCGTGAGTTGGATTCGCCCAGCGAGTCGACTAACCTTCGTTGCATGCGAACAGCTGACTGGTAACCGCTGATATCTTGCCGTATCGATACGGCCGTACAAGGTTGGTTGCATTGTTCAGTACTTACTTACTTCACTATTACTTTAATAATTAAATTATTACCCACCTACCTGGTTGGTGAGGTAACTACTGGTGGTTGGTCTGTTCAGTTCGATTACAGTGCGTGCGTTTTTTTTTGATTGTCTGATTTTAAACGCACATCATTCACCATGGCTACGGATATAAAAACTCTTACCCTTCAACGAGGATCTATTAAAGCCAGAATAACCACATTTACTAAATACTTGGA
Source organism: Scoparia ambigualis (assembly GCA_963921215.1). Classification (NCBI taxonomy): domain Eukaryota; kingdom Metazoa; phylum Arthropoda; class Insecta; order Lepidoptera; family Crambidae; genus Scoparia; species Scoparia ambigualis. The sequence continues at coordinate 39,237,616 of OY992505.1, read as the reverse complement.
TACCATTAAACTCATTGAAGCAAAAAACTTTACCAAGGAAAAACTTGCAGAATTTCAACTAAAACTAGATAGACTGAAAGAATTGTTTAGTGAGTTTGACTGTTTGAAATATAAGATTGAAATTTTGTCTCCGGAACAATTACATGAAAATGAAGATATAGAAAACAACTTTTGTACTAACATTACATTAGCTCAGTGTTTAATTAATAATGTTTCTGCGGTTAATATACAACAGAATCCTCATTCTGGCTTCGATAGCTGTAGTGTTCATAATGATGATCGCAACAATAGTTACGTGAAGCTTCCTACTATTCAGTTGCCAACGTTTGATGGGAATTACATCAAATGGCTGGAGTTCAAGGATACTTTCGACTCTTTAATAAATAGTAACACGTCTATTCCAAACATAAACAAGTTCCACTACTTGCGATCATCATTGGAGGCCGAAGCGGCTAATGTTATAAAGGCAATCGACTTCACTGCTGATAATTATGGGTTAGCTTGGAAGTCACTTGTTCAACGCTATGATAACAAAAGAATATTGGTCAACAACCACTTGAAAGCTCTTTTTAATTTTGATGCGTTAACTAAAGAAAACTTTAAGTCTCTGCGCTACATGATCGACTACTTTACCAAAAATCTTCATGCTTTGGATTCTCTGAAGGAGCCTACTACTCATTGGGACACTTTGATTGTGTTTATCATGGCATCAAAACTAGATGGGGCCACCAGTCGGAAATGGGAAGAACACAGGTCTAAATTTACTTTATCACCTACTGTTGTTGAATTTTGTGACTACATACGTAAACGTGCTGATGTTTTGGAAACGTTGCAACATAGTACGCATGATGTGACTAAAAAGGAAAATAAACAGACAAGTTCTTTTACTTCTTCTGCTTATAGCAATGGTTGTGTTATTTGTTCTCAGGATCATTTAGTTTACAAATGTGACAAATTTAAGGCCATGTCGTTGGACGCTCGCTTTGCAGAGGTGGCTAAGCACAAGCTTTGCACTATTTGTCTTCGTATGGGACATTTTTCGTCGACTTGCCGGCACACTCCCTGCAAGATCTGCAACAAGAAACACAATTTACTACTTCATAAGCAAACTAATAAAAATACTACTAACTTACCTTCGGGTTCCTCTTCACATCAGGCATCCTCTTCTTCTCAAATGGAAGTGTCTTCTCAAGTAGCTTCGATTACTGTGCCATCACCTGCTGGTGCTGCTTCACTCACTCATCAGCTGTCTCCTGTGTCACTTTCTTCTGTGAGTTCCGGACAGGTTCTCTTGTGCACTGCTGAAGTCGATCTCATTGATACTAACACTAATAAAACTTACCTAGTTAGGGTTCTTCTTGACAGTGGATCCCAATCTTCTTTTATTTCTGAAAAAATACAAAGGAGGTTAAAACTTTCTTGTTCTGATGCGAACATTTGTATTACTGGAATTAATAATAAACTAACTAACACTACCAAGACTTGTAATATCAAGCTGAAATCTCGCATTAATTCTTCTTACTTTAATGTGTCTTGTCTTGTTATACCTGATATTACTGGTCGACTACCTTTAGTTGAGTTGAATCTCTCGCGCCTAGACCTTCCTGAGTCTATTAAGCTAGCGGACCCTAGCTTTTATCGACCCTCTGACATTGATGTCTTACTAGGCGCAGATGTCTACTGGGAAATAGTTGAATCTAAACTACTAAGACTGGGTAAGAATAAACCCACTCTACAGAAATCTAGACTGGGTTGGCTCGTCTCGGGCCCAACTGGTCAGGGGTCTAATACCACTACTCATTCTAACTTTTGCAAAGAAATTAGTGACTCTGTAGCTAAATTCTGGGAACTAGAAGATATTCCTACTCTCCCAACTGAACGTATACTCTCTAAAGATGAACAATATTGTGAAGAACATTTTATCACTAATACTGTACGCCTACCTAACGGCAGGTTCTCTGTTAAGTTACCTTTTCGGGAGGTCCCCGAAGACGCGTTAGGCGATTCCTATCATATCGCCAAACGTCGATTCTTAAACATAGAGAAACGGTTAACAAAAACTAATATGAAAGCTGACTACACTAACTTTATTAAAGAATATAAGCGTTTAGGCCATCTTAGCGAAGTAGCTCGCCCACCCTTCGGATACTATATTCCTTATCATGCCGTTGTGCGCTTAAAAGTGTTATTCAAAAACTTGCTGAAGGCTGTTTTCCTTTGCAAAAACTCCGGACTAATGCCCCTGATATTTTTGATGACATTCTTACTATTAATCAATCTCAAGACTTTTGTAAAGAATCGTCTGTTCTAGGTTTAAAATGGAATCCTGTCTCAGACACTCTTAATTTTTCTGTGAAACTAGAACAAATAGCTAAAGTAACGAAAAGATCAATACTATCCAATTCTTGTAGAATTTTCGACCCGTTAGGTTTTCTATCAGCCTCTACAATTTTCCATAAAATCCTTCTACAGAAACTATGGTTGCTTAAGATTGACTGGGATGACGGTATTCCAGAGAACTTAAAAAGGTCTTAGATTGATTTCTATAATGAGACGAAATACTTTGAAAATGTTAGGATTCCTAGGTATGTTCTTTGCAAATCTTATACTAGTATAGAAGCTCAATGTTTCACAGACGCATCTCAGGACGCCTGTAGTGCGTGTACATACTTAAAATCCAGAAATGACGCTGGTGTTGAATGTGTTAACCTACTCTGTGCTAAAACGAAGGTCAGTCCAGTCAAAACGGAAACAATACCGCACTTAGAGTTGCTAGGTGCGTTACTTGGTGCTAAACTGCATTTTAAAATTCTTAAGTCTCTGCGAATAACTGTTTCACGTTCAGTTTTCTGGACAGACTCAACTATAGTATTAGGATGGATACACACTCAGTCTAAAACGCTTAAAACTTTTGTTTGTAATCGTATTGAACGAATTAGGGAACTCACTGAAAAGGATAACTGGCGGCACGTACCTACTGAAGTTAATCCTGCTGATTTAGCGTCTAGGGGGTTTCCTCCGCGGCTTCTCGCTGATAGTAAATTTTGGTGGCACGGTCCTAATTTCTTAACTACGTCTGAAGATGAGTGGCCGCAGTCAAGATATAGTTCCTCGGATTTACCTGAAACAAAAATAAGCTTAAGTACTAAAATCCGAACTAACGAAATTATTTTGTTTGATAAATACTCTAAACTTTACACACTACAAAGAATATTTGCTTACGCACTGAGATTCATAAATAATATAAAAACAAATGCTACTAAAATACATGGTGAACTTACCTGTGTTGAATTGAATTACTCATTGACTATGCTAGCTAAAATGTCACAAATAGAAACCTTCTCTAAAGAAATTCACTCACTTGAAACTGTGAAAACTTTGAACCGTAAGTCACCTGTTCTCTCTTTAAATCCGTTCTTAGATAAAGACGGCATACTGCGTGTCGGTGGTCGAATCGACAACGCAGCCTATTGTCCCTATGGGAAAAGACATCCCATTTTGTTAGACCCTAAACACACTTTCACTAAACTTTTATTTCAACGGGAACATCTTCGTCTACTACACTGTGGTCCGTCACAACTCTTAAATTCTATTCGTGACCACTTCTGGCCTACTGGTGGCAAGGTACTAGCTACTGCCACGGTAAGAAAATGTATTCGCTGTCAAAGATTCAACGCTAAACCTTTAAACCCTATAATGGGAAACTTACCTCAGCCACGTGTAACTCCTGCTCCACCATTTCAAACTTGTGGCACCGACTTTGCTGGTCCTTTCCTTATTCTTAATCGTAAGGGTCGTGGCGCAAAGACTTCAAAGTGCTATTTATGTATCTTCGTTTGTTTTATTACACTTAGAAGTGGTTAGCGACCTAAGCAGTGAAGCCTTTATTCTTTGCCTACGTAGATTCATCTCAAGACGCGGTAAACCTCAAACAATCTACTGCGACAATGGTCGGAACTTTGTCGGCGCCTGTAAAGAACTGAGCAGACTGCTAAAGCAATGTAACAAATCGGTCAGCGAATTTGCGTGTAACGAAGGTATTGACTTTAAATTTTCTCCGGCATACGCACCGCATTTCGGTGGTATCTGGGAAGCAGGAGTGAAAAGGGCAAAATTTCACTTAAAGCGGATCGCTGGCAATTCTAGTTTAACTTTTGAAGAGTTATATACATTGTTTTCTCAAATTGAAGCTATTATGAACTCACGTCCGCTTACTCCGATGTCGGCGGATCCATCTGATTTGACACCTCTTACGCCTGGTCACTTTCTTGTGGGTCGTCCTTTGACCTCACTGCCTTCGCCTGTTATCGAGCGAGTCAGCATAACCCGTTACGAGCTGATTGAACGCTTAAGACAACACTTCTGGTCGCGGTGGACGAGAGACTACCTAGCAACTCTGCAACAACGCGTCAAATGGCGAACACAGAGGAGAAATCTTCAGGCCGGCGATTTTGTTATCGTCATGGATGATCAACTTCCGCCCATGCAGTGGCTCATGGGCCGCGTGCACAGCATCCATCAAGGGACGGACGATGTCTGCCGGGTCGTCGACGTCCTAACTAAAGGCGGAATAATTAAGAGAGCCGTCACTCGTCTCTGTGATTTAGAGGGAATTTCCTGAGCTCCTTGGAAAGCAAGTTCCCAAGGGGCGGGAGCATGTTGAAGAACCTCTTTGTGCGGCTCTATGGCCAACTTCTTTTTCTCGCACTGACATGGACGTCAGCGGTTATTCACTACTTTTTCTTCATCTTAAAATATTTATTATGACAAATTATATGTTCGCCTCTATTACTTAAATTAAAGCTTAATGTTGTACTATTAAATACCTACTTACTATAACAAAGAAATTTGGGTTTTCATTGAAGACGCCCAAACACTACAAGTTATGAGTATTAGCTTACCAAATATGGTACGGTATCACAAACCCGTTTAGTGCATCGAGAAATCCGAAACACACTTTACCGGAATTAAAAATTTAACCCAGAAAGACAGGACACAGACCGAGTCTTTTGCCAATCAGGTAACAAGTCTTTGGTGCTTATTTATGCAGGATTGTGAGTAGTATCTAGACTGTTGTAAGTATAAACTCACATACATCACCGCTTTAATAATTATCTACATTAACTTTCGAAATTAAACTACCATGTACAGTCACGATCAAAAATATGTAAACCATTGTAACTCTTATTACAATGGAATAAGAGTCAAAGTGTATACATATTGGTGCTCGTGACTGTACATTACACTAACATATTATGCCAATATCGGAAAAATCTACTTTGCGACCTTGAACTGCTTGTTAATGAGCGAGGTCAATGCCTGCTGCGATGACACCTGTCACATCCGTCACTGGCTAATGGGAGGCTGACACGGCCAGTGACGTCATACAGCTGACACGTCCAGTGACGTCATACAGTCAGCGATGACACTGCTGTAACTTTGGTAAATATCCCGCTGGCTGGAGGTCGGTTAAAAAAGCCTATATTTTCGTTGTTTTTACGGAACAAATTCTGTCTTTAGCATAACTCAATAGAACAAATATAGATCTAATTCCATGCATCACTCATATGTCTCCCAGATAGATGATCCCGCTGGGTGTAGACACATAGTAGTTTGTGTTATGGCTCAAAGACCATCAGTGGGGTGTTTATAGGCGGGACGGTGGTAATGAAACACTACATATTGACTCGGATTTATAAACGTTTGTTTTATTGTATTGTCACAGCTTAACCTACCGCTTTTAGGTTGCGGTCGTTCAAATGAGTAGCTATCGCAATCCGCTCCCAGAATGTATGCTCGAGCTCAAATATTTTGATCTTGAACATATTTCACAAAGTACCTATGTAAATCCCGATTGTCATCATGGTCCGTTCCCTTATTGGTTGGCCTTACAGTAGACTGCTTAAAATGTTATGGATGAAGATGTCTTGGTATGATATGGCACATACAGCTGGGTGTAGGTCCCCTTAACACCGCACACCGCACACTGCCAGCAGTTTGTCCGCCACTTTTCTTATATTGTCGACTCAGCACTCCTTCGGAGGACCATGACTTCTTACGCTAATCCTTGGCTACCATTCAATCAGAGCTCTGCTCCAACCGCCAAAACCTTTTCTAGCCTAGTGCCATAAACTAAATCCCTGGTTTTGTTGCAGTTAGTAAACATATATATATTTTTTTTTATAAAAGAAGAAGGCAAACGAGTAGGCGGGTCACCTGATGGAGAGTAATCACCGCCGCCCATGGACACCCGCAAATCCAGAGGAATCGCAGGCGCGCTGCCGTCCTTTAAGGAAGAAATAGGGTTAAGGAAGGAATAGGAATTATGAGGGGGATGAGCCTCCGGACCCCGGCTGGCCGGAAAAAACACAACAGCACCAAGTGCCACTTTTTCACGCCGGATATTCGAGGGTATATGAGAGTCTCAAGGGTAAACCTACGGACGCCAGTAACTTTAACCCCAAAATATGCGAAATCGTCGAAGTGCATTTCTAATCTGAGCAGGTCACTGGAAACCAATAACAACAAGGTTTTCACTCAATGTACTCAAACATGAAGCAATCCCACGATCCGTCGGTACACGATTGGCGGTTACCGCGACATTTAAAAATAATCATAAAACCGCTTATTTTACGTAGGGGCGTTTACTGACTCAGATCGTTTATAAGTTTTTTAATTGCAAACGAACTACAAGTTATAACAAGAACATGAGTCTGGTGATTAAAACTTACATAGTTTGAGTTTTCATTGCCTTTTTATTACATTATTTAGATAAAAGTGTTTTGTCTATAACGAGAGAGAAAACATCTAGCCGCGTCTGTACTACTTTCCTTTGTTAATTATCGTTATACCGCTTTTTGAGAGCGTCCTCCTGCTAGGTGTATTACAAAATTACAATTACTCAAACCTTTGTAATAAACACTCTATTAACATCAGTTTGTTTGGCGTGGGGGCGCTGGGCAGGGGCGCGGGGGCGCGGGCGGCGGCGGAGCTGGGAACTCTTGATACCTGCCCAATGCTGCGGAAACAAAGGCAATTGTTTAGAGTGCCACTGTCGGGCATAGATTTGCTTAGTATGTAAAATTAAGTTCGCAGCCTCTTACATCGCCGTAACAAACAACGCTGGGGCCTCCAAATCTGCGTCACGAACACGAGTTTCAAGGAGTTGTAGCTTCTAGTTTATTTAGGGTATGTATTATTAATATATCTAAAGATAGTAACAATGCTGGCCTGTCAAGTAGCATGACCAAATATAAATTGATAATCTGTAAGATAAATTATTGTCATTTTATCTACAATATAACAGTTTCTTGTGAATGTGAAATAAAGTATTTATTTATTTCTCTACCCATCAAAAAAAATACTAATTGACGTAAATTTCTTTTTTTTTTCTGAGTAAATTTGTCTTAATTATACATGAAGGTGCTACAACTTGGCAAAGGTCTCCCACTTAAAGGCATTTCACTTAATTCTGTTTTGCCATGTAGAGTCAGTCCCGGCATAGGTATCAAGCTCTATAATATTATCAGTGGCTAAGGTATTCCTATAGGTATCAATCTCGTCTCGCCATCTCAACAATAAAAAAACCCAAAATAAAGATGGAAATACGGCGGCATGAATAATTACCAGCGTACTCCACGTCAGCCGAAACACGAGCCGCCGCCGCCGCCGCCGAATAATATCTAATATTTTATTTTTATTGATCCCGGTTACGGCTTCCCCCCGATTAGGCTCCCGATGCTGCCGATGCTCCCGACTTCTTTCTGTCGGGATCACGTTCGCAAACAAGTGATGTCACAAAGTTTTTTTGATAGATTTATCGATATCCTCAGCCGTTCAGGCGATTGTTTCAATAATATGTATGTTGATTATTTTGAAGTTTTGATTTATTATTATTTTTTATATTAACAAGTTTTTTATAGCTGAAAAGAGTTGTAGAGGTGGCTTACTGTTAAAATAATACTACCAACCTATAGGTTCCCCTGGGTCACCCTGGGTGTCGTAAAAGGTGGCTAAAGGACTCAGGACTACACGACTACTTTGGTGAGACGTTGAGAGTGGCAGACTGCTATAATTGCCTAGTTTTTAAACCGAAAAATCCGCAGTTTTTGCAGTAAAAACCTAACGTTTGACGCATAAGATAGACTAGTTATATAAATCAAATAAAGGTAATATATAACTAAGATCAGCAAGTAGTCTAACTTTTTAATTCATTCGTATTAACGTAATTGTAATTAGAGTAATGGTACTAACGTTAATGTTTAATTGAGTTAATTTATGTAAACATGAACTTCATCCTTTCGAACGGAAGTATTGTATATTTGATTAACACTGATGCTGCTATTAAAATGTGAACAAACAAACAAAGTTCAGCCTTAATAATTAGTAGTATTTTACAGTTTAAATAAATCAACGATGCTAACTTACAATGTAAAGGTTTGCTCAGATGAATGAACAGAACTTTAGACATGAATTTCTCTTGCAAAATATAAAGAACTCTGAATTGAGGGTTCCAAACGACGGTGCTGCTTCTATCCAGTTAATGCATTTTAACCAAGAAAATATAAGTTTGGAACGATAAACTCGTCTAACCACACACGTTCTGTCGCTCCGAGCGATCGCTTCCTTCCTCCCGACGCAGCGCTTTATCGACAAGCCACACATCAGCGATTATGCAGAGACACTATTCCCCGGATCGCGTTACTGCCACAAATAATTCCCGAGGAAATCTTTAACCGGAAGCCAGCTTATTGTTAATCGCGGATATTTGGCCCAATGTCTGCGCTCGTGTCGGCTCTTAATGTTGGTGTTGGGTTACAATTAGATATATTATGTGAAACTGTGTTACTAATATTATACTTAGAAGAGAACGTAATGAAAAATAATTTATAATAATAATTTTATTATCCATTCAGTTAAAGTTTTAAAATAAGTATTTCCAGGGTTCCTTTTTTCTTGAAGTAAACTTATAAAATACCTTTATTAACAAATAAAGCATCGTGTATGCAGGCATTGTATTATTTTTCTTAACCCTTGGGGTGCTTGTTGGGTCTGTCAGACCCGTCACTTTAAATAATTAACGATATTTTTTTTAAATATGAAACTCATCGTGGGTTGCCCCTGAGTAGCTTCGCGATATAGACTAGATCTAATTTTGCCACTGCCCGTGCAACCTTCAGAGCACTTGTGTCCGAGTAGCACGTTTCTTAAGTGCGTTTGGCTCTGAGAAACCCTACCAAGCACATTTGTGTTACCTAAAATAATAATTCAAAATGCATTTTCATTTTTAATTGATTAATGAACCTTTTTAATACATTATATTTGGTTTTATTGTAAAATTATAATCTTTAATAATAACAGAAAACATGCATTCTAAAATTTCTATTTTCTATTGTATAAAATTACGTATAATATTCTATTATCGGGTCTGTCAGACCCACCAGGCACGCCGTGTGAGTTTTAGCTACCAGGCACCCCAAGGGTTAAAATTCGCCGTTTTATACATGGAAGGGGACTTCTAAAACATCAAATAGTACAGAAACAGAAGTCTTGGTTTGAAAATGATAATTATGAAAGCTTTGTAAAAATCTCCGTTACTTCGTAAAATTAATTCAAAATCAGTTTAGAGAGCCATCACCGCCATTGTACCCTTAACAGGCGAATTATACTTCTGTGGAAACTTCCGATATCCGCAAATATTGACGGAGCGAGACACTTCAACAAAAGGTATTACGAGAAAAATTAACGCGGCCCGACTCCCGGCGGCCCCTTTTTCTAATTTTGACGATGAATCGTGAAATTCTTATCGAACTCATTCCGCTATTTTCTTTAAATATTCATCAAGCGAACTTTCTGATCATCTGCGTCTTGATTATGGACTTTTCCGTATTACGATTATCGGTTCTTTTCTTTGTTATCGGAGGTGGCATCGGGCCTGATCCATTCGTATGTAGATGAAGGTGCGTCCTACGGAATGGGTTTCCAATGGCGTATCGCATCCCGAGTGGCGTTACGCGTCCCCGGAGTAATGGCGGAATGGCGCATTGACGCGGGTCGTACCTGCGGCGGACGGCTCGAGGACCATCGTGGGGACACGGGTTTGGTGGGAATGCGGCGGCGGCGGCCGATGGCGATATTGACCGCTGTCAGATAAGGGGAGCTCTTCCATTCAAGTTTCGAGCTTATCTATGAAGCAGAGATAACATTCAGTGATTTTCACGTTTCTCAACTGTTTAAATTAATTTTATTTATTTATTTAAGCAACAAGGACTTATAGGGTTAGTAACAAATGGACTTAAGAGCTATGTTAGTACATACATAATAAAATTTAAATTAAATTAAATGAACCTGATATAACATCATTATTGAAATAAATTAAATTAATACAAATACAATTAAGAAGTACTGTTGCTAGTCATTTGATAGTTTAAATAAAAGGATCGTTGTATAAATTTAAATTAAAATCCGCAAATGCCAATGTATTTTTAAGTTGTACGCAAGTTATTACGTTAGTGGAATAGATTGCGCGCTCGCTGCGGAGTGTATTTCACGCGTGAAGTCAATCGTATGCCCTCATTTTCGGTTCATAAAAGTAGCAATATTTCCTTTATGAAGCATTAAAGAGAAATACTTGTGTCACGAGTGGCGGCAGTTTTATCAGCGGAGAGTATTCCGAACATTCAACTTGATACAACTAAGAAAGGGATCAGAGCCGTATCAAGGGTGGCCAAGAGTTCTTCACTTAAATTACAATATAATTTATAATTAAAATGTTCTTATGCTTTGTACTCAAACGTATGGTTAATATAAGTAAACTCAAACTTTTAAACTCAAGACATTTATTCGATGTCGCTATACAACTAGGCTTAATTTCTAAACTTAATACTAATAAATTATACTACAACGAAAAGGCCCCACTCAGCATGATATTGCAGCTTTAAAAATATAAAAAAGCTGCAACGCTGATTTTCAGAGAAGCCCATAACTAGCGAGTAAAAGAATATTGGTTGTTAACTACTAAAGATTTATTGTTACTGTGTAGACGTTGTAATTGTTGAATAAGCTCTGACCTAGGTACTGCTATATAGATTGGTAAGTACCATAGAAACAGGCTATATTGTTTGATTAGCTTAGGTATTACATTTATGTACAATAACCCTTACATTATATACTCCTTGGTATCTAGGCTAAGTTTTTTATATATCTACATACATGTAAGACATACATACTCCATATACAGGAACAATATAATATACGTACGGGTACTTACTAGTAAATAGACTGATTGTAATATACTAACACTGGCCCAGGCTACATGTCTCCATTGCTCGCAACAACACAGCTATCGGGGATCGAACAATAGCTCCTGACAGTGAGTTCCCGAGGGATACAATGTTTGGCTTTAGTATCGACCTCTGTCATTTTGCAATGATCTCTAAGCTCCTATTCGCTCTGAATGGGTTATGTAGCGATTTAAGTTTAATGAAAGATTATTAAGTTTCTAGGATAATGTTCGTTGACTTACTTTGCTTCTATAATATTATAGGAGTAAATTTATGCCTAAATAACCATAAAACTTTATTATTTACCACAATATAGTTATACAAAAATTTAGCAAGAATAAAATACATTATTATTCTCTATAATTATTTTTTTTATTATATTTTATAAAAAAACATACTTACAATAAAAAATATTGTAAAAAACTTAACCTTGGTTGCCACCGGCAGCGGGGATAGACCCAAGCTATCGGTGGTTAGGGCTGCAGAGTGAGGAACCTCCTCACAATACGTGCCATGTCAAGGAGAAGGACAAGCCTTCTGTATCTGACCCTTGACCCAACCTTTTAGCAAGAGCCTCTCTAGGTGTTGATCGAGGCTCTTAGCTATAAGGCCGTGTGCCGAAACGACTATCGGTACAACAATGGTTGAATCCACATCCCACATGGCGGCAACCTCGTGAGTCAAGTCAATGTACTTACTGAGCTTGTCCTTCTCGGCTTTCACGAGGTTTTCGTCATGAGGTATGGTGATATCAACCAATATTGCTCGGCGCTGAGATTGGTCGATCACCACGATACCAGGCTTAATATATTATTAATATTATTATTTTCAGCCGTAGTCATCCTACTGCTAGGCCTTCTTTCCCTTCAAGATGTTCACATACACCAATAAAATAAATTAAAGGTCTATTACTTGTTATAATAATATTATTAAAACCTGTAATAGGTACTAAACAAATTTGACCAATCGCATGAAAATAGACATTTAAAGATAACGAAACGTCTAAAAAATGTCTACCTCAGGCGGGAATCGAACCTACGTCCTCCGCAACCCAGGCGGCTGCGTTGACGATTTCATTATCTTTGAGTTCATTTGAGCGTTTTTTAACGCAAATACTCAAACAATTTTTAAAAATACATTTCAGGAGACGTCATTAATTATATAAATGTTCCCAAAATGGGGTCTACCCCTGAGTCCGCAGCTGTGTGGTAACTATTCTTCGTGAAACACGCAACTCCTGTTTCGCCGCTTATCGGGCCGAAGAGACAAAGGCTGCGCGCCGTATATAACGCGGGATCAACGGGAAACTTCCGCGACTTGTATACGAATCGGGAGGCGGCGTGGGCAGTTAGGGAGCAAACACTGGGCCTTTGTGTTGTCAAGTTAATTTTGTAGATGTGAAACCGTCCCTCGTGAGTGCAATTATTATGTTTACAAAAAAAGTTTGACACAGACTGAGACATTTAAAAAAACATACATACCTATTACAGTTCAATTATTAACTTATTTTATATTTTGAAAAAAAAATATCAGTTTCACTGGAGTAGCATTCTTTGATTTCATTTCGGTTGTAAAGTTGATAGAATACATATCATATTAAGCATCAATGTAGCACATACAGGTCACTTAGTTACTTTTATAAAATAAAAAAAATATGATGGTACGGTAAGCTAAGACTTCACGAAGCCCTACAAGTACTAGATCGATCAATTAGTCCCGAGACTTACTTGGAGATGGCGCATATATTAAAAACTCTTTTGATTTTTAGAAGTACTGGCAATGGCGGAGTTCGATGGCGCAGCGGCTAGCGCGTTCGGGTTGCGATCTTGCCCGCTAAGCAACTTTCGCAATGCCGGGTCGCCTGATGGGTGACCAATTAAAAACATCTCCAGCTCCTCCGTGCTTCGGAAGGCAGGTTAAGCCGTTGGTCCCTGTTGTTGTCGTAAGATGGCAGTCATTAAAACCCACCAACCCGCATTGGGCCAGCGTGGTAGGTTGTGGCCCAATATCCCCACGTGCTATTATTGTCCACGTGGGAGGTCTGTGCCCAACAGTGGGACGTTTATAGGCTGATGATGATGATGACTGGCCATCAAATGATATGTTTTAAATTTTATTGAAAAACAAACAATTTAAATATTTCAACTGGTAGTATTTTCACTATTTTACATCAAAATTTTGCCATGAAAAAGCTTTTTTCCAAATGGGTGCCGCGTCTGCTAACAATTGATTAAAAGCGACAAGGTATTAATGATTCAGAGCGCTGTTTGGCACTGTTTGATAGAAATAAAAAGGATTTTTTTACGTCGGTATGTGATAATGGATGAAACTTGGATTCACCATTTCACTCCGGAATCCAAACGGCAGTCAGCAGAGTGGAGAGCGGCCAGTGAAAGCCGCCCAAAGCGTCCTAACCTAGACACAACAATTTGCCGTAAAGGTTATGGCCTATGTATTTTGGGATGTGCATGGAATACTCTTCATCGACTACCTTGATAGAGTGAATCATATAAATAGCGAATGGAGCGATTAAAGTAGGAAATCGCGAAAAATGAAGAAAAAAAAGTGATCTTTCACCAGGACAATGCGCCGCGTCACAAGTCCATGATAACGATGGGTAAACTAAACGAATTGGGATTCGACTAACTTCCTCATCCACCGTATTCTCCAGATCTGGCCCTTAGTGATTACTGGTTGTTAACAGACTTAAAAAAATGCTCCAGGGCAAGAAATTTGACTCAAATATGAAGTAATCGCAGCAACGGAGGCTTATTTTAAAGCCAAAGATAAATCTTTGTACACACATGAACTAGAAAAGTTACAAAAGCGTTTTAGAGAGAGACTGTATTGCAATGAAGGAGGCTATGTTGAAAATTAAAAAAATAATTTTATCAAAAAAACTTTGTTTTAGTATTTAGTCCCAGGACTTATTAAACCAATTTAATTCTATAAAAATCGATTTATTTTTTTTACTGAATTTTAACTTATCGAAGCTTACAGATTTCTACAATAAGGGACCTAAGCAAATTAGTACTATTTGGTTAAATTGGATATATGGGTGCAAGAACTCTCTCGCAGTCCGTCTTATCCCATAAATTTTGCGGTGGTCTGTCAGCGGACAGCCGTCCATTAGCCCGTTTGGGCCCAGCGCCCGTCTGCCGAGACAATGGACACGTGAAGCCGTTGTTAAGATAAGGGGTTCATTAGGGCCGCTTGTGCGGTAAACGATACAGGCCCGCCCGCTGTTCATTCATTATGGCCGCACGTGGGTTGGTCACTTGTGTTTTTGAACAATAGAGACTGCCATCGAAGTTATCATAGCCGTATATGTTTTTATGACAAAATAACGTGTGAAAATCATCATCTAATTTAGGAAAATAAAGGCACCAATTAACTATCCACAACGTAATATAAAATGTAATTATATAAAATTATTTATCCCCAAAGGGTTAGTCGGACACCAAGCGATAAGGACCGCAAAAGCAGTTCACTGCCATAGTCCTCGTTTCCTCAAATGATAACTGCATGTGCTCAGCGTGACAGTTTGTGAGCCTAGCCGCTCTATGCTGTTGCATATATGTGCAGTCTTTGGTCCGTCAGTAGCCTTTTACGACATCCAAGGGAAGAAAGAGTTGGAGCAGCAGTATTCTATTAAGGAGAACTACGCTATAAATTAACATTTGTTGCGATTGTGTGGAGAAATAAATCATAATATCTTTTGTTTCAGGCAAGCGTCGCGTGATGGCGCATGGAGTGCGCGCGGACGGCGTGGTGCGCGGCGCTGGTGCTCGCGGCGCTGGTGGCGGCCGGCCCGCGCTACAGCTCACGCATCGTGCACACGCACGCCGGTAAGGCAGGCGCTACAGCTCACGCATCGTGCACACGCACGCCGGTAAGGCAGGCGCTACAGCTCACGCATCGTGCACACGCACGCCGGTAAGGCAGGCGCTACAGCTCACGCATCGTGCACGCGCACGCCGGTAATGCAGGCGCTACAGCTCACGCATCGTGCACACGCACGCCGGTAAGGCAGGTGCTACAGCTCACGCATCGTGCACACGCACGCCGATAAGGCAGGCGCTACAGCTCCGTCTTCCAAGCAGTGCAGACGACGACAACAAATGTTAGCCCTCAGGTACAGACACACTCCGGCTTTCGCGAAGAATTGCTCCTTAAACTAATAGCCGGGGTACCTTAGGTAAGACGTGTCAGCAAGGCGACGAATTTAAGTCTCCGTCAGAAAAAGCAATGCAGGCTGAGCCGTCTATAGGTATTGGTAGACGGCGTTGAGGTTAGAATGGAACCCACGGATGTTAGTGAACTCCACCTCAAACAGCGAATTGGTGGTGGGAGAGGAGGAAGCCGCTGTATTACCTGCATTCTTTTTAGGCACTGTCATTGGAAAAGGGGAGGAAAGAGACGTAAACAAGGAGCCACTACTATTGCAATGAAATGAACAAAGCAAAAGTCTTCCGCTTCAGCATTGGAAGAGCGTTACGACCACAGCCGACACACCGGACGGAAGGGGCCCCATACCCTCCCGGAGTGGTCGCCGTGTCCCACCATTTCCGGTCACCTACCGACACGACGATCCACTCCAAGATTATGCGCGACCTGGTAGGCAGCCTCCCAAAGTGGTTAGCCGCGGTCGGGCCCCTTTACTATGACGCGGGCGGCCAGCGGCACCACCAATTGTACGGGTGTCCCTGGCCGTCGGCGTGTCGAGTTTCATCTGCCGCTCAATGGTTCCACGGCAGAACTTTTTGGTCCACTGTTTGCAACAATAGCTGCTCTCCTGGCTCCGGTAGTGCGGCGCTGTTTCCGGAACGCGACTTGCGACGAGCACCAAGTGGCACCCGCCAAGTGATCTGCCGCCGCCTACACTGCCGCACGGTGGTCGATAACCGGGCGAGCTGGGTTCTACCATCAAATGCTCAATTAGCACCACCCAGTGGTCACATGTAGGGTCACTAGGGTACACACCTAAGGATGCGAGCATTGTTAACCCCCAGACAACCGCCATCTACTTTATGCAAAGAAAATATTCACTTGACACTGTCTAAATGTGCTGACCGCACGATGCCATTATTTAAGAGAAAAAAAATGTAGTAATTCGTGGCAGCAGAACTTTACTCAATAACTGGAATTTAAGTAAGTGATACCTAGGCCGTCTGGCCTGACAGTATCAGAAAGTAAACATACAGAACAGTATTTGTAAATCATATCACGTCCACGCCATCGACTTTTGAGTATTAAGGTTAAAAATGGCGAGTCCACAGCCACAAGCCACCAAACCATAATCCGGCTCTTTGTTGCATGATGAGAGAGCCCTCAGGTACGGGACTTTAATACCCGGGTCGATCCAATCAGACCCGGAATGAATGTCGTCGCATTTTGTAACCGAATACCCGGGTCGGATGTACCCGGGTACACGCGGCTCCGGACCAATCGACCCCGAGCCAAATTAATTATTGTGCCGGTGTACGCGGTGGATTGTTTAACTGATATAGTGTGTTATTTAATTGCATTGAATTAGACCCCGTGTTTGCGGGGATTAATTAACATTTTGGTATGCAGTAAACATGTTGGAATAATTGACAGATTCGTAAATTATTTAGATGGTATTCAATAAGCGTTGGTGCGTACGAATTTCAATACGATCGTAATGTATTGAAAAGCTACTTTCAGACGAAATGTTAGCCTGAATTCCGCTGAATAGGTTAAATGTAAAAACTGAGGTATAAAAAGATCGTGTTGAATAATCTACGGCGGGTCCTTGCACAGTCAACAGTGAGTAAGCAGGTGTTTTTATTTTTCGTTACATAAAATGTAGCACCTTCAAGGCTGTACCTAAGTAGCATCTGTCAATGAAGACTTAGTATTTTCTTTATAAAGTGTGCGGTGGGCTGGCTCGACACGATATCATTTATTTTCATTTCTTTGCGGCTGATAGGTAAAAGCCTCCCCGAGTTGGCATACCGTCGGGCTCGCGACCTAATCCCGACTTGTTTCGTGTATTTGCTCGTAATTAATTTCCCAGATAGGGCACGGCAGCGCCATTGACTCTGCTTCAATTAGTGGAATAGTTGACGCATAATTAACCGTGTTTGATTAATGACTTTAATGAATAATGCTAACTTTTCACGCCGCGCGCCGCGCCGCGCTAGTTGGTAATTACTTGGATAAATATTTGTAGCCCATGCATTGTTAAGCTCGGCGGCAGCAAGTCATTGAATGGATGACAGCGGGAATCAGCAGTTCATTTACTGTTCAACATGACAATTTGTCTTTTCAACTATATTCGTTGTATAAAATAAGCTATCACTTTAGTAGCCAGTTAAATTGACTCACATTATACGGATCTTTATTAATCCTTTTAGTCTAAGATCCGAGTATAGAACGACCTTCACCGAGAAGGTTAATGGATGAAAAGTATTTTATATCAAATTTAATATGTTAAATAATATATCGCCAGTGGGTTGGCTGAAAAATTTCATTCCAGTACCATTAATGATTAATTTAATATTAAAAAAAATATTTTTTTTACATTGCATTGGTTTGGTGTGTGTGTGTTTGTAATGAGCTTATCTTTATATAAACATAAATTTTATTTATTTAGCCAGACGGTTGCAAATTACTAATATTGTTTTGCCTGTTTACACCTGCCTACCCAATGTTATGACAGGAAAAAAATAGTCAACCTAACGTTTGCACATTCTATAGGCTTCATACTTTCGATTGGTACCCATGTACCCAATGTTATGACAGGAAAAAAATAGTCAACCTAACGTTTGCACATTCTATAGGCTTCATACTTTCGATTGGTACCCATGTAATTTATCTATTATGCAAACAAGTGCAGTATTTAAAAAAAAATATTTTTATATAAAATACTTTTCATCCATTAACCGCTCGGTGAAGGTCGTTGTATACTCGGATCCTCTACATTGTACATATAAAACACATTGAAAAAGACATATACAAAGGTGATGGTGAGGTGGATGGTGGATGGTGAGGTCTCTAGAAGATATCTCTTTGAGCCAACTCTAGCTGTGGTGTTGAAAGAGAGTCTGCGGGACTCATGATAGGTACTTATTACAAATACATATACTTATTACATTCCTAAACATACATAGTCATACATATTAATATGTATAATCATTACATACGTAACATAGATACTTCACGCTCGCTTCTCGGCAGGAATGGCGAGGCCATACATATCTTTTGCTTCATCTGAATAGGTAGTGAAACATTTGAATTTGTAGTGATGGCGTAACCCTAAACTTTTCTTGTACAATGAACAAAAATATTAAAGGCATACACCGTTGGACCTCTAACGCTCACAATACCAATCACTACAGGCCAAGAGAAATGGGCAAGCGCCTTCGATAGTGATCGAAGGCAAGCATGGTGGGTTATTGCCCAACCTTCCCATGTGCTATTTGTTCATGCGGCAATGCCTATGCCCAGCAGTGGGACATTTATAGAATATTGATGATGACGCCTGTCGTTGGTGTGCAGGAGCGATCCGCGGCATTATCGTGGAGCCCGCGTCGCGACGCCTGGAGCCAGTGGAGGTGTTCCGGGGGGTGCCGTACGCGGGCAGCCCCCCGCGGCTGGCGCCCCCGCCCCCGGCCCCCAGCTGGCCCGGCACGCGCCTCGCGGACGCCTTCGCCCCGGTCTGCCCGCAGAAGTACCCCGACATATCGAACAAGTAAGTACCAAGAACGAGAACCAGTAAGTAGGTTTAACATGTAAATGTGCCATAATCCTCCAGAATAATAAAGTCATCACTACAAATTGATAGTCATTGGCTTAATTACCTCCCTTGTCAAATCTGAGGAGGTATTCCTAAGCGATGGCTTTGCATCAAAAAACTTGTAACACAGTTTTTGAACTGAACGCAAGACTTGCAGTTTGAAGGTCAAGCCAGTCGACAATCATAACGAACAACAAACAAAACATACAAACCGGATGTTGATGCAAAGCTTTATGGTAAGAACGACATATTTTGTAATAGGTTTTCTTGTTTTTGACTTTTATCCGATTCGAAGGACTAAATAAGCTTATGAGGGTTTACGCATTTCGGTTTCCCATACAAACTTCCAAGTCGCAATTTTTCAAAACCAATAAGCCAATTTTGATGAATCTTTGCATGCTGAAGTAAAACACAGGGATCTAAATAGTTTGTTGAAAACATATTTTAAAAATGTTTATTTAATTGAGTTATTGCGATTTTTAACTTTCTATATTGGACTCTAAATCGCAATAGCTCAGCAGTGGACCAACACGGGCCGATTGCGATGATGGTGATGATGACGATGCTGAACAGGTCGGTTATGATACATGTAACTGCCTGAGTTGACTTCTGTAATTGCACTGAATTTATTTCACCAATCATTTACACGAATGAACGCGGCACCGAATTGGCGGCGGCGTAAGCGTTACGCCGACCGACCTAATTAATAAAACAAACGTGCGGTTCTGTACACTTTATAATAAATTGATCAGAGGCTTTGTTCTTTGGGACCTACTAGCTTCCATCTTTTGGGAAACTCATGCTCTTATTATTATAATATTCAATTATTGTTGAATAGACGATCATTTCAAGGGCATCAATTATTATTATGAGTTACTATTTTTAATGTGCTAAGATAAGTTAGCATTGAAATATATGTATTCCACCACTTTTCGAGATCATGACCAAGCCTCACTGCTTAGGCTTAGCCTAGACTCAGGAAGATATAATATTGTTAATTACTTGAAACTAAAAAAAGATTCTAACGCATTTACCGATTTATTTGTTTTGTAAACTGATACTATTTAATAGTGAAATCTTAAGAAAGCCAAACTAAATTTCCTGAATTTAATTTAAAATCACTTACCCCGTCTCCTTTAAGCACCCAGTCAAATTCGCCATGAAAGGGGTGTTATGTTCCGTGGCAGCTCTTCGTTAAATCATCCCCTCAGTTTACATAAGGGTCATGTGATACGCTAATGTAGTTAAATAATAAAACTTTGCTTTGATAACACACTCCTAATTTCACAAACATATTTGCAGTAACATTTATATTTGTGTGGAAATGGGTTCGGAGGGTTTTTACATCAAAGTGTCCCAAACGTATGGGTCAAGGCATCTCTTCAGGCTGACTCAATTACAAGATTTATTCATCCAATTTCGTATACCTACAGATGTTCCTTTCGGGGCTTTCTAAAAGCCTGAGATACGGCCCCGATTCTGCAGGAGGGACCAATAATGCGAATTAATTAAAAGCATACGGACCCGCACTCAATGAGGCAGCAGCGCGACGAAAGCTTGTATTCATTCAACTTTGATTACATTTTTGGAATGTTTATGACGGATGTTATTGTCTTGGCTTACTTGGCTTTGATTGAAGTAAAATTAATTCACGTACATTACTCTAATGAGGCTGGAGAATTTCATTCTGTCGTTGTTCAGTTAAGACAAAATAGGTACAATTCGTGCCCTTAATCAACGATAAGAAGAGGTATGACTAAATTCTGTGACATTTTGATGTCTCAAGTCACGATTACGTGTGAAACCGATGTGAAACTGGAGATAGTTACAACCGAGACATTTAAGGATTCGCTACGGTAACAACATAAGCTACGCCTGATCATTCGTGTCTCTTTCAAGAAACATAATAAATAAAGTTGGTGACCGTTTTCCCAGGAGTGCGGCGTTGTCGAGGATGCCGCTCGGCGCCTACAACGAGCTGAAAGCTACCATCCC
The DNA here is from genome assembly GCA_963921215.1 of Scoparia ambigualis. Lineage (NCBI taxonomy): Eukaryota > Metazoa > Arthropoda > Insecta > Lepidoptera > Crambidae > Scoparia > Scoparia ambigualis. The sequence goes on along the minus strand of OY992505.1, from coordinate 39,216,577 downwards.
CTTCCTCGCCAACCAGAGCGAAGACTGCCTCTACCTCAACATCTATGTGCCCGGTAGCGGTGAGTGTAACTACATCACAACATCAAATATTTTAGTACTAAGTAGGTAAATCTAAGTAAATTTAATAATCAAAGCATCTACGAGTTTGTCAAACATAAAATAACTTTACTTTATGTGCTACATTCGCATATGAGTGACATAAAGAACGTACCTACTTGATTTACCCTTCGTGGTTTAAAAACTGCTTCTGCTACCATTATGGGAAGTCAAAGGTGCTATCATTAATTAAGGTGACTGCTAAGAATACATTCAGCAAGATTGAGTGGAACGTAGTAGAAATCGTGATCTGTATTTAGAAGTAGTACATCGAATGTTTAGCCACGTGTAAAAAAATTAAATACACTCGTTGTGCAAAGTTTGTCAAGCGTTGAATTGAATCTATGAATGCAATGAGCAATGACAGTGTTTAGCAAAGCATACAACGATATAATTATCGGCACTCAGATGAGACGAACGACAAGCGTTGCTCCGTTGTAATATAAAAAAGTAGGAGGGCCTTTTAGTAGTGGAATGGTATGGTAATTTATTCCATAATATAACTTGGCATGTGGTAATTTATACTAATGATAAACTACGCTTAATATTTTTAGCCATAAGAAATTTAACATAATTGTTTTAATCATAAATACAATCACCATAATCATGTTTAAGCATAAAAATTTCAACCATAATTTTAAAAAGGTATAAAACCATAATGAATATAAGCATAATCATCTTACGCAAAATAAGTTACTCCTAAGATATTAGACAACAATAAAAAATTAAGCATAAACATTGCTCTTATGACAAAAATTATTAGGTGTGTGCATTACGACAAAATGAAAATTATTAATGCATCTCTAGAGTTACTATACCACACTGAACGAATACCAACAACATAAAATAATATCCAAAAAAATTAAAAACTACTATCATGAACCAAATGTTCTAAGAGAAAAGGTAAGTTTTGTAAATTCTTTTTAGATGTGCCGCACTTGGCCCAGCAATGAGACTATACCATACAAACCGATGTACAATGACACCGGGCACCTAAAGTCCGCTTCAAGTCACTTAACAGTCTAGTTTAATTAACGAATTCACAATCAAATTGAGAAACGCGTCACCCACGTATGACTTGTCAGCCACCTCGGCTAACGTCTAACGTTTCCAATACTCGCCAATCAAAGCTAATTAAAATATTACAACAATCGGTGATCCGTCGCCATCTTATCGCTACGCCGCTAGCTAACCCAAGTGTGAATGCGTCACCGACGTCACACTGATGGCTGTCAGCCAAAAAGGACGGCTGTCCTGTCATAGTCTTTACAAATACAAATTGGCGCGTTCTAGTTCACTGTTTTTTATTTCGAACAATATCTATAACCTTTATGACGAAATACTATTATGCGAATATACACTATGCCTAAAAACATTATGCAAATTATAATTAATTATGCATAAATATATTAGTCTTAATTATAATTATGCCACAATAAATGTGCTGCAAAATATCAATTATGCCAAAGTTATAATACGCAAAAAACAATTTTTGCCAAATTCGTTATGCCAAATTATTTTAGGAATAAATAGATTATATCAACGAAAGATATCCCGATTGGTATATATCATGTTGATGCTGGGCCACACCGATGTACTATGTCAGAAGGCCTTGATACCAACCAACCCTTGCGGTGGTTCGAATTATTCGGGATTTAGAGTGAAACGCGCTTCCACCTTTGGCCTTATCATCAGTTACCAACATAAAGACCAATAGAGCATGAGCCCGTGAACCCCAGACCTTCGTTATTTTATAAAAGCTGAAAGTTTGTCAGCGCCTGCTCTCAACGCAGGTAAGAACGATGGACCATTATGAAGTTTGGGTTAACGTGGCTTTGGCAGGTAAACGGTATTAAAGGTGTGTAGAATACCGACCTCAATTCATTAAATAATAAAGTGTGATTTTTTGGTATAACCTTCAGAATATTATAAAAAATTACGTTATTCATTGCCAGACACTTAACATCGTGGCATCCCCTTGCCAGACACCCTTAATGTTCATGAAATTATAATAATTCTATTTACGTTATAGTACAAAAGCTGATTTTATTTAAAATACTTATGTAATAATTAGATGATGTTTCCTCACTAGCCAGACACTTTTGATAGTTTCAACCCCTATCAGACAAGCATGTAAATTTTTAAAAGGATTTGTGATTAGAATGACTTATGCAAATAAACTTTTTGGCACAGATTTACACTAAAAAACTTTGTAAATTTTAAAAACGATGTAACAACTAGGTACCTCAAATTGTTAAAAATTTAAATTTATTTTGTCAATGTTATTAAAAAAAAACAAAATAAAATAATACTAAAAATTTTATTAAATATACATTACAATGTTTACTAGAAAAAAACAATCAGTCTCAGGAAACCTCGAAAGGATTCGAACACATGCATGACCTTTGGATTGCCAGTCCACTGCTCTCCTTTTTGGTTGGTTGTTTTTTCTTGTAAACATTTTATCCTATATCTATATAGTATATAGCATTGTGAATGCAAAAAAATCAATAATAAAGATGTACATTACAAGTTATTACAAAGTATAAAAAAATAGATTGATGACATTACAGACTATAATAGGATTATTATTATAGTGTATAAACGTGCTTGTCTGGAAAGAGGTTGGAATATCATAAATGTCTGGCTAGTGAGGAAACATCGACTAATTACTACTCAAGTATTATATATAAAAATCAGCTTCTATACTATAACGTAAGTAGAATTATTATAATTTCATGAACATTAAGGGTGTCTGGCAAGGGGTTGCCACGATGTTAAGTGTCTGTGTTACCTGTGTTGGGAGCACGCGCTGACAAACTTTCAGCTTTTATAAAATAACGAAGGTCTGGGGTTCGCGGGCCCTTAGACCACAAGTGCTAACCTGTAGAAATAATAAAAAGAAAAGCATGCTTTAAGGCCGTGTGTGTTTAGGCGCGCGCGGCGTGGAGGCGCCGTACGCGGTGGTGGCGTGGCTGGGCGGGGCGGCGCACGCCTGGGGCTCGGCCAACGCGCTGGACGGCGCCGTGCTGGCCGCGCGCGCGCACCTTCTCGTCGTCACCCTCAACTATAGGCTAGGATTATTAGGTAACTATTCAGTTCCCAAAGAGCGGGTGACAAAACAACATTTTCGCTCCTGGCTTCCCTCACAGCGGCAAGATCGTAGTCGAGCGGTAGTAAAACATATCACAGCACATTGAGCTTAGCACATACTAATAACGAATTCGTATCATAAAACTCCTTAGGGTAATAGAGCAATTTAATTTAAGAACTAACAATCGTCAATAATTTTCAATTTATGACGTTAAACCAAATTAAAGTTTAAGTTACGATTACAATAAAGTTCGTGCTGAGGCTACTGTTGTCTTGTTACTTGAACATTAGTGATTCCTGTAGTTAGGCAGTGACGCGCAGTGGTACAATTTGTGGCATACCTAGTGGGTAAACGGCGTCATGTTTGATTAGAACGTTATGTATGTAAATATTATACTCTGTTAGAATTACCTCTACCAAATAACCAGACGCTTAAAATCACAACATTGAGTTACGTTTACTCTCTGTAAATAAAACTTCAGCTTGTTAACGTTGTGTTTTATATATTATTTTTATTTTAAAAGCTACGGCAATAAAAGAATTTAGATACCTATCTATTTTATAAAGTTTGTTTGAAATACAACCAGTCAATAAATGGTTGAATGTAACTAAGTAGTACTGCGATATACCTATTTGGCAACTTAACAAGATCACGAAATAATATCGGAAGTAAGCCAGTCATAGACATAAAAATAGAGCGAGCTCCACCCTGCCAAGATACCTTCTATCGCGTAATTTATATGAGCCATAAGTTCCGCTGCGCCTCTCTGGTGCAAAACGCGGCCGCGGATTCAATTTATGGTACCGGGGCCGCCGTGACTAGCTCCAGGAAATTTGATAACTTACAATAAGTACATTAGCTGGGAACAAATGGATAAAGTGTTTCATACATTATGTCTACAAGTTAGCTATCATATTTCATTGCAAATGTATTTTATAACCATGAAATTATTTACATGCATGAAAACTTTGGAAAGTAGGTTTTATACACACTCAGAAATAATTTATTTTACAATATGTGTTTAAATTCTCTTTAGTTGTCTAACTAGACACCTTCCTTTTTAACCTTTCTGAGTGAACCTTAGATACTCCAAAAAACCAAACCAAAAACCTGATTATTTCATCCAAGTCATATAAAACACCGTAACCGTAGCGGTGAAAGAATACTACCACCCCCTTTGGGTGTCGTAAAAGGCGACTAACGGACTATAGACTGCACATACATTCAACAGCAGAGCGGCGATGGGCTCACCACCTGTCACGCTGAGCACATGTGCAGTCGCTATTTGGTGAAAAGTGGACTATGGCAGGGCGACTGCTTTTGTGGTCCATATTGCCTATATAGTCCCTGACTAACCCTTCGGGGATAATAAAGTGAAGTGAAGTAAAAGTCACAATAAAGTGATGGCATGAAATATAATAGAGAAAACTTATCCGTGTCGTCTTTTTATAGTACGCTTAAAAAATACTATACTGCATTGTTTTGTTATCTGTTTCTTATTCTAGTACTTACACTTATTAACCTACATTGGCCACGCGTGAAGGATTAAGACTATATCCCCCTTGTGCTATTGTATGTGACTTGTGAGGAGGGCCCAGCGGCGAGACGTTATTAGATGAAGACAATTTATAAGTCTCGTAAACAAGCGAATGGTTATAGAACGTCACAAATGTCACACCTATCATATCAGTGATAATGATGATCCCTCGGACCAAATATTGGTCCGAGGATGATCCTAATCTAACGCGTAATGTTGTGATCCGCTCGCTCATACTATATTTCGCTCAACATCGTTAGGTATGTAATGTATATTCGTAACAATTATTGTTGTCACCGGCCGGGACTACTGGCAGTTTGCAACGCCATGCGCGATCATTCTGTTCCTTAAGTTTTTTCGAAATCTGTTGACTAAAATTGACGCTTGTGCTCGTAGCCGGGAGGTGAGCATTTATCGTCAACATGACAAATAAATTTTGCGTAGTGTATGCATTGTCCGAGAGGGCGAAAAACGAATAAACAATGTGCAGGTTACTTAACGACCGGCACCCGGTCGGACCCGGTGCACCGCGCGGGCGGCGCCGCGGCGCTGGACGTGGCGGCGGCGCTGGCGTGGGTGCAGCGCAACGTGGCCGCGTTCGGCGGCGACCCGCGCCGCGTCACGCTGGCCGGCCACGCCGCCGGCGCCGCGCTCGCCAACGCGCTGCTCATGATGCCCGACACCAAAGGTAGCTAACCTTAGGATTCTAGCATGGCGCTTCAGCTTGGCTGAAAGCTCCTCCATCTGAGGAGACACGTTGGCTCTCTGTCTCTTTTACCGTATGCATAACGAGAGGTATTTAGATAAGCTCATCGAACTGGTGCCACCGTCGTGTTTCCACTAAGTGCTACTTCATCCAACCAATTTCCAGAGAAACACCAGAGCTACAAAACAAATTCAAATGTGGAATGAGCGATTCTCAGTTCTTTAACAGTGAAAATCACTGTCTTAAGTTCAGAAATGTCATAAAGGGAGAAGGAGCCAGAAATCTTTAAGTTGCCGAAGGGAGCTGACGTGTTCTCACAAGCACATGTGTCCAGGGTTGGCGTCGCGCGTGCTGCTGCTGAGCGGCTCGGCGTTGAGCCCCACGGCGCTGGCGCCCGACACGGCGCTGGCCCGGGAGCACACGGCGCAGGCGCTGCGCTGCACGCCCGACTCCTCCACCAGCGAACACTGGTACGACAACTTCGTTTATTACCACATGATTATCATGAAATACCCACCATTGTTCGTCCGCATTTCCTAAAATAGAATTTTTGTCCTAGGTTGATAGAATGTATCCGCGCGCGTCCGCTCGCCGCGCTGCTGGCGGTGGAGGCGCCCAAAGCCCGCTTCCTGGCCGGCTGGGCGCCCGCCGTGCCGCTGCAGAGGGACCCCGCGCAAGGACAAGCCCCCACCAAGGCCCTGCACGCCAGCGAGGCGTTCCTGGACTGTGCGCTGGCGGTGGTCGTCGCCACTACTGAAAGCTATCAGTTCTTTAGCGAAGATGATGTTAGACACGGTTTTGAAGAAGAGCATAGGTAAGTGAGACTACAAAATGAAAAATGTAAATATACCACATTCAATAATCAAAGTAAAAAAATAAGATACAATCTAAATATGGTCCTGTCTAAAGTAGCACAGATTCGAGCACTCGATCTATTCTCCAGAAACCGTATCCTCCGCACGTACGTGCGCAACGTGTACCGCTACCACCGCAACGAGATCTTCGCGGCCATCCGCAACGAGTACACGGACTGGGAGAAGCCCATCCAGCACCCCATCAACATCCGCGACGCCACGCTGGAGTCGCTCAGCGACGCCGCCGTGGCCGCGCCTGCGCTCAGGGTCGCACAGCTTCACGCCCGGAGGGGGGCCAGGACTTACTTCGCACACTTCGCACATCAAAGCAGGGACGCGGACTACCCACAGGTACTTTCAATTTATCAAAAGCAGCCTGCAACACTGAACTGCTGCACACCAGACGGGGGGCCAGGACGCCAGGAGGGGTGTCAAGGCGTATTACGCTCATTTCGCTCATCAAAGCACAGATGCGGACTACCCACAGTAGCTTAAATTTATCATAAAGCTGAGCAGCTGCACGCCAGGTGTGGGTGCCTAGGCATGCTTTGATGACAAAGCAAGAACGCGGAAGCAGGGACTTGTAAGTAACAAGTAACATTAATTATATTAAATAACCAAGACCTACCTCGCGCGCTTCGCTCGTCAAAGCAGGGTCGTAGACTACCCACAGGTAGGTTTAATGTATTCAATCCACTAGTGATTCCATTAGGAGCGTGCGCTGCTGCACACCTGGAGGGGGAAGGAATACCAATTTACACCCTTAGCTCATTAGAGTAAACTACAACTAGCGAAACGTATTCCTTCTTTGACTTGCATGCGAAGTAGTTAGGACTACTTATTACTACTACTTAGAACTACTTTTCGAAAACAACATGAATGTAAGCATAAAGCATATTAAATAAAAAAAACAGTCGAAACCGAACGAACGCGTAATGAATTCATTTCCGCACAGCGAATGCGTTCTATAGGTACGTGGAATGTATTCGTGTTATTTGAATTACAAATGCAAATTCATATTCACTCAAATTCTCTGTATGACGCCGCAACTCCCGAGCCGCGCCAGGGGCACCCGTATCATTAGCCCCGCGATTGTCGTGCGTAATTAAAATCATAACGCGTTTTGATGTAAACTCCATTATTATCTAGTAGGCATCTCTTGTTCTTCATCAAGGGCAGCATAACTTAGTTCCGAGTTTAGCATTGTAAAGTTAACACAGTTAGTAAGACGCTGAATAATGGACCGAATCAAGTTAATGGCGGCGGCTTGCGCCCGCAAGTGTCCTTAAGCCCGTGATTATCGCGGCTCGGCGACATGTTACGATCATTGTACTTTTATTGAGCTTTTACTTTATATTATTACGCCATTTGCGTGCAGATATGTTTTACATGCGACACCTTATATTCAGATTCATCTTAACTGATCGGTTGAAAGTAACGGCAGATTAATGGCTACCTAATATATTTTAAAATAGAAGGCAAAGTGTAAAATTATATATCTACGAGTGGCGCATTTCAGGTACTTCCAGGACGGAACTTTTGAAAATGTTGCCACCTGTATCTGCTTTGTAGCACAAAATTAACCTCATTCAAAGTCATAGGACAACAATGCATAATAACTAAGGTCTTAGAGAGAATTAAGCATACGATGTTGTATTATTCACGACTTCATGAAGAGTGTACGGCGCTCTCGTACATACAAAAGTGACGTAAATTCTGGTTGTTCTTCAACTCATGGTTAATGTTGATCTTTAGATCTTGGTCTAGCATGAAACCTCACGATACTAAAAATAGTACATATTAAATGGAACTATTAAATCTTTCAAACAGTCCAAGCTATCCTCTGGAATAACTTACCTTTTGAAATGAGTCACTCTAAATCACTTTCTACCTTCAAATCTAGACTTCACAAGCATCGTTAAGCTCAGTATTGTGTTCGTAACATGTTATAGTATTTAAGGTTCGCACATTTTACAGCCGCGAGAGGCCGCAGCACGTCGAATGGACCCAAAGGTACTTCTATGCTATGGTCTATCGTACATAGTATAAAAGGTGCGAAAATGATGTAGGATGATTTTTAAATGCGATGCGGTGCGTTGCGGCCGTTGCGGCTCTTTCTAATGAGAAGGTACACAAGTCTTTAATGTATGATTTATATATGTATTAGTATGTATTATTATAATCTATGTATGTTTGTTTAGCGGTTAGGCAGCGTGAGCAGTGAAACCTTGCCCTACTTCCTCGGGCTCCCCCTAGTGGGGGGCACCCAGGCGGCGCCCAGGAACTACTCGCGCGGAGACGTGGCCGTGGCCGAGGCGGCCGTGGCGCTGCTGGCGGCTTTCGCCAAGACCGGCGACCCATCCCCGAGGGGCGACGGCCATAACGACGCTGCGTCGTGGCCGCGGTACGAGTTGAACACACAGCAGTATTTGAGCATCAGTGAGTGTAACACTTTATTTTACTTGTTTTCTATGTAAGACTTTGCTTTTCATATTAAAGCGTAATACTTAAAGTAAAATTTAATTAGTAACGTAAATGCTACAATGGGCATGACAGGTGGAAGACGGAAACGTTCTCGTTAAAGTTTAGGTCAAGTTTAATGAAAACCGACGAGCTTACACGAGCATACGAATGTTAGGAGACTAAACGAAACAAAAGAAGTGTCAGGAACGTGGTAAATGGAAAACTGTGGTGTCTCTCTACCTCTTCTAAAAACGTGTGATTTAAATCGTAGAATCTGATTAATTAGGTCTAATGAACAATCCAATTAAACTACTGAGTTATCTGTGAAATGTAAACCCGCCAACCAGCATTTGGCCAACGTGACCTAATCTCCCCAGCGCTATGTCCATATGGGAAAACCTGGCACAGGTTTTCATCAGTGGGACTTTTATCACCTGATCATGATGATGATGATGTTTGCGCAGGCACCAAGCTCCGCGTGAAGAGCCACTACCGCGGGCACAAGATGGCGCTGTGGCTGCACCTGATCCCGCAGCTGCACCGGCCGGGCGCGCCGCCGCGGCACCACCAGTTCCGCTCAGTGCACCCGGACATGTTCGCTGGTGAGTTTTAGTTATAGAGGACACCATTTTTTTTTAATAATTTATAGTATAATTTTATGCAAATTTTCAAAAATATCCATGAGCCAGTTTCGAACCTGCCACTCTTTGAACATTTCGGGTCAGGTCACTACCAACTCACTTTTTTTAAGTCAAGTGAAAATGCTTTATCAGCTTACTCCGCGATCAGACGTCACCTCAGTGTTATGTGTGACTCTTCTCCCGTCTGTCGACCAGTCTAAGAGGCTCTCGGGGAAGGCATAGGTATAGACTAAAAACCTCATTGCTTTTCTCCTCTCTGGCACAGCTACACCTTAAACATTGAAAATATTGTGGTAATTTTGCGGTGAAGCACTTAAGAACTAAAGTCTCAGTGTTGATTCAGATTATAAAAGTTATTTAAATGTTTATATTTTAAAGATATTTCTCTTCTAAACTGCCAATGCAACTTTCTGGATTATAAAACAAGATTCGTTATTTGGCCTCTCAGTCTTGGCAACGAAACGTACGATTACGATACGAGGTACGATTTGGCGGGAATTTAAACTTGCGGAAAATGAAAAAAAAATTAAAAAAATTTAACGCAGTTCATTTTAAATTTTGCGTTCACGATGCATAAAATCTAGCACAGAACCGAAATAATCGACCTTGTTCATACTAAAGTAGTCTCTATGTGTATCACAACACGGTACAAAGTCAAGTGGAGAGCGCGGCCAGCGCGCCGCTTGGGGTCTGACGGAATAGCGAGTTTTTACGTGCGGCCAAATATGGCCGTTTGGGGCTTGAGGGGTTAAATTAGTTATTCGAGCTTAGCTTGCTTTGGTGCTATATATAGGGAAGGGAAGATTGACAACAATGAAGCAGCAGTCATCGTCTACACATCGTCTAGGAACGAAGCCCGACTTTGGAACGAAGCTGCAAGTTTATTTAGTGCTGAAAAACACCACTTGTGTTTTATTATAGCAAACTTCAATCAAGTCGTTAACTCTGTATGAATTTATATCGAATAATATTTTTCTAATAATACCCGCTGTAGTTCACACTGCATACTGCGGTTTTCCGCGTACACGTACGCAGCCAGGAAACCCTTTGATGCTGATGTACGTTCGGATAAGGCGGTTCCACGGCCCAACTGAACCAGTTTACATTGTAACGCGCATCTCTCGGGACTGCGGCTTGTTACCAGCGCCCATTAGCCAAAGGAACACCCTCATTACCGCTTCCACTCGACGAATGCCCCGAAACACTATCTGGGACGCAGATATATCCCAAAACGTTTCCGCTAAAGGACGATTGAGTTTTGCACTTTCCGACTTGCGAATGTTTCAATTGGGGGATTAGAGTGATTTGATGTGACTGTAATGTTGATTACTTTAAACTAATGTCTAATTATATTCAGAACTATTACAACAAGGAGTTACATCCTAATAGTTTGGGTTTGAGTGTTAGCTACTTGATAGGTAAGGAAAAATGTAAGGTTGTAATATTTTATTGTAATACAAACTTCGTTTTCGCCGAACACAAAGAGCTTTTGATATCATCGGGCATTGAGCCGTGTTCCATTCACTCCATTGATATGAATATCATCCGCGCTATTCAGAGTGCGTCTGCTTGCTTTTACGGAGCATATTCCTCAAGCGTGGTGCCTCACAGGCAATGCTTTAGGTGTGGAACTAATAAAGAGTTTTACTGCTGGCTCCGAGAAGATCCTTCAATTGCTGTATTAGGAGAAAAAATGGGTCCATGTCCGCCTCCGTTTTGCTGATAACCAACACTGAAATATCGCTTTCCTATAAGTTTTTCGAGTACAAAAAGGTGGACATTTCAATGAGATACGAATTTTCTTACTGATCTAAAAATTCTTTATCTACAAAATAGGTGTTGCCCTAATGTTGTTATGACGGCGCTAACAACGCGGCCTTTGCAAAACGGATTTAGGTTCGTTTTAATAACCACTATAAATAAAAAAACATATTACCCCTTCTAAATAACGCCGCCTCCTGGAAAATGATGGGAACTTATGACATAAAATTTGCCTGTTTTTTTTGTTATCGTGACTGTCCAAAATCTTATTGTACATTATTACTACATGTAGTTTTAAACCACTTTATTGGGATTCTGTTTTCCCCCGCCCCAGCGGGGTACGGGTACCTACGTGATAAATGCAGGTCAAATTTTACTTTATCTAAATATAATTTATAAACGTATTTCATTGTAAAATAAAATATTGATAGGCTCTAAAACAGCCTATTAATATTTTAATTTACATATTACATATTACCTTCTTTTCAAGACACTAGACTAAAATCAAATCAAAATGTTTTTTGAACAAGAAAACATAAAATGGACACAACTAACTCCAAAGCATTTGAGCAGCTTTTGATTTGATTTGGAACCTACCAAAGAGAAATAGGAGTCTTTTAGTCTGCGAACCGGCTCCCTTTGTAAGCATTTATGTCCAAAAATTTAAGTTAGGCTCCCAAAATGACTATACAAATTAAAACGATTTTAGGGAGTAGGTACTTCTCAATGGGAACACCAAGCGAAGGCTATAAAGCTAATTGCTCGAATCCTTTTCGGTGTTGAAGCGTTGTCGACAGTCGGCCGGCTCGTTTGTTCAAATACGCCGTTTGTCACCCCACATCAAACGATAATGAAGAGCGCTTTGTGCCCGATTTCCATCTGAGCCGCTGTGATGTTTCAAATTTCGACGAATTTAGACAAGTAGTTAGCCAAAACACTTTTAATACCCGCCCGATTGCTTTGGGACTAGAAAACTAGGTACAACTTGCCGTCTGAAACATGTTGCCTTTACACTCTAAGCGAGACACTCGTGGAAGCGACATGGTAGAATGTTTTGTATTTCAGAGGTAATACGATCGCTTCTCATGATACGTGGTGACGACGGGAATTAAGTTTTCTTGCTACTAAGGGCTTTGTGTTTCGTTTGCTTTACTTAGCACAGGTGATTAATTAAGCCAGCGCACGATAGCAAATAGCCTTTACACACTGGCTCTATTGTGTGACATTTCTAACGTTTAGTAAATTAAGTCATTAATTTGTACTACGCTCCTCTATAGAATTTTTAATGTCATCTACAAAAGCAATCACCTCGCCTGTAGTAATAATGATACAGCAGCCTAATTGTTCGTTAAAAAAGTGATTAATGGCATCCATACAAAAGCCGAAGAAAGCCAGAAGCTGCTATTAATTGTCTTTGATGGCGTCTCAAATTCCATGATAATGGGAATGCAGGGTGAGGCCAGGGTGAGGCCGGGTGAGGCCAGGGCGAGGCCTGGGCTTTGTGGCGGCGCGCCGGTAATGGCCCGCCGCCGACACTGATACCCATTGTTCTACCGCGATTACCTCCGGGTAAGTTTTCCAGCCAACTACGAACAAAAGGGTTTTTCACTATGCACTCACGCAATTTATCTCACGTTTAATATTATTTCATAACGGGCAAGCGCTGAGCCCTTATCTCACCTGATGGGAAGTGATGATAACGCTGTACAACCGGAATACTTAACAGCTGTTAAGGATTTTGCAATCTCATAACTTATCTTCCTACTGCAACAGTGATACTATATAACATTCTAACAGGCTTAGAAAAGATATCTTTATTGTTAAAATTTTGCATTCACAATGCTATATGGATATAGGTTAAATATTTACTAGAAATAAAATCACCCACGACCTTTGGATTGCCGGTCCACTACTCTAACCGCTGAGCTACCGAGACATTTAACATTTTATCCTATATCTATATAGATTCACAATGCAAAAACATTTTATAAAATGTAAAAATAAAATCGTGGATTCGAATCCCATTCGAGTTCCCAGAGACTGGTTGATTTTTTTCTAGTATACATAAATTTATCTTAGAAAAGATGGTGGTTAGTATTTATAATATGCCCAACAACAACCTAAAGCTTGATTCACACATATCAGTGAAGTCATAGTTCCGGCACAGTACCGGCACAGTGCGAAATATTCTTTCATACATTCTCTATGACCGCATCCCCACTTGTCAGTGTCAGTGACGACACAGTGCTTTTCATAGAGAATGTATAAAAGAATATTTCGACAATAGAATATTTCGGCGACACGTCTTAGACGACCCCGATGATGCAATAACGATTGCAAACGCGCCAAAGCCCGACACTACACACCCAGCCACACTAAACTTGCACACTAGTTTAGGACCAAGACACCGCACTCGTAGAATAAGTGTGCGTAGACCCGGTTCACACCCGCCCGGTGGCAGGTACATTCGTAATAATGTACCTGTTACTCGCGTACCCCCCACGGCACGGTAAACCCGAGCCGAGGTACCGTGCCTCCTAGAGGCGCCCTCGGGTTTAGCCGCTCCCTACCGGTTCGAACCCCCAGAGGCTCTGGGGGGGGATCGGAGACTCGCTTGCGAGATGCCATCCCCCACCGGAATCCCTCTGGGGAATTACGACCACTCACGGCTTGAGGAACGCTTCAAGTTTCTCGCCGCCCCCAAACAAGCCCGGTAACGCTGTAAAGTCATCTGCGACCGACAGCACTCACACACAAAAAAAAAAAAAAATTTCGGCATTAAGGAATATTTAATCTACCGGCACTGTGCCGGTACCGTGACGGAACTGTAACTTCACTGATATGTGTGAAGCGACCTTAACCGAGTAACATATTGGATTGCCATTGTATTTAGAGCTGTGTGGCGGCTCATTCATAGAATACCACCGACCCATCTCTTGGGTGTCGTAAAAGACGACTAAAAGACTAAACACTGCACATACATCCAACAGCAAAGACCAGCGATGGGCTCACCACCTGTCGCGCTGAGCACATGGCCAGTTGTGATTTGGTGAAACGGGGACTGTGTCAGTGGACTGCTTTTGCGGTCCTCATTTCCTGGTCTCTGTCGGGGTTAGTCAGGGATAAAATAAATAGTCGTTTCACGAAGACTCCGTGATCAGGACCTACTGATTTTGACTAAGTAAATGATGACCATTGCAATAATAGTAGGTTACATACATGTTTCCTTTTTAAAAAAATATTTTTGTATTTTTAATTAGTAAACCGAAATAATTAGAATGTATGGTCTTCCTACATTTTTATGAAGTGAAAAAGATACGTTACGTTATCTGCCATTGACAGATTACTACATTTAACATGTAAATCTTCAATAAGGTTTGCTATCATCGCTGTACCTGTAAATTATGAAGAAGTTTTATTTGTAACAACGAGGAGTAGGATGGCCATGATTTTAATATTCATAGTTATCAACTTTACTTCCCGGACAAAAAAATGAAAAATGGAACACTGGTAAGTAAGTTTTATTATTATTGCAATGGCCATCATTTACTTAGTCGGAATTAGTAGGTCCTGATCACCGATAAAAAGTCTTTGTGTATATGTATGTATGTATTTAGCATTGTCTTAGTGGCGACATGCCAATGCCCCGATCCCATCAATGCCTTATCCTGCTTCCTATGCGGAGTGTCACATTTTCCGGAAAATTTTGATTAGTAGTATTTGAGTAGGTAGTTGCCAAATAGATGTCTAATTCACATTTTTTCTAATCAGTTTTAAACACTACGTCATTTATATCATGTGGCTATCCTACTGCTTCTCCTAGGTAGAAAGATTATTCGTTATTTATTTTTAGCCACTTTTAGAAAGTTACATTCATTAATTATAATGAAGTGAGGAAACTGAGGTAAGGATTCCTATTATAGCGATGAATTATAACGTAAATAGGATGAGAGCTGTGAATAATTAAGCGTACATTCAAAATGTTGTCCTTATTAAATTCGCCAGCGTAACTTAGCGCGTAAACTCATTCCAAGAAACAATATGAAAACTGAAAGCTGAACTATACCTATACGAGTATACTATAACTATACGAGTATGTTTCCTATAGCGTCTCGAATTCCTTCACTACTAAGATCCCGATTGCTTGCCAAAGGTTTCAATGTGAACAGAAAAGTTGTTTTCACAAAAATATTACCTCAAACCGTGTGTTGAAATAATATTACCACCCTCTCTCTTCCCTTGGGTGTCGTAAAAGGCGACTAAAAACTGCACATACTTCCAACAGCATAGAGCGGCGATGGGCTCACCACCCGTCACGCTGAGCACATGTGCAGTCGCTATTTGGTGAAATGTGGACTATGGTAGAGGACTGTTTTTACTGTCCTCATTGCTTAGTCCCTGACCAACCCTTCGGGGATAATAGTTGTGATTATACAATGTATTACCTCAAAAATAAACTAATTGTAAGTTCTACGAAATTGTCTGTGTTCTTTGACCTAAACCATTTTTAATTTTTGGTTTATAATTTAGTTCTTTTAACAGTCATAGATGAATCTATGAATATATAATGCCATATTGTTCCCGTCCCAGAGGAGTGTGGTACCATAATTTCCGAGTACTCAATAAAAATACTTCATATGAGTAAACGAAGTATCTATGCAAAGTAATTTTGAAAACTTTTTGGTTATCCTTGCTAGATTAAACACGAAATTTGATATCATAATAATGAGTGAGTTTTAGATAAATATATCTTCTGCCATGAAGCAAATAGAGGGATACTATTTCTTTATTATAAAATTTATTAATAAGTCTGGAGGCGTAATCGTATACACCAGAAATGTATGGTCTTCGAACCTGTCATGGATGAGGCAAACTGCTTTATTGTGGAAATACCCAAAGTTTTCACTGCCCTCTGCATATACCGTTCTTCGTCTTTTACAAACCCTGCTACTGAAAAAGCAATTAATTATTTTTTATCAATTAATTGCTTTTTTATAATTGTAATTTAATCAAATTTAATTTATATACATTATTACTATTGAATTGAATTCTTGCGCATGTTATTGATACGTACTTATGTGATTGTTTTTTTTTTTGTGGAAACTTTGCTGATTTGTGTTCTATGTATATTTTAAAATTGTATGAGTTACGTAATTGTTTGTTTCCCTAATAAATAAATAAATAAATAAATAAATAAATAAATAAATACCTTATTCTCCAAATTAGATCGCAATCTAAAAGCATTAACCAGAACCTCATGTCTTGTAGTTGCCGAAGACTTAAATTAAAACATATTGGATGCTTCTTTGGACAGTGAAAACACTTCCACCTATCTCAATGTACTATCTGAACATGGCCTAATTTCAGCAATAAATGTACCCACACATAATAAATCATATACAGATCATATATTTGTTCCCGCAAAAATAGGGTCAGAGTCTTTATTGTGCCCTACTGATTTAACAGACCACAGCAATAATGGTAGGCCTGAGTTTTAAAACCAAGACAGCGTTATAAGTATCAAGGTTTAAAATTGATTATGAAGGCCTTAAAACAGAACTTGATAAGATTCATTGGTGTAATATTACTAACAATATCTGTGTTGATGACGCCGTTAACAACTTTTCGACAGCGCTCTTGGATTCAATAGCCAAGCATTTTGTAAAGTAGTCAAAATAAGATCAAACCCTGGATGACTGCGGAACTTATACGTTGCTCAAAACACAGAGATAAACTTCATGCTGATGCTGGACAGTTTCCAGAGATAAGCAAAAAAAAATTATCTATACTAGATATCGAAATTTCTACGTCTCTCTCCTCCGAAGGATAAAGACAAAATATTAAAACTAGGAAATTCATAAAAAAAATTGCTCAAAGAAGTTATGTGAATCCGTAAACACCATATCCCACAGATCATCTAAGGCCACTAGTAATGGTGCTCAGGCACTGGATACCAAAAGCAGCTTCAGGCTTGAATCATTAGATGCATGTAACTCTTACTTTACATATGTAGGGAAGAACTTGTCCGACTCCATTTTAACCCACTTCAATGAGACACAAGAATCGCTTGCCTCTAAGGTAATAAGTAATAATGCTGATAAGCAAAAGTTCTAAGCCTAATATGACAGTTAGATTCAAACAGCTCCCCAGGTATTGATAATGTCTCAAACAAAATACTCAAAGAAATAGGTGAAAATATAGCGGGTCCACTCTCAATTCTTTATAACTCGAGCATTGCATCTGGCATCTTTCCTAGGACTTTGAAAACGGCTTCAGAAGCAAGTCGTTGCTTCTGTGCGCTGTGGTTTTTTGCGCCCGTTCTTTGCCGCAATTAAAAATTCTTGAATGGGTGGTAGGTTAACAAAAGATTTGGATGATTCTTCGATTATTAATTGAGTTTATTGAATTAATGTCTTTTGAGTTTAAGTTTGACCTGTCGTTATTCCAATTCATAAAGGTGCCGCAAAAACGTCCACAGTAATTACCGCCCGATCTCCTTCTTGGGGACCATCCTACTAATGTTATAAACGCGAAAGTTTGAAAGTATGGATGGTAATTTGTTACGCTTTCACGTAAAAACTACTAAATAGGTTTGGATGAAATTCGGCATTCAGATAGTTTATAACCTGGATTAACACATAGGATACTTTTTATCCCGATATTCCCACGGGAACGTATGGATGGATGTTTGTTACTTTATCACGTAAAAACTACTGAATGGATTTGGATCAAATTCGGCATACATATAGTTTATAACCTAGATTAATACATAGAATACTTTTTATCCCGATATTTCCACGGGAACGGGAACCACGCGGGTGAAACCGCGAGCGGCCGCTTGTCTCAAATATATTAGAACGCATTATTATTATGAGACTTGTCTTGTTTTTAGAATCAAATAACCCTATAACAAATAAACAATTTGATTTCTGGAGATCAAAATCGACCAAAAATGCAGTCTCCCTTATTACTTACATCGTCTCCTTACATTTTGAAAATGTACGCAACTGTATCGGTGTCTTTTTAGACCTAGAAGTGTTCGACGCAGTCTCAATTTCAGATAAGTACTTTTAAAAAAGTTAGAAAGTTTTGGAATTCGTGGACTGGCAAACATTGGACTGGTTTGCCAGCAACTTGCTTAATAGACGTCAGTGTATTAGGATCTAGGCTCATATGAGCAACATAAGGCCGGGTTTCCACTGACGCAATTTTGTGGAGCGGAAATTTCGAGCATCGTGATTGGTCGATTCAGCTCAGCTTGCTCAGCCCCGCCTCAGTGGAAACCCACCCTAAGACCTGCAACCGTTGGCGTACCACAAGGCAGCATATTAGGACCTACTTTATTTATCCTATACATAAATGACACCGCAACACTACCCTTACAGAATATTGATACTTTGTGTTACGCTAATGATACAGCTCTTATTTTTTACGTTTTTCTTCTTCACCAAAGAGTTGCCGTCACTATGGTATTAGTTCTGCAGTGGTTAAATATTAACATCCTCACCCTCAACACTGCAAAAACTCAGTTTCTCTGTTTCCACAAAACGGCCCCTTCAGCCCCATAATGTCTAAAATCTATCCAAATTCATGACACTACCCATCACACCCCTAATGTCCCATGTAACTGCTATTACATAACAAGAATAGACTCAATGTAATACTTAGGAGTCGTACTCAACGAGAAACTTAACTTTAATTGTCAGAAAATTAATCCACGTCATGAAGAATCTTCGGGGGGTAGCGGATAGCATCAAAACGTTAAAAATGGTATATTATATATTTGGCTTTATGCCAATCGTCCTAGAAAGAGCTCAAAGGGCAGTCTTAAAAGTAGCTTTTTTTAAGTTTACGCTACCCTACTGCCGTTCTGTAGGACGAGGCTGACGCACTTACCGTACGAAAGTTGTTTATACTGAGAGTTGTGGTTTCAGTTTATAAATCAGTCATCTTATCCACTAAATACGCGCAAATGCTCAAAAAAAAGAGTATTTAAAATGCCAATCCAACCTACAAAAACCTCTTTTTCATTCCTCATACACGGAAAGTAGGTCTGAAGTTGCTTGAGGAGCGGGTGGAAAGTAATACTTTTCCGCCCTAGGGAGAATCGTTTTCCTGATAGGTGCTGTCATGTAGTTGTGACTTACCTATTGTCAAAATAATACTAACAACCCATCTCTTCCCTTGGGTGTCATAAAAGGCAACTAACGGGCTAAAGACTGCATATGCATCCAACAGCATAGAGCGGCTATGGGCTTATCAAAATAGTACTACCAACCCCTTTCTTCTCTTGGGTGTAGTAAAAGGCGACTAACGGACTAAATACTGCACATACATCCAACAGCATAGAGCGGCGATGGGCTCATCAAAATAATACTACCAATCCCTTTCTTCTGTTGGGTGTCGTAAAAGGCGACTAACGGACTAAAGACTGCACATGCATCCAACAGCATAGAGCGGCGATGGGCTCATCAAAATAATACTACCAACTCCTTTTTTCTCTTGGGTGTCGTAAAAGTCGACTAACGGACCAAAGACCACACATACATCCAAGAGCATATAGCGGCGACGGGCTCATTAAAATAATACTACCAACCTCTTTCTTTCCTTAGGTGTCGTAAAAGGCGACTAACGGACTAAAGACTGCACATACATCCAACAGCATAGAACGGCGATGGGCTCATCAAAATAATACTACAAACTCCTCTCTTCTCTTGAGTGTCGTAAAAGGCGACTAACGGACTAAAGACATTCATGTTTTTGTTTTTACTTTCTTTATATTCGTAATGAAAAGCACAGTGTTTACCTCGGGTGAAAGACTTATTTACTCCCTCGAACTAACCCCGAACGAACGAACCCCGTCTCGGGAGTAAATAAGCTACTTTCACTCCAAGGGTAACAATGTTGCGCAACGTTTAGCGTCTTTATTTTTCCATAAATAATAATATACAATAAGAAATCCCACCTCTTAAATTTTAGATCTTTAGACGCAAAAAACCTCTTGAAAATTGCAGTATAAATTTTTACATGCCCACTCACACATTACACACACCCACATATCCGACTTAAACTCTCTTTCACCACCCAACTCTGCCAGGTTACTAGCATTGTTTAATGTGAAACTTTTTATTTTTGTATGGTTTTGTCTTTTTCTGATATTTTGGAGATTATTTTTTTTTAGTTTGTTAACTATTTTTTTTTGTTTATGTAATAAAATTTTAGATGTATTTTTTGTAATGTATGTGTCTCGCACATTAAATATAATATTGGAAACCGTATCGTGTGTCTCCCAGGTCAGACTCAGCCTAGTGTGGGAACCTGATAAACTGTAATTGTATATAAGTTACTAATGTGTTTTGGAAAATGAATTTTATTATTTTATTTTTATTATTTTTTTTATTAGTTCATACTGTTAAAACTGGTAAAACTTAAAGATTTATAATCTACTTCTTTAAGAAACATCGGAATGTGTATGGAAACTTCGAATGTAGTGAATCAACTATAAGTAGGTATTTTGCAACTACTTATCTGATCTACTAACAGTAACTAGATAGACAGAAGTTTAGACAATAAGACAGCTGTGTATGTATTACGAAAGTTTATATTAAAAAAGTCGGATGCCTAACTAAATACCGCGGTCTCATTCCAGACAGCGGCTATTATTCTCGTCCATTTGGGCAACAATAGGCGGGTCGGCAATTGTATCGCCTTTGTACACAGCCCCGGCGCCCCGGCTCCCTGGCGCACAACCCCGTTTGTGTACATCAACGCCCCGTTCATTAAGGCGCAACGTCTCCGTATTAAATTAAAGAAACTGAAATCGCTGGAAGTAGCACTGCGTTAAGAGGTCCTGCATATTCATGGCTACAATTTCGTGGTTACTAAGCCTTGCGCGCTTAATTAAACTTGTCAATGATAGGAGTTACCAAGTTATAAGAAATAATTAGAAATTGATATCTGTGCAAGTTCGGAAAGGAAGTGTGCCAGGATCGCAACCAATGGAAAGCAGTGGTCTCTGCTGCATCTCCTGCATCTCCAGCATTTCCTACATCTCCTGCATCTCCGGTAACGGGCGTGATGTTTGTAGGCATTTACTCGTATTCTATTCAAGTTATAATTCGTCGGTAAAATTTTTGATTTCAAGACGATTAAGTTATGAATTAATATTATAAAACCAATTCGAAGTATGTTGACACACGAGTCGTGAGCAACACCACAGTAATTGATAGCACGTTCTTTTGTAAAACACAGGTCCTGCGCAAGTTTTCGGAAACACAATAAACAATCGTGGAATCATTTGCGCCCCGTGCTATCTAAATTGGCCGCGCGGCTTTTATTGGCGTCGCTATCGGCCGATCGCGATCTAACTCCCAAGCGGGGCCGTTACATTTGCATTCCGACCGCCGTTGATAAACTTCCCACGAATATGTTTTGACGTACAGACCGGTCCCTCGCCGGAAACTTATTCTATTTGATATCCAACAATAAAGTCGTGATACTTGGCAATTTAGTTACACAATTGCGACATCGACCGAATAACACACCTTAATCGCGGTTGTTTTTACACCGTATAATCAGGTTTGGGCTGTCCCAACCATGGGAAATCAAAATCAGCACACCGTAGACAGACCGACCGCCATCATCCGAAACCGAGAGCGAATGACGACATGACACCGAATGTCAATGTCACCTGACAGTTTTTATTTTACCGATCCGTCTTTTTTTGGTAGGCAAAGTACCACACTTATACGGTCTTAATTGATTTTAAACAATATCTTATCGATCAAATTGAGTAAAGTGGCTAAGTACCTAATCATACTAAGCCATAATTCAATATGGAGAGCTTCAGGCTTCTGTAAATAATATATTCGGAGTTAAATATTACTTTCAGCTTCCTTGATTGTTTACCTGAATCAGTGTTGAACGACTAGCAACCATCGGAGGCACAGTCGCGCGTGAACAAACTTAATTATTATTAATATCTATTTTTTTCTTAACTGAAGCTTAGTGCTAAAGCCTGCAAAATAGTGATCCAATTATTAGATAATTCATTTTATTTCAATATATTTATTGCATATTACATGGAGCATCGCAATAAAAAACAGCACGATTGAACATTTGCTCAATTGAGTATTTTTGACATAAATTATTAACTAACAGCATAAACAACAGGCATAACATCATGTTTATGAAATGTATAACTTATATAAATGCGTACCTTTCACAGCTTTACTTTTGTCTTCTGCTAGGTGAAATTTTTCCCGAACTTTACACAACGACCGCCTCGTTGGACGACGAGGACGAGCCCTCCGAGCCCGAGGAGGAGGGCTCCGAGGCGGAGGAGTGCGAGCCGTCGCCCTCCCCGCGCCCCGCGCTGTCCGCCCTGCCCGCGCCCAGGCCCTCGCCCAAGGAGGACTCGCTCACCAACCTGGACTCGCAATATTACAGGTAATATCGCAGGGAAAAAAAATACACCCACCTCCTAATTAGATGCTTACGCTTTTCCTCAATAAAGGTAAGCCTCATAAAAACCTGAACACGATACGTTGTATCACAGAAAATACGCTCACTTACGGAAGCGGCAGTAACGAGGATATCATCTAACTTATTACAAACGGCCATCGCAGGTATGTATTGTTAGCGACTTCCTCATTCCTGTTCGCAACGATTACTGTCAGCTCCCCAACGAAACCATCGCTACAATTGTTGCGAGACTCAACTTGATTATTTTTAATCAATGCCTGAGAACGATAAAACATAAACAGAGCTGCAGATGCCGCGAGCCGACGACTGCGTAAACAAGATTGATCTGCGTCGCGCGGGGACGCGCAATTCCCCTAATGTGTTTACCTAGTCACTTACCTTACCGAATTCTGTTCCTTTTTGTCTAGCAAATAATGTCATAATGCGCCGCCATTTCTCAGGGACAAACGCTTTTTTCCCCGTAGCGCGACTGGATACGACTGATAATGGTAATGGATGCTGCCAAACTTCTCACTGAATCAACCCGACTTTGGCTTACTTTACAAATAAAGAAGGAAACGCTTAGAGCGAAGTATTTTTTCCATTTAACGACTCGGAGTGCTGCAGCAGTTAACTTGTTTGCTTTAAAAGTTCTGAAATTTAATGATGCTTTACTTAATGGGGCAGCACTCACCGATAAACATATTATTCTACGAGTAAAAGAGCGAGCACTAAAGAATGACAACGATATTTTTATCTCTTGGAGTAAATTAAGTCTGTAAATAGAGACAACGAACGTTTCAATCGTTGGAATGGAATGTTTCGTGAAATATTTATGAATTTCTCTTCAAAATAATGATAACACTAAATAAGATAATAAATTGTTATATTGTAATGTTTAACTAAGAACATTTACACAAACGGCATTTCCCACCTATTTCCTGACTTTCCAGATTGTTTTGAATGTTTGGCTAAAGGTATAATAAATAATCTCGCATCTGGGACATCCTATTCAGTGCTAAGAGCATCTATTTGATCTATTACCAAACCGCCTATACAAGAATTTGAACAGATAAATTACGACTCATGGACTTTAGTCCTTTACAATGTTTACATACACGTACTTCGACGCGATTTCAGACTTCCCCGATTCAAAAATTTATAGTGACAGAAGAATTTGGCTCTAACTTTAACTGTTGTGTTGTGGCAGCTACACGGTGGCGCTGGGCGTGACGGTGGGCGCCGGGTGCTTCCTGCTGGCGCTGAACGTGCTGGTGTTCGCGGGCATCTACCTGCAGCGCGGCCGGCGGCGGCAGCGGCGGCCGCGGCGGGACGGTGAGCTGCTTGGCTATCAGCGGGAAACGCCACTGCTGGCCAGAGGCCTCCTCATATAAACAACAAGACATAGAGCGATTAGACCAGAAATTGCCCTCAACATTACTTGAACATTTAATCGAGTAGTTGTGATTTTAATTAGGTTACTCAAAATATGAACAATTGTATCGTATACAGGTAGCTGCAGCAGCCGAGCTGGCACCGGCTCCCTGGCCAGCGACCCCACGCTGGCTTTGTCTCCCAGGAAGAGTACACTAAAGGTAATAATATCCTTCAAATTAACGATTTGTGTACATTACAGTCGAACCATTAGTTATTACATCTATTATCGACTGAATGAAAAATTACCACCTGCTAAATTAGACGAAACTGTATTATGAGCAGTTAGCGCTTTATTTACCCATTCGGACACTCACTCATGAACATACAATTTGTTAATGATAAATGCAAACGTGGTTACGCTGCTGCCAGGCGTTAGGTAAATCGCTGTGATTTTCGATTATTCATTAACGTTGACGATCGGCTTCGCTGCGACGCGCTAATGATACATCAACACCGTAATGAACGTCAAAACAAGCAATTAACATAAATATCGGTTTCCACAGCGCAGCAGCGAGTCGGAACTAAAAGAGAGGCCCATCAACGCGAGCAACGCGCCGCCGCCAAAGAAACGCGTCCAAATCCAAGAGATCTCAGTGTAGAGGACTTCTGATGCCAGTGATGAGGGTTGTCCTGAGGGACAGCTCCGTCAAGCCTCAACAGGACGCGTGACTGAAGCGTGTGAAAGTGGACAAGTGATAACATAGTGAGTGTATACGTAGTTAATGTGAACGCATTGGAAACAGTCGCGTCTATGAATACTGGAAAAAATATTTAGATATATTTTCTTTTTTCATTTCCATGCAAATGTCATTGCCAGCCTAAGAAGGAATTTGAAGAGGGTTGCTAGGATTTTCGGGACATCTTCTATAAGTTATATTGTAGTCTTCAGGGAAATTTTAATAGAATTCTGGCAACGACAGTAAAATGGAAAAGCTCGAAAAGCACTTTTTCGATAATTTAATATTTCTCTAAAGGGAATATAAGATGGCGCCTACCTACCTCCTGACCAATTAAGGGATTTTAATGTTTCTTGTTGTTTCTCCGTTATGTTTGGACAGGCATCTGTTTAACTATTTATCTATGTTCTTCTTGATATATAACTTTATTAGAAATTATATATTTCTGTTCTTGCATTAATACAAATAGGCTAGTTAAAGTGTTAGTTACATATTTTCAAAAATGTATAAGTTATCAAATGTTTATTATTAGTACTATATATTGTTAAAAATTATGTTGTTTTAAAAGTCAGACAAGAAATTATATGTTAGACATGTATTAACTTATCAAGATAATGTATGATATCGAATAAGAACGTTGTATATAATTGTTTTAGACCTTTCTTATATAACTGTAAATACTAGTATCGTCGTGAATATCTGTGAACTTGGACGGCTATGTCGTCATCAAAACAAGGTTTTTAATAAAATCTTTTTTTCTGACTATGCTATTTCATTGTCTACAATCTCTTTCATGAAATATCATATTCAATTACGGTAAAACCGATACAGTCAAAAACAACATTCTATTTCGTGGGCGAAGGAAATTTGCCGTAATATTTCACTGTACTCGGTCGGCATCGCAAAATTTTCTCATTGGAACTTTTTCAGTGAAATAATAATGGTTTTTTAAAGTCATAACTCATGAAATTAGCGGCGCCCGCACCGCCGGATCGGCTGATCGAGCCCCATGTTTCCTGAGGAAAGTTTTAATGCGCGTCCCCGGAACTTCCGAATTAACTATTCCGCCGAGTTCCCGCCAACAAAATTATACTGATCTTTATTGTTCCATATTTCGGGGTATATTCGCGGGGCGTCGCGCCTCGCGTTGCTTAGTTATCTTCAATTCTTCCACTTCTTTCTTCGGGGACCTCAAGTTTTTGAAGATAAAGTATACATAAGATTTTCATAAATAACCGAGGGAACGCTCGCAGTTATAAAAGCAAGGGCTGATAATGACGAGTACGGTTTCTTATAAAATGTGGTTCAAAATTTATCGTCTCGTTTCCATACAAATTGAAACTGAAAAATGGCAACGTAGTCACAATCCACGGAAACAAGTCGCAGTGGAAGCCACGAACTAAATCGGCTTTTGCATTGGAGTAGAACAATGGCCGTTGAATATTCCTCCCAGCCGTTTTATTGTCGACGGCTCAAACGGGACCAGTTAATTTATGAACGGACGGAGAATAGTGAACAGGGGGAGCGGGATGGGGGGTCGTCAATCAGAGGGTCTGGAACTGTTGCTATTGGCCTAAGGAAGAAGGTTGTAGGTCTTCATGCAAATGCGATTTGAAGCTTTTGAGTAGAAGAATGTGCGTCAACCATAGACTTTCCTGAAAGCACTGACGCATACATCGTTTCGTTGAACGTCATGCTGTGAATCTATGAAGCTAAATAAAAGAAACACTACATCATTTATCTTAATAACTTTCTAGGCATATAAATGTTTTACTCGTTAATAATTCAGTTCTTCAAATAAAGCTGCAACCACATCTCAGTTGATAATAAAAAAGGTACTTGAAACTCGATCAGGAAACGGTGCGCGAGCACAGGCGATAAACTAGAAAAATGGCTATCAAATACTCCTTGCAGATGCTTTGGAATGGGTGCATTTTATGGCGTATCTAATAGATACGCTATTCAACATTGATATGTTGGAATGGAAGTTCAGAGTGATCACAGAATTGACGCAGGTAGCATATTAAGTTGTGACTTATGACTCCCTAGATATTTCTGCCTTCTGCTCACGCGGGAAGACTTGTAACTTTATAGACGAAATTTTTAATTTATTTTATTTCAGACAAACCATGGCAAAGATTATAAAAAATATAGGAATTTTAATAACTTCTTATAATTCCGTGGCGTAGGACCTACTATTTTTAAGCCCACTGATTATACGACTATAAAAAATACTATAATTATAGCCCTAATGACATTGTTACCCTAATCCAACAATTCTTACGCATTCAGGAGTCGACTTAATAAAACGACTTAAATCGGAGATACTTAATCACAGACCACAGTTTTCCACTGTAATAGCATTGATCATTAAAATTTGTGAAATCGTGATACATTAAACGTAGCTGTTTCGTAGCATCGCGCAATTATTCACGAGACTAAAACGCGTTGATAGCACTACATAATAGCCGGCTGAGGAGAGCCGCCTGCAGCCGAGGCCGTCCGTCACGGCGCGCGTCTGCTGCTGCGAGGAGTCGTGAGATCGCGCCGCAATATGCAGATGCCCTGCGGCGCGGACTGCCGGGAGATTAAATTTCTGCCTGCTTTGTGCCGGCGCTCACTATGCTCGTAACTTTGTTTGCATAGTTTCCAAATAACGTGCCACAACTAAAATAGTTTACTCGCCATAAATAACAACTATTTTGTATCATTGTTAGCTGGTGGGTGCGACAGTGTTACACCGAAGAGTACGAGAACACGGAAGCCTTAACCTGGGTGAAGAAGAGCTGCGGATGATACTTAATTGCAATGTGGGGACCGGGAGAAGCTTTGAGTGAAACGACTGTTTCGTCTTATGTATGATTTATTACTAATTGATTGCCGGTGTGACATGTATTTCACACACTAAATAATGATAATTAGCTAATGTGATGAATATTGTCCTTCTAGTAGGCATAATAGTTTCAAAACTTATAACGCAGTTAAAGTAAGGACAAATGAATGCTCTTGCTGTTTTTTATGGTTCTTCTCAGTATCTACAATGTCTCTCGACGTAGACTTGCAAACTGACGACGGCTGCTACATTCCGACTAATAATACCATCAACAGCGGCTTAACTTTCCTTTTGAATTACGGAGTCACTCGAATTACTTAACTACCGGAATTGAAAAGGTTGCTCCATTCTCATAGCCAACCTGCCCGCGCTGGCCGCACCGCAGAGCACAAGAATTATTCCTTTCTTGTGCAATGCTACACTGGAGTAGTCATTGTGCATACAATGTTGCCCGCTCTTTGACTAGGTGTCTCTTACAAGATAGCAAAAGTCGTGATCATTAGCTTATCTTATATTTTTGTACTCTTGGACTATCTATAATATGTGCACGCCTTGCTATCTTAAAAAATACTATAATCATAAAACTCACAGGTCAAACTAACAAGAAGATTGTAATGAGAGAACCTATCTACCTATTATCTTTAACTTCGAATCAATCAATGAATCGCTATTACCTAGCAATTGGCTCTGATAGCAGTTACAATTCCGTCTAATATATTGGAAGATGTAAAAGCTAAGTCTCTGCATAGTAATAGTAGACAGGAGTTGAGCATGATTTACAGTTATTACTTAATTAATTACTTGGGAACGAGACTATTGAGTTATAGCAGCATCAGCTTGAATGGCCGACGTCAATGGCCTGGGAGCGTGGCGAGCTGACTGAGAATGTGTGAATACGTTATAATCGTTCTATGTAGTAGATCCTTAGATCATGTAGATCATAATTGGTAAGAACGACAAAATTCTTTAGGTTCCAAACTAAAACTTCTCAAAACGACTATTAACTATTACTTCTTTGTCAACATTAGTTTGATGGATATAAACAAAGTTTGTGATTTTTTGTAATTTGTTTTATATACTAACATGGTTCTATAGAGACACACCGATATTTAGGTATGTATAGTATGTATGTAAAGCTCGTCTCGTTGTTTAAAAAATAATTTTACTATTTTTAACAGTCGGTACGGCTTGCAACTGCCAACGCCGACGTCACAGAAACTGAAATGAAACTAACAAATCCAATTAGGATACGTTTATTATCCATACCATTGTTTACGGTCACTAAACCAAGTCGAAATCTTGAAAAATAATACATTTGTGATGTACGAGGGCAGTAACTCTTGTTAGGCTCACTAGATGTTTGCTCCAGAGATATTAGGATAATTTATTACAAGGAAAATATGTCTAGTTAAGGTTGGTACCAAGGACAAGGATGGATATAATTTATTTCGGGATTCGGGTGTTTTGCCGGCGCTATCAAGTGGAATGCGACGGTGTGAGATATTTCTTAATTTAATATATTCCACGGCAGGTCGTTACGGCAAGTGTTTTTGTAGATTGTCGCCAAAACTTAAAAGGAATTATAGAAAAAATCAGACGGACGATTTTTGTACAAGAAATAATCATTTATTTTGTTAACAATCAATTAAAGTAATGATTGTAATCATTAGAGTGTTATTTGTTAGAGTGTTAGAGTTGTTAGAGTGTAAAAACAGATAAATCTGTACAAGCATCTTCCATTTATTCGCATAAAACGATTACAAACATAATTCCCATGTTTTGTCGCGATTTCGAGCGTCGATATTACGTATTACACTCTAATCAGTACTGTCTTCAGATATTTTAGTAATACTTCTTTACAACCCAGTTGAAGAGCCCATATATTTTCGGCGTGCGTTTTCAGTCGTGAGCGGACGTGTCGCAGCTTATTTGAAATAATTTGAATATTTTTAGTTAATTTGTTTGAGAGCCCCGGGCTTCGCCCTTGTTGTAGTGAAGATTCCGTGATCACATTTGAAATTATCCTACAGTGAAAAAGTGGAAACAAATTTTTGGTGGTCTGCTGGGTATGAACTCCGAACATCAGAGTAAGTAGCGAAGTCTTAACCGTTCGACCACGGCCACTGGGCGCGTTGCACGCGAACTTACATTTTATA
This sequence comes from Scoparia ambigualis, assembly GCA_963921215.1. Taxonomy (NCBI): domain Eukaryota; kingdom Metazoa; phylum Arthropoda; class Insecta; order Lepidoptera; family Crambidae; genus Scoparia; species Scoparia ambigualis. Next base: position 39,186,859 of record OY992505.1, on the reverse strand, counting down.
TCACTATATACGTGTTAAGAGCTGCGCTACGAACTGCTACGACTTTATAGCACTGCTACGAGACTGATCACTAAGCGGACTGATTCATACGCATTTGTAATAAGATTGATATCTCATTATACTCGTATATTGTAATTATATTACTGAAATTTGAAAAATGTCGGCGTAGTGTACTTAATGGGTGTAGAAAATCTATTCTTGGTTTGTAGTTTATGGAATTCGGTAAATGCAAAGAGCTGTACCATGTTTTGTGTCTAGGAATGTCGGCGGTTGTATTTAATAAACTTAGCCAGGAATAAAAGGACCAATGGATGTGTCCTCTATGTGTCAGCTCTAATTTTTTTTTTATTTATTTATTTATTATCAGGCAACAAAGTTACAATATAACAGGCCCATAGATACATACCTTAAAAACTAACATATACATAGCTTATAAACATTTATTGTTAGTATAATAACTTAAAACTATGTTAGTAATTTTCATAGCACTGGCTTGTGCTGTTTCGGTGGTGGTAGGCACTCTCCCGCGGAAACGCCGGTACACCACGCCCTTCGGCCAAAAGTCCTCCTTCATAAAGGTGTCGTCCAGCTTGGCTGTTGGGACTCGCACCACAAGCTTAACTGTTGGGACTCGCACCACAAATGCCTTAAAACTGACATTATGTCGCGATTCCAGCGGCTCCACCCTCAGAAGGAAGTTGGTCTTTGTCTTAATGTACTCAACCACATCCTGCACGGTGATGGTGTGGTGCAGGCGCGACAGGTACATCGGCGTAGTCGGCGTCGCAGCACGCAGCAGGAACTGGGGCCCTGTCAGTGCGGTACCGCAACGGTTCTGATTCGGACGGCGGAGGCGGCGCGACGGGCGCGACGACAGCGGGCTGCACGGCACGGGGGGCCGGCGCCGGCGACTGCTGGGCGCACCGAGCCAACGGCTGCGTCAGCGTTGCACGGCGACGAGGTCGGCGTCGAAAATGCTGACTCGAAACGTTTGAGTCATCGACTGACGTACTTCCTGCAAGTGATGCGCGCAAACTATCCACTTCCTTGCGCAACTCACTCACAGTATTCTGTGATGCTTCGTACTTTAGCACCACGTCCGCCAAGCCCGCCTTTAAGGTCACAATGTCCTTCAGCAAGCAGATTACGTCGACGTGGTCGAACGTGACGGGAGGGAGCTAGTTTAGGTCCCTCGCCACAAACGTCGGCACGTCGTCAGGGTCGGTCTCCTTCAGCAGCGTGATTATTTCCTGCAGGCTCTTCGGTGCCCCATCCCGGCGATGAGACACCATCTGGTCACTCTTGTTTACAGATGCAAACAGAAGCTTCTTGGCCGCAGATATGTCATCCTCGCTGAAGCTGGACTTGCATATCTGCACCGCACTTACTTCGTCCATCACGTCCAGCTTCTGTTGCAGGAAGGCGAGGAGCTCGTTAACCACCAGGGCCCTTATTCTGTAACGATTCCTTGTTTCAAAACCACGTTAATTCCTTAAAAAGTTACGATATCTTCCCAAAAATGTATGCGTTTGACGTTTGTGCGCGGTAAGGTTTAGGTGTGGAATCTATAGATCGCGATACAGAATCAGGGCCCAGTTTGACGCTCATGGTGGTGGTTCGCGCGGCGACTCGCGCCGCGTTACGTGTCTGATATACGATTTAAATTAAATTGCAATCGCTACGTCCGCACAGAACGGCGCGTACTGTGAGACTGCGAGACTGTGAGACTCTAAGCCCAAGGCGGGCAACATTAATATACTGATACACAGCCCGGCAACTTTCTTGAATAGTACGTATACTTCTAACTCGGAAGATAGTAACCGATCGTTCAAATAAGAGAACGTAACTATTCGTTACCCTCTAAAAAAGGAACCGGCGGCGCCAGAACAAGAACTTCTTGGTATAAGTGAGGCTGGAATCCAGTCCATTCACGGACTGTGCTAAAAGGTAATTTATTTAAAACCGTAGAAGAAAGTCAAAAACTAGGGACGGCAAGCTTATTTTTCCTAAAAGAGTGATCACAATTTTTAACAAATGTCTTTTCATACTTCTTGATATACCTACATAAGGTTTTCAAAAATAAATTGTGACGCAATAGTTAATATATCGATTTTTTTAAACACTTCTTTGAGTGAGTCTCTAGACTTGAGGTTCTATATGGCGCGGACTGCCCTTTTCTGTAGAATAAATACATCGTCAATATTAGCAGCGGAGCCCCACAACAGGAAGCCATAAGACATCACACTATGGAAATAACTAAAATAAACTACTCTTACCATCTCAACATCTGTTAGAAGCCTTATTTTCTTAACTGCGTATGCAGCTGAACTCAGTCTTCCTGACAAGGTATCAATTGTGGGTCCCATTGTAAGCGTGAATCCAGTTTAATGCCTAGAAACACAGTAGAATCAACTAATTCAACTACATTATCGTTCATCCTAATTTGTGTGCTGATCTATCTTAGTGTACTATAGCTTGTTTAGTAAATATAGTGTGTAAATATCCAGATCTAGATTTTGTTATAATGGGAGATTTTAATCTAATGTCCTGTAGCGTAAAAAAATCAGCTGAAAACGAAATGAAGTTCAGCTGTAACGAGTAGTTACGAAAATTTCCAAGAATTTTGTAAATTTAAACAGTATAACAATGTATTTAACACTTATGGCGACCTCTTGTTGTTTGTGTCCGGTATGGTGGGGCAGGATACTCTTGCTTTAAGACGCAAAACCTCATTAGCCTCGCATAACCACGCGATAACTCACAATAAGATCGATAATTCGGTTGTACTGGAGAATTTGAAACTTGTTGTTTGATGTGATTTTTTTTATTTGGTCACCCATCCAGCGACCCGGCATTGCGAAGGTTGCTTAACGGGCAAGATCGCAAGCCGAACGCACTAGCCGCTGCGCCATTGAGCAATTATTGTTTACATATTTTTGCTCGTACCTATGTAAGAACAATTGGCACGTTCACCCAGGTTCGTGAAGTCTCAAAGAGATCAACCACCACCACAGGAAGGCTTACCAACACTTAGCGTGTCCAACAACAAAAATTAACCGGCACCGCGTTTCGGCGTTAAACTTTATAATTTTCAAATGACGACTTTTCCTAAATACAATTAGCCGCGCCAGGGCTTGATAGATGCGATTGATTGACAGACGGACAAACTTTTGACTTGTATTAATTTATAATTAGTCGTCAAAAAGTTTCCGCCGTTAAGCTTTACGCCCGCCGCCAGCGGCTCCTCCGGCGACGCGCGGTACAGCTGACGGACCGATTCGGGATAAGTTAATTGGAAGTTGTTCAACTTAGAATTGCGTTGTTAACGATCTGCAAATAGTTACAGATTACAACTCAGAGTAACTTAGTCAAAGCTAGTTTGTCTCGTTGAACACTTAGAATAGAGATAAGTAATAACTCACAAATTTGTATCTTGTTTAATTCTCAATAATATTTGTAAATTATTTATTATGTGTAAACTAATCATAACAGCGTACATACTGGGTTATGGCCCTCCCTGTATGGAGCCTCGGACCCAGCAGTGGGACATTTTAAGACTGACGATCATTTTCATCTCAGTCGTCTGTAAATACCAAGTGTACTGACTGGTAATCATATTCCGTTCCTTAGTTGGCTAGGAGCGGCTGCGACGCCGGTTCATGGGTTATTCATGGACAGTCCAGCCCGCTCCGGCCCGCTCCGGCCCGCTGCGGCCCACTGCAGCTCGGATCGTTTTGAAACTTATTCGCAACTTGTTCGCCGGAGCCTGTTTACAACTACATTGCAACTGCCATGGCTGCAGTTAGGGTTGCCAGAACTAACGAAAACAAGATTTGGCATTAACATTGTTCGACTTTTTTTTCTTTATGTACACCTGCGTTTTGTACGCTTCGATTGAAAGATATTCTAGTACAGATTATCATTGCCTTCGATATTATTATATATTTTATTATTAAGATTGAAGATTAGTGTTTGGATCCAATTAGAATATTTAATCCCACACCTCCTGATAATCCAGGTCAGGCGTCTAACCAATTAGGTTATTGCGGCTATATCCGACCCGTGCAAATTTAGATAACCGCTATTTACTTGCTTTGTGAATTAAAGTTATATTATATTTGTCAACCCTTGCGAATTGTAATTTTGTATTGTTAAGATTCGCATACAATTTATATTTATAGAGTCCTAATAAGGTAGAGAGATTTTTTAATCGTTTACCCGATTAAACATTAATATCTTAAAAAGCTACGCAGTTCGGTTAACTCAAAAACATAATTACAAGTTATAAATGTTGATCGAGTAGGCCCGCTGAGGCGCCGGCGTTTCACCTAAGCAGGACAAATAACCCTTCGGGGGAGAGTCGGTTATTAATTAACCTAAACAAAGGCTCGGGCCAAAGATGGGAATAATTCTTTGTAGATCTACACTGACAGTTGGGAGGCTGTTTACCTGAATGAGTTTTTGGCGCGGTGCCTGCTACCGCCACTACATAAAGTTAGCGAAACCGTGTCAATTTGGTGCTGCAAAATTATAATAGTGTTACCAAAGTGACAATTGAAAAATAAGCGAGTTGTACTTTTATTTGTGGGTATTAAAATATTACTATTTAATTTAAGAGACTATAACTTTTTTGTTTTTGTTGTCGCTGAGTACCCGATATTTCGGCCGGCGTGATGGGTTATGTCTGACTGGCGTGATGGGTTATCCATGACCGGCGTGTTGGGTTATGTATGGCCGGCGTGGATGGCTGACCGGCGTGGTGGGTTATGTCTAACCGGCGTGGTGAGATGTATGACCTAATCTCCTCATTCGTTATCCATGCGGGGAGGCCAGTGCCCAGCAGTGAAAGTCAAATTCAAGTGTTTTATTGTAGATAATAGTGTGTTCTGAAAAGTCATAGTACATTATTTTATTCTATCATCAATAGTTTTCTTAGCGCACATGATTTTGTTCAATATAAAACACACATACTTTATCAATACGTAATATTATAAAGTAAAGTAGCCGTTTTCCTGTGTCTATAGCACCGCACTATTCTTCTAAACCATGCAATGGCTTTTTATGCGGTTTTTACTGATAGAGCGATAACTGACGATGGTTTTTACAAGCTTTTATTTAGCTTGCAATGTTTGTATGTATGTCTTGTTCGGGTGGAATTTCGCAACTCAATTTTGATCCACTTCCGGGTTACCGATTGAGCTGAAATTTTGCATACATGTGTAAATCGCGTGACAATGCAATATTATGATGACATGGTGCTGATCTGATGATGGAGCTGGATGGTGGCCATAGGAACTTTGCAATGAAACAACACAACCTCGTCGAGTTTAGGCTCGTTTGAATCGTCTTAACGAGTAGTTTGTTTATCAATGGTAACCAGAGCTGATGGAGCTGGAATGTGGTCATAGGAACTCTGTAATGAAACGATGCAACCCCATCAAGTTCCGGTTCGTTTCATTCGTCATGTCGATAAATCACCAAATTGTTGTGCGTAGCAGTGCGCTTTTTAGCTTTAGCTTTTAGCTTTCAGCTTTAGTGTAGGTATCTACGGAAGACCAGCGTCGTGGCATTACTGAGATGCTACGACACAATGCTGAGTAGATGCCTTTTCAGTGTCACATAATATTGTTATTTGTAATTTTTGTGTTATGTTTTTGATGCTCAATAAATTTATTTCTATTCTATTCTTCACGAGTGCGTTGTTTTTAGATGGTTACCAGGGTATGATCTGATGTTGGAGCTGGAAGGTGGTCCTAGAAACTCAGTAAAGAAACGACGCAACCCCATCGAGTCTCGGCTCGTTTGATTCGTCTTGACGAGTACTTTGGTGCTAGATGGTAGCCAGGGTCTGATGATGGAGCAGGAAGGTGGCCATAGGAACTCAGTAATTAAGCGTCACAACCGCGTCGAGTTTGATTCGTCTTATTGGGTGGACTGTTTTTGATGGGTGGTGAGTGGTGGTGGTTTAGTGGACGTGAATAAATTTTGTTTACATAAATATTTGTATTCAGTGAGATGAACAGATGAAAAACGTGTCCAGGGATAACTAAAAAGTAAAAAGCCTTTTTTTTAAAAACAAGCTTTTATTTAAATGCGCTAAAAAGAAAAATAATTTATACTTTAAAACTTTAACTATTAACTTATAACGTCAGTACACAATTTATATGATATAAAAGGTTGTCGCGAGGTTTACTATATGTGTAAAAACAAGTAAATGAAATATGTAACTTGATGTGATTGATGTTACCTATTAAAATTTTCAATCTAAGTAAATACGAGTTAGTATTTACTTAAATCTCGCGACAACCTTTTATATCATATAAATTGTGTACTGACGTTATAAGTTAATAAATAAAGTTTTAAAGTATAAATTATTTTTTCTTTTTAGCGCATTTAAATAAAAGCTTGTTTTTTAAAAAGGCTTTTTACTTTTAATTTATTGTATATAATTTTTAGATATGTTGTACACAAAAGCAGAAGTATGACCCTTAGTAAGCGTGGACGAAGGCGCGGGTGGGCCGTTAGTCAATATAAAACACATATGCTTTATTCAATATACAACACACGTGAGACGATTGAAGGCTAATCATTATGAGTTGCGCCATGATCAGCTATACCTACACATTATTATGAGACTTCGGGTGGGTTATGAGCAATAGGTACTTAAAACATAGTAACAGTAGGTACTCTTTATACTGCGGTAACCAACAGTCTAGTTAGTAATGTGTGTTATATTCCATGTACATAAGGCGTGGGTACTATCAATTCCTATTCATCCCCTAAACAACCTCGCTTCACCCATTCAATAACGGTACTCTCCAATTTCCATTTGAGTATGTTATATAGCTTAAGGGTTCCAAAGGGCTTATTGGAAAGAACTTTGCAGGCCGGTATCAAAAGAGCCCGTAAAATGAAATGTCTCCGACGTGTGGGGCCTTTGTGGGGCGCTCGGCCCCAGTCGCGCGATAACAAGTTTCAAACAATGTTCACAAGAGCTATGCCATATAATATGCCAGTTATTAATTAATTAATGTCTAATGTATTTCCAATATTAAATTTGTTAGTTATTCAAACTCAATTTAAAGTCTTAACCTATAAGCATTAGGCACTTGTTATTTTTATTATTGAAATTTTGCATTTACAATACTAATAGATATTGGATAAAACGTTTACTAGAAAAAAATCAACCAGTCTCAGGAAGCTCGAATGGGATTCCAACCCATGACCTTTGGATTGCCGGTGCATTGCTCTAACCGCTAAGCTACAAAGTCAATCGGCAAGCAAAAGGTCATGGGTTCGAATCTCATTCGAGCTTCCTGAGACTTGTTATTTTATTAGTTTGTGTGTTTGTAATTGGTTTCGTTGTTTTATAGTTAGTAACTTGGCGGTTCATTATTCAGCTTGTAACAAAACAAAATGATAATCGTGCTACAACAACTCGATTTGAGAAAAACTAAAAAAAAATTAAAAAAAAGTTTGTAACTAAAGTTGAGCCTTTGAGGTCTGTTGTGCCTACCGGTATTATTTCAGCATCATAATATGTATATGATATGCCTATAATGTCTAACTATTGATAGGTTCAAGATAGATAGATAGATAGATAGATAAACATTATTGACCAAAAACAAGGTTAAAAATAACACAACACAAAAAACAATAACAACAATAACACAAAAAGAATTGAAAGCATTCTACTTGAACAAAATAGCATGTTATAGAGGAATGCGGCTAAATGCGGGTTGGTTGGTTTAACGACGCCATCTTAAAACTGGAATGGTTTGACGTGCCTTCCGGAGCATGGTGACCCGAAATTACGGAAGTTGCTTACAATATCGTAAAATTATTAAATACATTTTAAAGTAACTTAACTAACACGCGCAACCCGAATACTTAACTTAAATTCTAATGAAGTAGATGTATTTGCTTGTTCTCTGTGTGCATTCACAAGGGTTCCATTATTTATTTGAAGCTATAAAATATTTAGTTATTATCTTTAATAAATTAATGTGTTCAGTATCGCATTGGTGTGTAACTGTATGATAGTTGTAAGTTTTGTTGTTATAAATAAATAAAGGAAGTGTCTAGCCTACCACCAGTGGTTACTTAATAAAAATTTATGTACCGCCGCAAGTGGTAAATTAAGAAATAATGTTATTCTGCCTTAAGTTATTAGATATTCCAATCTGTTACTTAACGCAAGCTAATAAAGTTTAATTTTAAATATATAATACACTTTATAATACACTTTATTGCACAAAAACATTTATATTTAAACACAGGTTACACAGGACATATACAAAGGTCAGCTTATCTCTAGAAGAGATCTCTTCCAGCCAACCCTAGCTTTGGTGGTAAAAAAATGTATATGCGGGACTAACTGTGCTATAATAATATACGTACTTAAACTAAATACTTCAATATAATATATTTACACATACATATAATACAAATAATATACTAATAAATATGTTAGTTACTGATTATCGATTTGGTACGATAGATAATGCTCTTTTAATTTGTGTTTAAAAGATTCAACCGATGAACTCTCACGAATGCTAGCCGGTAGTTTATTCCACAACCTAGCTGCATACACAGTAAAAGAATTGTGGAAAAACTTGGAGTTAGCCTGTGGATAGGAGAGGGTTCTTGTATCACAGGAACGTTTGGGGCGGGAAGAAGACGGTAAGGATGTGAAGCGGTAATGAGGGAGTTGGGGGTAGTGGAGTATTTTATAAAGGAGGCAAAGGATGTGCATATCACGGCGAAGACGGATTGGAAGCCACTTTAACCTCGTCCGAAACTCCGAAATGTGGTCATATTTTCGTAGACCGAATATAAAACGGATAGCCAAATTTTGCAGGCGTTCCAGCTTGTTAAGCAGCTCCTCAGTAGCATCCAAATAACAAACATCAGCATAGTCGAGAAGAGGGAGTAAAAGGGACTGAGCGAGCATAATTTTGGTGTTGTATGGTAAGAAAAACTGGAGTCGCTTGAGAGAGTGATAAGAAAAGTGCATGCGCCGACTAACTTCATTAACTTGTGATCTCCAGGACAAAGTGTAATCAATGATGAGGCCTAGGTTTTTAGTTTTTTGTGTATATGCAAGATTTACTCCGTCATATGTGACCTTCGGGAGTATGTCAAAGTCCAATTTGTGGTACAGCCTACTGCTACCTACAATTATGGCTTGTGATTTACTTGGATTCACCAGCAATCCAAAAGAGTCCGCCCAAGACTTCACTGCGAGGAGATCTTTATTAATCGCATCAATTGTCGTGCCAGCATTGGATGCATCAAAGTGCTTATAAATTTGTAGATCATCTGCATAAAGGTGGTACGGACACGATAATACTTTAACGAGCTCATTCACAAATAAGGAAAAGAGGAGAGGTGAGAGAACCCCACCTTGTGGTACACCCGCTGTAAGGGGAGCCCATTCTGAGAGAGAGTCACCACATCTTATCCTCTGGCAGCGGATGCGTAAATAGTCCGAGAACCACCCGATCACCGCCGGGGTAAGGTTAAGAGAATGGAGAATGGCAAGAAGGCTGTCATAGTCAACAGAATTGAAAGCGCTGCTAAAGTCTAGTAGAACAAGAACCGTGAACAACTGGTTGTCCATGGCGTGCCGGATATCGTCTGTGACGTTTAGCAAGGCGGTAACAGTGCTATGGCCAGGACGAAAACCGGATTGATACGGACTTATTAGCTTATGATGTGAGACATATGAAAATAGCTGTTTTTGAAAAGCGTTTTCTAGGACCTTGGACAGGAATGGAAGGATAGAGATAGGACGGAATTGAGAGAAATCAGTAGGGGAAGCTGACTTAGGAATGGGAATGACGTGGGCTAATTTCCAATCGGAAGGGAAGACGTTGGTTGCTAAGGAATGGTTTAAAATATGTGCGATAATAGGCACAACATCTTCCAGGATAGGCATCAGCATATCACGGCAAATGCCATCCTCACCCACGGCTTTGGAAGTTATGGATAGGATATTCTTCTTAACCTCCCCCTCAGTGATTTCACGAAAAGAAAAGGGCTCACAGTCAGGACGAGCAAGTGATTTAAGGAATGAAATCGTTTCTGCTTTGATGGAGTCAGCAACAGTAACCGGAGTACTTGTGAAATGCTTGTTTAGCTGGTTGAGGTTAGGTAAATCACCGATACTGTTGCAGTCTTCACCCACACCGAGTGATCTCAGAAACCTCCAGATTTGAGCCGGAGGTAAGTTTTCTATAGATGTGTGGATGTATCGTCGCTTGGCATCCCGACAGAGCCGATTGCAAAGATTGCGCAGCCTCTTGTATGTGACCAGGTTGTCATGATTTGGTAGTCGCTTTAGAATTGACTTGGACTTATCCTTACGCTGCATGGTTTTCTTTATCGCAGGTGTCAGCCAAGGCGCAGGTGGATATTTAACGCGCACTGGTCTGAGTGGGGCATGAGAATCAAAGAGCTTTGTTAACAGTTGATTAAATATCGTAACTTTCTCATTTACACTATCAGCTCCAAACAAGGCGGACCAATCCACCCTAGCAAAGTCTCTCTCAAGCGACTCACACAGACACCACCAAAATTTCGTCGGAAAATTACTTTGGCTTTAGACTTGGGGGTGCGTACACGATAGGATAAATAGAGAAGGTCATGGTACGAGAATGGAGCAGTAGTTTGTCCATGTAAAAGGACTGAATTTGGTTTCGATACTATCTGTACGTCTAAAAGAGATGGCTGGCAATTAGGAGAATGATGGGTGGCAGTGAGTGGAAGCAATTCAAAGTTGACAGAAGTTATAATGGAATTAAGACGTGACGAGCGAGAGTTATCTTTCAATAAACAAGTATTAAGATCACCCATCAATATTACATGATCGTAAGAAGAACTCAGGGATTCGAGGGTTGTTTCAAAAGAGTCAAAATAATTAACATTGCTGTTAGGGCTGTAAGCAGCTCCTACTAAAATACTGGTATGGTGTAAACTGAGCCTTAAGAATAAGTACTCCAAGGCAGATCAAGGCAAATCAGTCTCCTAGCACTTATACTGGAGTATAAGTGCTAGGAGACTGACTGACGACAGAGCATGGTATGTGGTCTTTGATATACACACATCAAAAGTGTCTAGGGATCAAGCATTTTTATGCGGATTTCTTGAGATTGACATGTGGCTTTGTAATAAATTTATGATTTTATAAATTTATATGGATCCTTTTTGGTGCATTTCATAATTTGAAACAGGAACTTTCAATCAATTTCTAGTAAAAGATGAAAATCAGCTGTCAATATTTTCCCTATAAAAACATACAACGCATTGAAGACATTATTAGTGCTACTGTTTCCCTACTACTGATTAAAACCAACGTTATTATGGAGCGGCGACGTCATTTAAGCAGGGAAGAAATGCTCAGAGCCGTGGGAATGATAGAAGCTGGTTCCCGCCAACGTACTGTGGCTTTAGCTCTGAATACAAGTCAGAGTGTTATCAGTCGACTTTGGACACGTTACCGAAGCACTGGTACCGTGGCTGAGCGCCATGGAGGACGGTATCGCTGCACCACACGGAGACAAGACCGATACATTCAAATTACAACTCGAAGAGCTCCAACAATAACCGCCATGATGTTAGCCGTGAGGCTTCATCACTCTTCAGGGAACTTAATTAGCGACCAAACAGTCAGAAACCGCTTGCATGAAGTGAACCTTCATTCCCGAAGACCGCTAAGGGTACCACCTATAGATAGAAATTGGGCAGAAGAACAATGGCGTTTCGTGTGCTTTTCTGATGAGTCTCGTTTTGGTATGAGACCGGATACAAGACGTATACGACACTGGAGAACCCCTGGACGCCAACAGCGATTAAAATCCTGCCAGGAAGTCCATCCTTATAGTGGTGGAACCATCATGGTATGGGCGGGTATTTGGATCGGCGGAAGAACTGAGTTGATTTGGATCAGAGGCAACCTCAACGCTCAAATTTATGCTGAGACGATTGTATCAGACGTCATCGTTCCTCTACAAGTGCAAATCGGTCCCTTATTTCAGTTAATGCATGATAATGCACGACCGCACACCGCAAGAGTTGTAAGACAGTCTCTCGCCGCAGCTAACATCAATGTCATGCCCTGGCCTGCTCAGTCGCCAGACTTGAACCCGATTGAGCATGCATGGGATATGCTACAGAGAAGAGCTCTGCCGAATATGGAGGGTATCCAGTTGCAAGAAGACCTTTTTTTGTTGTTGCAACGAACATGGGCGGCCATTCCACAGCGTGATTTGGATAAACTCATTTTGAGTATGCCAAACCGATGTTCTTGTGTTGTTAGTGTTCGCGGTAGAAACACGGATTATTAATTGTTTAAGTTACCCAATAAAATTTTAAAGAAAACTGTTATTTCAGTCTTTTATTCGAACTTTAATGTTAGTGGTTCAAATGTCAAAAATCCCTTTATTAGGAAAATGGAAAATTTCTTTATTAATGCAAAGGTGACTTGGTTTATCGTTACTGTAGACAAACGAAAAACACTTTATTTGATGAATCCTTAAAGAAAATTTTAATTAATATCAATCAGGAGAAAAGTTATTGAAAAAATATATGTTGATCCCTAGACACTTTTGATGTGTGTAGATGCATACACCACCACCCCCAGCTCCAACTCTGTCGTTTCGGAATAGCTTATACCCATTCAGCGTAAAAAGAGGGGACGGAAGAGACGGTTTGAGCCAAGATTCGGATATTAATATTCCGTCGACTAGCCTGTTGCTAAATGATGCATTTAAGTCAGAGATGTGTGCAGGGACACTCTGCGCGTTAATATGCACTAGGTGTAGGTAGTGGGATTTATTGCGGAATATAGATTGAAGCTTGACATCTAGAGAGAGATCATCAGTATTAGAAATAGTAGAAATATCGCTGCAAGCACTTTCAAATTCATCGGAAGAGCCATCAGTAAAATAATCTGAATTTATAGACATACATACAATATTAATAAACTATGAAATAAATAATATAACTAACACTAATAAAAAAAAACTAAAAAGCTAAAAGAAAAACCACCAGCGAGCGTTGGCCACACATTAACCAAAAACAATTTAAAAAAAAATATATCAAAACACAAACGCAATACAATATGAATAAGTAAAAAATAATAATATTGGAACATCGACAAACGGTTTTTGAACGGAACGTCATCACATTGACACTGACCAGCTGACTTTTGACAAACTTAAACGAAACGAGAACAAAACAGAATAATACCTACGTTACGTACATTTACTGAAATACCTTTGTTAATTTAATAATTTATAAACACCAAAAGAGATGGTATCAGAACAAATCTCCACTTCAAGTATCAACAGACTATTGGATTACCTAACATGGACTAAGCCAATTGAGGAAAAAAAAATTAACTTAGCTGCCTGTCGCGGATGGAAAACTGGCCTGTAGGTGTTGTAACTCAGCCATCGCAGTTATCTTCCGTCTACTCTTGTCCGGCAATAGCACCACTATGGTGCCATCTGACGACCAACAGTTTTTCACGCCGAAATGTTTACGGCTGTAAACACGTTTTGCCTGGACTTCGTCAAAAACTCCGAGAGTGAAATTCGTGTACCCTTCAACGCCGTCTTAGCGTTCCACACCGCAGCTCTGTGACCGTACGTTGTGAAGCGAAGCAACACAGGGCGCGCCCTGTCTTTTTTAGCAGCACCAAGTCGGTGACATGTCTCGATGCAGTCTGGCCGAAGCTGTGTCAGCTCCATCCTCTTGAGCGTCTCGTGTACTCTGGCAGGAACATTCTCTTTGGGGTCCTCTGGCAAGCCATGGAGCAGCAACACTTTACGCCGAGAGTGGGTATCGAGTCGATCCATACCCGCATTGAGAAGATCGAGCTGCATCTTCAACGTGTTCACTGCCTTAACTACAAATGTTTTGAGCTGCTGGTAATCTGCAGATAGCGCCTTGACAGTTTGTAGTTGCACTCCAGGAACTGATGACTCCGCATGCTGTTGTAGCGCCTTTTCAAACTCCTCCATGCGGGCGTGAAACAGCGTAGTGAGGTCCTGAATAGTGTCATTGACATTGACGGTGTCCATATTCAGGAAGCAAGTAGTGTAGAACTAAAGATGATGCGATGAGGTGACAAGTAGGTGATGTGATGCGGGATTGTGATTGCAGTGAAAGTGCGAGTGATATTATGTTAATGCCAACACTCACTGGTACATTTACTAACACATTTGGGAGAAATTAAAACTGTAAGCACCTTTAATATATTTAAATAAATTAAATTTTGCAGAGCAGCTTTAAAAGCGTCTATCAATTTTGAAGTACCCGCAAAAAAAAAAAAAAAGATATATACATTATGGTAGCGTAGTGAAATAGTTCATTAGCGGCAGACTAACATAAAAAGCTATTCTGCCACAACTTATTAGTCATTGGAATATGTATTTTGTAATTTAGAGGTTATTTTTTTATTAGACAACAATAACTATACATATGACCTACAGGAATAGGGTAACTAGTATTTCGGTTGTCTAATAAAAAAAATAACCTCGAAATTCAAGACAATCGCTACACTGCGCTTCGCGATTGTCATAATTTTCTAACCTATCACGTGACCTACGGCAGTACATTAATTTTTATTAAATAGCTAGACACTTTGATAAATAAATTAAATTTACTATGCCATTCTAGCTAATGCAACATCGGCGCATGTACGGACTATAAATCGCTGCATGTAATAAACATCACACGTGTGCTTCAATCAATAATCCATTACTGCTTTGCAATTGCCAAACATTTGCATTTGATATCAGCGAAATATAATACCGGGAATTATTGGCGGTCAAACATAGTTCACGTTGTGATTTGTGTGATTCAGCTATTTTAGGAATCCTTCTGCAATGACGCTATTCATCAATATTAGCTCTTGCGGTCACGCAGCTAGTTAAATCCCGAGGCGAGGTTTTATTGAAGCCAAGTGTCGATCAGGTGTTACTTTACTCCAAAGGGTTTTATCTTCGATCATCTAAAGTGTTTTATACATAAAATTGCTTTATGGTAGATAAGTACTTACCTATATTATGGTTCTGCCCAGAATTCGTTTGGATGACGACTGCCTTGACTATCATTTCTGCTGCCAACTATTGTTTGGCTTTACTTTGTTCCGTTTTATAATTACTAAAACTAGTGAAATTACAGTTTATAGGATTGAGAACTGTGCTTCAGGGCATGTTGCGCGTGATGCCGCCGGAGCCGCGCGCGGTGCGGGTCATATTAATATTTCATATAAAGGCGTACATACACTACATATTCTGAAATTTCATTTTTTTGTAAGTATTTTATCTACTAATATGAAATGCGAAAGTGTGTTTGTTTGTTTATATTTTGTTTGTTAAGCTTTCCAACCGTTAAGCCGGTTGTGATAAACCGTGATACCGTGTCGCGTAGCGGTGAAAGAATACTACCACCCCCTCTCTTTCCTTGGGTGTCGTAAAAGGCGACTAACGGACTAAAGACTGCATATTCATCTTACAGCTTAGAGCGGCGACGGTCTTACCACCTGTCACGCTGAGCACATGTGCAGTCGCTATTTTTCGAAAAGTGGACTATGGTCGGGGACTGGTTTTGTATTCTCGTTGCCTTAGTCTCAGACTAACATTTAGGGGATCGTTTGTCGGCTCAAACTAACACGGTTCTAAGTTTATACGTATAACCTGTCCGGTCAAAGCGCAGTGTGTTGTGTCCACACAGCCTGCGGCGGTGATTCGCCCCCCATCTAATGTATGCAGAACTTGTATTAATTGTATTGCTAACGGTATTTGCTTGTACAACTAGGTCAGAACACTGATTAATTAGTTGTTGCACTAACTATGATTTTGAAGCAACGGTTCACACTGACTGTATGAGAAGAGCTATGTGTACTCTTTCTTTGTAAGTCCCGTATGCGTTATCCGATAGCGATTTAACTTTGGTCAGTTGTTGCAAGCCCGCAACGGTTTCTGACTTAATCAAACTACACATAAAGGTGATGTTCACGCGGTCGAATTCGGGCACGAGCCGTTAGTAGAAATATAAAAAAGTTAAGAAAACAAGAAGACATTTACAATCAAGCGTGCAAGTAAAGTTATGATTTACAAACTAAAAACTAAATAAATTTCCATTTAATAAGCAACTAACTTTTGCCCGCGATTTTGTTCGCGATAATTTTCATACTTAATAACGACTATTATCCCCGAAGAGAGACTAGGCAATGAGGACCGCAAACGGAGTCCTCTGTCATAGTCCACTTTTCACCAAATAGCGACCGTACATGTGCTCAGCGTGACAGGTGGTGAGACCATCGCCGCTCTAAGTTGTTGGGTGTATGTGCAGCCTTTAGTCCGTTAGTCGCCTTTTACGACACCCAAGGGTGGTAGTATTCTTTCACCGCTACGCAACATGGTTATCACGGTTTAGCACGGCTTAGCGATATAGGCTGGAAAGCTTAACAAACAAATAAACAACCAAACACACTTTCGCAATTAATATTAGTAGATAAAATACTAATATAAAAATAAAATTTCAGAATGTGTGTGTGTGTGTGTAGCCTTTAAATGAAGTATTAATATGAAGTTTATCCTTTAAACAAAGGTAAATAACTTTTGGCGGCCGCGTCTCCGCTCTGAGCCGCCGAGCCCGACTTAAAGGCTTTCGAGCAGTGCGACCGAACTTCGGAAGTGCCTCTATGCCGGTGCTTGTAGCTTGATATTTTTCTTTAGTTGTTTCACGATTCTATTTTGTGAATAAGGAACGTGTGTAGCGGTTTACCAATTTATTGCAGGATATAAAGCAAGAGCTTACCTACTGTATCTGATTAATGATAGAATTCAATGTTAACATTAAAATTTAAATAGGATTTAAAAAACTACTTAGTAAAGATATTCTACCTATACGCATACCTCTTTAAAATCGACGCGATGCTTTCGACCGAATTGCATCAGTCATGGTCAAGACACATCAAGGGCTGACTATTGTTGCGATGCTACTTACGCCTCCTTTGCGTGGCAGTATTCATCTACTGTCACATTATTTATCCAACTACCGCCCCACACACGCAAGGTTAAGTAAGTCCTTATTCCGTATACATGCCTTATTCCGTTTAACCTAAACTATAACGAAGTTAAGACTTTAAACTATCGCGTTGCATTGCATTAAAACTATTTTAACGGGACCTAACACGATTTATTTTGTTAGTAAGTACATAACTACTTACTGCTTGACGTTTCGGCCGCGATCCTGCGGCCGTGGTCACAAGCGAACTCAATACGTACTTACTAACAATATGTACAGTTACCGGCATTAAGATGTGATGATGCAAAAGTATCTGATCATTGGTGGAAGGCATATTATAGGCATATAATATATGCCTTCCATGCAATGATCAGATATTTTTGCAGGCCGTCGATAGTCACATCTTAATGCTGGTGACTGTACTTACTAACAAAATAAATCGTGTTAGGTCCCGTTAAAATAGTTTTTAATAAAACGTAGTTATTTTCGAATTCCTTGATGTCGATAGTTTGTGGCCACCTGACCGGTTGAAGTTATTGGAATGTTTGTTGATATCAACTTCTTACCGCAATCCTTAGGCTGATTTCACAGTCACGCGTTTGATCTGCGCCGGCCACACGCGCGCGGTTACAATTACACTAGATAGTAGTTGCGTTTCATAGTCACGCACGCAGTTCAAACGCGCAACTAGTATGCAGTGTAATAACTGTAAGCGCGCGCGTGTGGCCGACGCTGATCAAACGCGTGACTGTGAAATCAGCCTTACATTAACACACTATACTACCACTAAAACTAAAACTACAATAAATATGATCCCATTACCTACTACTTCTTCCATATCTCCCGATGTAATCTGTTGCAAGAAGCAAGTCATAAGTACAAATTTAGCGTGTGATGATATAATTTGGTCCCTCTTTCCTTTAACTCCGCAATCACTTTGGCGAGCTACGAACACACATCGTTTGCCATAATTAACATTTCAACAAAGCGTGAACACTTTCCGATTCCGGCCCGAATTCGAGCAATCGATTCTGGAGCACGCCCATTCGTATGTGTAAAGTTAATAAGTTTAGACGCTGGCGGCGGCTACGCGAGCGGAATTCCCTCAAAAAACGACAAATTTACGAACGGGAAGCTGTTTTGCAATTTGTACTCTAATGCGATGCAGTAAGGCTGCGATGGCGGAAGTGCTCGCGCTGTAATAGATGTGCACATCGCTCGCGGGCGACGTGACCTGTCGACTTGGAAGCACGGCCTTGTGCCTCGCTCGAGGCCTGGACGTATAATTTTCGGTACTTATAACCGACTTAACGATTCGGGCCGGAAGCCATTTTTTCTTCAAGTTGTGTATTAATGAAACGTATATGAGGGCATGGTCTCCTGAGAGCTTGGGAGTATGCACTTTGAGAACGGTTCAACGTACGCCATTGAAATGGAATTTTAGCTTTTCTTTTATATCACAACTTTTGTTTATGAACTAACCCTGTATTTATCTCTCTTTTAAATACATAAAAAAGAGAAACAAGTACTTTTAAAAAGTAACAATAATAATCTTGTAAATATTTATAAGTGTTTGCCACTTAAGTTATCTTCTAGCATGTTCCATCATAAACTTATGTTAATATTTAAAAAACAAAATCTCTATGTGATCTAACATGACAAAAATAAGCTCATGATTGCCTTTTACAAAACACATAACAGACAGACACCAAGTGCCCACGGAGCCTTGTCATACACGTGTAAGTTTTCGTGTAAGCTTCAACATAACGCTAACTAACTGGACCTTAGTTAACAACGTTTATCCGAGGTTTATCGCGCGCACATCGGTGCCATTCCGTGTTTGTTTTGCGTGGGTGTGGGCGTGGACTGGTGTGGGCTGGGAGGGGCTGGTGTGGGCTGATGTGGGTAGCCGCCGCACTTTTTGCGGAAGGCGATTAATTCCGAATGCCAACTAATGAAACACGCCGATCAGATATGCATTGGAAACGAATTGAGAACGCTGATATGTTATATGTCGGTGTAAATAGTTGAAGTGTTATCTGGTTGATTGTGTAGGCATATAAGACACTTTTTCAGACAATGATGGGGGTTTCAAAAATGAAGCACATTAGTGTACATTTTGTTGGTATCATTGTCATCAGCTTTTTGCCGGCCCACCTTGCCCCCCATGCTGCGACCCGTTGGTCCACACTGCGGACGCTGGTCCACACTGAAGTGGAGAAAGCAAATCTTTTTGCATCTCTTTTCGCGGACAAGTCGCGTCTAGATGCAAACCTTGCAAAGTCACCAACTTTACACACGGGGTGCTTCCATACCAAGTGTCACCATTCACACCAAATAGGTAAGAAAAGCTTTTGCAGAATCTGGACTTGAATAAGGCCAGCGGCCCGGACGGGATTCCAGCTAGACTATTAGGGTCTGTGCGCCTGAATTGTCTCCGGTTCTAACGCGTCTGTACCGCCTTTCTCTTCTTACTAACCCATGGCGGGTTAGTAATAAGACGGGTTGATATTTTACTCATACGCACCAAGCGTTACTCGTCTTCATTCATAATGCGTACAGCCAAGGTACTGAGAAGCTCGATGGCGCAGCGGCTAGCGCGTTCAGCTTGCGATCTTGTCCGCTAAGCAACTTTCGCAATGCCGGGTCGCTGGATGGGTGACCAAATTAAAAACACCTCGAGCTACTCCGTGCTTCGGAAGGCACGTTAAGCCGTTGGTCCCGGTTGTTGTCGTGAGATGGCAGTCGTTAAACCCACCAACCCCCCGCATTGGGCCAGCGTGGTGGGTTATGGCCCAATATCCCCACGTGCTATTGTCCGTGTGGGAGGCCTGTGCCCAGCAGTGGGACGTTTATAGGCTGATGATGATGATAGCCAAGGTATGGAATTCCGTGCCGGCGTCTGTGTTCCCGAGTGCATATAGCCCCGACATCTTTAAAGCCCGAGTGAATAGGCTGCTCTTGGGAAAACTCGCTTCATCGTCGGCCTCTTCTTAATCCTACGGATAAGAATGTGGTCAAGAGCAAGCCGATGGGCTTGCTCTAGACCGCATTCGGGTTATTATTAAATAAAAATAAACGCACCACTGTTGAACATGGACTTTCCCACATGGGCAATAGCACATAGGGAGACTAGACCATAACCCACCACGATGGCTCAATACGAGTCAGTGGGTTATAACGACTGCCACTCATAGGATAACAACCGGGCCCAATAGCTTTACGTGCCTTTGAAGCATGGAGGAGCTAGAGATGTTTTTAATTTGGTCACCCATCTAGGGCCCGGGCATTGGGAAACTTGCTTAACTGTCAAGATCGCCAACGAGCTCCGTAACAGATCATTTAATTCTGTAATTTGTTTCTACAAGATTTCACGTAATGTTTTCTAATAATCATCATGAGATCTCCAAAACATTAAAATAGTAATTCAACTTGTATAAGTTGAATTACTATATTAATGTTTATCCATACCCCCTCCACCGAGATGTGTCAGCGGCCACACAAATAGCGTTACAGGAGTGCGGCATCGCTCGCGTTTCTTGCCGCCGCAGCTCGCAGCCTAATGGAATCATCCCTCTCCACGGCGGCGCCCGTAAAAGATAAACGCCTGTTGTTTTTATGCAAATACGCATCGGCTGCCGATACGTTGCTTCTAGCACACGAGGTTTCGGATCCCAGTATGTATGTATGTTCATATCGAAAGCGCGTTGTAACCGCACCGCAGCCGCACTACCGTCCCGAGATTTTGTAACATTAGAACTTTGAACAGCGCGATCACTGTTATATGTATGTACATGTAGCACTGTTCTACTACAAATTAAAAGTTGATACTTAATATTTACAATAAAATAATAAGATTTGAGGGTGAACGTTTCATGTGATAGTGTGTAATTGGCGGCAAGAAGTCGGTCGGTTACGTGATTTTTATTTGTTTCCTCAAACCTACGACCCTCAGCACGGTCGACCCTAACCAGTGTCCTTAGATTTTATGTTAAAGTTTTCCGTTTGAAACGCGTCTGGCAAGTTCTCTGCTCCTAGCACTCTTTTTAATCACGTTGGCCAATACTATTAATTATCTTAACCCGTAGAACACGCGCAATGAACCAGAAAACCGCTAGTCGCTTGTGCTCGTGGCCACAGGCGCGGGCACTGGCGGGCATGTCGTCCGATTTTCTCTGCCTAATTTCGCGCATAATTCTACAATGTTTATTGCTCTCAGGTGCAGCATCTTGATAAGAAAATGGAATGAACGTGTCGTGAAGGCTTAGCATTTTTTCATGAATTTTCTTCAAAATAAATACGTAAACGCTCCAGGTTGGAGCGGAAAATAAACGATCCACACCCACATGTTTGATTTCACGCGTCAGCCACAATACACCAACTGAAGAACCTGCAAAACGGACTTCACTTACGAATGTCGGATAACCGTAAAACAGCTTTAGTGCCGATAAGTAACGCGTTAAAAGAGTGTAAAATATCTCGCCGCTCTGAACCTGGCTCTTAGCTAATCGCCGCCATTTCCGAACACCACAAATCCGTTTCATTATCGTCGACTACGGGAATGTGGGCCTTGCACGGTGGCGACAAGGTCGGAGTGCCGCTGTCCGCCCGCCCGGCTGCACGCTTCTCGTTTACCGGCCATTATATTGTTATGCACTCAGGACTTGTTGTGTTCCGCGCAGCAGTTGGATTATCGTAACTCGCGTTTAATTATTAGCAGTCGCTATAGTGAAGGACTTATGTTTTAAAAATTTGATTCATTTGTAATCTCAATGTAAGAAGCATTTTTAAATACTTAATGGAACGGATTCTTATACAGAGAAGAGCAAGAAACTCGATAATTGGGCCCTGAAAGTGAAATAGAATTAATGTTTAATTTTACCTACTTTATAAAATAAAATAATTACTTATGTAAAACCATACTTACATACCCACACTTAGGACTATTACTCATCCCCCTCAGGGTTAGTCAGAGACTAGAGAATAAGGACCGCAAAACCAGTGTCTGCCGTAGTCCACGTGTCACCAAATAACCACTGCACATGTGCTCAACGTGATAGGTAGTGAGCATATCGCTGCTCTTTTTTTTTGATAGCAGAAGAAGGCAAACGAGCAAGCGGGTCACCTGATGGAAAGTAATCACCTGCGCCCATGGACAGCCGCAAAACCAGAGGAATCGCAGGCGCGTTGCCGGCCTTTAAGGAAGGAATAGGCTCGTTTCTTGAAGATCCCTAAGTCGTAACGGTCCGGAAATACCGCCGCCGAGAGCTGGTTCCACAACACTGTAGTTCGAGGCAAGAAATTTCTTGAAAAACCCACAGTAGTAGACCGCCATCCATCAAGGTGATGTGGATGGAATGACAGTCGATTGCGTGTAGTGCGGTGAAGGAAATCAGCGGCAGGGACGGCAATTCCTCAGAACGATCCCCATGATATATACGGTACAATATACAGAGATTCTATATGCTGTCGGATGTATGTGCAGTTTTTAGTCCGTTATTCGCCTTTTACGACACTCAAGGAAAGAGATACAGCAGTACATAAAACCATTCTGCGAATATATCTGTTCAGATGTATTGGGGTACTCCACTGGTGTGACGTGGTGACATTTCTATACATATACCTACGTCTATTTGTCACGCACTACATTACTACTATTAGTTGTCCGTTCCGAGATGGATGAAGCCGGGGCGCATGACACTGCAAGCGATACATTTCTTGGGGTGTTGGGGCCTCAAACGCTTCCACCCGCACAAAGGGACAAAGGCGAGCGAGATCGCGGCGCGCATTAAACGATTCACCGGGACAATGAACGCCTTCCGACACAGGTGAATGCCATTTTTCGTGTTTTTGTGACGGTGTCGAGTTGCAGCTCGTGGGGCGCGGCAGGAGCGACGAGCGGCGGCTAGGCGGGTGAGAAGGTTCAGCTCTTCCATCATAATGAACCAAAAGAAAATCCTTAGCACAGACATGCTTTTCCGAATAATGCAAAGCAAATATTAATGAATACTTAATTTTTCTAGTAATAATAACAAACATTGATTGAAAGTTATATAAAACATAAGTTATAATCAACAAAAAGCATATGTTTTTTCATAAAAACTTTAAATAGTCAAAGTAAAAATATGTTTTTAATTAGACTAATTTTTTTTACATACATATTTAGCTGTTCTCAATAATGTCGTACTCGTATGTTTTGATATTTTCGCAAATAAAAATAGGTTCCTCTTAGAACCATAATTATTGAGTATGTTGGTTTGTGACGGAAAGAGTCCTCCCATTAATAAAAGGGCATAACGGCACTATAGATAGGAGATAAAATCATTTCTTAAGGCTTGTAACTTGCACCGCGCCGACGCTGAACAAAAGCGACATTGTTCTAGATGAGACCCAGTCGGGGCGCGGGGCACGGGGTGCAGGGCGCGGGTGCCCCGGCGAACGCTGTTCATCAACTTGGACTGATTAAGTGTTTAGCTGTAAAAACTGACAATCTCCTATCTGGTCAAGTGGTTAAACACCGGGCTCAGTTCTAGAGGTCCCTGGTTTGATTCCCACCGGGGGGAGCAGTGCACTAGCGTAGCTGGAGCTGCTTGCAAATTTGTCTTAAATCCGCCTGGGCTGCTATGTATATGATGTAGGTCTTCATACAACAATGCTACGAGCATACCTACAGTTACTGATACCGATAAGATAGCCAGTTTCTGAGTAGCACTTGGTACTTATCTATGTAAAGGTAAAGTGTATGTGCGTGCACTAGAAATGTTGTTGAGGAAGTCGAGGGGTATCTTGCAATGATCACAATGCTAGATTACCGGATGGGTGAACAAATTATAATATCTCTTGTTCCTCGCCCGGGCTTGGGAAGGCACGACAAGCCGCTACTTCAGGTTGTTACCATAAGCACGTAAGGTAGGTGTCGTTAAAACTCACCTTGGGATATTAGTCTAAAAGTTATCATCGAATGATATACCATGTTTTATTCTAATTTTGCCAGAAAGGTGATCCAATAATTTACAGGAAGTTCTGACGTTAACCAGAGATGTTTTAAAAATTATTATGTAATCTTTATCTACAAGTAAAAGACACGTTTAAAAAGAACGAACTTGCTAACTTTTAACATTTTAACTAGAAAGCAGCTTTGAACTTAAAAAGTACAGGAATCTATAAATTTAATTGCTTTCATAAGAACAACTCAATGGGAAGAGTTCGATATGGCTGAGCTGTTTTAAATTGCTTCAAACGCAGAACTCGTTCATTTTGCAATGAAACAAAGAAAAAGTAATTGGCTCTGGCTTGTGTGCACAGTGAAACAACAATTATTGACTACTTCTTAACCGCCTCTGTGGTCTAGTGGCTAAGCTACCGGTTTCAGACCCAGAGGTCCCGGGTTCGATTCCCAGCGGGGGGTACATCTTTGTGTGCTCGGTTTGGTTAGTGGTAGAGCTGTCAAGTCCGCCTGGCTAGCTACCACCATCTTATCTAAGTCTGTCGTCATAACAACGATGTTTATAGCATTGTTGTGTTCCGACAATAGAGATAAGATATCCAGTTCCTCAGTGGTCGAGGATTCCGGGTTTAGTTGCCAATAAAAAAAAACTTCTGTAGAAGAACCCCAGTGAATGATTTTTTACATTAAAAAAGTCGTGTAAGTACTAGTAAATTGGACATTTTTATAATAAATCTCCTTACTCTTAAATCGTAAAGAAAATAATAAAAATAAGACGAAATCGACGTCATAATTAAAGCTTTTTAACATTGTTACAAGATTCGATTTTAGACGTAAATAACAGTTTATTTTTAAATAAATCGGCAAGATCAGCAAGATTCTTTATAATCTACATGAAAAATCTTAATAACAAATAAAGTCAGAGAATCCCATAGATTATTATCAGCTATTGCCAAAAGTACAAATCTATCTGGCACAAAACAAAATGACATAAACGACAAAGCAAAAAAAAAAACAAAAAGCTCCACAACATTCTGAACATTCCGTCTAGTATAAATAAAATAGTTGGAGTGTATGTTCATTCGCAACAACCCTCGCGGGCACAGCGACATAAACCGGCTAGCGTATTGTTCGCGCCGTCTAGTCGCGGGAACGGCTATAAATCGGCAATGTCGGACGACGCCAATTGTGCGGCCCCGCCCAGATCACGTGTCTGAGACCCAATGCAATCGTGTGCGGTTGCAGGCTCATTGTCCATTGTAAAAGTCAATAAAAAAGTTAAGTATAACCTTTGTACTGTTCCAATGTTACAAAGGATTGTATCATTGAAACTTCATCGTTATTTTTGGCTATTGTTTTTGAAATGTTTTTGGAAATCCGTCACTGGGTATGGATGGGGTCCACGCGGGCAAAGTCGCACTCTTCTGACACTCTCTTTTACTTGATTTATTCTCTTTTATAAATCTTCGTTACTTAATCTTATAAAATAGTGTTTAGAACACCTTTCTCTGGTCCCTGGTTCGAATTTTAGCTGTCATATATTCGGTACTATACACTGCACTAAGGAGAATGTATGGAAAATGTTATGCAAATTGTGGAAAATGAAAAGCTGTGTTGTTATCTGTGTACCCCTACGGGAAACAGATGACGTACGTAACACACATATACTGTGATGGATGGAATGTCTATACTCGAGTGTAAATAGAATAAAACTATTGGTTGTTCGCACACGCGCGAGCTCTGAGTGCGTGGTCACCCGGGCGCAGTGGCAGGCTGTAGTCACGGCACGCGACGTGAACAGCACCGCGCGTTAAAGGTGAACCTGATACATTATAACGAAAAGTTAGGCTCAAATCATTACTGTTGCATTCTATTTTTTATGTGTATTTATTGTTGTATTTTGACCTAACATTGAGAAAGTTGCTTAAAAATGAAATTTCCTACGATCAGTAATTGAAACCCGCAAACTAGTTTCGGGTGTACATCGACCCGCGAAATGTATTTTTTATTTTAGAGTTAGTATCCAATAAGCGGGAATTCTACTCAGTGTAGTTTTTTACAAACATTCATGCACTTACAGCCTGAGACGTATCTGTAGAATAAAGATTGAAATAATACTTTTATTTTCTTATAGTCTTTTATTGAAGCTTTACAAATATCGTAAAAATATTGTAAATAAAGGAGAACCGAACCATGAGCTATCAACATAAATATAGTAGAATTCATCGAGTGTATAATTTGCAAGTGTCCAATGTCCATCCATATTAGCTTTTCTCCTTTATCCAAGTGTACTGGCTTCCTGTCAAAGTCTTTTATGGCGCGACAAATATTCCGGATCATTTGCAGTGCGACGCACGGTTTCCCTCTTCATTGCGTGCTGTGTTACATAAGCCATGGCAAACTGTAATAGTAAGCACGCAATGAACAGAGTGACAAATCTTCGCGTCGTAAGGCTCTTGTAATCGTGGTCCGGGCATCGTGCGTTGAGATCGGCCTCCGCAGATCTGTCCTTGGCAGGCAGTAAGACATCTTGATTTAGTTCGTGCTATTATGCCTACATTATGTTACACCAACTTTATCACTGACAACATCAGTCTTGTAAAGTTGGACGCCAAATTCTTAACAAATTGAAAGGCTAACTATATAATAACTCAAGATAGTTTTGGCTTTGCTAGACCATGTTGCTGCCCAAAATAGTTTTACAAACTAGATAAAGAATAAAAGTTAGCCGTAAGGATTCAAATAGTAGGCTAAATTAAATGTGAAATCAACACCACAGACTATTCAAACCAAGTTTAGGGTTTTGATTAAAAATAGACGTAGGTTTTAGTCGTCATAATATGATAATAAATAGTGGATTTGGTAAGTGTTGATTTCATGCATATCTTATTCTTAACAGATTTCTTAAGCAAATACAACACTTACGGTTGGGTACATTTTATACATTTCTTTTTGATAACGCTAAATGATAACCGTTTTCATAAATAAACACTTTCAAACCATTTTCAAAGTTTTCTTTGCCAGCTTTTGGTTCTGAAGCCGTTATTAGTATCAGCTGCCGGCTCACTCTTTAAAATTCGTCACGTGATAAAATTGTTAATGATTTATTTTCTAACATAGGTGACCAAATTGAATCAATTTTAGAACTGCCTAATCTTTACTCTGTCATGTCAGAATTTGGTTCTAAATTGCCAAATCTCAGCAGAAGAGGCCAGAACTGGGTATCGATTGTAATAAATAATGCAAGAGGCCCTGTGAACTCTGCATCATCCTTTCTTAATTGTTTCCTGTACATAGGCGGCACATAGCCCGTCGTTAGCTGTGCACACATCAAAAGCCTCCTTATAAAAAGCGGAGCGGCGCAATTCTCCCGGATCGCGTAATTAAGTCCGATCCCGCATAATCCCGGCTAATTCTAATATAACACCGGGGACTCCCCTCTATCCCGCTTCAGCATTTTTTATTAACGAATTCTATTTTTTGACGGGAATTTAATTAATTAGTAACGCGGGCGCGCAAAGGATTGGGACAAATTACGTGTTTCGGTTTTTTTCTCTCACGAAACCGGATTAATTGTGTAACAACTGTGTTTTACTAATTAAATGCAAATAACGTTACGCTCGGCCGGGCAGGATTACGATCATACTTTTGTTTTCGGGCAGCTCTGCCGATAATAAAAGTAGGGACATGTTTTGTTAGTACCCACTTAAATGGCTGAGGGATGCGATCGTGTTTAGTCTGAACATTTATTTAAGTGAAGTCAGTATCAAAATTATTCACAGCTATTAATATAATTCACGTCTGAAAGCACGTCGGGTTGACGAATTCGTCAGAATCGATGGCGATACCTGGATGAGATCGGCACAGGATAGAAGGGTGTGCACAAAATAAAGAAGGCCATCTTTAGAAATAAGGACTATATACGATGAAAGTTATGATTCGTCCGCCTGGATGCAAACTGGCGCCCGTAGCGGCTACGGCGTAGCTACACGCTCGCGCGCGTAGCACGGCCCGTGTAGTCGAGACAGCTTTGATTTGTCTGGTCACTGCCTCAAGTGAATACACGGAGTTGAGTTTACCGTTAGGGCTTGGAGTTATTCTTTACATACACTGGCGCAATTAAGATATTGTAGGTGTATTCGTTGTTAATAATGAAAATATTCCTTATCTTTATCGGTACTTAATATCTTTTCAATTAACTTTATACTATCATGTTGTTATTATTGGGTAGGTTTTTCGCTACATTACTTAAATCTGGTAAGTAAGTATGGCCAATAACAGATTTCCCTCAGGTTTAAAACCATTATGTTAGTGACATATCCATATTATCAAAAGTATATAATAAGGAGTAAAATAAGTTACATGTAGGATCATTTCTAAGAACACTGCATTAATTTTTCTTTTTAGTAAATATACCGGTTTTTAAACTTGTGTTTTGTACACATAAAATTGCGTTAGGAAATTCAATCATGCACACGTTACCGAATGTAATTCCTTCAGCGCTTAACAAATTCATTTTCAAAATGAGTTTACCTTTAGTACTTAATTGTACCATAACCTTATATTTCTATAAAGTCCTTTCTACGCATAATAATATGTTCTTTACTACAAAAGGCATTTTAAAAACTTGAGCCTTATTTAGTTTCCATTTAGATGTAGCAACATAATCGAGCCTCACAACACGAGAGCCCTCCCCCAGCCGCGAGTGATTGTGGCAGGTTCTATAAGGCTTTCCGGGAACGGCGCCAAGTGTGCGCCGCCCGGAAATACGGCCGCGTGCGGTAATCACATTCGAGGAATAAGGCCGCTCCTCAAACGTCACTTGAGAGATTCCGTTCAGGCTGGCGCGGTATTGTGCCCGACATTATGACAAGTAGATTACGGTCGCGGTGGAGACAAGCGGAATCAACGTTTGGAGGGAGGTTTTAGGGTGCAGGATGTTTGGGGAATGTGCTGGTTTCACGTGATGCCTGAGGCCGATTAGCTGCCATCCTAGGGCGGTATATCCTAGATTTGACTCCCACTCGGTACTTGCCGTTTGTCGATACATCCCAGTGACACAGAAGGGATGGTACAAGTTATTGAATGGGTAGGCCATGTAATTAGATATTTTTATAATTGTATGAGTCATTATTTGTAAGCTGTATGGTAGCGGCTCATTACCAAAAGAGTACCGCCAAACTATCTGTTACCTTGGGTGTCGTAAAAGGCGGTTAACGGACTTAATACTCCACATACACCCAACAGCACAGAGCGGCGATGGACTTAATACTGCACATACACCCAACAGCACAGAGCGGTGATGGACTTAATACCGCACATACACCCAACAGCACAGAGCGGCGATGGACTTAATACTGCACATACACCCAACAGCACAGAGCGGCGATGGACTTAATACTGCACTTACACCCAACAGCACAGAGCGGCGATGGACTTAATACTGCACATACACCCAACAGCACAGAGCGGCGATGGACTTAATACTGCACTTACACCCAACAGCACAGAGCGGCGATGGACTTAATACTGCACATACACCCAACAGCACAGAGCGGCGATGGACTTAATACTGCACATACACCCAACAGCACAGAGCGGCGATGGACTTAATACTGCACATACAACCAACAGCACAGAGCGGCGATGGACTTAATACTGCACATACGCCCAACAGCACAGAGCAACGATGAACTTACCACACTGAATACAATTGTGCACTTGCACTTGTCATAATTGCCTATCTCTCTTTCTCTCTCTTTCCCTCTCGCTCTCTCTGTCTCTGATTAACCCTTCGGGGATATAGCCGTGATTTTATTTAAGCCATTGTTTGGTGGAGAAAGTGAAGGAAGGTCAGGTGAAGTGTCAAACGAATGTATAAAATCACCCAATTGCCTGTGTATTTACATAATTTTATTTTAAGTACCCTTTCGTCTTGTCAATATCTGCTTACTGTTAGTGACGGTTGCTCCGGACATACTTTTAAAGCATCGAGTCAAACATCATTTATGATTCAGCGCGGAACGCTCCAGCGGCGCTCTGAAATATTTATTGCGATATCTGAACTGATACGGCCAATCCAGCACTATGTTTAAGGCAAAGTTGTTTGATGCCTTACGTTGGATCGTAGAGGCAGTTGGAATTTTTCCTCTCAAAATTTACATTATTTTACTACATAAAAGCAATGACACCAGATAGACATTAGTTTATAACTAGTTGCATAAAACTATGTATAACCAATGACCATAAACAGAACGGAAGTCATAAATTGAAATTGTTATTAAAAGAGTTCAGAAAACGGACTTAAACAAGCGGAACTACCAATATCGTGGCTAATTCATCAACACTGTCTACATTATTATTTTGCTGTAACCTCGTTGAAATCGCTCTTTTCCTTCTTCAACTGTGATTTAAGGGCCCTCCAATGTCGTAGCTTGAGGCACACGACTCACAATATGGCGGTCAAAGTCCGGTATCATCTTCAGCATACAAATGTGTCGCTGCTGGCTCGTGCCTATTGCAGACAGCTTAATGGGATTTCGAAAACTGTGCAATACAAGGGTTGCCTCGTTATCTAGTTAGATTCAGTAAAAAAAGTTGCCCGCATTCTCCTTCACTATTTTTTATGCAAAGCTAACTAGATGTTTTTTGTTACCAGGCAGTTACACAGACTTTATATAAAATGAAAAGGCGGGCCAAGCGTCTTCGCACGCTAAAATCTAAAGTATACCTATCTGATTATAGTTAAGATCATAATCTGATCATAAAAAGAAAAAACAAATTGTTTATGCTTTTAACTATTATGTTGCGTGAAAACTTTTGTGGGCTATGTTTTAGACTTGTTTTCTATTATGTAGCAAACAAACTACATACACCAATAAATCTTTATATTGCTTTAAAGTTTAGTTATTTTTCTAATAACGTAATAACAATTCCGAAAAACTCGAGTAGGACTTCGAGTCGACTGTCTCAAAATTTCTTGATCTTAAACTTTTGTAAGTCAATAAATAACACTTGGGCAACACACTCGAAAATCGAGGTATTATGTCCATGAAAAATTGAAACAAAGCACTCATATAGAAATGGACTTCCAAAACAGGCGAAACTTGTCGTTTCGTCGGCTCCTTTTATACTTTCCCGTCCCAGAAAAGTGTAATAAAAAAGTAATTCCAGCTGTATGAATAAACAAAGCAGCTGACGCCTAACTCTGAATCAGTTTACCGAGCACTACTTTCGGTAAAATCCACATCGACGGAGAGTGTTAGGGTGTTTTCCACGCCTGGAAACATCGTAGCTATAATAACGTTGTTTTGTAAATTGTTTTATTACGTCTTTCTTTCCTTTTTGTTTATTTTAGGTTAATCTTTATCCGTGTCGCGTAGCGGTGAAAGAATACTACCACCCCCTCTCGTGCCTTGGGTGTCGTAAAAGGCGACTAACTGACTAAAGACTGCACATACATCCAACAAAATAGAGCGGCGATGGGCTCACCACCTGTCACGCTGAGCACATGTGAAGTCGCTATTTAGTGAAAAGTGGACTATGGTAGAGGACTGCTTTTGCTGTCCTCATTGCCTTGTCTCTGACTAACACTTTGGGGATAATATAGTCGTAATTATATTTATGTATGTACGTCATTTAAAATTAAAAAGGGTTTTGATAAATTGAAATGTCTGTTTAAACGTTTCTCTTAAACAATCCCATCTCAAATGTATGTGATAAGTTGTGTTATATGGTACACTTTCGATCCGAGCGTCAGCGTCAGTGACGCCGCGACACTGACTGTCACTGACGCTGCGACAGTGCGACAGTTTAAGTTACTATGAAAATGTACGAACCGGCTTTCGAGCAGCGCGGCATTATCGCGCATCCGCGCGTGTCAGTGTCACTGTCACAGCTACACTGACAATCACGACTTTAATAACCCCAAAGTGTTAGTCAGAGACAAGGTAGACAAAGTACCTATAAAGTAATTGAATAGAATTAGTGATTCGAGAAATGTCAAAAAAGGACAAAAAATTCGAAATACCAGAGCTAACACTAAAGCCCCTTACGATAATCCAGTTGGATGCCGTAAATGGTATACTCGTACATAAAGTAAATATTTTATTTTCATATAATAAATATGAAATCGATTATTCTCTGACAGACACTTTTTGAGTCTAGTATCTTCCACCTAACACATACCTCACCAAAATGTGTTCGGTGTAAGTAGCTGGAATCGAAAGTCGTCAGTTGCCGACTCAAGCAACAACGGCGCCGGAGCCGGGGCTGCCAAGCTGTCTTACATAACAACTACGGTTTCCTATCGTATGCCACAAGCAACCGGTAACTGTGCCCGGTCGCCGCTTCCGAATACAGCAATTACGGTTTCCTGTGATAGCATCTATAATGTCGGCAACACGTTTGCGTAACTCCAAATTGACGTAGGGGAGAATACATGTTACTATTACTATTTAAAAAATGGTTTTATAGACCTCTATTTAATGTCGAGTTTTTTAGCAATGGTATAGTTTGCGTAAAATGTCTATACATTGTACCGTTGTACTGTTTCTGGTTTACTACGAAAAGTGCCGCCTCAAGAAAATACAATACGGTCTGTTGCTCATAGCTGGCAAAATAAAATTGTGTCCAATAACAGTCTATCGATATGAAAACATGCAGCCAAGTGCAGACTCAGCGCAGGGGTCTCGATACCAGAGCATGGATCAGGGCTGACACACTGTTTACAGCAATTTTTTTATTCGGATTTTAACCTTAATATCGGTAACCGTAGTTGAGATGAAAAGTGGATTAAATACAAAGAAATCACAAGATAATTTTGTAATTAAGGAAACATTTAGTTTATTACTAAACAAAAAGTGAAACAACGGCTTTTGACCGAATATATTATTCTATCCGTGTTTGAAAAGCTTTCCGCAACTGCGTTCGGTGCAAAACAGTACAAGTCAAAGTTGTTCAATTATCATTCCAATCTGCACAGTTGGAATTTCGCTTAACATTATGGTTTTAGTTAACTAAACACTTATTTTGCTGCAATTGTGTACACGCAACCCGAACAAAATGTTGATTAGGTAGTTAAAAATGTGGATGTCGAGTAATTATAAAATTGTGCTTTTTTCCTTTTTAAACCTTATTAGGGTAGACCGGGTACAAAAGTACCACGGGGCAATAGTACCATTGCTAATATTTCCAAATACAAACAACTTTTGCACGTGTGTATAGCGTCACGACATGCGCTCCATGCGTCCCCACCCGCGCACCAGTCGGCGGCGCTCGTGCTGGTAAACTGACGTGTACACAGGGGATTTTTTGTTTTCGGACAGTTACAGTAAGTATTCTCTTTAAATGTTTCAGTCTGTAATTCACATTGAGCTCAGTATGTTATCAAATTATTGCTTTCACTAGTTTATTTAGACTTCAGTCTTTGTAAAAATGAGAAATTATGGTATTCATTAAGAAAATGCCGTGATTGTAAGGTTAATATTCAAACAGTCTACTTGGAACAATTGTATCAGTAACGGTGGGGACAATTGTAGCGGTACAATTAACCCCGTGGTAGAATTAACCCCGATGTTGTATTAGTTATGACTTATGATTAATTAGAATGAGTTAGAATTAATTATGATTAATGATTTTAGTCAAATACTAATTTGGACATTTTGTTTTAGATGCCACGGCGAAGACCTAAGTTAACGGATCGAGGCTCTAAAGACCTATTACTTTATGAACAGGCATTTCAAGAAGTTCAAAATGGGCGGTCTGTTCGGGCTTAAATGCTAAAAATAAAAACAGTATAATATTAAGTACTCTCTGTCAGGGTCAATTGTACCAGGGGTCAATTGTACCTTCATACAAATAAATAGTTTTTGATTTATGTGATTTTAATGAATGTTATTAAGATAATTATATACATAAAAGTAGTGTTTGAGCCAAAGGAATAGTATATTATGTAAGAGTTGAATACTTTTAGATATTGGGGAAGAAAAGTCTGTTTTTGTTTTAAGTTTTTTTTTTTTGCTTTCTTGACTGATTACTTTAAATATTTTGGTTCCTAAAAGCAAAGACTGAAAGTGTATATCTTTGTTACAACGTAAAATTACCAATTATGAATAAAGTCATTATTAATAACACATACAAAAGAGTTTTATTACCAAACATATTTTTGGTACAATTAACCCGTAGTAGGGGTCTATTGTAACATATGGTATCTTTCTGTTCAGATATGATTTTCATTGACTTTTCGGTACCGTAGGTTTTCTCTAAATACACACATTTGCAGCTTAATAGTTTAGGTATTAATATTTAAATAAAAAAATAAATGTATTTCAGTAGATTTGTCACTATCAACCAATGTTTAAAAAATGGTACTATTGGCCCCGGTCTACCCTACCTACGTATGCTTTCAGGAAACAACAGTGCGAACCCTAGCTAGTATCCACAGGTCACTCATACGTTATTCATGGCGAAACGGACACGTGCATCGGCGGATTGTCCGCTTTTACTGTTTTACTATTTTCACTGTCTTTACTGCTTACACGAGAGCCTTTGGTCGCAACTTGTAAATCGACAAACCTGCCGGGTGGCTGGGACTACACACGAGCACTTGCGCCGATCCCACTTCATTGGTTTATTATTTATTGTGGATCACGTGACGCGCCTTTCTGTACCTTTTTTGCTAGCGCTACCTTAACATGAACCCCGGATCCTATCTTTCATTTGCAATACTTACGTAAGTTTGTTTTAGTCGCCTAGATCTGTTTAAGTCAATGTTTTATAATTGATTTTGCGAACGAGTTTAAAGGTTCCATGTTGTGCCCGTCTGTTTTTAGAAAATAAGAATGGCTGGGCTCTTATATCAACTCCACCTACTTTTCCAGTATACGAGTGATCATACGCTACAGTGGCTGAAAAACACTTATCCAGTCGTCATTTCCCCAATAGGAATTTCGTAAATTAAAGTACAGATTTGGGGCATCACTAGTTTTAATTAATTCTGGAGTCTAAGTCCCCCAGTCAGTAAATCTCAACGACAATGCCAACATAGTGTATAGCAATACCAGTAGCGAATATGCCGACAGATTTCGCAATATAACATTCTAAAAAATTAGTAGTAGAATACATTAATTTGTAATATTATTCTTGAAAATAGTAAATCTGTTTTAATATAATGAGAAAGATGTTTAAGCTAGGAACAATAATAATCCAAATAGAATTTTCAGCTTTTATTGCTTTTAAAGACGTCATGAGTTCGCAGAGAACGTTCTCAGGAAAATGTTATTATGGACAAACAGAAGCTCGGGATAGGTTTTATATAACACATATATAATTAGAAACCTTGTGACTTAACTGTGTCTGTGGAATAGTCAGTAAATATGAGTTATTATGAGTATGGTCCCAGGGTTGACCCTGGGACCAATGAATCTTGAGACCGGGAATCGATTCCCAGCAGAGGTACATAATTATTATTATTTACGGTTTCGCTGTAGATCGAGTTTCTTCCTCGCCCACCTGCCTATATAGCTACCACCATCTTTTTAAACCTTAACAAAATGTTAGTATATTATTGTATTCCTCAAGTTAGAGTAATGACATTCCTCAGTATTCCATATTAATATTTTGTAGATATTTTAGCGTTTTATTAACGCTTAAATATACTAAGTAAAACTTTTAAGCGTTGTCATGTAAATTTGTTAGGTATATTTAAGCGTTAATGAAACGCTTATTAAACTTAAGTAAAAATTTTAAGCGTAAGTATATTTAAGCGTTAGTAAAACGCTAAAATATATAATAAACATTAATCTGTAAACACAGCTTCATCAACGAATGTTCAAATATTTTTAAAAATATTTCTTTCGGATCTCAGAGGTGAAAACTTCTAAGATTTGATGAAGCAATGTTGACTGAAAAACAAAAGCATCAAGCACTTACAAATTTCGACGGGTGAAAACCAGACCTCGGTAGCTAAGTGGTTAAGGCAGCCGCCCGGAATGCGGGAAGGCGCGTGGTTCGATTCCCGCCTAAGGTTGTCTCGTCTTTTTTCAGTGTTTAAAATTTTTATTCCATATTAATTGACCACCTTCGTCGTTATCGGCACGTACCAAGGTGTGATGAGATACATTAAACATACATACATATACTGCTCACGCCTAAATCCCTACAGGGACACTGACACGCCTCGCTTGCTTCTCTTACATCCATCAACCTCAGCTGCTATTTACTTGCTAAATTTTTATGGGTAAACCCATAAAAGTTTAGCTTAGCTTTCAAATATGCCCACGAACTAAGTATATGTGTCTATTGGCGCCGCGTTGTAAGTGTAATTAAACTCCTTGGCGTAGGCTCATTCCGATGTTGATATACTGGCGGCGCGTGACTGTGGTGTGCCGTGCAGTGCACCGGGCGCGCTGCCAACGGCGCTGTGCTAACAGCCTGCCGCGAGCCGGCGACAGGTCACTGCCAGCGCGCTTATCAGCCTAAAGCGGTTTTAATGCATTTTCTATTAATGATCTTTGAGCACTTAAAAAACATCTACACAATCCTTTATTAAAGCGTAGCTGAATAGTGGCAGCTTTTTGACGTAGGTATATGTGTCTTGGTCGAATAATAAATAATTTTCTACACTCACACCAATTAACTAAGTTAAACTTCTTCTGAAACTGTTTAAATAGTTAACTAGATCAAGGATTAACATATTATATAAGATAAAACATAGAAAACACCCAGAACCAAAATCGATATACAAAAAGATTTTGACCCGTCCGGGTATCGAACCGGGATCGACCTCAGGGGTGGCGTGACGCCAGAAAAGGTGCGCTAACCACTCGACCACTGAGGTCGTCACTCGATTTGGGCGTATTTTGATGTTTCTCATAATTACGTTAATTTCACCTGCATGGACTTGCATGATAGACCCCGAATCGTAATGTTTTTCCTTTTCAATTAATATAATATGAACATAGTGCCTACGCCTACTCGGCCGAGCAGGCATGCTGCCAAGCGGGAATGGCGCTCAAACTGCTCGCTCGCGATTCATTGGACAATTCACGCCCCGAACGTACCGACACGCTGTTCAATGTATTAAATGAACTTTTGAATAGAGGCCGGAATAAGAGAATCATCGGACAAATGTGGAAAGCAAACATGTTCGAGTATTAACTCGATAGAAACAAAATTTTGCGCCATTGTGCGGCTTTCGCATAAAAGATTACTACCATAAACAAACTGTGTTCTATACATTCATTTAATTTGGTTTCCAAATGGTTCCCGGTACTTAAGGATAGTGGGCAAACTTATATGAGCCTTGGTCCAAAAAAAAAGTAGTGCAGCCATTTCTCAAAGTCACAGTAAAATTAAGTGGTTATTACGTACTATGAGACAAAACAATTAAAATATTGATATTGCTGTTCAGTTTTTATATATGATTTTTTTAAATTATTAGATTATCACTTATAAAAAATCAATTCTTATGAGAATAAAACAATGTTGGTTTAGGTTTCTTATTTTTATATTATTATGTACTTAAAAAATATACATTCAACATACAAAAACCTCATACATACCTACAATTAAAAAATAAGGATTTACACAACCGATTATTGCTCATCGAGGATGATTGAGTCCAAAAATTGCGCAGGCATTCGTATGGTATCTTGGTGACGAGCCCATCACAGGTACCACACTACGCTCATGACATGCGCACAGCAGCCAAGTGTTCTTCTTCCTGAGACACATGAGCAATAATAATTAAAAAAATGCACCCCAGATACAGAACAAACATTTGTTCCGAGTGGGAATCGAACCCGTAGCCTCGAACGCAGTAAGCACTACCGAGCGTCTGCGTTGACTGGCCTGTCATACGATGAGTAGGTGTCGCTTCGTGGATATTATTATGAGAAAAACATCTATACTGGACCAGATTTGTAAAAAAAAGTTTAACAAAAAGATAAAAAGATACTTAGTTCTCGTTGCAGCATTTGGTTAATATATTGCGCAACAGCAGGATTAGCGACAAGGACCTCTCTAGTTCTTAAATAATGTCTTCTTCATCGTCGAGTATTACAAAGAAAACAATCTTGACTTGCCATTGTCGTAAAGGTCCAACTCACTTGGTAATCAGTGTCCAGTCAAAAATAGCACAAGTCGTATGTATACACCGAAAATCAAGTCCGAAGTGAATAGACAAAACGTTGAAAATCAAAAGGAACTATGGAAAATAACGCACGCGCACAGTATGATACGAACAGCCCGAGAGTAGTCGCAACACTGTGATGGATGGATGGAGCACCTTTTTTTGCTATCAGGCTCGCTCGCTACCTGTGTCCCTCGGCGAAACCGGTTCTCCTTGGGAACGCAGATACAAACAAAAATGATCTTTCTTTCCTGGAATTGGGCTGTATTTTAAATAAAACAGAACTAACCACACAACAATCATCATATTGAACAAGAATCATAATACGTATACTATAAACGTTTTTGAGTAGTTATTGTGCATGAATATTTTTTTTACATGTTTTCCATTGATTGTCAATTAATGTATTTTAAAATAAGAATATCTCAAAATCTAACAAGAACTTGGGTTAACTCGCCTATTATTAATTGAAGTACACATTAAAACCTTTAATTTAAAATTATTTCCGAAAGTGGCCGCTACAGTTTTTTTTTGGACCAATAACGCCCATCATCCTTTATTTATTTTTATGTTGATTATTCTTTAAGTTCAGTGATATTTTTTATTTGTAGCATTTAAGAAATGAATTTTCCATTGCGTAGCATTGCCGCACTAAATAAATATATTTACATACCTACCTATTTATAAGAGTATAATTAAAGAATAGAGTATCTATGTACATAAAAATCAATTGATGAAATGTTAGCACGCGCATCAGTTCAGAACGGCTGCACCTATTTGGCTAATTCTTTTTAGTTGTGTTCGTAATCGTTAGGACAAGGGTGTGTAAGATTTTTTTGTTTAAATTGTTACGGGGTATGGTGTCCACGTGGACGTAGTCGAGGGCCAACCGCTAGTAAGTATTAAAAAATATATAATATTATGTTACGAGGCTATCTAAAGAACAGATGAACTTGACTTACTCGAACTCACATCCATAGTTTTGATATAGAGGCTTTGCTTTCACTAGCACAAAACGACGGCCAACGTAAATCAAACATTCATCCAAATCTAACTAAAACCACAGCACAAATAACAGCTTAAACTCCTGCCCAAAATCGGCTTATAACTCATACGGTCTAAACAAACACATAAGCAAATGGAATATTGTCAAAACGCTCCGCCAATGAAATAAGTCAATGTTGTCGCAAAAGTTACATGTGCCTGTGTCGTGTGTACAGCAGGCGCGCGGCTGAGTCGTCTGAAGTAAGTTCCAAATCAAATTGCAAATTACCGCCGCGGCTGCGCTTCGTCGCGGGCGTTTGCCGCACTCACTATTGAGCTTGCCAATAGAAGTTATTTAAACCACTTACGATTTGTATTCGGGCTGTTCGCTACGTTCAGATTAGTGATTTTTTATTATTATTTCTAATGTGTGTAGATATTGTGCTGAAGATTTCACTTATTTTTAAGCCCACGTTATATCGAACACAAAATAATAAACAATGAATATGAGATAATTTAAGCAGCAAGTATTAACGTAAAAAACTGTAAAACTGTGTGTTAGTTAAGGACTCTCGAACTCTCGACCTCTTAACAAGAGAATTTTTAATATCATCATCCATAAAACTGCCTCTAAAGCCAACTGCGAGTCCGAACATCTCCCCATGAAGCCGTATCTCAAACGAAACGTCGACACTTTATCACAAATACTAAAATATTTACGACTGAGGAGACACAAAACGTGAAAGCCTAGCAAATTGAATAAACTTTCAAGGAAAAAGAGTTAAATTTCTATCGGAGAAAGGAGTGCGGGTGTAATTGTATTAAGCGGGCGGGATAATACAAAAACTTTGATAAAAGAGTTGAGAGAGACCGCCCAACTTCGGACACGGAGGCCTTTAAGTTAAACGCTCAGCCTTTGAAGAGCGCGCACAATGGGACGCGCGCCAGCCCAGCGCCATCGCGATAACGGAATAAAGGGAAGTAATGGGCAAAGAAGGCGATCTCACGTGATTGCAGCCCCACGTGCTAATAACTTAATGTGGCGCTTGCCGGAAGGTGATAAGGTCTGAAATGCCTTAAGCACCTACACACCTTCCTTAAAATATACCAATATACTACGCTGTTCAATTAAAATGAAACCTCATTTGAAACGTCACATTACGTGCCTTTAAATTGTAGGAGTTTTAATTAAGGTGAATTTCGAAACTAATAACAGTCTAAGTCAAATGAACACTTACGTATTGTTTAAAAATTATTCAAAATAAATTCTTATTTTTAAAATGTTTTCTCTCAGTGGAGTAGCAGCTGCGTTGATGGCATTGAGAAAGGAGTAGAAATTGTGGGGGAGGGAAGGAAAAAGATGGGTGTCTGTTACTTTCACTCACCAGACAAAACACACGGCAGCCAGTGCCAAAAAAAATTAATAAAAAATACTGTATTCTTTGTTTTGTGTTAAACTGTATAGTGCAATAAAATATTTTTCATTCATTCATACTTACGAATGCAATGCAAAGTGCAGCAACAGCCGCAGCGCCAAAGTGTTTACTGCATGCACCTGAGAACTAACTCTCCGAAGCTGCCGCCTCTGTGGTCTGTTAGTGGTTAGAACAACATAGTGTTCTCCAGGTTCAATTACGAGCCGCGCTAGGTACTTGGCTATGCTGGTAATAGAGTACAGTTACACTTCGTAGGCCACATGTAACAAGAAACGTAAAATAAAATTTAAAATAAACACTACTAATACATATAAATATAACCACGACTATTATCCCCGAAGGGTTAGTCAGAGACTAGGCAATGAGGACAGTAAAAGCAGTCCCCTACCATAGTCTACTTTTCACCAAATAGCGACTGCACATGTGCTCAGCGTGACTGGTGGTGAGTCCATCGCCGCTCTATTCTGTTGTATTTATGTGCAGTCTTTAGTCCATTGATCGCCTTTTACCCACCTGTGGTAGTATTCTTTCACCGCTACGTGACACGGTTAGTTATTCTCTACATACTTGCGTATATAGTGTAAAGTGTAGTGCTCGCGTAAACTAAGGAAACAATGTGCGCTCCCGTCCGCGCATAACCTGATTGTCATTTTCCATCGGGAAACATGACAGCGCTTCCGCGTTATAGAAAATAAATTATGAAAAGCTATCTACATAATGTAATTAAATCGAACGGTTAACAGAATGTCGCTGAGCGTCAACTAGACGATGAATGTAGTCTTTAGCGTCATGTTAGCCGCTTACTGGTTGGCAGCGGGTTGTTGCGGGTTGTCGCGTGTTGTTGCGATGGCGTTAGTATCTGTTGTGTGGCGCGCAAACGTTTTGACACGATCACGATCCGCGCTACAAGTATTGCATGCCATAATGTGGTTGTGACAATTGTTATCTTATCTTACTTTCTAGACACAGACTAATGTGGTCTGTGTTTCAAGACAATAACGGCTTTACTTTTTAACACTATCTAAGCCTTATTTAAGCTCGTTTTAATCATTAACCCTAAAAAGATAATCTACGTCGGCGAGACGTACGCGGCGTTAAATATGGCTATATCTTTTTACATATAATACGTAGCGAGCTGTCTTTTTCAGGCAACTCAGCAATCGGCCAGTGCTAACGTAAAACGGCTATGTCGCAGCAGTAAGTGGCCTAGATACAGCTATGACGTACGTCCACAAGACGTATGATTATCTTCTGCGTAACTTTTACAAATCATCTGTTTTTTTTTTGTTTTAACGTATTTTGACGCTTATTTTTATTAATTATGGTACATATTATATTATTATAAAATTACATGTCGGAGAGTATTAAATAAGGTGGAAAAAGAGCAATCTATGGGGGAAAATGAGGATTATTCATCACAGGAAAGTGATAGCCAAGAAAATCTTGAGCCAAAATATTAAAGAAAGACTACCTAAAAATACAGTTGATAATGATCCGAAAAGAGAAGAAGAATAAGTTATAGTAAAATAGAAAATATATTCTGCGTACTTTCCATCAAAAATACGAAAAACCTCGCTGTAAAAAGCCAGTTTGTGGTAATCGTAAAAAAGATATGTTTAATATATAAAAAGATTGTTATTGT
This sequence comes from Scoparia ambigualis, assembly GCA_963921215.1. Taxonomy (NCBI): domain Eukaryota; kingdom Metazoa; phylum Arthropoda; class Insecta; order Lepidoptera; family Crambidae; genus Scoparia; species Scoparia ambigualis. Next base: position 39,144,677 of record OY992505.1, on the reverse strand, counting down.
TATGTAAAAAGACTATTAAGCATTTAGATAAAGCAACAGTACCAAATATTTGCAATTAAATACAGTGGCCTGATTCACGTATTTCGTAATAGTCGTAATGTCGTTTACGTTTAGAAGTCGTCCTATTGAAAACAGTCACAAATCCGTATTCACCTGTCATTTCTTTTTTTTTCTTTTTTTTTTTATAGCAGAAGGAGGCAAACGAGCAAGCGGGTCACCTGATGGAAAGTAATCACCGCCGTCCATGGACACCCGCAAAACCAGAGGAATCGCAGGCGCGTTGCCGGCCTTTAAGGAAGGAATAGGCTCGTTTCTTGAAGATCCCTAAGTCGTAACGGTCCGGAAATACCGCCGCCGAGAGCTGGTTCCACAACACTGTAGTTCGAGGCAAGAAATTTCTTGAAAAACGCACAGTAGTAGACCGCCATCCATCAAGGTGATGTGGATGGAATGACAGTCGATTGCGTGTAGTGCGGTGAAGGAAATTAGCGGCAGGGATCAAGCCGAACAATTCCTCAGAACACTCCCCATGATATATACGGTACAATATACAGAGAGACGCAACGTCTCTCCGAAGAGCCAGTGGATCGAGCCGTCCTGAAATAACCACGTCGTCGACAATTCGAGCAGCTCTGCGTTGAATGCAGTCAAATGGAAGAAGTTGGTATTTGGGTGCTCCAGCCCAGTGATGGGAGCAGTATTCCATATGCGGCCTGACCTGTGCTTTATACAGTTGAAAACGGTGGGCCGGCGTGAAATACTGACTCGCTCTATTAAGCACACCCAGCTTTTTTGAAGCTAATTTAGCTTTACCTTCCAAATGACCACGAAACTGAACGTCACTCGAAATATCGACGCCAAGGATTCCAATAGTCGGATTGGTATCAAGGGGAGCTCCCTCAAAGTTCAGAAGTACGACGAAGGGATGTTTTTTCGCGGTAAATGCGCAAACTTGTGTTTTGGAGGGGTTAAAGCGGACTAGGTTATGTCGGCCCCAATCCGAGACATGACTTAACATGTTCTCGGTGTCAGTCACAAGTTTATTCCGGCTCTCGATGACGCTTTCCAGAGAAATATTAGCTCGCCCGGTGTAGAGCGTATCACCAGTACTGTCGTCTGCATAGCAATGAATGCTGTTGTTATGCAGCATGTCATTGATATGCAGAAGAAATAGAGTAGGGGACAACACACACCCCTGCGGGACTCCAGCATTCACGGGCTTCATGTCGGAGCACGAACCGTCGACTGCGACTCTGATGCTACGCCCAGTGAGAAAGCTGGCAATCCATGAACACAATTTCTCAGGAAGCCCGTATGATGGAAGTTTAGAGAGAAGAGCCCTGTGCCATACCCTGTCGAAGGCTTTTGCTACGTCCAAGCTAACTGCCAGTGCCTCCCCCTTACTCTCGACTGCCTCCGCCCATCGGTGAGTAAGATACACTAAAAGATCACCAGCCGAACGACCGCGACGAAAACCATACTGGCGATCACTTAGTAGCTGGTTCTCTTCTAGGTACCTTAAGAGCTGGCGGTTTGTAATGGACTCCGTTACTTTGGAGAGTAAAGAGGTAATAGCTATTGGCCTGTAGTTGGACGGATCTGAGCGATCGCCTTTTTTTGGAATCGGGTGGACAAGGGCTGTCTTCCAAGAGCTCGGGACGACGCCAGTAGAGTAAGAGAGCCGGAAAAGGCGCGTTAGAACTGGTGCCAATTCAGGAGCACACGTCCGAAGCACAATGGGTGGAACTGCATCAGGCCCACTCGCCTTGTGGATATCAAGGGAAAAAAGAGCCTTACGAACTGACCTTTGCAGGAACTGAACGTTTGGCATTGTACAAGCGCAATGCGGTATGGTTGGTGGAGAGTTTTCCCCATCGTCCAAGGTCGAGTTTGAAGCGAAAAGAGAGCCCAAGAGATCGGCTTTCTCCTTTGCAGTATAGGCCAGGCAGTCATCGGTCTTGTGCAATGGTGGTAGGGACGGCTGACAAAAATTCCCTAAGGTAGCTTTGGCGAGAGACCAGAACGCACGCGTCCCCGAAGGAAGGCGCACTAGCCTCTCGCCAATTCTACCTATGAATGATGACTTCGCCTTGGCAATGTCCTTCTTAAAGGATCTGGCGGCAAAGTTGTACTTCTTTCTGAGCGCACTGGTGTTTAGATCCTTTGATGACACCGCATTAGCCCAGGCTTGGTAATGTTGTCGCTTTTGGCGAGACGCCATTTTGCAGCAACGACCAAACCATGGTTGGGACTTGCCGCCAATGGGAACCACAGAGTTTGGAATGAAAAGTTCCATTCCCTGCAGTATCACATCAACAACAGAGTCAGCGGCGACATCAGGATCATCCAGCGAGAAGCAAACTTGCCACCACGGGTAGGACGCAAAGAAACTTCGCATCCCATCCCAGTCCGCTGACCTATAATGCCAGACTCGACGACTAGCAGCTGGCTGCGGTTTTGAAGTTTCTGTGAGAGGCACAGTGCTGCGAATCAGACAGTGGTCTGATGAGCCTAGTGGTGCATCAACAGAAACTTGATAGCCGTCTGGGTGCGAGGTCAGCAGAAGGTCCAATAAAGAAGGTGCATGGCCCTCCACATCTAGAACCCGTGTTGGCTCTGTTACCAATTGGGACAGACTGTAGGCTAAAGCGAAGTCATGAACGGCTCTACCCGCGTGGTCAGTTGTGCGTGAACCAAGCCATTCGACGTGATGGGCATTGAATTCTCCCAATACCACAATCTCGGCCGAGGGGATCCGTTGGAGAAGGGAGTCCGTCGCCGCTTGGACGGTCTCGATAAGTTGGTCAGTTCCGATATTACCGCTGTGGGACCTATACAGGCACGCGTAGATGCGAGGATGGCGTCCGCAGTCGACGTGTAGCCATAAGATGGAAATCTTCAAGATTGCCAAGGCGACGGACGCACATATCCTCCCTGACATAGGCACAAACACCGGCTCGTGGCACAAATGCATGTTCCAGGTTGTATCCCAGGTAGCGCAAGTAAGAGATGTCAGGAGGGGGGGATATCTGCGTCTCGGTGAGGAAGAGCAAGGCCGGTTTCGCCGTCTCGAGGTGGTAATGGACGGCGCTCAAGTTAGAGTGGATACTCCTGATGTTGCAGAAGTCCACACGAAGCGTAGGAGGGGGTGCCAATTGTCTTGCCTTTCTCCTGCCTGCAGCATGCCTTGGCACGAGCGAACTTTTGCCCTCCCCAGAATACGTAGGGCAGCCTGAGCGAGAACGCTCAGGGGGGGATTCTCCGACACTGGGTGTGTCGGTACCCCCCTGGGGTAAATATAAATTAGAGTTCGCTGCCATATCAATTGCGAGGGGGGGGGGAGGGGTCTCCAGAACCCTCACTCGCCGGACGAAACACAACAGCACAGAGTGCCATTGTTTCACGCCGAAAATTCGTGAGGGGGTGGTATTACGCTGGGCGAGCCGACCAAATGCGTGCTGCAACGCAGCGTAGCTTTCCACTCAGTTGGTGTCACTCATTTAGCACCACCCAGAGGTCACGTGTAGGGTCTCAAGGGTAAACCTACGGACGCGAGTAACTTAACCCCCAAAATTTCGATAGAACGATTACTCGATAGGAACGCAACTCAGCGATTTGTCAACTATTTAAACTTAATGTTGCCATTACAGTTCTACCAAATAAATTCAAATACCTTTTGTTAACAAAACATGCAGAAATGTTTATTGTATTTTCCCAACGACTTGGAAATTGTCTAATTTGACGTGTAATCGCTGAAATCCGATAAAACTAAACGCCAAAATAATAGGTGAATACCGCGGAGGCAACGATCGAACTTCGATTAATGCACGTGAATACGCTTAAACAAAACCGACTTAAACAAAATCGTGCGATTGATACGTGAATACGAAAAGTGACTTCAGCGATCAAATCGCTTGCATGTCGTTGAAGTTTTGTTACGTAAATTAGGCTACTGATAGCCCTATTAAAATGCCTAAAGTCTGGCTAACGAAAGCTGAACCAGGAAAAACGCGGCAAATTCAAAAGAATCATGGCTGGGTAAGCTGTAATTTTCTCAGAAAAATTTCAATTTGACATACGACATGAGACCTCAGATCTCGGACCAAATATCACAATGGACAGAGTCTTTGGATTTTTAGCATGTCCGTATTTTGTTAGTGTGCAGCTTTCTATCTGTACATGTGTGCGTGACTAAAGATGTGACTAGTATATCGATATAATCACTTTAATGTGGTGTGTACCTAGTTCGTTATTATAATTGGGGGTTAAAGTTACTCATGTCCGTAGGTTTACCGTTTAGACCCTACACGTAACCCTTGGGTGGTGCTAAATGAGTGACACTGACTGAGTGGTAGAGCCACGCTGCGTTGCAGCACGCCGTACATACCAACACACACACACGTAAATACCAACCTCTTCACTAAGGGTGTTACCCGACCAATCGATCGATCGTCGATCGACGGCATCGATCAACGTCGATCGAAGTTGATCGACTGGTCTGGTAGCTTTAATCGATCGACGGATACCTACCGTTTGACTAACCAATCGACCGACGACGGTCGGTCGACGTTGATCGATAGGTGTGGTAGCTTTAATCAATCGACGATACCGTTCGTCTAACCCATCGATCGACGGTCGGTCGACGTTGATCGATTAACCCTGGCTAAATTCCATCATCGAAATGTATTCAGAAAAGGACTCGTAGTTCTTGGCCAGTACGATGTTGCTCGTACTATTATTACGGAGACGCAAACGCAGAAGAATCTGGATGCGGCCGTTTTTTAAAGACAACGATCGCTTATTTTATCCAAATGACATTTTAAGCAGCGGTTTTTGTTTTTGTTTTTTTTTTTGCGTAGCGATTGTCATGAATTTCGAGGTTAGTAGTTTCGAGGGAGGTAGAGAGGAGGGGGATGGAGGGGGTACGGTAATGGTAACTTAGTAGAATATTTGTTTTTTTTTCCTAAAAATAACCTAAAATAACCTCAAAATATCTTGAAAACTATGCATTTTCGCACTTTGGTGTTGCTTAATCTAAAGTGCTTCCCAAGGTGTTTGGGGGAATATCATTTAGTATTTAAACGTTCATATTATCATCACTCATTTTTATCAACATAAACATAATCGAATATTACGATTATTATCCATGGGCACGAAATATTTTTTTTTTTTTCTAATAGAGGGAGGCAAACGAGCAGGCGGGTCACCTGATGGAGAGTAATCACCGCCGCCCATGGACACCCACCCGCAAAACCAGAGGAATCGCAGACGCGTTGCCGGCCTTTAGGGGAGGAATAGGTTTAAGGCAGGAATAGGAATTGGGAGGAGGGGGGGGGGGGGGGGAAGGGGCCTCCGGAACCCTCACTAGTCGGACGAAACACAACAGCACCAAGTGCCATTATCTCACGCCGAAAATTAGAAAGGGTGGTATTACGCCAGGCGAGCCGGCCCAATGCGTGCTGCAACGCAGCGTTGCTCTACTACTCAGAAAAGTGAAGCGGCCGGTGCGTCTAATCAAACAGCTCGATTTAACACCCAATCCATTTTACCGGTCGATTGTCGATCGACATCGATCGACGTCGACTAATCCATTCTACCATCGACTTGGTGATGTTGTGATTCGTTCGGGCAGTGAGGGTTCCGGAGGCCTCTCCCCCCCCCCCCGCTCACAATTCATATTTCTTCCTTAAATGCCGGCAACGCATCTGCGATCCCTCTGGTGTTGCGGGTGTCTATCAGGTGACCCGCCTGCTCGTTTGCCTCCTTCTATTATAACAAACAAATAAAAAATAATAATTTGTGAAAAATAATGTGTGAGAAATAATAAAGTGAAGAGCAATACTTTTTACTATTCATATTCACGCCCATATTATTAAGATTCAATTTTGAACTAAGGCTAAAATTTTTACTGTAAAAAAAGATTTTTCAAAATGTTTGAAACAGAGCCTTGAATATTTTGTAGGCTCTCAGTTATCACGTCTAATAGCTTTAACCCATTCACGTCTTATTTCCGGGCATTTTGGAAACCTAATAAAAGAATAATAAAAAGAATATTAGTAATATCGATAAAGCTTCGATACACAAATACGTACATCACTAATCATTATGCCAAAAACAAAGCCTTTAAATTACATTTAATTAAGGTTTAAAACCTGATTCTTATGAATAGTGTACGATATAGTATGATTTAGAATTAGCAAAAATTAATGCTTTGCCGTTTTAATTATTAAAAATCTCATAGTAAAGCATACATATTATGAGAAATCACTAACGTATGATTGATAATTCCTGGTCTCTCACACCTCCTTTTGTTGTTCTTGACGAACAATAAACAGCAGAACAAGACATTATGTCAATTGTATATCACACAAATAACACAAACACTAAGATTTCTTAATATTTCTCTATTATTTCGCACAATCCAGCAATGTTTTGACCTAGTAGTCGGTCATGAAATGACACGTCTCACACCGACAGTGCGTCGTTGCCAAACGTACATTAACTATCTCTTTTACTCATATCACACTACAGTCATACAGACAGAGATACAAATACTTTACTTTGATACACGTATGTAAAAGCGGCAACGTCCTAAGACTCTGTCCATGTAATATTTGGTCCGAGCCTCAGATAGACACCCATAGAGACAAAGTGTTATCAATCAAATAACTACGAGGTTCAGCTTTCGTTAGCAAGACTTTATTAATAAAGTCAATTTTTTTTTGTTTTCATTAAAGAGAGTTTTATGTTTACGGTTCTAACTGTCAAATAAATAAATAAAATAATATAAATTTTATAGAATAACATAATATATGTTATAAACTAATATGTAAGATCCTATAGGTACTTAAATATACATATATTTTACATTGTTAATAAAGTTGCATGCGTCTTTATGACGTATGATCTTTAACGCCATCTCGTATATGATTATCTTTCTAGGGTTAAATAAGAGAAACACAATTATGACGACAAATAAGTTTTACCCACATAACAGTTAAATAAGATTTTACAATTCCGTGGTTTTACCAGTGAAAACAAAAATAATTAAAGCATCAATTATTCATCACATATAGTAGAAACTAAAATGCTACAAGTAGAACAAAAGACAAGCACAAAGATTGTAATAACCATTAAATATTTTAACCTTTTCCAAGCCTGTCAATAAACAGTCTCTGTAGGTACACGGTTGCGTTTTTCATATTCTTGGACTAATAAAATACGACTTTTATGGCCGCAGCAATCCGTTTCCGTTTCCTTACCGAAGCCAATTTCGCGTTTTATTTTTGACGCAAACATTTCACCTCGTATTTGTGTCGTTCTCGTGATTCAGTTATGAATTTTATGATTATATCTTACTAACAAATTATTATGTATAGGTAATTGCCTTATTATGTGCAATGGTTTATTGTTTCTTGCTATTTTGCATTTACAGTACTACCTTAGGCAAGCCATTTATATTCGTTTTCTATTTTTAGCTTTACACAATGTCTCTAAAAAGTCGTAAAGTAATATATATTTTTAATTCTTCTTCTTCTTTCGTATCGTTGGTTAAAGATACAATTAAATAAATATTGTAATAAGATATGATTGGTCCAGTACGCAGCCAGATCTATCGCTGCATCCGTGGCTGCCATGAGCTCATCCGTACTGCACGCATGGGAGCCAGTGGGCAAGAGAGCAAGAGCTGCATATTCTGCTCGGCGACACCGCACTTACACGGAACCTGGGACTCGTCGACATAACCCGATCTAAATGTATTAAGTTCACAGCGGCTCACTTGTATCCGTGTTTATAGTGGTCTAGTGGCTAAGCCACGAGTCTCAGACTCCAGAGGTCCCGAGTTTGATTTCCAGCGGGGGGTACATCTTTGTGTGCTCAGTTTGGTTGGTGGTAGGGCTATTAAATCCGCCTGGTTAGCTACCACCATCTTATCTAAGTATGTCACCATAATAACGATGTTTATAACATTGTTGTGTTCCGACAGTTTAGAGATAAGATAGACAGTTCCTCAGTGGCTGAGGATTCCGGGTGAAGCGCGCTTCCACCTTGGGCCTTATCGTCACTTACCATCAGGTGAAATGAAGGCCAAGTGCTGCCGTTGGCCGTTGGCGAATAAAAAAAAATTGTGTCCGTAGTCTATTTAAGGACCATGTAGACCATGGAAGGTTGTGACCGGCGGGAAGTACTTCTGCAGGTTCAATAAATCCAGGCGGGGGACTATTTTTTTTCACACATTTTGACTCTTGCATTGCTAGGTGGTGGCTTTTGAGTCGAGCTTTTAGGAGAATGTGACCGTAAAGAGGATGCCTGTTATTATTCTCTTGTTTAGATTTCTCTACGGAGTTATTATTCTCTTGTTTAGATTTCTCTGCAAGAGGAACTATGCCTACAAGCAGATACAACATTGATATTTTTGCTGGCTTGAGGCACCCTGTTACAATGCGGCAGGTCTCGTTCAGGGCTGTATCTATCTCTCCTGCTATTATTAAATATGTATCAAGAAGACAAACGTGCAGGACACGACGACGTGGTCGATCCTTGGGGACTTTGCCCAGCAGTGGACGTCTTTCGGCTGATGATGATTAATCTTGCACTGTTTTTTTCCATGTGCTGATTGCACTGTTACGTAATGAGCAGATACAGAAGCGCCAAGAAGTGACCGCAGCCAACTGCACGGAATCTCGATTTATGCTCGATCGGCGCAATCGATGGTCTACTGCTTGCCTCGTGGAGCAGGGGACGGACAACACAGACGTCCGCGTTCGCGTTTTTTGGTTAACTGTAGATTGTTATAAGTACTAGATAACGACACGTAGAAAAAATGTGTACCTCAGTCGAAAATCGAACCCGCGTTCTCCGCAATCCGGGCGGCTACGTTGATCACTCCGCCACAGAGGTATTAGTTAGACCGACGAAATTTATGAAAACTGTTGACTTTATGTTTTATAGCAACAGTGTCTTATCAAACCTCTTACAATTCACATCATAAGAGATCTGAACGAAAATAATTTACAACTAGCGGCCTTTTGCGGTTTCTCCCGCGTGATTCCAGTTCCCGTGGAAATATCGGGATAAATAGTATCCTATGTGTTAATCCAGGTTACAAACTATCTGTATGCTAAGTTTCATCTAAATCCATTCAGTAGTTTTTACGTGAAAGAGTAACAAATATCCATCCATACATACATACTTTCGCGTTTATAATATTTGTAGGATATTTTAAACATTCAGTTAAGATAAGACTGCTTTATAACTTCGTAATATTTGATTATTTGCGTTAAAGAAATAAACTCAAAGGTAACGAAACGTTAAAAAAAAACTGCCTGAGGTAAACATTTTCCTAATATATAATATTTTAATAAATCTTTGAGTTTATTTGAGCGTTTTTTTAACACAAATAATCGAATACCAGGTATAATCAGGTGACCCGCTTGCTCGTTTGCCTCCTTCTGCTATTAAAAATAATAATAATAATAATACGAACAAATAAATCGATGACTCCTACGTAAACTATCGTATCCAACTTTTTGGGCATTTTCATGTTTTAAGCTATTTGAAACTAAGTAATTAGTTGCTATCTATTCCAAAAACAAAAAGTAAAAAATCTTAAAAAACAAGAATTTTTTTTCGTAAATAATAGTAAGTAATATATTCATGCCGCGTACATAGTTGTATCTGACTGTTGCGAGGATATACGCGGTCAAGGCGCGCGCGTCCGTTCGTTCTATTTTTGTTGGGAATATTTTGGTTTTGTTGGTATTACTTTATAAGTTTTTAATAGTGAGTGATTAAAATAAAAAAAAACAACTCGAGACAATACTTACGCGCACAAACAATCATGTGCTTCGACACAGAAAGAAATCGATGTTTTTGAATTATTATCCCCAGAAGAAAACCTGTATGCTATAATTGAAAATAACATAGAAAACAGATTGGTAAGTAAGTAATTTTAATAGTTTAATTTAATTTGATAAGATTGACGCTTTATCCTGTTTTTTTCTATAGTTTTACATAAAAATATGGTATGTGACAGATACGATTGTGTACGTTGTAAATTGTATTAAAAAACTATCGTATGTAACATTTACGATTTTGTACGTCGTTAAGAAAATTTCATATTTAATCGCTTGTACCACATACGATTAATTACGTTGTAATTGACAGTGTGTCTTATATCGGATTTGACACATACAATTATTTACCATGTGAAATGGCCCATTGTATCTACAAAATAAGATAGTTTACTTTGCAATTACGGGAAAAAGTGATATCTTACATGAAAATAAAAGAAACAATTTAGTCTTAATCATAGGTACTTAAACTTTTAGGGTTCCGTGACAATGTACTAATTCTACTTTACTTTACTTTATTAAGTACGTCCTAAAATCATTTATGGATTGCATTAATGATTTTTGCCCGTACTTTGTTAGTAGGTAACCTAAACCATGATTATCAGTCGGATTTTTCCGGCTATTTAACACGCAAGCTATTACACCGTCAACCTTTTCTGTTGGCACTGTGTCCCCCAGATCTGAAACTATAAAATATAGAGATGACAAAGGAAATATTATAAGGAAATTGCTCTGATAAAGAGCCAGGTGTTTTAGGCACTGATTATCGAAGTAATCACAGTAATCATCTTATATTCCACTGATCGTACACTGAGTGGTTCGAAAAGCCGAGTGCATCAAAAAGGGTGTTAAACAGAGATGTGTTTTGTTACCTTCCCGTGGCTGTTAAATCTATACATAGACAGTTGTTTGCAAAATCCAAAAGATGATGAGAGTGGATTAAGAATGAATGAGTTGCTCGTCTAAGGTTTTCTCTATGCAGATGATCAGGTACTACTTGCATCGTCAGCGATGGACTTACAGGAGATGGTAACTAGTATGCAAAGATCTGTAAAAGGAAAATGAATGAATTTAAATGAGTGAAGGGATGAAAAGGAATGTAAGTAAGGCGAAAGTTATGGTGCTTGATAAAGACGAGTGTTCGACAGAGTGTGATATTGATTAAAGAAGAAAAAGTAAAGCAAATGAAAGAAGTTTTTGTACCTGGGCACGATGTTTACTAGGCATGTAAAGCATGATAAAGATATTAAAAAGTGAGTGAATACTGGGAGTATAGTAAATGGGGCACTTAACGCCTTTAAGAGCAGCCGGAAAGTATCCCAAAAAAATGACTGGCTGTGCGTGGAGGAGTCTTAGTGCCGACATTAATGTACGGAAGTGAAATTGGGTGTGGCAGAAGAAACATGAAAGTCAGTAAGATGGTTTGGTTATGTAGAGAGGATGGCTAAAAAGAAATAACAAATAAGGTGCATGAGGCGAGAGAGAATGGGATAGTTAGAAGGGGAGGACCTCAGCGGTAACGTTCTCGTTAAAGGTCAGGTCAAGAGTACCCTAAACCGACGAGCATGTAAATGAAAAACGTTAAGAGAGTAAGTGAAGCAAAAGATGTTTATCAGGATATCATTTGATTATTAGCAAATGGAAAACTGTGATCTCTGCCTATCCCTCCAGGAAGCGGTCGTGATTTGGTATTTAAGTTTGTTAACACATTAACTGCCACACAACCTAACACAATAAAGTTTAATTCTTTGTCGGTCACCGGTGTTTGCCATGGTGCTTTAAGTGTTAATCAACGCAATCTCTATAAAAATACTGTATAATTTAAGATAGTTTTTGTTCATTTAGTTTCTTTAATAAGTTTAAATCATATACTTACTTACCTGCTGTTCCTATTGTTGATTTCTTATTAAAGTGCATACCATAATTATGTAGGTATGTACAAAATTGGTTATTTAGTGTGCTAGTAATTATAATATTTTGTAATATTCTTTGAACTTCTTTAATATTTTTGTAATAGGTAATTAATTATAAGTTAATTAATTGTAAGTATTAAGTATAAGTTATTGCCTATATTTAATTTTTATTTAAATCACCCTAACCTAATTTCATTGCTATTAATAATTAATTGGCTTTATAACTTTTTTTTAATGTTCATTAATTTAATAAAAATATAAATTATATTTCGTAGTTTTATTACTTTGTACTTAAGCCAATATTTAATCTTATTATATTATTGATATGGTAAGTTTCGTGTCAATCGACCAAATAAAGTAGAAATACTTGGAAATAATAACACATTTAAACAATTTATTCTACTATAACATTCTAAAAAACCTATTTTATTGGTTACTAACCATGATATACTACATTAACTATAAATTATTTACATAGTTAAAAATGGTATGTGCTACTTGCGTGTAAATAGAGTAACAAAATATCAACGTAAACAATCGTATGCCAAATATACGATATATTTTGCAAATATATTTCAACGTAAGTTATCGTAAATGCCACTTAAGATTTTAAAAATATTTAACTACCGATGTAAATAATTGTACCAACATTTTTTCGAAAACTATTTCAGATTTTCTTTTGGAAACATACTGAGGCGCCATTCGTTATGTACACAATATGTAAATTTCAAAGTTATAGCACTAAAATTAAAGTAATTATGAATGAAAATGTCTTTAAAATGCTCTGGTGTAAAATTACCTTTTTGCACATACGATTATTTACTTAGGAGCCATCGATTTATCCTAACGATGTGAAATAATTTACAAACCGAAACGAAACCGAAAGAAATCTGATGTAATGTTTGACAAGTCTTATTTAAAGTTAATAAAGACATTGAAAAGTAACAAGTTAAGTGCGATACAGTTTCTACGGAAATTGCGATTTGTTCAATTAAACCTAAAAAGTGGTTCGTTTTACTTTTAAGTTTAATTCACATTTTTAAATAGTACGGACGTTACGTGTAATTTTTTATTTTTTTAGTACGGTCAGCATCAAAAGTAGCTAAATTCTATAATACCATGTCTGAGTACCAAAGTGCTCAGCTACTTTTGATGCTGACTGTACATATAATATGTAAGCGTGTGTTATTTTCGAAAAATGTTAAATTTTTTGTTAGTTATTACAATAAATAAATTACAAATTAATCTAATTTAAATGCATCATATTCATTTTCAACCCCATTGAAATGTGTCATTATGCGTGTGTCATATTGCGTGTGTGTCATTATGCGTATAGGTAAATTTGTGTACAGTTGTCATTATGCGTGTAACCTCCCAAAATTTATATTTTTTTAATAAGCGCGTAGTTAGGGTTCAATTGACTTAGTAAAAGAACTGGAAAAAATCTAACTCAACTGGAAAATCGGAAAAGCGATGGGTGTTTAAACGCCCCGTAGGGGAATCCACTGCTAACATAAAGTATGAAATATACCTATGTATTAATGCTTTAAAAGGTCAAATGTTTCATAAAACAAACTTTATTTGGTATAAATATTAAAATAAAATAAAATAAATGAAATAAATAAATAAAAATTCAATCTACAAAACATGGTTTCATAGTAAAAGGTTGTTTCATGGTTTCATAGTAAAAAAAATTGTTATAAAATAAATTTGTTTTCTCCATAAATACATAAAATTTTCTGTTTTCACCCAAATGACTGAACCTATCAAATCATATTGTTTTCTGAGGTTTAAGCGAGCACTACACATTGAAATGAAACACTCTTTACGGATTAACTCGCGTTTAATTTACTATTTACATAGTTTTTTATATTATCCTGACGTTTCAAACCCTTTACAGGGTCCGTGATCACAGGGAGACTGAGGTGTTGGTCGTCTCATTGTTAAATGTTATTTGCTTACCGTCAATCATTTTTATATTTAACCGGGTGCGTTCAAGTTTACACAATACGAGGTAACAATATTTTTAGCTCTGGCAATGTGTTGCTGTTGGGGCTGGGATTTGATGACCTGTATGATGGGGTCCCAGGCAGGTGGTAAATTCCAACCATCCTCTCTATTAAAATTACGATGTTTTTTAATTACAATAGCCTCGCGTATCATCCTAGGGATGAATCGTTGTTCCTTGGCGAGTATTTGAGGTTTGTCAAATCTGATGTAATGGTTGGGTCCCTCGAGTGCATGTTCACACACTGCAGACTTATTCTCGCGCATATGCTTGACGTCGGCTATATGTTCTTCTACGCGGGTTCCTACACTTCTTTTTGTTTGCCTGATGTACGAGAGCCCACAGTCGCAGTCCAGTTTGTACACGCCTGCATCTTGAAGGGGTATATTACACTTGACAGGTCGTAAGAACTGGTTGATCTTCTTTGGCGTCTTAAAGTAAGTATTGATTGAAGCTCGCTTCAAGATGAGACCAATCTTGTCAGTGACGCCTTTCATATAAGGAAGTACTGCAGGTTGGCGCTCGACTGTCGAGCGCCAGCTCGACTGTGGTTGGTTTTTTGCGTTTTTTGTGACGAAGCCGCGGTACTTGCAGTTTGTTATCCTGTAGTACATGCTTGACATGCTGAAGTTCAGCAGCCAGGTGTTGGGTGTCACAGATGCCGCGTGCTCTCTGAAACAAAGATTTCCCTACAGTAGCCAACTGTCTAGGATGGTGGTGAGAATCACCATTGAGGTACCTATCTGTATGGGTTACTTTACGAAATACAGTGTGGCTCAAACTATGGTCAGGATTCCTGATGATTAAAGTGTCCAAGAAAGCTAACTTATTGTCTGCCTCTAACTCCATTGTTAACTGTATTTTAGGGTGTATGGAGTTAAGATGACTTAGAAAAGCAGATACTTTATCAGTTGGTAAGATAGTGAAAGTGTCATCTACGTACCGCTTATAGAACCTTGGGGTTACGGGTGCTGTGCCTAGGGCCCGCTCCTCGAAGTATTCCATGAAAATATCGGCGACAACGGGTGATACAGGGGACCCCATAGCAACACCCTCTATTTGCAAGTAGTAAACTTCATTCCACAAAAGGTAGCCACATGTTAGACAATGCTCTAATAGTACTGCAAATTCGTTGGGCATATTTTGTTCAAATAGTCTTTTCTTGGTAATTTCAATGCAGTCCTGTACTGGTAGACATGTAAATAGGGACTGGACATCAAAACTAACCATGGTTTCATTGTCAACAAGATGTAGGTCTTTAATATCACTGACAAACTGGTAAGAATCCTTCACATAAGCTGTTGTATTACCTCTTAGTGGGGAAAGTTTTTTTTTTTCATATCAAATCAGGTAATTTTACGACAGTCTGACTTACACACGCTTTGATGCTCTTTTGTTCATTTTTAGCAAGCCTATTGTACTACTCTGCGGTAAGATGGTGGTATTCTAGAGAGTAACGGAGGCTCGTCACCCTTTATAAACTATCACGCATTGTCAGCAGCGGACACATAAATTTTTTGTGCCTTACTTTTGCCAATGCTAAAGTTCAAGTGGATTATAACTTTCGTTATCTTCGATTATAATAGTTCTTCTGATTATATGGCACACTCAGAGCAAATACAACCTCATGGATGGAGACAGTTGCAGTAGTTGATATCAACTACTGCAACTGTGACCGAGGGCCCTGATGCCCTCGGTCATACTCGCATTTTGATCCACAGGTGTATATGATTTACATCTTCTCTTCGCTAATTCAGCCAGCACATCTTTATTGCCTAAAGATTATTTGTCTGCAAATACTATGAACGCTTGAGCCCCCAGTTGCGAGCCTGCTGCAACTTCTTTGTCGACAGATCCCTCGTCTGTGATTGCTGCGTTCACATTTTCTTAAGGCAAAATAGCTACGCCACCCGTGAATTGATCATTGGCATCAAAGCATTTCAGTTCTTTAATCATTTTGGAAAGTTTTGACGATTATCTATCAGAAGGTCTGAAAAATATGACAGACGTTGATTCCTCTACAGGGCGTTTAAACGGCCATAAACTTTAGAGACGGATATTGTTAATTAAAACTCAATGCTAAAGTTTCATTTTCTATTTACATACTAGGTAGTGGTTATAAATTAATAAAAACATAGGTATTGTAAAATTTTAAAGCAAATATGGACAGAAACCCAAAATTCTCACTTAACTTTGAAACCAAAGAATCAACAAAAATCTATTTTTTTTTAATTTCTACTACTCACTCAAACAATGACCCGTAGCATCTGTAATCTACTTATATTTAAGAAAAAGTAGATCACAACTCACAAAATCTACATTTAATTGAGTGTAGAATTAATACTCTTCTTTTGGGTGTTTAAAAGCCCTGTAGGGGAATCTAGGTTTAAGAGTGTATGCTCCGATGTGGTTTATAATAAAAACACAATTGTTGTGTGTTTACAGGACGTGACACCTCCACAAAACCATAAAATTGTCTCGTTACCTTCCAGAGCATTTAAAAAAGGTGGTAGATCCCGTAATTCAACGCAATGGGTATTTTGGCCACTGCATTCGAGACGAATTGCTTTATCGGCGATCAGCTATAAAGACCACATGCATTTAAGACGAATTGATAATATGCGACACTAGACGAAATAATTTTGCGAAGAGTTACTTCATAGACCGATTACTTAGGTATTCTTTTTTTTATTTATTTAGGAACAAACAGTTACATATTTTTTTATTAAATCGAACAAATTATTACTTATAAACCTAAAGGTCCCTAAATTAAACACATAATTATATAAGGCAAATAATCTGTACAAAGAATAACAGGCAATATACATTATACCTATTAAATAAAAAAAACCAACAAACAATTCAACAATAAGTACTAAAATGACGCACAGCGAGCCCCGCCCGGCCACCGGGACCGGCCGTGCGATTCTTTAAGCTAAAGCCTTGATAGCTGCGGCTGCCGCAGCGCTGAGAAATGACTCTGTCTCTTTCATATTCATAGAATTGGAAAGAGACAGCAGATCACAGCCATGCGCGCAGCGTCTATGTGTCGCTCAGAGAATCGCATAGCGGGACCGGCCACGGCCAGTTACGCCATTACGCCAGTAACGTATACATAAAGCTCACTGCGCCTAGGGACAGACGTGTTCGCTGTGACAGTACAAAACATTGATAAACACAGTTAAATTACAAAAACTACACTACAATATTTTAAGCAAAAGACACGAAGGCCTCAGAGAGAGACTAAGAAAATAACAAGAACTAATTAAATAACATATTTCTACGAGGTAAGTACATATTATGTAAGATTAAGATATCTAAAGTTGAAATTAAATGTTTTCCTAAATTTAAGTTGTTTTTCCAGTTGAAAAATAAAAGATTTGGCTATTTGAATCATCCTAGTGCATACATGATCGTATTTGCTGTTGTATTATAACGCGGAAAGGATGCTGCCGATAAAAACACATACCACTACATGTCCATAGGACAAAAACTTTGGGTAAGATGTTAACAAAATTATGTAACTTATCTATCGTTTTGTTTACATTGCAATATGATTATTTAAAAATATACATTTTTTTCAGTTTTGATATTAAAACGTGGATGAGCAGTATCAAGAAACAGCAAATAAGTTGATGAAAACAAGCTTATGAAAAACACAATCTCATTAAGATAAACCAAACAGGCCAAACCAAACAGGCCACAGGTCCTAACTTAATACAAACAGTAAGTTAAAAAACAAAAATCAATATAGGTAAAAAATTATGATAAGTTAGGTGCACTATTATAATAATATTTTATTATTATTTTAAATTTATGTGTCAAGGTCATGGTCATGGATGATTTCAGTGATGCGATGCTTAAACCTAACTAATAAGGTCTCAAAAATATCGACATTATTATATATGTCATTATACAACGCACAGGATCGCTTTATAAAGCTGATGCTTCCATAACAGGTTTTACTCGCTTTCACAGTAAACAATTCTTTCTTGCGAGTAGTTCTCTCTTGAATTCTAGGAACGCGAAAATATATATTCTCTAAAAGATAAGGAGCGTCGACCATATCATGTAATATTTTAAATAAATATGTTATATCTATAAGATCCCGTCGACGCCTTAGAGATACAATGTTGTGGAAAGCAAGAGAGGTCTCGTAGTCAATATGTGGATTGCCAGTCCTGTAATCTAGTGATCTAATAAGCTTTCGTTGTACCTTCTCAATTTTATCCTGATGTACTTGATGGTAAGGATTCCAGACAGGGCTTGCGAATTCTAGCCGACTACGTATGTAACTATTAAAGAGTAATTTGTATGTTGCGGGATTTTTAAAAGGTCTACCTATGCACAATATGAAGCCTAAGAACTTGAATGATTTATTAAAAATTTTATCAATGTGTGGAACAAATGTAAGACTAGAGTCCATTATCACGCCTAGATCCCTGATTTCAGTTACACGATTTAAGATCCTTCTACACAACTTATACGGGAATTCAATTGGATTTCTTTTTCTAGTGAAAGTAATTGCGTGGCATTTGTTTGGATTTAAAAACAAATTGTTTCTTTTACAGAAGTCCTCAAAGTAACTTAAGTCTCTCTGTAATAATGAAGTGTCTGACGTGTCTTGTATAACTCTGAAAAATTTAGTGTCGTCTGCATAAAGGAGCACGTTGGAGTGGCTTATGGCCTTGGTAATATCATTCACATACAAAACAAAAAGTAATGGCCCTAAGTGGGACCCTTGCGGGACTCCTGAGGTCATGTATTTGTATGTGGAACGATAGCCAGATAGTACGACAGCCTGACTACGATTTCCTACGTATGATTTGATCCAACGAAACAGATCGCCGTGAATACCTAGCTGCCAAAGTTTAGTGAGGAGAGTATTATGGCAGATTTTGTCAAAACACTTGGCAAAGTCTGTGTATATAGCATCCACTTGACCGTTTTTATCCATTGCCTCCAACAATATTTCTGTCATATTTAACAAAGTACTCTCCACGCCACGCCTTTTACAGAAGCCATGTTGAGTAGGTGTAATAACTCGCTTAACAACGCCAAGTAATTGCTCAGTTACAATTTTTTCCTGTATTTTGCCGAATTGACACAGCTTTGAAATGGATCGGTAGTCAACTATGTTTTGACTAACAGCACCTTTAGGTATCGGTGTTATCAAAGCACATTTCCATTTGTGTGGTACAACGCCAGTACTAAATGATTGCTTATATAAATGTAACAAAGGAGCAGTTAACGAATCGGCACAATTTCGTATGAATAGAGGGTGTATGCCATCTGGACCAGCTCCTTTATTCGTATTAATATTTTGACGTGACAACGTCTTATAAATTGGTTTGCCGGGTGACACTTCAAGAAACTGCGTTACGCTCCGCTCACGTTATGCGCTCACAATGAGAGCGAGTGAGAGGCACGCGTCCCTTCCACTCGGGCATGGTTAGCCCGCCTAAGAGCGAGAGAGACAGACATAAAAAGTGAAAGGCACGCGTCCCTTCCATATAATTCTTTGTATAAATAAATGTTTTAAATTGTTACTATTATTTCATCCTTCTTCCTACTATACGAATGAATATTCACATTAAAATTATTTTACCACTCAAAGTCGTTGTCACGTAAAACTTTCGCCCGTATACCGACTTTACAGGCAACCAATTTTTTTAAATACTTATTTCAATTATTATAGATTAACTCAATGGAGCTTGTCTAATAAAGTGTTTTCAGGCGTATCCCTTATGTCATAGGCTGCATTACCTGTGCTACTTACATAAATTGAGTGGAAATGTTCGCTGAAATAATTACAAATTTGTTTACCGTCATTACTGATATGTCCCTTAAAACTCATTGTTTCAGGTTACCTATTATTTGCTTTTATAGCTTTTACATACGTCCAGAAATACTTAGGTAAAGTTTTTATTTTATTTTCGGCATAATTTATGTAACTATTATAGCATTCTCTTTCCATGCATGCAGCTCGTTTTCTTAGCACCTCAAAACTTTGGTAATCTAGTGGGTTTCCGTATAATTCCCATAACTTGTGAAATTTTCTTCTTTCGTTTAGGAGTTTTCGCAAAGGTTTAGTGTGACATATAAGAATAGAATTTTGAAATCTGAATTTACCTGAAACATACTTAGCTATGAGGTTGTTTAAAATTAAATAAAATTTAGAGACACATTCTTCTAATGTAATTTTTTTTAAATGTTGAGCCCAATTTATACTGTTGATTTCATTATTAATTAAACTGTTATCAGCTGCACTGAAATTATAATTATAAATTAACGCTGGTCTTAATTCAGTAAACTGATTAATATTTATACAGATTTCTATGGATTTGTGATGTAAATCTTCCTGAGTTAAGGGGTGAGAACAACCAAAAACATTGCAACTTAATATGTTACTCATTACCAAGTCTAGGATTCGATTACTAGCATTGTAAATGCCGTTAAATTGCTGAAGACCAGTAAATGCAAGGAAGTCATTTAGAGTGTTGACCGAACTGTCACAGCTCCTCCGTAAAACTTACTAGGAGTGCAACCATCTATCCATACGGCGTTGGTAATATTAAAGTCACCTATTAACAAGAAAGCGTCGTCCGGGCGGTCATTAAAAATGTCACTAGCTATGGCGAAAAAGGACTCTAAAGTGTTACGATAACTAGGACCGTGCGGTATGAAAACACACGCGATGTTTAGATACTTATTGTTATTTGTATTGAGAGGTATAGATAGCCAAACGCAGTCTGAGGAGGCGCGCCGTGGAATCGGCCAGTCCCGGCGCTGCGGCCGCAGGTTAGTGCGTACCGCGACCGCGACACCGCCACCGCGTTTCGCGCCGCCATCCGCCTGCGAGCGGTCGTGTACCTACGCCTGGCGTACTCACCATGGAATTCTATTATTTCAAGAATGCCAAAAAACTGTACCTAAATGGTACCAAATAGTGCCCAAAGGAAATAAGACAGTTACGGATACAGTTGGTTGACCTACTTGTGTTGTCTCCATTTAACTACTGCAGTACCGTCTACGGACACAGGCTGAACGCTATTTCAGAGAGAGCTGTACAACGGGTGCAAACCTCTTGTGTCCGGTTCTGTTTTACAATACCGAAACGTGAGCACATAACTCCGTATTTAAATAAGTATAAAATACTTAATATGAATGCTCGACGACAGCTACAGTATGCAAGCTTGGTTCAAAAAGTCGTATGGAACAAGGATCCAATATACTTGTTTGAAAAATTAACTTTCAGTAAGGACACTTGCAAAAGGAATCTGCGTTCTACCACTTAAAATCAGCTTAAGATCCCAGCTCATAAAACGGCACGATATAGAGGCTGTTTTAGGTTTAACGCGGCAAAAATATGGAACGATCTCCCCCTGCCTCTCCGTAAGAAAGTTAGTACATCAACATTTAGAAGGTACTATAAAATGGCTTTACTTAGTAAACAAATTGCCGCGGAAGATTTAAAAAGATCTTACCACAACAACCTAGCCCTAAAAGACTTCTTCTCTTTACCCCTAGCAAATCCAGCGACATGTACGGGATGATATTTTCTTGCAGGATGCGGCACATAGACCTATTGCTGTTGACACACGCAAGCACTTATTTATTGTCGTTTTTTAGATTAATGTAAAATCTGCATAAATTGATGTGGAATTATGTATGTCCTCTTGTCAAACAGCTCAACTGACATCTCAGAGTAGGGAGTGGCTGAAAAACAGCGTTGGTTAAGGTCTTTTTTTAATGAGTTATTTTTATCTTTATAGGTTTTTTTTAATGTATTAATTGCACTATTTGTACTGTTGATTGTTCTCATCTTTTATTTAAAAATGTAGAAAGACAATAAATATATTTCTATTCTATTCTATTCTATTTAAATGTTTGAATGTGTTACCACAGACCTCTTCAACCGTTAAGAATAACTGGTTATGTCCCAAATGTAACATGGTAACGACACGTCCAAAGGCCGACGAAACACCTACCCGAAGGCATTTCGAACAGCCGGCAACGGATGCGGATATGTCCTGCGACGACATCAGTTCAGAGTGTGTGGGCACTTCAACCAATTCCTCAGTCATCGCGGTGGCAAGCATGGCTGATATTCTTCAGGAGTTAAGAGCATTTAGAAGCGATTTTTCTACAATAAATACTAATATCCAGAACGTGACCACTGCAGTTCAGGAACTAAATAAAAAATTTAATGACATGGAGACTCGTTTTAGCACTATAGAGGACAGACTCCTCATCGAAACAGAAAAAAAAGTTTGTATGATACCAAAATTAAAGTCGAATTTGGATTCCGCCTGAGAAACGATTGCTGTTCTAGAAAGTGAAAATCATAGCGGGATCAACTGTCACGTATGAACAATGTCGAGATATCTGGGATACCTGTTCCTGCCGGTGAGAATCTCCATACAATAATGCACACCACCAACAATATGGTAGGTTGCGCACTGGATGAGCGTGATATAGACGGCATTATGCGTGTGAGACGTTTCGAGGTGGGTGATGCGTCGTCGGCGGCGTCGGGCCCTGCGGCGGGTAACCCGCGACCCCCAGCCATTATCGTGAAATTCACGCGTCGCATCGCTAAGGACAAACTCTACGGCATTAGCGTCTCGTAAGTGAGTATAAATAGTACCAAATAGTGCCCAGAGGAATAAATAGTAACTTTATAGTTAAAAAGTTATAGACATAGTTTGGTGAGTACGCTAGGCGTAGGTTCTACGCCTAGCGTACTCACCTCGTTGCGCGAAAACAGAACCAGCAATGGCTCTTATTTCTATCTCAATAAATAGTACCGGAAATAGTACCCTCTAAGAGTGTAATTGTTATTTGACTTTTACACTAGAAAGTCATTAAATTTGATAGCAAACTTCTACATACATTGACATGAGGTACAGGCGAACTCATAAGAATTTTAATATTATTTTATTTCATACTATGTACCTACTACATATTACTTTTACTTTTGTTGAAATTAATAGATATACGTAACGAAGAAATTTAATATCAGTTATATAATTGATTATAATTATTTTTCTTATAAATAAGATCGTATAGAAATCGTATTTTTTGCCGGATTTCATAAAGTAAAAGCACCTTCTGTTAGCGCCAGGGGGCGCAGTAACGTGCGACGTAATTAGGGTTGTGGACCCAGAACGACCGGTTTGGTTAGGGCTAAGGAAGAAGTAGGTACTCACGGGAAGGTGTCCGGAATCGCAGGAACCTGGAGGCGAGCTGGCGGAGGGCAGCGATGCAGGCGGTTTCTAACGCACAGCACACAGTTCTTTCACCCAATCACAGGCACCATCTTCAGAGAGTCACTATCAATAAGGTCACTCCAAGGCAATACAGGGCGCGTATATCTGTGGGCGTCTCGCGGTCGCTAGCAGACAGACTGACGCGGGCGCGCGTCCGGTTTTACCTGCCGCGCGCCAACTTCGCGATACAACGCTAGATGGCGCTAGGCGTATCTTAATACGCTTATAACAAGACGTCTCGCCCGTGGCGAGTACACCTTCTATATATGGAACTATTTGCCTTATGCGTGAAATTGAAAGCTCAATATTGTACGAGAACAATCTGTTAAATTTGTTGATCGTAGTGCAACTTATCGACGTGCGCAGCGGTGCATCTTAGTATGAACAAGTTACAATAGATGGCGCTTATCACACTTCTTATTTTAATTACTTACAAACTGACCTGTATTATAAAAGTGCTAAAGATCAATATTGCAATTCACAACAATTTGCTTGACGCCGCGGTGGGAACGTATAGTTTATGGCAACCTAATTTTTGTCGTTTACTTTGTCTTGCCACCACAACCGCAAGGGTTTGCGAATACTTAGTTAATTTGTGAAACAATTAATAAAAAAACTTGTGAATTTTGTTTCACGATCAACAAATCATAAATAAGCAATGCTTGATACATAGATATAAGTTGGAGTGGGTCTCTTTCACCCTAGACTACAAATTTTGTGATTTATAACAGTTATCACTAGATTTATAGTCGAAGTAAGAATCACCGCTAAAAACCAGCCTTCATATAAAAAAAAATCCGCATCCAAATCTAGGATATTTAGGAGCTACGGTGCCAAAGACAGACACACCAACCTCAGGACCCCCCTTTTTTGGCCACCCTTGGTTTACTGTTATTAAATATGTACCTATTATATTTTAGGTCGTCGTCTATTAGTGAACTTCATAGTTATTCCAATCTCAATTCCTTTGGTAATAAAAATAATATTTTACCATTCACTGTGCTCGACTGTACCACACGTAATTTTTTTATGTAGAAGTTTGCTATCAAATTTAATGATTTTCTGGTGTTAAGTCAAATAACAATTACACACTTAGAGGGTACTATTTCCGGTACTATTTATTGAGATAGAAATGAGAGCCATTGCTGGTTCTGTTTTCGCGCAACGAGGTGAGTACGCTAGGCGTAACCTACGGCTAGCGTACTCACCAAACTATGTCTATAACTTTTAAACTATAAAGGTACTATTTATTTCCTTTGGGCACTATTTGGTACTATTTGGGTACAGTTTTTTGGCATTCTTGAAATAATAGAATTCCATGGTGAGTACGCCAGGCGTAGGTACACGACCGCTCGCAGGCGGATGGCGGCGCGAAACGCGGTGGCGGTGTCGCGGTCGCGGTGCGCACTAAGGCTGGCCTCACACAGCCGGAATGGCTTGCTGAATTAAGAATCTGAATTTAAGATTCTGAATTCCGGCACCTTGACTCACACATTCTTAAAAATTCAGATTGATCAGTAGTCTTGTGACTCCCGGCCTAAGCAAACGTCTCCCAGACGTTAACCGCTTGCTGTTTCAACCAGGGTTGCCATTTTTTTTCGCTGTTCCTACCATTTGACGTCCTCCGTGGTCAAGTGGTTAGCGCGCCGGGTCTGGCGTCGCGCCATCTCTGAGGTCCCGGGTTCAATTCCCGGGCGGCGAGTCAATTTAGAGAAAACTGTTTTTCTTAATTGATTTCGGGTCTGGGTGTTTTTCTATGTTTATGTATTGTATTTATCCATTATCTAGTTTAACCATATTAACGAGTTTCAATAGAAGCTTATATTGCTATCAAATTTTATAAAAATAAAATATAAAAATAAAAATTTATGGTAGTTAAATCCTGCTAAAACTGCTAAGCGTTGTTTATAAAAATGCACCAAAACGGCTATATTTACCTTTATAATTTTTAAGAATTGAAGTACATCGTAGATTAAACACTATTAAAGCAACGTATCAATAAGATAACATACGAAGTAAATATCTAAAATTTACTTTTAAAAATGCTTAAAAAGTAGGATCCTACTAAAAATGGCAACACTGAAATAATTCAGAATCTGAATTCCAGCATGTGTGTGCCGCTCCATATAAAATGTATGGGAATACGCGCGTTCTGAATTCAGAATCTTAAATATTCAGACACGGAATTCCGGACGCTCGTCAGCTCATTCTTCCAGATCGATCTGAGAAATTCAGATTCTGAAAAAATCAGCATGTGTGTGGAGCATACTGATATTGTATGGTATTCCGGCCTTTCTGAATTCAGAATCTGAATTAAGATTCTTAATTCAGAAAGCGATTCCGGCTGTGTGAGGCCAGCCTAACCTGCGGCCGCAGCGCCGGGACTGGCCGATTCCACGGCGCGCCTCCTCAGACTGCGTTTGGCTATCTATACCTCTCAATACAAATAACAATAAGTATCTAAAGTCCTAGTTATCGTAACACTTTAAAGTCCTTTTTCGCCATAGCTAGTGACATTTTTAATGACCGCCCGGACGACGCTTTCTTGTTAATAGGTGACTTTAATATTACCAACGCCGTATGGATAGATGGTTGCACTCCTAGTAAGTTTTTACGGAGGAGCTGTGACAGTTCGGTCAACACTCTAAATGACTTCCTTGCATTTACTGGTCTTCAGCAATTTAACGGCATTTACAATGCTAGTAATCGAATCTGGACTTGGTAATGAGTAACATATTAAGTTGCAATGTTTTTGGTTGTTCTCACCCCTTAACTCAGGAAGATTTACATCACAAATCCATAGAAATCTGTATAAATATTAATCAGTTTACTGAATTAAGACCAGCGTTAATTTATAATTATAATTTCAGTTCAGCTGATAACAGTTTAATTAATAATGAAATCAACAGTATAAATTGGGCTCAACATTTAAAAAAAATTACATTAGAGGAATGTGTCTCTAAATTTTATTTAATTTTAAACAACCTCATAGCTAAGTATGTTTCAGGTAAATTCAGATTTCAAAATTCTATTCTTATATGTCACACTAAACCTTTGTGAAAACTCCTAAACGAAAGAAGAAAATTTCACAAGTTATGGGAATTATACGGAAACCCACTAGATTACCAAAGTTTTGAGGTGCTAAGAAAACGAGCTGCATGCATGGAAAGAGAATGCTATAATAGTTACATAAATTATGCCGAAAATAAAATAAAAACTTTACCTAAGTATTTCTGGACGTATGTAAAAGCTATAAAAGCAAATAATAGGTAACCTGAAACAATGAGTTTTAAGGGACATATCAGTAATGACGGTAAACAAATTTGTAATTATTTCAGCGAACATTTCCACTCAATTTATGTAAGTAGCACAGGTAATGCAGCCTATGACATAACGGATACGCCTGAAAACACTTTATTAGACAAGCTCCATTGAGTTAATCTATAATAATTTAAATAAGTATTTAAAAAATATTAATACGAATAAAGGAGCTGGTCCAGATGGCATACACCCTCTATTCATACGAAATTGTGCCGATTCGTTAACTGCTCCTTTGTTACATTTATATAAGCAATCATTTAGTACTGGCGTTGTACCACACAAATGGAAATGTGCTTTGATAACACCGATACCTAAAGGTGCTGTTAGTCAAAACATAGTTGACTACCGATCCATTTCAAAGCTGTGTCAATTCGGCAAAATACAGGAAAAAATTGTAACTGAGCAATTACTTGGCGTTGTTAAGCGAGTTATTACACCTACTCAACATGGCTTCTGTAAAAGGCGTGGCGTGGAGAGTACTTTGTTAAATATGACAGAAATATTGTTGGAGGCAATGGATAAAAACGGTCAAGTGGATGCTATATACACAGACTTTGCCAAGTGTTTTGACAAAATCTGCCATAATACTCTCCTCACTAAACTTTGGCAGCTAGGTATTCACGGCGATCTGTTTCGTTGGATCAAATCATACGTAGGAAATCGTAGTCAGGCTGTCGTACTATCTGGCTATCGTTCCACATACAAATACATGACCTCAGGAGTCCCGCAAGGGTCCCACTTAGGGCCATTACTTTTTGTTTTGTATGTGAATGATATTACCAAGGCCATAAGCCACTCCAACGTGCTCCTTTATGCAGACGACACTAAATTTTTCAGAGTTATACAAGACACGTCAGACACTTCATTATTACAGAGAGACTTAAGTTACTTTGAGGACTTCTGTAAAAGAAACAATTTGTTTTTAAATCCAAACAAATGCCACACAATTACTTTCACTAGAAAAATAAATCCAATTGAATTCCCGTATACAGGGAACAAAAAACTTTGGGAACAAAATTTTTTTATTATTATTATTTTGGGAACAAAAAACCAAATCAAAGGAGTTGTCGATTGTGGCATAACTATAAAAATAAATAACACGGTCGTGGAGAATGTTACAGATATACGTAATCTAGGCATAATATTGGACGGAGAGCAAAAATACTCCCAACACATTAACAGCAAAATTAAAGGAGATTTCTTCAAATTAAAAGCGCTTTACACAATTAGGCCTTATATTAAAGAGCAGTTACGGATACAGTTGGTTGACCTACTTGTGTTGTCTCTATTTAACTACTGCAGTACCGTCTACGGACACAGGTTGAACGCTATTTCAGAGAGAGCTTTACAACGGGTGCAAAACTCTTGTGTCCGGTTCTGTTTTACAATACCGAAACGTGAGCACATAACTCCGTATTTAAATAAGTATAAAATACTTAATATGAATGCTCGACGACAGCTACAGTATGCAAGCTTGGTTCAAAAAGTCGTATGGAACAAGGATCCAATATACTTGTTTGAAAAATTAACTTTCAGTAAGGACACTTGCAAAAGGAATCTGCGTTCTACCACTCAAAATCAGCTTAAGATCCCAGCTCATAAAACGGCACGATATAGAGGCTGTTTTAGGTTTAACGCGGCAAAAATATGGAACGATCTCCCCCCGCCTCTCCGTAAGAAAGTTAGTACATCAACATTTAGAAGGTACTATAAAATGGCTTTACTTAGTAAACAAATTGCCGCGGTAGATTTAAAAAGATCTTACCACAACAACCTAGCCCTAAAAGACTTCTTCTCTTTACCCCTAGCAAATCCAGCGACATGTACGGGATGATATTTTCTTGCAGGATGCGGCACATAGACCTATTGCTGTTGACACACGCAAGCACTTATTTATTGTCGTTTTTTAGATTAATGTAAAATCTGCATAAATTGATGTGGAATTATGTATGTCCTCTTGTCAAACAGCTCAACTAACATCTCAGAGTAGCAGAATAGCTTAAATTCTCTAGACCGTGACGTTTCGGTATTCCACAAATTGATGTTTAGATCTCCCATGATACATGTATAATCACAAGCGGAGAAACAACTCAAAGATTCGCTCAAGGCGTCATATCCTACATGTGGTTCCACACTTTCTGGTCTATATGCGGTGCCAACCGCCATGGTGGATTCAGGGAGCTTTACTTCAAGCCAAATTTGTTCCAAGTTGGAGTTTGGATGTTGTTGTTTGCGAACTTTAAGTTCTTGTTCTATATAAAAACCTACTCCACCACCTCGTCTATCTTTTCTAGGTCTATGTATAAATTTATAGTTTGGTATCCTTGGTGCAAGCACTTCCTGCCCTTCCCTTAACCATGTTTCATTTACCGCTAAAATGTCGGGAGCGTGTTTTATAACCGTAGCGATCAATTCATCCTGCCCTGCATTTAAAGATCTCGCATTTATTAGCCCCAATTTGAAATACTTATTTTTCTTATTACTTTTCTCTTCTATTATTAAATATTTTAATAACGAATAAAAATACAAGTGCGACAAAGTGTAGGTTAATAGATTGTATGCAGGCTTTGAAAGTCATGAGGCCTTTTTGTGACCCATCTTTGATTACATTGTATGCTAAACACATTAATTGCGAGTAACACAACACGTTCATATACAGTTTAAAATCAACCATTACTGGACATCTATCATTACATATTTCAGTTACAACACATTGCTCAGAATTAAACAACAAACTACCAAAACGGCAAAGAATCAATTGAAAAATATTAATTAAAAAACACCTATTAATAATTTCAGTATTAAAACATTGCTTAGAGATAAAGTAGAAACAGCAAAAGTTACAAAGAATCGGTTTCAAATCAATAATAACAATAATTGTTACAAGAAGCGAATGCAAGCAGTCATAGTTATAAATACACAAGTTATTCGACTCTGATATTAATATTTGGATATTCACGAGAAACAACTGTAGCAGGTCCAAAAACACGCAGTATATCAGCTTCCGTTCGCAGACGGTAGCGTGGGGAATCACCATTCTGATGCTGGCGTGCAAAGACTCGACCATCTTTAGTCCAGACATATCGCCAGTTGCGTTGTGCCGCCAGCTCGCGGGCGCGGCGAAATACCATTCTGTTCGCCCGTGTTAGTCGCTCGTTGACATAAAAGCGGCATGGAGGGCCAAATAAACCCGTGCCCTCAGTTGTAGCGCCGCGGCGCACACGAACCGCCTGCAGCAGCTGATCGCGCACCGTTCGCCGTGTAAACCTCACCACAACGAGCCGTGGCCGGGTTGACACATTTATTGCTTCTTTAGGCCGCCCCACACTAGTAGCGCTCACAATGTCTTGCTCCTTGAGGTCGACGTCCAGTTTCTTCGCCAGCGTCAATACTATGTGCGTCACATTTTCCCCTTTCTGCTCCGGGATACCGGATATCTCAATATCGTTTATGAGCACCTCCTGGTCGCGCTCGCTCAGATCAGACTTTAGTTGTTCGATAGTGGCCAATAGAGATCCATCTGCATCGCTTTCCAACATCTTTCCCTCGACACGGTTCTCCAAAGCTCCCATGCGTTCATCGAGTTGGTTAACCCGATATTCGCAAGCTTCCAGTCTGGTAGTGAGCCTTAGTAGTGGGATATTGGGGGGTCTGGATCAGATGAGATCCAGCCTCCCCAATATCCAATAATTGATATCTTTGATCTTTCTTGTATATTTTTAAATACTATGTTTCTTTTCACGAATCGATCTTACACTCGTTTATTCATCAACGTTAAAATCAAAGTAACTACTAAAAGTACCATTTTCTTTAGCTGTCACGAAGTAGCAGGTAACAACGGTTACATTCTTAACAGCTGATAGTTTATATCTGACCTGTTTTTCAACTGATCAAACGACCTTACTTTATTAACCGTTCATACTACTACTATCTACCATGTCGACAAAGGTTTTGTTGATTCTTACCACTCGAGCAGTAACCTGTAACCCCTCATAATAAACTCGTGGCCATGTTCTTTTTAAGTTACTTGTTATTAGAATACTATCATACTGATCACCATCAATTATAGTGATGTGATGAAGCCCACAAAGCTGCCTTTTAATTATCACTGCTTCCATTATATCCCCTATTTTTAGAGTCATTTATTTATGTTTTAGTGAACTTGTTATCTATTTGACGATATATTTCAATCTAAAGCAAAATGACCTCAACATGGTTATACTTACTAGTGAAACATCTAAGATTTCTTGAATAAAATGCAATATATGACGATTCTTGTTTGACAATTATTAAAAAAAGAAAAGGTCTGAATCAATCATTTTGTTTATTTTAAAAAGGATCTTATTTTTTATACATTATTTATATAAACATAACACATTTTTAAGTGCACATACATGATTATGGTAGATACAACTTTTGATATCTAGTGAATTAAAATATTTTTTATGCAGGGTTTCAAGGTTAGGGCCACTTTTGTCTTCCAAGTTATACACATCATCTGTTTCAAGTATTTCTTTTAACCATTAAAAATTTTCAAAGCCTTTAGTGTAAATACGTTTGTTTTTGAAGAAATCACGCAACAGGATCTTGTAATTATAGTAAGGCACAAAGCCGTCACTCCAAAATATTCCTCTATTCCGTTCGATCCACGCTACACTTAAACGCTCTTTCTTTGTTAAATTGTAAAACGGGAATGGTGCTTTGATCATAAATACGAAAGCGTGATTTTTTGACACGATCGCAATTTCCTTTGGTATAAATTTGTTGTCCTCGCTCTTGTACCTTGTACATCCACAATAACACTCATGATAATTTTCGAACAATATTACTTAAAGGCTTATATTCAAAAATACGATCGTTTATGATCAGACAGTAAGCAGTAGTGTTATTAGGTATATCTTCTAAGGACTCTATTTCTAATCGCACATCAACTGGGCCAGTTTTCAGTGTATCATTTTGTCTCGAACAATCAATAACAAACAATGGAGCTTTTTCTTTAAAAGAGCGCAAATCAAGCAAAGGGTCTGCTCTCAAGTCGTAATATGACTGACGAAAATTGGCATACATCTCATATAATATATTATATTTTCCTTCATCAAATTTCAAATTAAGTGAATCGTATGGAAAGTATTGCGAGTTTAAGAATAATTTTATGTTAGTTATTTTACAGTGACCAAATATTGATGAACTTTGGACTTTGTTACATTTTCTATTAGTTTGCATTCCAAATACAATATATCTCGGTTTTTCTAACTGAGAAGCAGTTTTTATAGATCATTAATGTTTAGTCGTTCTAGGTAATAATGGATATTCATACAAATCCCAATTTCTGAATGCTAGATGTATAGGATGATCTTTTTCCAAATATTTAAGTAACGATAGTTTGTCACGATCAGAGACTCTAATATGAGGAACACGCCATTGAACCTTTTGTATTTATATATTGATATCATCGTTTTTCTCTATGATAACACTATTTAATGCTGAATTGCTCTTTTGTAATATAAGTTCATGTCTACAATTAATAAGTATTTTGTTATGGTCTTCCGCAAATCCTAATATTTTATTTAACGGGATAATAACATTAAAATGACCATCTGTTTGTTTGTGGCCATTTATGTTCCATCCCCACAGTGCAGCAATTTTACTATCTGCTTCATTCATTGATATGTAAGATTTCATTGTAGTTGTTATTCCCGCGTTTTTTATGTGATCTATTTCAACACCATTAAGTTCGTACTTGATATTTTGAAATAAAAATGAAATTGGATTGTTTATGAATTCAATATCTTTTTGTATGTTTTTTCTTAGCGCATCTTTGCCGGTCACACTTGCATAACCTTCAATATAAATCAAGCTCGCTGATGGTAGCACATAAACATCTTGCTGATGAATTGGTATTCTGATTTCATCATTCTCTTTGTAGCTAGGATTGTATGGGTTGTAGCTATGGATCTCATAGCTTTCAATAGAATTGTCATGTTGTGGTAAATCAGCGATTTGAAGCATTGTGTAGTTTCAGACCCAAAGCAAGCAGAAATTTTTTATTTGTGCCAAACTGTATGTACCTATTTAGTTTTTTTACATTCAATTGCAAGTTATTATTATTAAGCCATTTCACAATATTAAGCAAACTTAAATTTATATCATCTTCATAATCTTTAACAGTTTCATAGCTATCATCTTTAAATATAATTGTTGTATCATCTGCGAACAGTATACAATCATGAGATATACTATTAGGCAGGTCATTAATATATAATAGGAACAGCAGAGGCCCATGAATACTGCCTTGAGGTACACCGAAGTTATTAACATTAAATGACGATTTAACATAGTCCACACATTTATTTACTGGGCAGTATCTTTTAATTTCTACACACTGTTCTCTTTGACTCACATAACTTTTAATCCAGCTATAACATGGTCCACGGATTCCATATTTATGTGGTTTGGCTAGCAGAATTTCATGACATACAAAATCGAAGGCCTTGGTCATGTCTAAAAAGAGGACTGAGACAGGAATATTGTTATTTAGACAATTCGTAACAGATCTAATTAATTTAAACGTAGCTAAAGACGTACTTTTACATTTTCGAAATCCATTTTGCTCTTCCCTGATAACATTATTTTTTTCTAAGAAATTTACAATTCTTGTACACATGATTTTTTCTAATAATTTAGAAAAAATGGGTATCAGTGTTATGGGCCGGTAGTTATCAAGTGACGTAGCTAAGCCTTTTTTGAATACTGGCCTAACCACAGATTTTTTCAAAGTTTTGGGAAACGTACCTTCGAGCATCAACACATTAATGATAAATGTGACAGGTTTCAATATTGTACTTATACTTAATTTAACAATATCTGTACGAATTTCATCAAATCCAACTGACTTACAGTTTTTAAGAGACTTTACTGTTTTTAATAACTCTTTTTCACTTACAGGATTTAGAAATATACTTGTTTCTATGGAATCCAAATGACTATTATTATCTTTTGAATAAGATTTATATTTACTATTTTTATAAATACCATTTATGAAATGATTGTTAAAGATCTCGGAAATATCTTGTGAGCTAGAAACTACATTCTGATCGATACATATTTTATTTATTACTCTATGATCGTTGCATTTTGTGTAATTATTTATAACATTCCATACTGTCTTACATTTATTTTTTTATTTTTATTTTTTTATAGCAGAAGGAGGCAAACGAGCAAGCGGGTCACCTGATGGAAAGTAATCACCGCCGCCCATGGACACCCGCAAAACCAGACGAATCGCAGGCGCGTTGCCGGCCTTTAAGGAAGGAATAGACTCGTTTCTTGAAGATCCCTAAGTCGTAACGGTCTGGAAATACCGCCGCCGAGAGCTGGTTCCACAACACTGTAGTTCGATGCAAGAAATTTCTTGAAAATCGCACAGTAGTAGACCGCCATCCATCAAGGTGATGTGGATGGAATGACAGTCGGTTGCGTGTAGTGCGGTGAAGGAAATTAGCGCCAGGGATCAAGCCGAACAATTCCTCAGAACACTCCCCATGATATATACGGTACAATATACAGAGAGACGCAACGTCTCTCCGAAGAGCCAGTGGATCGAGCCGACCTGAAATAACCACGTCGCCGACAATTCGAGCAGCCCTGCGTTGAATGCGGTCAAATGGAAGAAGTTGGTATTGGGGTGCTCCAGCCCAGAGATGGGAGCAGTATTCCATATGCGGCCTGACCTGTGCTTTATACAGTTGTAAACGGTGGGCCGGCGTGAAGTACTGACCCGCTCTATTTAGCACACCCAGCTTTTTCGAAGCTAATTTAGTTTTACCTTCCAAATGACCACGAAACTGAACGTCATTCGAAATATCGACGCCAAGGATTCCAATAATCGGATTGGTATCAAGGGGAGCTCCCTCAAAGTTCAGATGTACGACGAAGGGATGTATTTTCTATTGTATTTATGTATTTTAAGTTATGATTTTTTTGTGAAGTCTTAATGCATCGTTTTAATATGCTTGCGTATTTTTTGTACAAAGTGTTGTACGTAATGCTATCTTTACGATGTTTTAAATATAAATGACGTTTATTAAGACAACTTCTCAGAATTCCTTTTGTTATCCATCGTGATGAAAGTCCTTTTAATGTATGTTTTATTTTTAAAATAGGAAAACATAGATCATAGAATAATTTAAACAAACTATAAAACTCATCAAAAGCTTCTGAAGCACTTAAATCTAAATTATAAATATCACAAAATGAAAGATTTTCCAGACATTCTATAATTTTTTTTTAGGTTATCTACCGAATAATCTCTTTTAAATTCATACCACCACTTTACGGTGGGAGATTTTCTCTGATTAACAGGTATTTTGAGTATTTGGGCGGTATGATCAGACAAACCTAGCTCGTGAACGCTAGATGTGCTATTTTTTATATTTGTGGCTATTTGATCAATGCATGTCTGGCTTTTTTCTGTTATTCTGGTTGGTTGTAATATCTTTAATGTTAAATTATAATTTTCTAAAATTTGTTTAAGTTCAATGGAGACACATGTATTTATCATTAAATCAATGTTCCAATCGCCACATACCACAACTTTTTTTCGCTTTTTTTTACTTAAGATAAATAAAAGATCTGTCAATTGTTGGAAAAACAACGATCTTGCAGAAGTCGGAGTTTTGTTAGTATAAACACATATTACAAAATTCCATATCCTACTAACTCTATGCCACAGCATTCAAATTGAAAAGCTTTTGAAATAGATTCTAGAAATTATATACTTTTATATTCTACGTTTATTCTAATTAAGATAGCAACTCCTCCTCTCCTCGAGCGTTTTCTGGAAAACCATGCTCCTAATGTATAACCACTTAGTTTAAAATTTTTCTCCGTTCCTGCTTGTAAATTTGTTTCACAAAGACAAACGACATCTACTAAAAATTGTTCTTGATTCTGCAAGCAATTTATTGTACAAAGTAATTCATCTTGTTTATTTAAAGCACCTGCAATATTTAAGTGCAACATTCCCATATAATTGTTCTTATTTGAATTAATATTTAGCTTTGTAGTACAATATGTCTCATCAATCAAAATGTTCTTGACGAAAAAACTGAGTTTTGTTTTGTATGTCATTTATTAAATTTTTGACATTTGTTAAAATTTTTCGTAATCCAGCTTTAATAATGTTTCCTGAACTTATAGCGAACATTTTATATGTCAGATCTAAATTGGAATCAAATGTATAGTAGTATGGGTGTGCATTAACGTCATTAAATAGAGAGTTATTAAAAATTTCTACTTTTGAATTATAAATAGGTACACCACATATATATGTTGGTGGAACTACGATTATGTTTGTATGACTAATATTTTTTGAACTGTTTCTTATTCTTGGTATTACATCATTGTGGAAGTTTTGCTGATGAAAGTCATGCTCCCCTATGATGATAATGCAGTAATCATTTAGGTTAAATTCTCTTAGTTTTAATTCAAGTCCATCAAGTAGTTGTAGCACTCCAACACCATTCTTTATGTAATGGCAAAATCTATAATTCTCTCCAAAGTCCAATTCTTCTATTAATGTTGTTAGATTATTTTGGTTGTTGCTTGATATAAAACATATTTTATTTTTCTTCAAGCTATCTTTGTTAAGATGTATCGTGTTATTGCGATGTTTCTGACCGATTTTTGAATAGGTTAATTCTCTATGTAGCTCCTGGATTGTTTCTTCTATATGTACTAATTCACCCTGTGCTATGTTAAGTTTCTTCTTTAATTCAAATAACTGAGACTCCATCTCATCGAACTGTATCTTGTTTTTTTTAAATTATGACATTGTCATTTTCTGAACAACTCAAGTCTATAATTTCAGTGCAGTTTTCGTTTATAAACTCAGGGTTATTAATTTTTTCTGAGTTTTTTATGCCCTGAATTGGCGTAGATGTGTTTGTATTATATAATGGATGGTACATATTTCTACCATTTTTTTTTCTTCAAAACGGGTTTTCGGCAAATGTCTTTTAGAATACTGACTTGTTGAGTTAAATCAATCACGGTTTTATTCAGGAAATAGTTTTCTAAAATCTTATTTTGTAGTTTATTTTGAACTTTACTCAACTCTTGCCGTAATTTATCCAATTCATCCTTAGTTTCCTTATCAATTAATGGTACGCACAAGTTTTCAACACTTCTTCTTACACTTTTCTCTTGGTTACCCGTTGAGGGACTGTTAAGGATATCATTTTGTCTCAATGATTCAACTGATTTCGAGTTTGCTTTCCTAAGACGGTTTTTTCTGTAGGTAATATTTTTATTATCAGAGTAATCTTCAAAATTATGCACGTGATCGGGCTTTTCATTTTTTTTTACATAAAGACTGCGTCGGCGTAGGAGTTGGTAAGATTTTTCGTGTCACATCTATTTTTGTATAATTGCCGTGGCGCTTCGGAATAGGTAAAGGTGATATCTTTAGTTGACGGCAATTATCACATTTCCAATTTTTTTTACGATCAGGTGACATGATATTATTAAAAAGTTGAATCAAAACATTTGCGCACTGTAGATCATACTTGGACTTACAGTTCAAGCAATAAAGAAATTCTCTTTTCGGTAGTGTTTTATTACACTTTGAACAACT
This sequence comes from Scoparia ambigualis, assembly GCA_963921215.1. Classification (NCBI taxonomy): domain Eukaryota; kingdom Metazoa; phylum Arthropoda; class Insecta; order Lepidoptera; family Crambidae; genus Scoparia; species Scoparia ambigualis. The sequence continues at coordinate 39,107,676 of OY992505.1, read as the reverse complement.
CGCCATATTTCTGAATTTTTCTTTTCAAACTTTTTTTAAAATTATTTATTATTTATTACTCAGAACTGTTTAAAAATATATATAAAGAAAAATAAAGAAAAACTGGAAAAACTTTAATTGGATTGCAAAAAGATTGTGATTTGTCGGTGATTTGATCCCCGGACTCAAAGGCAAAAAGTCACACACAGTCTACAATGCACCGCTAGTCAATTTAAATTATTGACGAAATATCTATTTACATTCGTCAACCACAACAATCCAAACAAAGAGCCGTTATAAAGTTTTTTAAATGGAAAAGTCGTTTGTTGTTTGTTACAATGAAAACACTACACAAAAAGTTATTTGCACTGTTTTTAAAACCAAAGTTATTAAATTGTTTGTAGCACACAGTTATTTATTATTATTATAATGTAATCGTGTTGGAAATGTCACAAGTAGTTCAAATGTCACTGTTATTGTTTTATTTTGTTAATGTTTATTTTATCACTGAATTAATGGGGATGTATTTATCACTGAATTGATGGAAACAAACGGTCACTGGTGTAAATTAGAGTATTTACTATACGTTTTTATAACAATTACTAACTTACAACTTAAAACACAATTTTAAATAATACTTTGACACGGAGCTAATGTTTATTGTGACTGTACAAGTGACTTATTACGTTATTTCTAATATCAGACACTTCGTTGTCAACTGATGAAATAATACTGCGAATTATTAAGAGTTGTCTATATATTTATTTATTTATTTATATCTTTATTTACAGTTTTTCTTTGTTATTTTTCCAAAATAAAGTCAAAAATTTTAAACACAAATGTCCACAGTTATATAAATGATCTCTTTGTAAATTATCATAATTGTACCGAATATCTTGCCCAACATATCTAATAAATTCTTTTGGTGGTTTCAGATTACCGTAACTGTCAAAGCAATCAACATTATCATTTATTTTTCCATAGGCTACCCAATGAGTACCAGAATTATTTGAAGACTCTAAATTAATAACTCCGCATTCCATAAGTAATGGTTTATCTGGTAATTCATCTCTCATAAACACCCCTCGAAAATAGGGAATATTTTTTGAGTACTTCATAATGTCTATATTTGTCAGTGCTCTTTTGGGTAGCCGAATATTTAGTTTTTTTTCTTTGCAACAAAGATTCCTAAACCCTTTTTATGTGGCTTAAGATATAATCCTTTTCCAATACACAAAGCTTCCATTTGCATATTATGTCTTTTTGCTTCTGCTAGTTCTTTTTTAGCAGATTCGTAATCATTGATAGCTTTAGTAATCCCGGCAATACCACCAGCTATACTCCCGCTAGCAGATAATCCAGCAAATATTGGTATCAAAGGTAGAAAGCCCCCGGTTTTTGGCACAGGTATAACTCGTGGTAATTTAATTGGTACGTCCGATGCTAATTCTTGCGTAGCGGCGTATGCTAGCTCCATTAACATTTTTTTGCATTTAGGCTTTAGATTACTTATATGCTTTGTAGTATGTGCAACAATGTTTTTAAAAGTTTTTTTTTAAACCCGCTCCAGAATGTGATTTACTATTTACTTTACACGTTGCTGGTAATTTTTGCTTCTTCTTTACATCAATAACAACACAGTGTTGCTTAACCATTTTTATGAATAGTTACGTTCCAATTATTAATGTACGAGTCTTAATTGTGTAAATAACTAAATACAAATGAGTGTAACGTACAAAGTAACACATTTAAATACTTGCATAATGCTGTTACGTTGAATATAATAAAAGTTTGACATTTCTCTATAAGGTGTTTGTTTTATCGATGCAGCTGTTTTCACTTGAAGGAAGGCCTAACCACTTGACATTAACTTTGTTTCCTTTCCTTTTTAACACTTTTTCAACGAGATACATTTCTGAATACAACGTTTTTTTTAATTTCCTGTGAGTAAAATGCTCCTAAAATAGGTCTAGATTTTGCATCTTCTAATAAATAAGTCGTAGGATTAGTATGTTGCACTTTGATAATTTTAAATATTTCAGTAGACCAGTTAGGAGTAAAACCTTTTTCGAAACATCCTTTGCGTTTGCTGATTCTAACAAAATCACCGACCTTAAATCTGTTGCACTTTGCAATTTTCTTACAATTCAAAAGAGTAATGTATCTTTGTAGTATTTTTGTTTTATTATGGTGGTTAACTGCTGCTGGCGGTTTTCCTATGGTTCTATGATATGAATGATTGTATTCATAGATTTTATTCTTGAGTGTATCATTGATCCACTTATAATTTCCTTTCAAACTGAACTCTTTAAAAAGTTTGGTTTATATAGTTCTTATGAATCTTTCTACAATCGAAGCCTTTTTCGTAGAATACGTAGAATAATGATTTATGTTATATTTTTCTGCAACTTTTTAAAATTTATCATTATAAAATTCTGTACCCATATCGGTCTGTAAGTTTTTTGGTATACGTCCTTTTGCTAACAATGTTTCAAACTCTTTATGTACAGTATTTTTATCCTTTTTTTTAAGTGGAATTGCCCAAGCATATTTAGAAAAGCCATCAATTATTGTTAATATGTATTTGTAGCCCGCATTAAATTTAGATAATGATTGCATATCAATTAAATCTGCTTGCCACGGATCATCTATATCTTTTAATATGACATTTCTGCGTGGGAAATGTATTCTAGCATTTTTATGAATTTCATTCACGATGTCTACTTTGCTCATATTGCTAAAAATATATTTTTTATTTTAATAATTGTTATTAAGTGCAAGTTTTGTTGTAGTTATTTATTTATTTTAACTGAAGTGTTATTCATATACACTAGGAAAGACCGATACGGCAAATGTTGTATTTAATCGTTTTTACTCTTTTATAATCTCGGCTTCTTTTAACTCTTCAATGATAGATATAATTTCATTATCATGATTACTATTACCAGCACTTTTTGAAGCTATTAACAATTTTAGCCTTTTTATCAATTCATTTGGGTCATCCCAATACATATAGTCTGTGTTACTTTTGTATTTTTTAAATTTAGGTAAATTACCACCAATTTTTATTTCTGTTGATGGTTTAGAATAGAATCGGTTAGCATCATTTAGTTGAGAAAAGAGAGGCTTAATTATCTCACGGTATTTAACGCCTTTGTCACCTTTTAATTGTCCGTTAGGATTAAAGTCTCGTTTATGTGCACTTGTCTTATCAAGCATATCTTTGTAGATGTTTTTGTCTTCTTCCGTTACCAACTCAAGGTTAGGCTTATTACGTATTAAGAGTTCCTTTAGTCCTGGGGTAAGATTAAAGTTTTTGTCATCAATAGTTATTACGTAAATTTTATCTGTACTCAAAACATCATTTTTAGTCGATATACGGACGGTAGAGTTTCCCATCATAAGCTTTTTGTTCTCGCTACGAATACCAAATGGAACATTTATATTCTCATAGATATCTATGACGTCGTCCTTCCCTAGAGATAACAAAGTGTCATTGTTTGCGTTCAGTGGTTGTTTCTCTTTATCATCATAATCGTAATATTGTAGTTCTTCATTAGAATCAGCATTTACAAAATCTTTGAATTCTTCATATTCTAAAAAAGAGTCTGTTTTTCTACTCACATCAGTCACACTTATGTTCTTTAAAATATTGGGTGAAGGACAACTATGTCTTCTATTAACTTTGATTAGGGCTGATAAAGGATCAGTAATAGGTTTGAATACCTTTTTTAGTTTTAGGTTATCTGCATCTTCATTAGTTTGAATTGATTTTATTTTATTTTTACATTAGTTACTGATTTTATAAGTTGTTCTTTAATACTTGTTTCCATTTTATAGATGTTATTTATACATCTATTTTACTCGAGTATTTAACTTTGAAATATTTAAATTTAAAATATTTTTATAGGGAAATTGTTTATATAACTTTGTCAAAAGTAAATAAATGTATGAAAACCTTGTCTATATCGTCCGTTACTTATTGCACAGTCTTTATTAATCAATAAAAAATTGTATTGGTCTCGCCATATACTAGAGCAAAGCTGTTTAAATGTATTCCAGTCAATATCAGTATTTACGTGTTCATTGTATATGTGTTTCAAATTTGTATAGTCTTGTTTAAAAATTATTAATAAATTTGTATTATCTCGAATCAATTGTTTAGGTATTTTAGAATAGGTCTGAGACAAATAAAAACAATATATCTGGTATTCTGTTCATAACTTGACGTAAAAAGCGATACTTTGGTTGGAAGTTTGTCTTGGATTATAAATAAATGTGTTTAAATTTTAGTCCATTTTCATGCAAAATTAAATTTAGCATTACATTAGTTTTACCACAATTGAAGGACCACATAATATACAACGAAAAGTATTAGGCAAGAGCGAGCTATGTTTTACTTTATGTATATGACTTTCTACTTTGATATTATTTATATCTAAAGACGGCGTTTGTTTAACAAACTTCATCATGGACTAGAACGGTAGAAAAACTGTGACTTTTTGTATATCAAAACACAACAGCTCAGAGGATAAGTTATTATTTTAATCAATATGAGTGTTTTATTAGGGTTTATACGATTAATTCTTAATTTTCTTTAAAAGCAATGCAATGACTTCTTAATGGAAGAAGCAGTTATCAGCTAGCTTTTCATTATAAGTTACAAAAAATAAGAGTATTATATAATTATTTATTTATTTTAGGTACCTACTTGTAAACACGCAAACCCAATTAATTAAGTCAGGAAATAATGGTAAGACTTCTTTATTTTCATATGTTTAAATTTAAATAAAACACACTCATTACACTTTATCAGGTACTTTATTTTTATATACATTTTGAATATTACAACAATGTCATACAGTAACAGTGACATACAGCTTACAAATATCAGTAAGTTCTTTATAAAGACAGTATACAACTTACTCAGTTTATAATACTTCCGTATGAATACAATATACAACTTACATAATACAACAACAAATCAAATGGCTAAAACTTGCAATAATATCAATGCAGCTTATATATACGTTAATATGTTGACAATATATTTAATACAATAATAAATCAATTAAAAAATTGTATTACAATGCCCCCAGGGCAAAGTTTCAATTTGATTAGAAAGAACTTGTCTTTTATTATCATTTCTATTTAAGACTACTTTATTTACTTCCTGCGTATACAATATGTGTTTAATAAACTTAATCATATTCATCTTATAGCTTCTGCTTTTGTCAGTCAGAAGTGCCTTATTGTAATCCGTTAATTTGAGTCGTTTTGTTACATATTTACTCACGCCTTTTGCTTTTTTAATTTGTGTTTTATTGCAATTGATAAAGTAAAGTTTTGGTCTTAAACCTATAAATTCAGTAATAATTTCACCCCCGAGTTCATCCTTGAACAAACCTGGAACTTTAGAATTTACTCTTGGCATATTTTGGTGATTGTTAATATTAAAATTACTGGTATCGTATCTAGAGAGGTTGTTTTTCATGTCTTTGTAAAAATCTTCGGTTTCTATATAGTAAAGAAGGCTGTCTGTGTCAGTGTAACAAAGTTTTGCATTGTCTTGATATTGTTCCTTTATGAATTGATAGTGAAAGTTATATAAATGTTGTTTTGCATACTCTACAACTGAAAATCCTATGTATATAGGCTTATCTAAAGTTATTTTATCTGGATATAATTGAATGGCAACAAAATTTTCGGAAAATATTGTAATACTTATTAAATTAGGCTTTGCAATGAGTTTTTCAGCGCCTACGTGCTTATTTGTTATATTATTGCGATCGTTCCACATCGACACTAATTTAACGTTTGCAAGTTTACGTTTATTCTCAATTGTCTTTCCGAAAATGGCGTTATTTAACAATTTAAAAAGATCTTTTTCAAATGTTGACGTTGATACTTGACGTAGTTTAGTGTTTAAATTCATGTACTTTTCTAAGAATGCATCTTGTCTGAATTTAATAACTCTATGGATATTTTTAAGAATAAGCCCGTGTTTGAGACACTCTTTTAGATGAATATAATGTATTACATAATTAAATTTGTGATATAAATTAGCTATTAATTTAGGCGATTTACCACCTGGAGGTGTAAATTTTTCTGGAGCAAAAGGCAAATCTTTATGAGCATTATGTATATGTTCTGGATATAATAAATCTACTTCTAGTATGAATCCATAATCAGAATCATCAGGAACATTAAAAACATCGAGTGATTTTATTTCGTTTCTAGATAAGAAACTGAACTCTGAAATAGGCATTTTTTTCGTCATTGCAAAACCATAAAGATTATTACAATCTAAGTATATCAAATATGATAATGGTTTTGAAACATCAAAAGTCGATGAGTATCTATTATTCGATTTAGCATGGCGAAGGGAGCATTGCGCCAATCCACCGCGTATTCCTTTTTCTATTAATTCATACATTTCTACGTCACTTATCAATTCAAGTTGCACTTTGGTGCATAATAACATTGCGTCCCAGCTTAGACTAGGCGCTGATATATAATATGCTGGATCAAGCTTGTAATGCTGTAAACATGTTTTCCTAAACTTTTCAAATATGTCACACAAAAGCATAACATCTGACTTTAAATATAAGTCCGTATACTCCCCCAGTGACTTAATGTTGAACGTTTTCCACACAAATTTTGCTTGAGAATATTCTGTATCACTTATAGATTCCGATTTTAAGCTATTATAAAAACAATCTTTTGGCGGAAGCTTGCAGTCATTGTATTTTTCCCAGGAATCTGTATAATCATATGGAAAAATTCCTTTATGTTGCATCAATTTAATTTTATCGGGTGGTTTAAATTCTTTAGATAAATGTACAAAATCTTGTTGAGATAAGTTTTTACTTAAGATTTCTAAACTTGAACTAAGAAATTGAAAAGAATCTATAAATTTCATTTGAATAGGATGACTACAAGTTGAGCTCTCAATAGTTTTCGACACACTTGTATATTTTTCTTTGGTTTTTGGTATTATTGAAATTGGTCCCTTATACTTCATCAATTCTTTAATAATAATATGGCTGTCATAGCCTGCGAAATTACGAAAAATTATCGGAATGAACGGGCACACTACATATATTAAATTGCAATAAGAATGTGCGGCGCCTCTGTACCGAGACGTCACGTGGTCATGATCTTTCACCTTATCATCGAGGAGTAAGTTATTACAGATATGAAATTCACGTTGTTTCTTTTTAGTCAAAGGCAACATAGGTGATTTGAATGATAAAATGTTATTGATTTTCTCTAAATCGGATATTAAGTACTGTACAAACTTTTCGTCACAGTCTGGTCCTCTATATGAAACATACTTATTAAGGCGGCTATCATAAGAACAACAAATATAATAACCAAAACAAGACGCCTTGTGAACTTTGGATATGCGTGTGTTTTTGGTATTATTTTTAACTTGATTATAATTTGTTAAGATACTTTTATAATCTGCATACACTACGAAGTTAATTTTTTGTTTTCTTTCGAAGTGTTTAAAAGTTAGTATACTATTAGGTGCTGGTAACATTGTTAGAATTCTAGAACATTTGTGCTCATTATATTTAACTTCACTCGAAAAAAACTGTAAGCAAGATTCACAACAATACATTTTTCCTTTATGACTATTAATTTGATGTTTCACTAATCTTAAGAAATCTTTTATTAGGCAATAGTGGCCTTTTCCGCTTTGTTCTATGTATAATAGGTTAATATGATTTAGCTGTCTTATATCTGTTTTATATAACGGACCAGTAACGTTGTTCTTTTCATCTAAACCATATACATTAATACTTATATCAGGATTAACCTTTTGAATTTTTTAATGCTATGAAAAGATGGTAGAAACGTTTTATATTAAATAATTTAGAATAGTGCAGATATGAAGCAGGCCTACAAACATTATTCTTAGCAGGAAATAATGCCGCAGTTACGCACCATAAAAAACAATAATCATCAGTATTCTTTATATTTAAACAACTCTTAGTATTTTTTATGGGTTTCGGTAATTCTATGTACGTCCCACCTCTTAATGGACTATATTTGTTTATATTGATTTCTAAATGACTCATTAAGAGGCAAGACCAGCCAGAATCACGGTGCTGGAATTCTGAAAGTTTTCGTTCAAAAGTATCTACGGCTTTGGTATACAGGTCGTTCAAGTCAGTAGTTTGATAAATGGTTTGATATTTTGTAATAAATGATTTCAATTGCTGTTCACCGGATTTTGGTTGAACAAAGTAAGCAAACAATTGAAAACATAATTTAATGCAGTGGTGCTTTATCAATGCATTCTGTATAACTTTTTAGTGTAAAGTATTCGTCTGAAGGTTCAAGCTTATAAGTAACTATTCTGTCTTTGAATGCTGTGGATATTGTATGTATATTTTTATCATCAGTTTTAAGTATAGAATTCGATTTATGTATATTGGTTCTCGTATGATATTTAAATATTTTAATAGGGGTTCATCACTACCAATGCCTAAATATGAAGGAATCTTTTTTTAAATCGAACATTAAAGAGCTGCAACGTTCGTGGCGCTGTGACTTATGTATCAACATTACTCGGCGTAACAGAACGGATGACACGCCTATCGCCTCCCCGCGCGACACCGTTGTGAATGCTTCTGAAACATCAATTACTCGCTCACATATGTCTTGTGATGAATCACTTATTGATGCCTCCCGTCTTTCATGTGAACCCACGGAACCGCAGCAGGTAAAGGACATGGATATGTCCATTACTATGAGACAGTTTGGAGATCTCATCGACGAAAAGTTGGAAAGCATAAGAGTTACGCTGTCAATGGAGATCCAGGAAAAAATTAGGTCTGAGTTAGGCATCGCAGTTGGAAACTTAAAACAGGAATTTAGTGAAACCACGGACTTCCTTAGTGCAGAATTAAAAATCTCAACTAGCTCATTAGCTAAAGCTAATAATAAAATTGCCGAACTCCAGCAGCAAAACTGCACTTTGCAGTCAGAATTAAATAAAATAGAAGCACGCCTTAGGGCCGTTGAGAAAACATCTAGGAGTTGTAATGTCGAGTTCCAATGTGTACCGGAAAGACGTAGTGAGAGCCTTGTCGCTATGATTAAAAACATGTGTAAGGAAATTGAACTTCCAATCACCGACGCTGAAATCAGATCATGTCGAAGGGTGGCAAAGTTGAATCCTGTATCCAATAGACCTAGAAACATTTTGGTAACGCTGCCGTCAGAGCGACACCGTGACCTTGTAATTTCTCATGTCAAGAGATACAACAGGAAAAATTTAAAGAAACCTCTGAACTCTTTGCACTTTGGCGTCCCCGGTGAAACAAGCCTAGTATATGTGAGCGAACATCTCTCCAAGGATTGCAAGGATCTTCATGCGGCCGCTAGGAAGGCAGCTAAAGATAAGGCCTATAAATACGTGTGGGTGAAGTTCGGTCGTGTTTACCTGAGAAAGGACGATAACTCTCCTGCTATTTACTTAAAGGACACTTCAAGCCTGGATAAACTTTCCTCATAATTAAGTATAATTACTATTTTATTATTATAATTTTTACGTTTGCTTATTACGCTATTTAGGATATTATTTTAATTGTTTTAATGCGTATTTTCTATCAAAATGTAAATCGTATAAAATCTAAATTAAATGAATTGTACATTAATATATTGAATGATGATTATGATATAATTTGTTTGTGTGAAACAAATTTAAATATTTCCTTTTCTGATAGCGAATTTGTGGATGACAGGTACGTCGTTTATCGTAGGGACAGAGAAACGAGCTGTTCAATTAAGCACTCCGGAGGAGGGGTTTTGTTGGCTGTCAAGAGAAGTTATGCAACCGCGAGACACTCTGAGTTGGAAAGTAACATTGAAGACCTGTGGGTTACAGTTCACTGTACAGGGAGTCCCGCGGGACAATCTATTAATATATGTCTTGTGTATTTACCACCAGACCTTAATCTGTCTCTATGTCAAACCTTCTACGAAAAGTGTTGTGAGACTCTCTTGAACAACAACAATGATAACTGTAAAACTATTATCCTGGGCGACTTCAACCTTCCTCACTTGTCATGGTCTCCTGATGTCATGTATCCTACTCGGTTTCTGCCTAGTAATGCCTACGACGCCAAATCTGCTCTTTTGATTGACCTGTTGGGCCTGGGTGGTCTGTATCAATATAACAACGTATGCAATCATAATGGTAGAGTTCTTGACTTATGTATGACTGACCTAGAAAACATAAAACTGTCTGAGTGCTCTCCCCTGTCTACTCCTGACCTCCACCATCCTGCTTTTCAAGTTGAGGCGGACTTTTTTCTACCAGTTAGGAACCTGCCAGGTAAGACCAGGAAAACATTTAACTTCCGTAAATGCGACACCGAGACATGTTCTGAACAGCTGAACGATGTAGATTGGGATGGCATACTAACGCATACAAACATTAATGATGATGTCGACTGCTTTTACCGCACTCTTGATAGTATTATTAAAAAAAATACCCCCCTTAGGAGCAGACACAGCTCTCTATACCCAACCTGGTTTTCGGCTTCATTAAAAGCCTGCATCATCGAAAAGAAGCGAGCTCATAAGAAGTTCAAAAAATCAAGTAACCCCAGAGACTACGATGAGTTTGACCTTTTAAGGCGTAGATCAAAGAAACTAATTAAAACCTGTTATGAGTCTTTCAAAAATAATGTGGAGAACTCCCTATCAAAATCAACTAAACTTTTTTTCTCATTTGTCAAGAGTAAGAGGAAAAACCCTTCTGTTCCTATGAGTACACACTTTGGCAATAGAACTGCATGTGGAGGGGAGCAGGTAACTGAATTGTTTTCTGAATACTTCTCCACCGTTTTTGCGCCGGAATCAAGAAACCAAACTGAGGACTCTTATGAACACTCCGTTGCCTACTCCATCTCAAGCATTGTTGTTTCTAGAGACGATATCCGCAAAATCCTCTTAAAACTAGATGTCAGTAAAGGGGCAGGTCCTGATGGCATACCACCATGCTTTGTTAGGTCTTGTGCTGGTGCGCTTTCCATACCCTTGCACATCTTGTTCCAAAAATCACTGAAATCGGGCTGCTTTCCGAATAAGTGGAAGCTTGCCCATATTATTCCCATCCACAAGTCTGGCGACCCCAGTGACTGTGTGAACTACAGGCCTATTAGCTTGCTCTCGTGTTTTGCTAAGGTCTTCGAATTACTGATTTACGATCAGTTATATCATCACCTAAGCCCACACATTCACCAACAACAGCATGGGTTTGTTAGGGGTAAGTCAACGGTAAGTAATCTCATTGAATACATGGACTTTATTTGCGGGGTGTTGAATGGTCGTGGTCAGGTGGACGCAATTTATACAGATTTCCAGAAGGCTTTCGACAGAGTTAGTCATACAGTCCTGCTCAACAAGTTAGATTTCATGGGTGTACACGGTTGTCTTTTACGCTGGCTGGAGTCGTATCTTTCGAATCGTAGTCAGCTTGTTGCTTTAAGAGGTTATTATTCACAGTCAGTTTCTATAACATCTGGTGTCCCACAGGGTTCACACTTGGGCCCTTTATTGTTCAATGTCTACATCAATGACTTGGTGCCTAAACTCTGTAACTTGAAACTGCTATATGCTGACGACTTAAAAATATATGCGCAGATTAACTCTTTGCAAGACTGCCTGTCACTTCAATCTGACATTGATTATTTGCAGATGTGGTGTACAAAAAACAACATGAAGCTAAGTGTCGGTAAGTGCGCTGTAATTACGTTCACTCGCAAAAAAAATCCACAGATCTTTAATTATAAAGTCGGTGGAGAGACGCTTGCACGTGAACAGATGGTCAGAGACCTCGGCGTTGTATTCGACAGCAAGCTGAGTTTTAATGAGCACTTCGATACTGTGGCTAGAAAATGTAACCAGCTGTTGGGTTTCGTATGCCGAGCTTCTAGGGAATTTAAATCCTCTAAGAGTGAGCTGCATCTGTACCGTTCCCTTATACTGAGCCGGCTGGAGTACGCTTCCATAATCTGGTCGCCCCAGTACCTTACGCATATAGACCGTTTAGAGGCAATACAAAGACATTTTCTTAGAATACTGACGTATCGACATGGCCGTAAACGAGACCTTCTCACGTATGCTGACCGACTGAAGTATTTTGGGCTAGAGACCTTGCAGAAGCGCCGTAAAATAAACGGTATATCCTTTCTCTACAAGATGCTGAATGGCTTTGTTTCTACCTCGATGCTCAATAGACTCCAGTTGAGAGTACCGTCGCGATCGGTGAGGCAGCAGCTCACCTTTGCAGTGCCCCTTTGCTCCAATAATGTTGCGTTCAACAATCCCATACATCGTATTTGTCGCGACTTTAATGATTTAGCGTCAGATATTGGCGACGTGCCTGACATCCATAGCCTATCACTTTACAAATTTAAGACGGATGTTTGTAAATTACTGTCAATAGGTTAGCCCATTCCTTTTTTTTTTTTTTTTTTTTTTTTTTTTATATCATACTTATTTGATAAATACTCGTGTAATATTTTTTTAAATGTAATTACCTTTATTTATTGATTTCTCATTGATTGTCATAAAAACTTTTTTGATTTTATTGTCATGCATTTATTTTTTATGAGTTTATGTATTATTATCTTCGTAAATTTTTAAACAGCACTTGATCGATTTAATAACTTGATTTAATTTATTGTAATCTGATTTAATTTAACTTTGTATCAACTATTTTCTGATTATGCATGTAGATGTACACTTCTTTTTGGAGCTGCAACTTATCCTGTGTGTTTTTCCGCTTGTTGCTGTATGTTGATCTTAGTTGTAATTCTGTTTGTGTACTAATAAATAAATAAATAAAAAAATAATTCATTATTTGGCATTTAAATTTGGCTATTATCACATTTCTTATAATTCGTATTTCTTCGGAGAGTTGATTTTACTGTACCTAAGAAAAAAAAACAAACATATAAGAGGATACATTTAATACAATTAATAACGAGTAATACATAGCTCAAAAGAAAAAACTAATAAAAGTTACTAATGTACGTAGGTGAGCACCGGCTGTATTCTTTGCGCGTTGCCAATAAAAAATTGGCCAAATGTTGCCAGGCCTCAGTGTCGTCGTTGGTGCGATTCTTCACAGTTACAACTGCCTGGCGCCATCTATTCACCGGCAGTGTGCGCTCAATTTCGTCGCACCGGTACACTTTGAGATCTATGAAGTGGGTGCCCGGCTTATTCTCAAACGACTGCCGTGAGTGACCATTTGCCAGCCGACGTGATAAATATGATACTATGGAGGAATGTTTACCGGCGGCTGGTGCTGGTGGCTCGCAATCATCTTCACTGTCAGAGCCGAAAAGCTCGGTGGCGGTGGCCGGTAGCTTCTTGACGGTTGGTACCGGTCTGATTGTGACTTTCTTCGCCTTAGAGCTGCTTGGAGCTGGAGATGACGGAGGTGTGAGAGCGCAACTGGATGCTGCTGTTGGCGCCTTGCGTTTTTTAGACCTTTTCACGTCATCGACTTGCTCACGAAGCTCATCTTCAGACGGGAAAAGTTCTTCAGCATTCGTCTTCGACCTAAAAAGAAGAAAATAATGTTTTATTAGCGGTCAATGGTAAATGAATACAATGATTAATGCCTAATATTTCATTGAATGGTCATAACACTGAAAAGACAGTACGCTATTCATAATTCAGTATTCACTAATGTGCATTAAATGTTTGAATACAACTGAAGTAACAACCGTATAATAAAACACGAGCCACAGTTGCCCATTCTGATAAGTGAAATGAACCTATCATGAAAATACGAAAAGTTGCCGGAATCGAACCCGCAAATACTAAAATCGTTGGTTTTTATATTATTATGTGCTAGTTGGTACTTACATGATTGTTTCCAGAGAGTCTCGAGTCTTGCACAAGATCAGCGTCAGAGGAATGATAAAGCCATCAGACACTCGGCTTTTATACCGTCAAAACACGTGAAATCTTCCAATATAAGTCCCGGCAATATGACTTTAAATCGCTGAGTAAGAAGTATTCTATTTAGGACAAATGCATTGTAAGGGATATCGATGAACTAGCTACACCCGCGACTTCATCCGTGTACAATGTTACATTTATAATATTCGTTTACGATTGTACAGTTACGAGCATAGATATGTAAACAATTGTAACTCTTATCACAATGAAATAAGAATCATATGGTTTGCATATCTAAGCTCATGACTGTACAGTCAGCATCAAATTCATGGATGCAACATAAGTCGTCCTATACTTACATCTTGGCATTTAAGGTAAACTAACTTATCTACTGTTATATGTTTAGAGTATGTTTTTGACTAACATTGTCAATATTTTTTAATTCAAGCAAGTAGACACTTAGTACTTACGCAATAAAACTTATTTTACTTTAATGGGTAGTTCTGTTCGTCCATATAGTACCTAAGTTTTGATAAATATGATGCTTACTATTGACGATATTGATCACTTTGTGATTCTTATAACGAATGAAATAAGATGCATGAGATGTCAAAGTGTATACTTACATATTTCTGATGCTGCTGTCTGTACCTGCAAGGTTTATGTGTAATGTAAAATGATGCGCCGCGCTTGTATTTACTGCGCTCATTTGTTGCTATGCTCAAGTATTATGATTATGTATGACATACTATTGCCACTAGGGATTTCATGCCCTAATTTAAACCTCAATGACAATTTATTTTATTTTATTTTCGGGTATAAATATCAAGAAATTTAGTAAAAAATAATCATTGTCACTATCTACTTTCAAAGCAGACGCACGAGGCTCTATCTACATCAAGAAAAAAAAATGTCGGTAAGTAACTCATTATTAATAACGTTAAGTTTCCGCATTTACTTACTTAGTTGAATTATAATGTAAAGTTTTTGTTTTAGTACATATTATCAAATCTTATGACATTGGTCACAATATCATTATTGTTCTAAATAATAAGTAGTTCCGGCGTGGTCGCGGTATCTAATCGCTGAAAGCAGTAGGCCCGAGCTCGCTATGCGAATGATGCTGATGATCTTTTAGCTGTGCTCGCTATGCGAATGATGCTGATGATCTTCTAACTGTGCTCGCTATGCGAATGATGCTGATGATCTTCTAACTGTTAATTTTATGAAGTATTTTTGTTTTTCTTTCACAGGATACAGACGATCTTTTCAACTTTATACCCAATAATCAAGAAAGCAACCGCCTTAAAAGAACGAAGAACACCAAAGCGCTTACAGTCATCAAAAGACCAGCGCAAGGAACAAAACTTGTTCGCGTAGTAATACACGATATCGACAATTTTGAAAACATAGATCAATCGATATGTATTTGTAATGCCGATATTTGTGCACAAAAAGTCATAAAAAATATTTTTATGGATGAAATTTATAAATTTTTTAGAGTTACGCGAGAGTTAGTCGTTAAAATACAAGAATCAATTGATGTCTTTAATTAAGTATTGTATGTAGGTCTATACATTATTCTTCCCAAAGCGGTCTAGGTATTGTGTGCCCGAAGTTTTATTATAAATAAAATGTTGTATTGTTAATATTGAATCAACTTATTAAAATAAATATATATTACGTTCTACCGAATTTTCGTGTTTTATTTTACCACATTATATAAGTGCTCTTATAAAGTAGGTTTAACCCATTATACACGTTCAGGGGTTTCAATTTTGCTACATTATTACATCAAAAGTATTTAAAAGACGCAATATCACGTAACACACGCTTTTGACGAAGAAAATTGTTGATTAAATTCGCTTAGTGACATAGCATTTATACACTAAGTAACTTCTTAAAAAGAATTAATTGCCCGATGTCGTCCCATACATACGAGGTTTGTTCCCACTTTAATTACTTACTCACAATAAGGTAATTATCAACAAAGTTTTGTAAATACTGATTAAAATTTGTGTTTTCTTTTAATAAAATTATTCTTTTGAAGATTATTCTTTAAATCATAATTTGAGATAAATAGTTCTTTGATCGTTTTGACGATATTGTTTAAAAGATAATTTGATTAGTCATTCAGTATCTAAAAATACGGGCTAAATACCTAATCACAGTGTGGCGTAATACAGTGCATTGGAATGTGATAGTCCATATCGATCGCCTCGTTATAAAACACCGTCCTTAGCGTTACTCACTACAAAGCTGAGATATATCTCTCTCGTAATTTACATGTGATAATAAATTAGCGTAACAATGATTTTATTTACTTACCGCAAACTATTTAGATTGATGTGGGTTTTGTTTAAAAATATATATAGATGAGTTGAATGATCAAAATTATCAATTATTGGATATTGGGGGGGCTGGATCTCATCTGATCCAGACCCCCAATATCCCACTACTAGCCTTGTAATGTTGTCATTTAGTCTCTCCATTTGGACCCTTGTTGCAGCCATTTCCTCTTGGAACAATCGCAATTCAGTCATGAGTTGATCCGACTTATCTAAGGTGTCATCATGAGCAGTAAAACTCAGTGCTGTGTTGTGAGCATCTAGTACCGAAATATCCATTTGGTCCTAGGGGCTGTCCAGGATTCTCGCTCCCCTGCGAAGAGTGACGGCTTCGGTAGTAACTCGCACCGGTGTGTTAGCGTTATCGCTCTTGGGTTGCTTAGCCACGCAGAGGGGACATGTCCATATCCGCCTGTGTTCACCAGTATTATAAAAATGACTTTCTGTGACACCTGCACACAATATATCATAATATTGTTTACATAAACCGCAGCATAAAAACCGTCTGTCGCTTATCGGCTGCGAACACCCAGCACAAGTAACGTTCTTGTCAGACATTCTTCAAAGCGAGTTCTAATTTTTCAGTGTTAATAAATGAAGAAAAAATAAAAAAATTAATAAAAAAAAAAATTAGCAATATAAAAAAAAAAAATTAAAATCAAACACAAAATGTATTCTTAAAACCGCTTTAGGTGAAGTTCTGGTCATGGGTTCGAACCGCGTTTGATTGAAAGTATATAAGAATTCTTTCCACACTATGCGCCACTGCACCAAGTAGCTCTCTTCGGTTACGCTCAAATTAGCAGCAGTATTTAACTACTGGTTGCAATAACCATAAGTAGGTAACAGTTTTTTATTGTTACTTTGCACTTTGTCTGTACTAAACGGGTAGAAAGTTCACTTGTGACGATTTATAATGTAACACGTACCGCCAGTTCCTGGTTTTGACCTGTATTTCCGCCAATTTAGCACATGTTGTTTTCAAAATCAATATCACCATCGATTTTCCAGCAACTTGTACTTTCGAATGATATGCGTTATAGTATATATACGTAAAGTTAAAATACACTTTTTTATTTAATAATTGGCACGACTTGATTATGCGTGTGTTCAGTTCGAGGTACTCGAACTACCCTCATTTGTAGTGGTAACGCCCCTTACAACCAACACAGACCAAAACCTCCCCACGACTTATCTTATTATTACACGCTAGGCAATCCATCGCTTGTATAAATTGTATAAAGTAAAATAAATAATATATATCCTGTCTATCCTAAAAGTTGTTTTATTGGAACCCCGCCTCTCAGAGTTCGATAGTAGTACAGGCGCGTCTGCGAAGCTCTGCTCTTTGCCGGATGACGCAGTGAAGTGGCCCGATGACGCGCAGAGGTGAGACGCAGGCTGGGTTAACACTGTGTGCAGGCAGCGGACACGGCGGACGAGATTCGCTTGTATGAGCACTCTCACAAAATTCGAGAAGGTAGATTTCAAATGAAGCCGTAATCATTTGCTTTAATAATTGAATCAGAAACGCTTATAGATTTCACTGAAAATCACACAATTTACGTATTTTACTATGGTAATATATAATTTTGTAATTTTTGAAAACAACTGCAGTTTTATAAAGTACAAAGTACCACACTTACCACTTTAAAAAAATAATTTAGTTGGGAGCTCGAACTAACATAGACTAAGCGGTTTACCAGCAGGGCAAAGACGATTATTGATGATGAGTATTCGACCGTCTGCAAATTTTGCCAATTGATTTTTAGGTGAGTTGATGCCTTAGACCACTTGCGTTTTTGACCATTTGATACTAACCCCTTACTAGTATGCTAAACGACGAACGAAGACACATTAGAGAGTTGGCTCTGAGAATGGTTTTAAGTATCCAGAATGAACGTCAGGGTTCTCTCCAATAAGAGTATTTAGCTACCTACTTTTAACTACAACGCAGCTGACTATATCGACATGATCGACTGGGAAAAACCATCTTCCGATGGTTTTTCCCAGTCCATTCCCAGTCGCACCCCTTACAAAACTGATATCTAGCGAGACAATAATGGATGCCATCGCAGACTGCTGTTTGCGGCCCTGAAAATCGTGAAGGTTGGATACGAAATAAGCTAGAATATTGTCGTATAATGCCAGTATTCAATTCGAAGAAGGACTATAAAACACAATAACTCTTATGATTTTTTACTTTATTTATTTCGTGATTTTTTTGCGTGACAGTGGTACTTTTATTGTTTCTTGATTAGTAAATTATAATATCATTTAATTAAAAGTTTTTTTTTTTATATTTTAACTACTTTTATTGAGTAAATATTAAACACTAGTTTCACGCAGTTTTTTTAAATTTAAATTGACTTGGGGCAGTACTTGCACTCGAAATATCTTAATGCTGTCATAATGACTTTTAAAAGTATCCCCATAGAGCATCCATTCCATACCCCGCTGCTAAGAAAAACAAAAAAAATAATAATTTGATCCACCCTAGACCGCAGCCAACTGCACGGAATCTCGATTTATGCTCGATCGGCCCAGTCGATGCTGAGCGTTTCTACAGCTTGCCTTGAGAAGAAAGGGACGGACACAGACGTCCGCGTTCGCGTTTTTTGGTTAACTGTAGATTGTTATAAGCAAATGTACTAAATAACGACATGTAGAAAAAAATGTCTACCTCAGGCGAGAATCGATTCCGCGTCCTCTGCAATCCGGGCGGCTGCGTTGACCACTCCGCCACCGAGGTATTGGTTAGACCGACGAAATTTTTAAAAACTTTTGACTTTATGTTTTATAGCAACAGTGTCTTATCAAACCTCTTACAATTCACATCAAAAGAGATCTGAACGAAAATATTTTACAATATTTTAAACATTCAGTTAAGATAAGACTGCTTTAATACGTAATATTTGATTATATGAGTTAAAAAAATAAACTCAAACAAAGATAACGAAACGTTGAAAAAAAAAGCTGCTGAGGTTAACATTATTCTCAAAACATTTGGTTATCTTTGAGTTTGTTTAAGCGTTTTTTAACGCAAATAATCAAATAATACGAACAAATGTACTATGATTACCACATATTACATAATGCATTACATAAAGTGAAATCAAAATGTTTGTATCAAACAAGAACATTCAGATCTATTTTAGCACTATCAATTAAGTTGAACTTAGATAAAAAAAAATAAAGTTACATAACTTACATTATTTCGTCCAAGACGTTCATGGAACGTCTTTCATAATAATAAAGTAATCGCTCGAATTTTTATTAAAATTATGATTTGCTTTTACTGCACAACCATCTGTATATTCGCTGTGAAAGCAATAATCGCCACCGCTGTTTTCTTGCGCTCATAAAATGTTCGGAGCACACACACGATTCCTACTCGTACGTCAAATGATGGATAGTCGCTGTCATATAATTCCTGCAAAATTTATAGATATCCCTCCAAATTGATTGAATGATATTGTTCTGGGTTTGGTTTGTTTTACTCCACAAACGGCCACCAAAACGTGTCGACGAAACATTATCGATGACATTCATTGTGTGTGCCTTACCCGCCGCGGCCGCACTACGTTTCGGGATGCTTTGTTTTCTGTAAACACGAACGTTGTTTAGCGACGCTCACGTTATCAATCCGACTTGCAGATAAAAGTTTAGGTCAAAAATTATGTTGACCTTATTCTAAATAATTATTATAAAAAGAATTCAAGTTGAAAAAGCCGATTAGTTATTAGAATTCTATACTGGAGAACAGACATGTCATCGAGAGTAGCTGTTGTAACCGGTTCGAACAAAGGCATCGGCTTTGCTATAGTCAAAGGCTTACTGCAAAGGTTCAAGGGAGTCGTTTACTTGACTTCAAGAGACGATGGAAGAGGAAAAGCTGCTGTGGACCAACTGAACAAACTTGGACTGTACCCTGAATACCATCAACTTGACGTTGCCGATAGAGAAAGCGTGATACGATTCAGAGACTATATAGAACAGAAACACGGAGGGATTGATATTTTGGTGAACAATGCGGCAGTCGCGAACTCTGTTCAATTATTTAATTCTCATGAAGAGAACAAGAGCATCATAGACATTACCTTTAATAGCATTCTTACTATACAGGAAGTCCTTTTTCCGTTGATAAGAGATAATGGACGTATCCTTAACATCTCCAGCAATTGTGGCCATTTGTCAAACATCAGGAACAAATATTGGATAGATAGATTATCTAAAAAAGACTTAAAAGTAAGTGATGTACAAGAATTTGTGAATTGGTATTTAGAATCATCAAAGAATGGAACCTACAATAAAGAGGATATTGCTGACGGAGGTACGGTGGCGGCTTACAGAGTGGCGAAAGTAGGATTAAGTGCTTTGACGATTCTTCAACAAAATGCACTAGCTTCTAGAAATATCTCAGTAAACTCTATGCATCCAGGACTTGTTAGAACAGACATGACAACGGGGAAAGGCTTTTACAGCACCGAGCAGGCAGCTGAGACCCCACTTTACTTGCTGCTGGAGGCTCCTCAAGATTTGAAAGGTGCCTACGTATGGTACGATAGAAAAGTTCTAGACTGGTACGATTACAACGCAGACTACTATTTTAAATCAGTAACTTTATCGGTGTGAATAACGTCTAAGTTTGCACACGGTTTGCGTATTTTTTTTAATTAAATTACATACATACATATTATAATCACGACTATTATCCCCGTAGGGTTAGTCAGGGACTAGGAAATGAGGACCTCAAAAGATCCTCTGCCATACTCCACTTTTCACCAAATAGCAACTGCACGTGTGCTCAGCATGACAGGTGGTGAGCCCATCGCTGCTCTAAGCTGTTGGATGTATGTGCTGTCTTTAGTGCGTTAGTCGCCTTTTACGACACCCAAGGGAAGAGATGAGGTGGTTGTGTTCTTTCACCGCTGCGCGACACGGTTACTAATAAGAAAAATATTATAAATATATTTGTGTTGCCATTAAAATATTCAAGATTTGTATTTTTGAAAGTACAATCACCCACTTACTCCTACGGGGCGTTATAACGCTACGAAGAACCAATTTTGAGTGGCCTCAGATTAGTCTTAAAAAATCTGATCGGTGACTGCTAATGTTATCTCGTCTCATTTATAACACATTGAGGCTGAATTGCGTGCATAAATTGTGACTGTATGGTTTGAATATTTGGTATTTTTTCGTATTTCAAAGTAACGAAGAGTTTTTCTTCAAAAAGGTCGTCATAAAAGTATGTTTATGTAGTATTATAATGTATAAAAAATAACTGTTTGAAATAAATCTTACTAGATGAAGTGTTATCAATAAAAATGTGCAACATTTGTATACAATATTATACAATTAATAACTTTTATTTATCGAAATGTATCATGGGCGTTAAAACGCCCGGTAAGAGGATGAGCATCTATCATATTTTTCTGCAAAATTCAGATTGCAACGAGGAAAAGTTTTAGTTAAATGAATTATTAGATGCTTTATAGACGGTTAATCACTACGTTCTTACTATTAAATGATGTCTCAATTTTATCACCAGAAAATGAGGTGACTGGTTGGTTGACTCGGGCGATAAAGATTTTGTAAATATACAAAATCTTCCAGGTACACAACTTAGGGCGAAGGCCAAAGTAGCCTACGAGGAGTCATTGTCTGAAGACGATAAATATGACATTTCCATATCTCATCTCGCCAAAAGAATAACCTAGTCCTACATAAAATCATAACTCTGCTGATTCTCTGGAATATATATCAAGTTGCAATGATAATTTATTTTCCCATGCCAAGTAATTCGCCAAGTGATGATGTGGTTGCGCCTACTGTGTCAAGAAACCAAAATGATAAAAAGCGTACCTAATCATCATAATCCTAATAGTTATCATGTATGGAAATAGGTTCTAGCCCCCAACAATATGTAGGCACCGATTTATTATTTTGTTTCTGTACTTGACGATGATATTTCAATTGCTTGTGCATTTTAACTATAAAATGATAGCCAAAAGAATAAACCAAGCAATGTAAACGTCAGTGAAATGAAGTGCTTCATGGGTATTCTTTTACAAAGATGCCAACCCCTTATAAGTCGCCATTTTTTTTTTTAAATAGCCGCATGTGTCAAGCTATTTCCGTATTACTTCCTGTTTTTATCCGGTCTAGGTATAATGAAAGGTTCATCGTACAGGGAATAATTTGCCTATACTGATTTTCACTTCGTATAAAACGCCATGTCGCGAGATCGATTCGATACAGATAAAGTTGCCAGCAATTACAAGTTTCCAAAATTGCGTCCACTGTTCGGTCTGTTGAGCAAGAATTATTTAGCTATGGCACCTGTACTCGTATAGCATTGACAAAGCAATAGTGCTGTATTATGGTGACAATAGTTGGAAGCAGTTCAAATGCGGTAAGTCCATAACGTGGGGGTAAAAACGGTCAACCTTAAAAGGCTTTGTGGTTTGATCCATACCAGGGCCACACTGGGACTATACCACCAAGATGTTCATTTACATCCCAAATCTAGTTTCGTTACTTACTTTACAAATTCTAAATACTAGCTTTATACCTAATGCCCACTATAAATATTTTAACTTTACCATGTAAAATTAAATAAATATTTTTATGCGTATCTTAAAATAGTATTTTAATACTATACTTACATATACATAGATACTTTAAATATATCACTTTTATTTTATTTATTATACTCATTCTACCAAACTAGCTATAGTAGGGCATTCTCCTACCGACCGTTATAACGGCCATCATTTTCTGGCTTTCCCAGATGACTTTGATTTTTTTCAGTATTTTTCCACATTAGTAACCAATATACATGTCAACATATCAAAAAATCACTATTATCTGAGATGCAAAATAGTTTCAGGAGTATCTGGGTTTAATATTACTTGTAGTATTATGTCACAGTAAATCGTTTTACTTGAAGCATTTATGGGTATTAAGAATCATACACAATATTTGTCAAATGGAGGTTTGTCAAGAAATACAATCAGAACGGCTCTCGAGTACCTAGCGACCGCGCACCGAAACACGCAGTGTAGGCAGGCCTCCAACAAGGTGGTCCGACGATCTGGTGAAGGTCGCGGGTAGCCGCTAGATGCGGGCAGCACAAGACTGTTCGTGGCGGAGATCCTTGGGGGAGGAATTTGTCCGGCAGTGGACGTCCTCTAGCTGATGATGATGATGATGACAATCAGTTACTTTTTATTTATTATTATTATATGTAAGAATAAGATTGAAATGTATATTATACAATAGCATTGAAAATATTTGTAAAATATAGATATTTATAAAGATATTACAAATTGATAAGTGTTGAAAAAATTTTCACAAGCAGTAATTGAACCACCACCCTTTGGCAATCCGGGTCAAGTGCTCTTTTTGGTTGAGCTACCGCGGAAGTTATCCAGAACGCCGAAATTAATTTATTAATTATTAATTTATTAACACATAAATTTACAATTTGTTTGCCACAAAATTTGCGTTAAAATTATAAAACCACAATTTATAACATTAGAAGCATAATTATAATATTAACATCAACAAGTCAAAGTCATGCATGATAGCAGTAATAGTACATAGATAACGGCTATCTTCTTGTAAACTTAAATAATACAGCGATAATTAGTGACAATACATAAGTCCTTACGTAATAGTCATGTCGGATAAAGTGGCCATTGTTACCGGTTTAAATAAAAGCATTGGCTTTGCTATAGTCAAAGGTTTGTGCTCAAGATTCGATGGTCTAGTGTATTTAATTTCACGTGATGAAAAAAGGGGAGCCAAAGCTGTTTTAGAATTAGAAAAAGTTGGTCTCCATCCTCGATAATCCATCAATTAGATGTCTCTGACAAAGCTTCCGTCGAAAAATTTTGGGATCGCATAAAGGAAAACCACTCAGGTATCGATATATTATTAAATAATGGTGCAATTGCTATTGTGACAACGCGTATAAAGACAGCAAAAGTGTAATCGATAACAATTACAAAGAAATAAAAACAATTAAAGAGCTTCTATTTCCACTTTTAATAGATGGTGCACGAGTTTTGAATATATCTAGTGATTGCGGACATTTATCAAATATTAGAAATGAAGAGTGGATTGAAAAGTTAAGCAAAAAAGATATTACCAGATCAGATATAGATGACTTTGTTGAATGGTATCTTGAGTCTGTCAAGAATAGCACTTTCAAACGAACAGATTTCGCTGACAATGGCACAATATCAGCGTACACAGTATCAAAAGTTGCTCTGAGTGCATTGACGATGGTGCAACAAAGAGTTCTCGAGCCCAGAGGAGTTATAGTTAATTCTATGCATCCGGGCCTAGTGAGCACTGATATGTCAATAAGTATACTACTACCAAGTTAAAATTGGTGACAGCGATAAGATCAAAGTCACTGAAGGAACTGCTCAGGGGTCTGTAGTAGGCCCTTTGCATTACTTATGTAAATGACCTCCAAAATGTTATTAAATATTGCACTGTCTACCAGTTTGCCGATGACACATGTTTATTAGTAGCCGACAAAGATCCCTTATCTGCTCAAAAACGTATACAGGCTGATTTCAATGCAATATGCAAGTGGTCGCATGATTCCGGACTGGTACTTAACGCTGATAAAACTAAACTTATTCACGTCCGTTCTAGCCAAAACCGTTATCAAGGCAATGAGAGTGTCAAAGTTGTAGCCCATAGTCATGATTGCCTCCACGCTTCTACAACTACACACTGTACTAACAACTGCCTCGAGATCGAGCAAGTTACCGTCCATACATACCTTGGGCTGGTTATAGACGACAATAGGTTCAATTGGGCTAATTGAACGATGTCGATAAAGTATGGGGCAAACTGAGGGCAATAATGGCAAAATTTTACATTATTAAGTGTAAGTCTTTAAGCCTTTTGATATTCTGTTACAAATGTATCATGCATTAGTAGACAGTGTATTATCTTATGGTCTAAGTAGCTACGGCCGTACTTATAAAACATATTTAGATCAGATATACAATATTCAACTTAGGATTCTTAAATTATTAGTTCCCCCGAAAATAAAAAACAAATTCAGAAGACGCTACGGGACTTTTTAAGTACTGTGGTGTTCTACCTATACATGCTAAAGTCAAATGTGTCCTGCTTCTTGAACAGTATTTTAACGAAGACATTAAAATTACCAGTAAAACATATAAAAAAAACTAGAAGCATTACTAATAAAAAACTATTAACTCCAAAGTTTCATAACGAATATGGTAAAAGAACATCAAAATATTTAATACCACACCTTATTAATAAATTGCCTAATGATATTAAAGATACAATAAACGAACAAAATATTAAAAAACTATTAAAAACCACTATGTTACAACATTGTAGCATAGTTAAAAGTTTGAAGCGCCAGTTTTAACGGAGCATCCTGTGAGCGTTCGCACGCACACGTAAGTTGTTTCTGTATACACGTGCGCACGCAGTGACGCTGTGCAACGCCGGCCGTCATTTCTGCATCGCTGAGCGCGTTCGCTTTACAAATGTATTACCTTTTATTTTCTGTTACCTTCATATTATTATTATATTTCTAAATCAGTTACTTATTATTTACTTAACATATAAAGCGTAAACAAATTTAATATTATATTGAGAACTTAGTATCTAGACAAACCTAACATAGGCTTTATGATACTACTAACCAATATTGTAATTATATTTTTGTTGATAAATAAATAAATAAAAAAAATAAAAATAATAATTGCAAAGTCGAGCTTTTGCAATTTTAGTGACCTCCGCATTGCCGATAATGCGCACAGCGCGGCGCTGCAATCTGTCCAAGGCATCGAGAAGGTACCTTGCGGAGCCGTCCCAAAGGTGAGAGCAATACTCCATGCAAGACCGCACCTGTGTCTTGTTTAATAGACACAACTGATCAGGCGTGAAGAATCGCCGCACCTTGTTCAGGACACCGAGTTTACGTGAGGCATTTCACGGTTTCGATGTAGTCCTTTTGGTTCAGATCGCAGCGGATATCCATACCGAGCATGTTAATACTGCTCTGCAGGCCTAGAGATGTACCTTGAAGAGAGGGAAGGGGAAGGCATGGCGACTTTTTTGCTGTGAACGCGCACACCTGTGTTTTCTTGGCATTGAACTCCACCAGATTATCGGAGCCCCATTTAGAAATGAGGTCCAACACCCGATCGAGCTCAATGAGAAGATTTGCTCGCTTCATTTCGGTGTCTACCCGCCCAGCCGTTGGGTGCCCGTTATATCCCCCATGCACTGTGCTATCATCTGCATAGCAATGAATGTTTCCAAGAGGAAGCATGTCATTGATATGCAGAAGGAACAGCGTGGGGGATAGAACGAAGCCTAGAGGAACACCAGCGTTCACTGACATGAACCGCGAAGCGCATCCATCCGAAAGGACACGGATTCTACGCTCATGCAGGAAGCTAGCAATTCAGGTACAGAACTGAGCGGGCAAACCGTATGCCGGGAGCTTGGAGAGAAGAGCTTTGTGCCAGACCCGATCAAAAGCCTTGGCTATGTCAAGGCTAACTGCCAGTGACTCGCCACGCTTGTCAATAGCCTCACCCCAGAGATGTGTGACGTACGCTAGAAGATCACCGGTGACCGTTTTGGCCGAAACTCATATTGACGATCGTGAATTAGGGAATGATTTTCTAGGTATCGAATAAGCTGTTTGTTCAATATTCGTTCTAGGATCTTACACAACACTGAAGTTACGGCTATAGGGCGGTAATTAGTCGGATCTAACCGATCTCCTTTTTTAGGGATCGGTTGCACATTAGCTTATCTCCAAGATTCCGGCACACAACCCGAAGAGAGCGAGAGACGGTACAGACGCGTTAACACAGGGGACAACTCCGCTGCACACATTTTCGGGACTATTGCTGGGATGCCATCAGGACCGTTAGCTTTCCGGACATCGATTGACTGCAGCTCCGCACGGACATCACACTGCCTGATTTTAATATCAAACATTGTGTGGCCACAGTGAGGAATTGAGGGTGGCTGTGCATCACAGTCATCGATTTGGGAGTTAGCCGCGAAGAGTTTGGCCAGGAGATCGACCTTTTCCTGCGGCTTGTGAGCTAAAGATCCGTCAGGACACCTCAGTGGTGGCAGCGAGGGTTGGCAGAAGTTGGATTGCACGGCTTTGGCCAGACGCCAGTAGCTACGGCTGCCCGTAGGATGCGTCAGGAGTTATTGGCCTACTGTGCAACGCGCTGGGCATTCCCTTAGAGAGGGTACTAAACATTTCCCACGTACTAGGCCAGCCACCCGTGCCATTGGCTGACCAGCTTTACCACCACCAGCCCCGATCGACCTCTTATTGGGGTCGGACGTTCTTGGCCAGGTGTTGGACGGGACTAAGGTCTCGTTGGGCCCGGGCAAGCCCATAGCCTTCGGCACGATTTTCGACTTCGCGTTGATAGGACCCATTGAGGACTTGTATGCGCAGCCGGCGCAGCAGGTTAACTCAGCTCACGTCGTCAGCTCACAACCAGACTCAGCTGAATCAGTCCAGGACATACGTCAGAGTCTGGAAAGGTTCTGGGAGTCTGAGGAGCCCCTCCCTCAATCTCACACTCATAATGATCCCCTGGAGGAACAATGCGAGGAAATCTTCCGCTCTACCACTACACGCGATCCCTCAGGCAGATATACGGTCGCTCTGCCCTTTCTAAAGGACGCCCCTCAACTAGGTAAAACTCACCCTATCGCATTACGCAGATTCCTCAATATTGAGAAGAAGCTAATGGCGAACCCGTCTCTGCGTTCTAAATACGTCGACTTTATGGCCAAATACATCGACTTAGGGCACATGGCTCCCTGTCACCCAAATACATTCGCCCATAAACCTCACTTCTACATCCCTCACCATGGCGTATTTAAGTCAGGGTCGGACAAGCTGCGCATTGTTTTTGATGGTAGCTGCAAAAGCTCCAATGGTGTCAGCATAAATGAATGCCTACACACAGGCCCCGCCCTTCAACAGGACATTGTGGACATCATCATGTCCTTCAGAACGCATCCAGTCGTTTTCAGCACTGACATTCAGAGGATGTTCAGAAATGTGCTGGTTGCCCCAGACCAGAGACGGTATCAGCTGATACTATGGCGGTCCTCACCAGATCACCCTCTGCTCACCTACGCCCTCAATACAGTCACCTGCGGCTTAAGATCAAGCCCATACCATGCAATCCGCTCTCTGCTTCAGCTGGCTGATGATGAAGGCCATCGCTACCCTGGAGCCGCTCAGGTTCTTCGCAAGTCTATCTTCGTTGATGACATCTCGTGTGGTCATGACACAGTTGAATCCGCCCAAGCACTTCAGGACGAGTTGATAAGTCTGCTAGACCTAGGCGGCTTTCAGCTCAGTAAGTGGACATCTAACTCGCCTAAGCTGCTCGAGAGATTTCCCGACAACCAATGCGACATGCCCAAGGACTTCGACATGAACCCAGAGTCCACGTCCATTAAGGTCTTGGGTATACAGTGGAGCCCTCAGTCAGACGAGTTCACCTACCGCATCTCTCTGCCCCCCATCACACATGTCACAAAGCGGTCTATTTTAAGCACCGTAGCCTCACTTTATGACCCAAACGGCTGGGTTTCTCCCGTTATCTTCCGCGCAAAGCTGCTGCTTCAGCAATTGTGGCTACTGAAACTGGAATGGGATGAGCCCACTCCCTCTGAAGTACAAACGGAGTGGCACCACATCTCAGAGGATCTGCCGCTGTTGTCTAGCATTCGCTTCCCTCGGCACATTTGTGCAAACAAAGGCTCAGCTGCATACTCGCTTCACGGGTTTGCAGATGCCTCTGAAGCTGGGTTTGCCGCCGTTGTTTACCTCCATGAGCTCGATGCCTCCGGAGATACTTTGGTGCACTTGATTGTCGCCAAGTCGCGAGTCGCACCAATCAAGAATCGCCTCACAATCCCCAAGTTAGAGTTGTCGGCCGCCACTCTACTCTCCCAGCTCATGATCCGTGTGTCAGTTCAGTTATCGGCCCATATCAGTATACAACAACACATATGTTGGTCAGACAGTACGATAGTCCTGGCCTGGCTCAATACACCGCCTCACCGTCTTCAACCCTTTGAAGCCAACAGGGTAGTCAAAATCAGCTCAGGCTCACCAGAATGTACCTGGCGACACGTACCTTCCGAGCTCAACCCGGAAGATTGCGCAAGCAGAGGGATGTCTGCGCAATCCCTGTCAGCCCACGTACTTTGGTGGTCTCCCACGTAGCTTGGGCAGCCTTGTGAGTCTTGGCCTGCGATGCCCTTAGCTCTGGGCCATCACGCCCTGCCCGGCCTTAAGCCCAAACACGTCCCGTCACTGGTCACAGTGCCCGGTCTTGACTTTGACCTGCTCACTCGGTTCAGTTCACTAGACAAGCTCGTCGGAGTGACAGCTTGTCTAAAACGCTTTCTGCACAACTGCAGACACCACCCAGATTCGCGACGCTCAGGCCCCTTGTACGTCAGTGAACGAAGAGAGGCCCTACTTTACTGGGTGCGCAGTGTTCAGCACAATGAGTTTGCAGAGGACATCCACCGCCTTCAAACTGGCAAAATCTGCTCCGTCAGACTCCAGCGGCTGTCACCTCTCATTAAAGATGAGCTCCTTAGAGTTGGTGGACGAATATCCCATGCGTCTATCCGATATGACGCGCAGCATCCGCTCATACTTCCCAGCTCTAGCCCACTTGTAGACCTCATCATTGACCACTATTACAAAATACACTGCCACCCTGGCGCTGACACTTTACACGCTATCCTACGCCAACAATTTTGGATATTGTCCGCGCGCTGTATTATTAGACACCGAGTTTTTAAATGCATTAGATGCTTTCGATGCCGGGCCCAGCCGCAAGCGCCCTTCATGGCCGACCTGCCAGCCGATAGAGTTACGCCTCAGCCAGTATTTAGTCAAGTCACGACCGATTTTGCCGGACCATTCCTCGTTTAATCTAGTACCCTACGTAATGTTAAACTCTTAAAAGCGTACTTTTGTATATTCGTGTGCCTCTCGACTAAGGCGGTTCATTTGGAACCGGTCTCGGACCTCAGCACGGAAGCGTTCCTCGCGGAGTTACAGCGTTTTATAGCACGCCGCGGTGCCCCGGTTCTCATCCGCTCGGACTGCGGTACAAATTATGTAGGCGCTAGAAATCAGCTCATCGAAGTACAAAACTTTCTTGCCTTGAATAATGACACGATTGCGCACAAGCTCGCTGGTCAGCACATTACTTGGTTGTTGAACGTCCCTAAGGGACCATGGTTCGGTGCGTTACATGAGATCAACGTAAAATCAACAAAGCAACTTTTATATCGCGTGATTGGCGAACAACACCTCACATTCGAGGAATTCTCCACACTTTTAGCTCGAATTGAAGCGGTCCTTAACTCAAGACCTCTCTGCCCACTTTCGTCTGATCCTTCAGACTTTGAGCCGCTAACAGCCGGACATTTCCTTATAGGCCGCCCACTAACGGCCCTTCCCGAACTATCCGTGGAAGATAGGCCGATCTCCACATGTAGGCGATTCCAGATGGTACAGGCCCTTTCCCAGCGCTTCTGGACGCTGTGGACCCAGTCCTACCTTCATACCCTCCAAACCCGCTCCAAATGGTTGTCCCCATCCTCCCCTCCCCGAGTTGGCGAGCTCGTCCTCATCAAGGAGGACAACCTGCCTGCCCTCCAATGGAGACTGGGGCGCATTGCTCGCACTCTGCCTGGGAAGGATGGCGTCGTGCGGGTGGTAGACCTGGACACCGCGAATGGACATCTTCGGAGGCCTGTATTCCGGATCGCCAGGCTCCCATTGGATGAGCCCACCCTGGGCCCCGGAGGATGTTCCCGCCAAAGCCGGGACGGCCACTCAAATCATACCGCCATCTGTAAGGCGGTTGACTCAGCGGTTGTTGACGACCGCGACCGCCTATCTGCCGCGGCGCCACCGCTGCGCGACCCGCGGCCGCTCGCTTCGTGAGTATAGCGCGCCGACTCGTCTGCAAGCTAGCTAGCTACCGCGCACGCCACAGCCTGACCGAAAAGGTTTATAGTGACTCCTGAACCTAATGTGAAGAGAACGCCTAAATGCCTATTGTGTAGTATAGTGACTGTGCGCCAGGAAACCAACCTACCTCGCCGCCCGTGGTCAGCTCGTCTCCCGGTTCCAGCGACCTAGTCAAGCCTGCTCCCGGTAAGTTCCTTTCTACCTCCCGCCTAACCTTCTTTACTCTGCTGTATTTGGCGGTGTCTTCTGACCCGCGAATACAATCACTATAATTGTTTGATAAAGACATGCTAAGATAAATATATACTTATAAGTTGCTCTGCAGCAGATAAATATTAAAATAAAAACTAAAAGATATTAAAATAAACAAATTATTTAAAAATTAAATAAATTAAAACACCACACTAACCACCCGCTAGCGCTCAAAAAGAATAACAAAATTAGAGTATGTTTTATACTTTAAACAATTTACTCATGTATAAAACAGATACAACGGTACACAACGCAACAAGTCAACAAAAGAAAAATTAAAAATGTAATAATTACCTATGGAACAGAAAACAAAATAATAGAGTAACTCTTGGCTGTTTAAGCTGTGGTTTCTTTGCCTACTTAAAAATTCAAAAGGACAAGAACAGTTTTTGACATTGACAAATGACGACATTGACAAGACAGTTTAACAAAACAAGACAATGTACGGTACGACAAAATATTGAATAAAAAAGGTAGAAGAACCTCGACAACAAAACGCGTAACAGAAACTACAACCCACCATTGGCTTTTTCAAACAACCAATCACTTCTTCGCGGCAGTAGCTCGTCTTGTCTTCGGAGCAGTCTTCAAAGTAGCGACCGGCGTCGGCGGCCTAGTCGACTCGATCTCCAACGAACTGACCTCAGCGATGCTAGTGAGACGAGTCCGACTGTTGTTTGGACCGAGGACATGTATGACGCCCTCCAAAGTCCAGCATATTCTGTTGACAACGAATTTCGCTCTCGCCGCCATGAATGCGCTATGCCGGGACTGTGTTAAAAACTCGGACAAAGTTGTGTTAGTGCCTTTCAATTTAGTCTTTGCGAACCAAACTTTATCACGAGTGGTGGCATCTTGGAATTTGGCTATAATAGAACGAGGTATATCCCTTGTGGCAACTGGACGTCCCAATCTATGGCACCTCTTGATGTCAGTTAGTGCAAAGCCGCCTATTTTGAGGTTGTTTGTGATAACCTTTACAACCAACTGTGAGGTGTCTTCATCTGCATGCTCTGGCACGCCGTGGGACATTAAAATTTTCCTACGGCTCTGCATTTTGAGCTTATCTACCGTCTTTGCAAGAACATGTATTTGTGATTGTAGACCGTTTAAAGATGCCAGTATGAATGATTTAAATGTAGCATATTCAGAAACCAAACCTGTGGTGCTTGCGGACGGTGTTTTCTGCAATTCGGCTTCAAAGTTGGACATTCTGCTCTGAAACGTCTCCATTAGTTCCGAGAGTGTGTGCTGAACTTGCTATTCTATTTCCAATGATCTTGTTGCACTTTAAAGGAGATAACAGTAGGGCGGGTGAGTTACAGTGCTAGCAATAAGTTTTTATAATAAACATGGACTTATTCCTATTTATTTCAAAAATAAGCAATTTAAATTGAAGAGTGTTTAAATTAGCAACTTGTCACTCCAAATACCCACGAGCGAAAAAGCGTGAAGTGCATCAAATCATCTGCTGCGATCGTGCTCTGCTCGTTTCCCGTCTCAGAAGACGGGATGCCCTGCACAACCCATGTGGTGAAACCACCGTTTTACCTCATGCAACTTCACGTCGTGTCTTGTTACTCTCATCTCATGTCACTCGCCTCATATTTATTTTTCCTCGCTTCTGCAACGATACATAATGATTTAGTTACTACACTTCACTACACACGTCGCAACTCCTAGATTAAACACATTTATTACGTTATCCTAAATCACGAAACTTCGAACACTATTTTTGACACTTTTACGTATCCCACAAGTTTCGGATCACTTTGATAATCTTATTTTACGTTTTTCCTCGTAATATTTGCATTTATCTCACCTTAATTGTTTTCTATTTACAAGATATTGTGTTTTGGTCACGTTTTGACGTAACTGACAACTTATTTTTGCTTCGTTGCTATGCAACTTATAAACAATTTATAATCAAACCTTTTACACTTTCTCATTTTTACATTTGGCCATCTAGATTTCAGCGTTTTTAAAGTAATATTTCGAAATTTATGCAGAACTCAGAATCCGAGGTTTCTTTATAAAGTTCAGCCGATGACTGGATATACCATCTCCAGCTTTCGAATTGGAAGAAGTCTAACTAGTCTCCTCTTAACATCTCCAGCTTCTGATTTGAAAGGACTAGTCTCCTGAGAGCATCTTCAGCTTTCGAATAGGAAGGGACTAGTCTCCTGAGTATATCTTCAGCTTCTTATTTGGAAGGACTAGTCTGTACAGCTCAACTTCAGCCTCCAGTCATTGTGCGTACCTTCGCCCGCCTGTACCACGCCAGCGCCTGCCTTCACGGCAGTACGGCAGCACCTGTCTCTGATGCCTGCCTCTACACTTTCGCCTGCCTGCGCCTGCTGGCGCCTGCCTGCCTGCGCCTGCCTGCCTGTGCCTGCCTGCCTGTGCCTGCCTGCGCCTGCCTGCGCCTGCCTGCGCCTGCCTGCGCCTGCCTTTTCTACGGCAGTTAAAACTCCACTGTCAACGTCTGCCGCTTCGGCAGCGCCTTCAGCAGCGCCGGTCTCCTCTGCCCGCATCCACTTCAGCGCTTGCCTCTATACCTTCGCCTGCCTCCACGTCAGCTGCACCTGCCTCTTCACCTTTACATTATCATCCTTCATCTTAAGCATCATCACCTTTTACATACTCATTCACTTCTTCTTTCACTTTTTTTCGTTTGTTATTTTATTATTACTATAAATATTGTTAAAACTCACCATCTTTTCATTTTTAAATGTCGCTTTACGACACCCATCACCCACCAAGTAAGTCGCATGTTCCCATTGTTCCACCTTATTACTACCCACTACGTCGAGTACCTACTCGCCACGGTCATTCAGACTGGCGAGTACAGTACCCTTACTGCAACTGCTTATCGCAACAATTTGGCATTAACATGCAACAAAATTTTAATTACTTAACGAAAAATCTCTTAGCTAATAAAAACATTGCTTTATTCGGTACACGCAACCAAATATTAACTAGGTAATAACTAACTAAAAAAAATGTCTAGATTTTTTTTGTGTTATTATGCGGTCTACTTATATTAATTATAATTAAGTCATTTTTAATCCATCGTAATATCTGATATTATCCATTAAAAGCAACAAAACGTTAATATGAATTTTATTTTATTTAGCCATAACTTTTTTCCCACAGCGATTCGAGACTAGGTGCCATAGTAAAAGTTGTAGAATATAAAAAAACCTTTCGAACGACATATCGCTCAACGTTATTGCATAGTAGGCTGGGGTCCATACATTTTTGCCGGTCCTTCTTTCAAGTCTAATGATATTAGTGACGTCAAAGAGTTCATATTATTAGTGTTGTCAAATAGTTTATGAAGCAGAAAAATGCTAACTAATATTATTATTTAATGAGTCAAATAAAATTTGCTAACATTAGCAGTAGGTACCTAACTTTTGTAAACCGGTCCCGGGCAAATAGTCCGGTCGTGGGACATTAAATTCCATAAAGAAGTTTTGATAATTCTAAAACTTTTCGTTTTTGCTGAGTGGATAGAGTATGTGGATTGTGAGCTACTTTTAAAAAGTTAGAACTTTTATGACTGTGCTTTAGGTATGGTTTAGGTATTTCATAATATTTCGTGTAAAGTAATGTATATAATATTAAAGTTTGAAATGTTGAGTGTTTTATAATAAGAACTATCTTATCTTTGTGTTGTAAAAAGTTTAGAAACATAATATATGTGGAACAATGAAAATCACAAAATCACTCTTTTTGTCGTTAAATAAAATTTTAAAATTTATGAAATAATATTTAAGACTTTCAGTGGTTAGTGGTATACATGTTGAACAAAGTTTAGAAAGTTAAGTGGTGTGCTTCTTTGATCATTTCATTTTTCTTTCGTAACACACGCAATAATAAATTAAAATTGACAGAATCGCTCATACATGTCCTTTGTAATACTATTTTATACCACACAAAAAATTAGAAATATACATACAGTGCATTTTGTTTAAATCACGAATAAAATATTTCGCTAACGTACGTTTCTTTATGCGGACGCGGGCGGCTGCGGGCGCGGCGCTGCGGTGGCGGCGGGCAGGCGCGGGGGTGGGGGCATACCTACCTACACTCTATATGACTGATAATCCACTCGTCACGTCAGACGAGTTGAATAGTGGATACAAGGCGAACATAATACAAGAAGACTTAATGCAGGAAAGTAAACTAAGTACCTGCCTACTTACTTTACATCTTAGCTGACAACAAAACATTATTAAATGACAAGTTTTGAGTAGGTAGTTAAGTACAGATCGCGCAATTCTTCTTACAGATAAGATTATTCTACAATTATCCGAATTGGATGAATGGGATGAAAACGTACGTAACGTAAACGGATGAGTATGTAACATATTCTTAATTAAAAATAAAAACTGCAAATGATTAAGTACGTATCTGTTTATTTTTCATTTTGGTTAATCAATCTATCATCCTGTCATGTTCACAAATCACAATAATAGGAAAGTAATTTTTAAGATGCATGATTACAATAGGCTATAGAATTGCGTATCTAGCTAGGGCCACATCATACGATTAAAGTTTTTTCCACAACCCTTACGTGTTTTTTTGACAATTAATCAATTAAGAGCTTCAGGTAAGTATGCAAAATTATTTCCTAAATTATAGTATGGTAAGTAGGTACTCTTATTATCACTAAATCATTCATCACTACCTAGGTACCTACTAATTATAAAACACAGTCCCCCTGCGTCTGTATGTCTACATAAGTACGTAGGTACCTATTTACTTAATTAAGTATTATAATATCAATTCTACTAGTCACCTGCAATTATTAAGTACCTACCGATATTATTACAATTTACAAGTACTTATCTAGGTTGGTAGTTACTAGGGCTTGCTCCCAGGAATTCCTGGTATTTCCCGGGAAATTGACTTTTTACGCAGTACCGGTACTGAGAATTTGTTTCCCGGGAAATTCGGTACTTTTGGTACTTTTGTTATAACTTCAAATTACGCCAATATTAGGCTCCGCGTTTGCGGTAGTCGTTACCGGTAACCTCGGCTAATGCTCTTAGTTGAAAACCATACAAATTTCGTAGCGTTACCAAATTTTTGTCTCCACAGTTCTCAACCGTTACGTCACCGGTACTTTTTCTGGGGAAAAAATTGTAACTAATGTACCCGTACCCTACACCGTACGGTTTTATCGTCATCGCACTCCAATGATTTGATAATTCCATTTAAATAATTTCTTTTTTGTTTGCTAATTTAGCTTTACCTTCCAAATGACCTCGAAACTGAACGTCACTCGAAACATCGACGACAAGGATTCCAATAGTCGGATTGGTATCAAGGGAGAGCTCCCTCAAAAGTTCAGAGGTACGAGAAAGGGATGTTTTTTCGCGGTAAATGCGCAAACTTGTGTTTTGGAGGGGTTACAGTGGACTAAGTTATGTCGGCCCCAATTCAAGACATGACTTAACATGTTCTTGGTGTCAGTCACAAGTTTATTCCGGCTCTCGATGACGCTTTCCCGAGAAATATTAGCTCGTCCAGTGTAGAGCGTTACTCCCTTACTGACAATCGCGTAGCAATGAATGCTGTTGTTATGCAACATGTCATTGATATGCAGAAGAAACAGAGAATGGGCTAACACACACCCCTGTGGGACTTGTTGGGATTACTTTGGAGAGCAAAGAGGTGATGGCTATTGGCCTGTAGTTAGACGGATCTGAGCGATCGATTTTTTTCGAGAATCGGGTGGACAAGGGCTGTCTTTCAAGAGCTCGGGACAACGCCAGTAGTGTAAGAGAGCCGGAAAACGCGCGTTAGAACCAGCGCCAACTCATGGGAGGAACTGCACCAGGCCCACTCGACTTATGGATATCAAGGAAAAAAGAGCCTTACGAACTGACCTTTGTAGGAACCGGACGTTTGGCATTGAACAAGCGCAATGCGGTATGGTTGGTGGAGAGTTTTTCCCATCGTCCAAGGCGAGTTTGATGCAAAAAGAGTGCCCAAGAGATCGGCTTTCTCCTTTGCAATATGGGTGAGGCAGTCATCGGTCTTGTGCAATGGTGGTAGGGACGGCTGACAAAAATTCCCTAAGATAGCTTTGGCGAGAGACCGGAACGCACGCGTACCCGAAGGAAGACGCACTAGCCTCTCGCCAATTCCACTTATGAATGATGACTTCGCCTTGGCAATGTCCTTCTTAAAGGACCTGGCGGCAAAGTTGTACCTCTTCCTGAGCGCACTGGTGTTTGGATCCTTTGATGACACCGCATTAGCCCAGGCCATGTAATGTTGTCACTTTTGGCGAGACACCATTTTGCAGCAACGACCAAACCATGGTTGAGACCTGCCGCCAATGGGAACTACAGAGTTTGGATTAAAAAGTTTCATTCCCTGCAGTATCACATCAACGATAAAGTCGGCGGCGACATCAAGATCATCCAGTGAGAAGCAAACTCGTAGTAGGACGCAAAGAAACTCCCATCGCATCCCAGTCCGCTGACCTATAATGCCAGACTCGACGTTTTTAAAATTTCTGTGAAAGGCACAGTGCTACGAATCAGACAGTGGTCTGATGAGCCTAGTGGTGCATCAATAGAAACTTGATAGCCGTCTGGGTGAGAGGTCAGCAGAAGGTCCAATAAGAAAGGTGCATGGCCCTCCACATCTGGAATCCACGTAGGCTCTGTTACCAATTGGGACAGACTGTAGGCCAAAGCGAAGTCATGAACGACTCTACCCGTTCCCGTACCCGTGGTCAGTTTTGAGTGAACCAAGCCATTCGACGTGGTGGACATTGCAGTCTCCTAATACCACAATCTCGGCCGAGGGCATCCGTTGGAGAAGGGTCTGTCGCCGTTTGAACGGTCTCGGTTTGGACGAATTTATATTTTTTACTCACCTTAAAACACTCATGATAAAAATCCATTGTATATAGACTCTTTTAAATTTAAAACATTCAACTCGAATGACCTCTAGCCAATTCCATTCGATAAAGTGATGCCACAGCTAGTATAGCAATTAGCAAAACAATTTTTTTATTATAAAAATTTTGTGTAATATTTTGATTTGCTCATTGATCCATTAATCAAACGTTAGTTACATCTGGCTTAAAAATTCAGTACCAAAAAGTACCGGAAATTTCCGGTTTTCCCGGTACCATAGTAAGCGCAGTACCGGGAATCCTTTTTTCTCCACAGTACCAGGACTGCAAGCCGTAGTAGTTACTTACTTAATGGAGTAACTGCTAATACTACTTTACGTTTCATAACATACTATGTAACATAATTATACATACGTCTTCTTTGGCAAAAGTCTAAATTCCATTTCGGTATTAAACGCTAGTGTTTATACGTTCTGCTCAAGGTCACCAGCGCTCGAGCTCTCACGTACACGGAGTGTCACTGGTGGTGCAAATAAACATGTATAGGTAGCACAGTAATATATATTATATTACCGTTTAGGTAGTCTGATGTGGCGTTGACTGTACTGACATACCTAGCCTAGGATTATTTGAAATGGTAATTTGTTCACTTTTAAGTACACATTATAAACACCATAACTTGTAGTAAATTAAGTAAGTATTCAGATTAATTATTACTTAAAAGAAGACAACCCAAAAGTCATTAGAAGAGATAAGAGTACGCGATAGAAAGAGAGGCAACTTCTAGGTGAATTTAACTGTAGATAAGGGAGCGGTGTGCGACCTGAATTGCATTTTATTGTGTCTTAGCAAGAGTCGCTATTTATTTAAATGACTTTGCGGAGTGAATCTTCTGTACTTGTACTATTATGTAAGTATTCTATGGTATTATGCACAGATAAGGGGCAGGGGCAAATAAGATAATAACGTCGGCTTACTGCAAGAAATCATTAAAGAGCAGTAATAAAGTAAGTAGCTGCAATAGCTACAAAAATTACAATGTGTCCTAATAGAAATAAATCAACTTGTGACGGGTTGAAACAAATAATACTGCTTTTAGCGGTGTGACCAGTTAGAACAAAATTTTGGTGTAACGAGTTGATGCCCAAATCCACCTGCCCACGTCCTGCATGCCCAATCGCGTATTTAGGGTGGATTCGACCAAACTGGAATAAGACTTACTCCGAGATTAGTCAATACAAATTCGGCGTTTAATCTAGGTATAAGACCTTATTCCAGTTTGGTAGAATCCCCCCTTGGTGAAATATTTTATTCGTGTTAAAACAAAATGCACTGTATGTATGTTTCTATTTTTTGTGTAGCATTACAAAGGCCATGATGAGCGATTCTGTAAATTTTAATTTATTATTGCGTGTTTACGTTTTCATCCCATTCATCCAATTCGGATGATTGTAGAATAATCTTATCTGAAAGAATAATTTCGGATGATTGTAGAATAATCTTATCTGAAAGAAGAATTGCGCGATCTGTAAGTACTAACTACTGAAAACTAGTCATTTAATAATGTTTTTATTGATATCATAAGATGTAAAGTAAGTAGGTTAAGGTACTTAGTTTACTTTTTCTGCATTACGTCTTCTTGTATTATGTTCGCCATGTATCCACTCGTCTGACGTGACGATTGGATTATCATTCATATAGAGTGTAGGTAGGTATGCCCCCACCCCCGCGCCTGCCCGCCGCCACCGCCGCGCCGCGCCCGCACGGCCCGCAACCGCCCGCGTCCGCATAAAGAAACGTACGTTAGCGAAATATTTTATTCGTGATTTAAACAAAATGCACTGTATGTATGTTTCTAATTTTTTGTGTGGTATAAAGTAGTATTACAAAGGACATGTATGAGCGATTCTGTCAATTTTAATTTTTTATTGCGTGTGCTACGAAGGAAAAATGAAATGATCAAAGAAGCACACCACTTAACTTTCTAAACTTTGTTCAACATGTGTACCACTAACCACTGAAAGTCTTAAATATTATTTCATAAATTTTAAAATTTTATTCAAAGACAAAAAGAGTGATTTTGTGATTTTCATTGTTCCACATATATTATGTTTCTAAACTTTTTACAACACAAAGATAAGATAGTTCTTATTATGAAACACTCAACATATCAAACTTTAATATTATATACATT
Source organism: Scoparia ambigualis (assembly GCA_963921215.1). Lineage (NCBI taxonomy): Eukaryota > Metazoa > Arthropoda > Insecta > Lepidoptera > Crambidae > Scoparia > Scoparia ambigualis. The sequence continues at coordinate 39,067,012 of OY992505.1, read as the reverse complement.
ACGTTACACGAAATATTATGAAATACCTAAACCATACCTAAAGCACAGTCATAAAACTTCTAACTTTTTAAAAATAGCTCACAATCCACATACTCTATCCACTCAGCAAAAACGAAAAGTTTTAGAATTATCGTAAGTAATTTTTGTCCGGCTACGCGACTAAAATTAAGATTTATGAGATGGCCACCCAGGAGTCAAACAAAAGGTGAATAGAGGTTATACTTACTTAGCTTCAACAAAGTGAGTGAGTGAGTGAGTGAGTGAGTTTGGCCTCCAGTACTTCCTATAACTTCATGGCAATGTTTGTCTGCTATAATGTGGGTGTGACAATCGTTATCTTATCTTATTTTCTAGACACAGACCAATGTGACCAATGTGGTCTGTGTTTCAAGGCAATAACGGCTTTACTTTTCAAAACTGTTTAAGCTCTATTTAAGCATTAAATAACAGAAACACAATCGGGACGACGAATAACTTTTACCCAAAGAACAGTTTAAGGAGATTATACTATTCCGTGGTTTTACCAGTGCAAAAAAAATTACAGCATCAATTATTCATCACACATAGTAGAAACTAAAATGCTACAAGTAGAACAAAAGACAAGCACAAACATCGTTTTAACCATTAAATAGTTTAACCTTTTCCAAGCCTGTCAATAAACAGTCTCTGTATCTGTAGGTACACCGTTGCGTTTTTCATATTCTTGAACTAATAAAATACGACTTTTATTGCCGCAGCAATCCGTTTCCGTTTCCTTACCAAAGCCAATTTGGCGTTTTATTTTTGACGCAAACATTTCACCTTATGTTTGTGTCGTCGTCGTGAGTCAGTTATGAATTTTATGATTTTATCTTAGTAACAAATTATTATGTATAATTGGCATATTATGTGCAATGTAAAAATGGTTTATTGTTTCTTGCTATTTTGCATTCACAGTCCTACCTTAGGCAAGCCATTTATTTTCGTTCTCTATTTTTAGCTTTACACAATGTCGGTAAAAAGTCGTTAAGTAATATATTTTTTATTCTTCTTCTTCTTTCGTAGCATTGGTTAAAGATACAATTAGATATGATTGGCCCAGTACGCAGCCAGATCTATCGCTGCATCCGTGGCTGCTATGAGCTCATCCGTAGTGCACTCATGGGAGCCAGTGGGCAAGAGAGCTGCATAGTCTTCTCGGCGACACCGCAATTACACGGAACCTATGCTGACTCGTCGGCATAACCACATCTAAATGTATTAAGTGCATAGTGGCCCACTTGTGTCCATGTTTAACCGTCTATGTGGTCTAATGGCTAAGCCACGGGTCTCTGACGCAGAGGTCCCGGGTTCGTTTCCCAGCGGGGGGTACATCTTTGTGTGCTGGGTTTGGTTGGTGGTAGGGCTGTTAAGTCCGCCTGGCTAGCTACCATCATCTTACCTAAGTATGTCGCCATAACAACTATGGTTATAGCATTGTTGTGTTCCGTCAGTTTGAGATAAGATAGCCAGTTCCTCAGTGGTTGAGGATTCCGGGTTCGCGCGCTTCCATCTTCGGCCTTATCGCCACATACCATCAGGTGAGATGAAGGCCAAGCGCTTACCCGTTGTCGAATAAAAAAAAACTTGTGTCCGTAGTCTATTTAAGGACCGTGAAGACCATAAAAAGTTGTGACCGGCGGGAAGTACTTCTGCAGGTTCAACAAATCCAGGCGGGGGGCTATATTTTTTTTCCCACATTTTGACTCTTGCATTGCTAGGTTGTGATAATAGGGTTTTTGTAGAAACAATAAAGCTGTGGCGGCTTTTGAGTCGAGCTTTTAGGAGAATGTGACTGTAGAGAGGATTCCTTTTATCATTCTCTTGTTTAGATTTCTCTACGGGGCGCTAGCTATTTTCTCGGCGGACTGCAGGAGGAGCTTTGCCTACAAGCAGGTACAACATTGAGGTTTTTGCTGACTTGAGGCACCCTGTTACAATGCGATAGGTCTAGTTCAGGGCTGTATCTATATCTCCTGCTTTTATTAAATATGAATCAAGAAGATAAACGTGCAGGACACGACGACGTGGTCGATCCTTGGGGACTTTGCCCAGCAGTGGGCGTCTTCTGGCTGATGATGATTAATCTTGCACTATTTTTTTCCATGTGCTGACTGCACTGTTACGTAATGAGCAGATACAGAAGCGCCAAGAAGCGACCGCACGGAATCTCGATTTATGCTCGATTGGCCCAATTGATGCTGAGCGTGTCTACAGCTTGCCTCGGGGAGCAGGGGACGGACACAGACGTCCGCGTTCGCGTTTTTTGGTTAACTGTAGTTGTTATAAAGAAATGTACTAGATAAAGACACGTAGAAAACATGTCTACCTCAGTCGTAAATCGAAACCGTGTCCTCCGCAATCTGGCCGGCTACGTTGACCACTCCGCCACCAAGGTTAGTTAGACGGACGAAATTTTTTTAAACTTTTGTCTTTATGTTTTATAGCAACAGTGTCTTAACAGACCTCTTACAATTCACATCATAAGAGATCTGAAAGAAAATAATTTCCAACTAGCGGCCGTTAGCGGTTTCTCCCGCGTGGTTCCCGTTCCCGTGGGAATATCTGGATAAATAGTATCTTATGTGTTAATCCAGGTTACAAACTATCTGTATGCTAAATTTCATCCAAATCCATTCAGTAGTTTTTACGTGAAAGAGTAACAAACATCCATCCATACATACTTTCGCGTTTATAATAATATATTTGTAGGATATTTTAAACATTCAGTTATGATAAGACTGCTTTATAACTTCGTAATATTTGATTATTTGCGTTAAAAAAATAAAGTCAAAGGTAACGAAACGTTAAAAAAAAACTGCCTGAGGTAAACATTTTTCTAATATATAATATTTTATAAATATATAATAAATCTTTGAGTTTATTTGAGCGTTTTTTAACACAAATAATCAAAGGAAGTGTATAGAGTGCCGCTAGCGGCACTGTATCTCCATCGGTTAGGGAACCGTAAGTTTTGCGGTATAATAGTGACGCCGCCTAAGCTGCCGTAAAGTTTTTGTTAGACAACACAAATACTAGCTGCCCTACTCTGTAACTGTAGGTCACGTGAAAGGTTATTTTTTTTAATTAGACAACAGAAATCTTACTCCATGCAAAAATATCTTTTGAATATTATGTCGTCTGAACATTACGACAAATAAAAAATATGTTACGGTTCCCTAACCGATTGAGATAGAATGCCGCTTGTGGCACTCTATACGCTTCGTACTAGGATGCCGTCAATTTACGGCATCGTAACCGATCGTACTATGTTGCCGCTTGTGGCACTCTATTCACTGCCTACACTTTGTACTAGGATGCCGTAATGACGGCATCGTAACCGATCGTACTAGAATGCCGCTTGCAGCACTCTATCCACAGCCATAATCAAATACCAGGAATAATCAGGTGACGTTTGCCTCCTTCTGCTATAAAAAAAAAATAATACGAACAAATAAATGTACTATCATTACCTCATATTACTTAATGCATTACATGAATTGAAATCAGAATGTTTCTATCAAACAAGAACATTCAGATCTATTCTATCACTATCAATTAAGTTGAACTTAGATTAAAAAAATAAAGTGACATAACTTACATAATTTCGTCCAACACGTTCAAGGAACGTCTTTCACTATAATAAAATAGCCCGATTTTTGATTAAAATTATAATTTGCTTTTACTGCACAACCATCTGTATATTCGCTGTGAAAGCTGTAATCGCCACCGCTTTTTTATTGCGCTTTTAAAACGTTCGGAGCACACCCACGATTCCTACTCGTACGTCCAATGATGGATAGTCGCTGTCATATAATTCCTGCAAAATTTATAGATATCCCTCCAAATTGATTGAATGATATTGTTCTGGGTTTGGTTTGTTTTACTCCACAAACGGCCACCATAACGTGTCGACGAAACATTATCGATGACATTCATTGTGTGTGCCTTACCCGCCGCGGCCGCACTCCGTTCCGGGTTGCTTTGTTTTCTGTAAACACGAACGTTGTTTATTGACGCTCACGTTATCAATCCGACTTGCAGATAAACTCTTAGGTCAAATAATATGTTGACTTTATTATAAATAATTATTATAAAGCGAATGCAAGTGGAAAAAGCCGATAGTTATTAGAATTCTATGCTAGAGAACAGACATGTCATCGAGAGTAGCTGTTGTAACCGGTTCGAACAAAGGCATCGGCTTTGCTATAGTCAAAGGCTTACTGCAAAGGTTCAAGGGAGTCGTGTACTTGACTTCAAGAGACGATGGAAGAGGAAAAGCTGCTGTGGACCAACTGAACAAACTTGGACTGTACCCTGAATACCATCAACTTGACGTTGCCGATAGAGAAAGCGTGATACGATTCAGAGACTATGTAGAACAGAAACACGGAGGGATTGATATTTTGGTGAACAATGCGGCAGTCGCGAACTCTGTTAATTTATTTAATTCTCATGAAGAGAACAAGAACATTATAGACATTAACTTCAGCAGCATTCTTACTATACAGGAAGTCCTTTTTCCGTTGATAAGAGATAATGGACGTATCCTTAATATCTCCAGTGATTGTGGCCATCTGTCAAACATCAGGAACAAATATTGGATAGATAGATTATCTAAAAAAGACTTAAAAGTAAATGATGTACAAGAATTTGTGAATTGGTTTTTAGAATCATCAAAGAATGGAACCTACAATAAAGATGATATTGCTGACGGAGGTACGGTGGCGGCTTACAGAGTGGCGAAAGTTGGATTAAGTGCTTTGACGATTCTTCAACAAAATGCACTAGCTTCTAGAAATATCTCAGTAAACTCGATGCATCCAGGACTTGTTAGAACAGACATGACAACGGGGATAGGCTTTTACAGCACCGAGCAGGCAGCTGAGACCCCACTTTACTTGCTGCTGGAGGCTCCTCAAGATTTGAAAGGTGCCTACGTATGGTACGATAGAAGAGTTCTAGACTGGTACGATTACAACGCAGACTACTATTTTAAATCAGTAACTTTATCGGTATGAATAAAGTTTAAGTTTGCACACGGTTTGCGTATTTTTTTTATTAAATTCACGTAAATACATATCATAATCATTACTATTATCCCCGAAGGGTTAGTCAGGGGCCAGGAAATGAGGATCGCAAAAGATCCTCTGCCATACTCCACTTTTCAGCAAATAGCGACTGCACATGTGCTCAGTATGACAGGTGGTGACTCATCACTGAGCAGTGCTCAGCTATAGCTGTTGGATGTATGTGCTGTCTTTAGTCCGTTAGTCGCCTTTTACGACACCCAAGGGAAGAGATAGGGTCGTTGTATTCTATCAGCGATATGCGACAGGATTAAAAATAAAAAAAAATATACAAAATATTTGTCTTGGTATTTTTGGAAGTGTTGAATATTTTTAATGACAGTGCTCACAGGTTCCGACAAGTTATTAGAAATAGTTACGTAAGTCCCCTTTAAACTTTAAATAATATTAAAGTAATTATAAAATAAATTGTAGTAGTTTTAAATTTTGTAAGTATACATTTTTATTTAAGTTAAATTCATTACTGTTAGTCAAAATACATAATTATATCCTACTTCCTACTAATATTATAAACACGAAAGTTTGTAAGTATTAATGGATGTTTGTTACTATTTCACGTAAAAACTGCTGAATTGATTTGGTTAAAATGGGGCATACAGATAGTTTTTAACCTGGATTAACATATAGGATACTTTTTACCCCGATATTCTTACGGGAACGGGAACCACACGGGTGAAACAACAAGCGGCCACTAGTAATACATAAAATGACACAATTCAACTAATATTAAGATTTTACTTTCGTAGATTTGTATTATTGAAAGTAAAATCTTAATATCAGTTGTAGTATTATGTCACAGTAAATAGTTTTATTTGAAGCATTTATGGGTATTAAGAATCATGACATACAATATTTGTCAAATAGAGTTTTGTCAAGAAATACAATCAGAACGGCTCTCGAGTACCTAGCGACCGCGCACTGGAACACGCAGTGTGGGCAGGCCTCCAACAAGGTGGTCCGACGATCTGGTGAAGGTCGAGGGTAGCCGCTGGATGCGAGCAGCACAACACCGGTCGTGGTGGAGATCCTTGGGGGAAGATTTGTCCAGCAGTGTACGTCCTCTGGCTGATGATGATGATGACAATCAGTTACTTTTTTATTTTTTATTATTAAATGTAAAAATAAGATTAAAACGTATGTTACAAAAGCATAAAAAATATTTGTAAAAGATAGATATTTTTAAGATATTACAAATTGATAAGTGATGAAAAAATTTCTACAATAAGATTCGAACCAGCACCCTTTGGCAATCCGGGCCAGGTGCTCTTTCTAGCTGAGCTACCGTGGAGTTGTCCAGAACGCCGAAATTAATTTATTAATTATTAATTTTTTTCAACAAAAATTGCGTTAAAATTATAAAAACAATATTTATAAAATTAGATGCAAATATTAAATCAACATCAACAATATTTTATCAACAAGTCAAAGTCAAGCATGATAGCAGTAATAGTACATAGATAACGGCTATCTTCTTGTAACTTTAAATAATACAGCGATAACTAGTGACAATACAGAACTCCTTACGTAATAGTCATGTCGGATAAAGTGGCCATTGTTACCGGTTCGAATAAAGGCATTGGCTTTGCTATAGTCAAAGGTTTGTGCTCAAGATTCGATGGTGTAGTATATTTAACTTCACGTGATGAAAAAAGGGGAGCCGAAGCTGTTTTAAAACTAGAAAAACTTGGTTTCCATCCTCGATACCATCAATTAGATGTCTCTGACAAAGCTTCCGTCGAAAAATTTCGGGATTGCATCAAGGAAAACCACTCAGGTATCGATATATTATTAAATAATGCTGCAATTGCTATTGTGAGATTAAACAACGCATATAAAGACAGTAAAAGTGTAATCGATATCAATTACGAAGGAATAAAAACAGTTGAAAAGCTTCTATTTCCAATATTAAAAGATGGTGCACGAGTTTTGAATATATCTAGTGATTGTGGACATTTATCAAACATTCGGAATGAAGAATGGATTGAAAAGTTAAGCAAAAAAGATATCACCAGATCAGTTATAGATGACTTTGTTGAATGGTATCTTGAGTCTGTCAAGAATGGCACTTTCAAACGAACCGATTTCGCTGACAATGGCACAATATCAGCGTACAGAGTATCGAAAGTGGCTCTGAGTGCATTGACGATGGTGCAGCAAAGAGATCTCGAGCCCAGAGGAGTTATAGTGAATTCTATGCATCCGGGTCTAGTGAGCACTGATATGTCAATGGGTATAGGTTTCTATAGTGCAGATGACGCAGCAGCAACACCACTTTACTTAGTTCTGGATGCTCCATCTACTATAAAGGGGGCGTACGTGTGGTATGACAGATCGGTTTTGGACTGGTACGATTATAAAGCAGACTACTATTTTAAATCAAGTTCGTTAGGCACACAAATGTTGAAAAATATATTTAAATTTAAATACTCTACGATACAACATATACTTGTGGGTGTTTTGTCATTAACCCTTATCATAGGTATAACCAAAATATTTAAAACGTAATTTTATCTGTCTACTTAGACAATTTTTATTAAAATTTCAGACATAAGTATTAGTCCATTATTATGTTAGTAAATATCTTCCTTTGAAACTGTTTGTTTGTTACAATAAACCAGGACAATTGATTTACCGTGCAAATTGTTTTATTCGTTTACATAACCACCCATATCGACTTGGGTGCTCCAAAATCCAATATGTAAAACTGAGTCGTTTCATCTGCTCCTACATACGCCGAAAAGTATATTAGCGGAGCGTTCAGTGCGAATAAATTGACACACGCACAACACAGGGAATGATTGATCGCGCAGACGAATGATCCTCGTCAGCCCACCGCGGGCTAAATTGCCAGGATCGAGCCGCGGACCGGTTCCATGCGTTCCCATAAATAATTCATGGGTTCCGCGAGGGTTCCATTAATGCAGTTCTATGTAAGTGGCTGTTTGCTCGCGCTTTGCAAAGATTGTTTCCGCGCGGAGTTATTCCGTAAACATTGAATATCAAGAGGAGGCAATCGGGCCGCCATTCCTCTGTTTACAGTTCGTTTTACGGCTGCGGATGTGTCGTCATGTCTTGTTTGGAGAGAGGCTTTGCTGTTATAGTTGAGTGTAATGCTTTTATCACCGCCTCGAAAACGGGAGAGGCGGGCTTCTTACTGTTGAGTTACAAAGATAAGAGACCATCTTTGTGAGTATTAAAAGCCTTAACACACACTAACTTATCTACATATAATAGTATTATTTACCATAATAAATGAAGACAAGTCCAAAACATGTAGGTACATGCTTTGTATATAACCATTACATTGGTATCTATTTAATTTCATAGATTGGGCCGGCTCGCCCGGCGTAATACCACCCTCTCACGAATATTCGGCGTGAAATAACGGCACTCGGTGCTGTTGTGTTTCGTCCGACCAGTGAGGGTTCCGGAGGCCCCTTTCCTCCCCCCCCCCCCCCCCCCCTAATTCCTATAAACCTATTCCTCCCTTAAAGGCCGGCAACGCATCTGCGGTTCCTCTGGTTTTGCGGGTGTCCATGGGCGGCGGTGATTACTTTCCATCAGGTGACCCGCCTGCTCGTTTGCCTCCCTCTTTTATATAAAAAAAAAATTGATGAAATAGTTAACACTATACACAAAACATAATAATAGTAGTAAACACATACAATTTGGTGGCCTTGTCGTTATAAAGCAATTTCTTTCATCCGACAATCAGTCGGATAGAGAGAACTTATACACACAAAAACTCGTGGGTGCAAACATTTCAATAAATTAATTTAGCTCTAAGTTAGTACCATTACAAGATAAACACGCTGGTTACTTGTTCGAGTATACACATTGTTATACTAAGATTTCAACGTGCGAATAATATCAGAATCTTATTTTTACGCAACTGATACTGGATTGGAGCGACTAGGAAAGGGGGAAAGTAAACATTGGTTCCCTGCGATGTTTGCTATCAACACGGGCGTGGGCGTACGGCGCAGCGCGGTGATCACAGCTCTGATGCTTCTACGTTTATTTTTACAACCTTATTAGGTGCCAACGTAAATAAAATGTAACTAAGGAAGAACAGGTAACAGCAAATTCTCCTGTGTAAGAAAATTCAAAATACTAATAAATATATTTGATAAATGCTTAAGTTTACAAACTTAAAAATACAATGAAAATAGTTTTACCAAAATACTTCTAGGCATAATTTTCAAGGAGGCTAAGATTTTCTGTGACTCCACATTATCAAAAGTTAAAAAAAATCCTCTGAATTCTATGATTGCTCAGAACAATAATGCTTTAATTATTGTTCTGAATATAATTGGAACGTCAATATAATTATTGAAAGTGACAGTGAGCCCATCATTAGGACGTCAATATGAACCTCAGAACATTAAAGTTATTGTTCTGAGATACTATCTGATGATGATTAATGTAATTAGTCAAAGCACAGATAATCGAGCAAGTCATAACAAAGCAATGGGAAATATTATGTATTAACATAATATACCCGTTTAGCTAAATAGGTACGAGTAGGTTGCGATAATCAATAATATGTATTTTATTTTGAGTATTATTTATCTTTAAAAAAAACAAAACGAGGTAAGATAAAACAATATCTAAAGATAGATTGCATAAAGACGTAACTATAGATAGATTGTTGATAGTGGTATTGTAAGAGTATAGATAGATAGATAGATAATAGTTTTATTGTAACATAATAACACAAACATTTACATGAAAGAGCAAACAAAAAAAGAAAAACGAAAAGCAATGCTAATGACACTAAACGTTCTAATGCCTTTTAATGTAATTTAGCGAGACCAATTATTCATCTAAGGTAATTTATTAATAATAATAATAATACAATGCACTATGTACAATCTGTCTTATTACAACAATTATGATACCCAGTAAGTAAAAGACAGTCGGGGACTGATTTATTTTAAATTTTGCACTTTTGTACACAAGACTTGGTATGTATGGACTATACTCATAGTACTAATTACTAGCGACCTAATTATTGATGGCGTACAATTTCCGCGTGTTATTTTAACTTTCAAACACTCATAGTGTTCCTAATAAGTACGTAGGTACACAATATCGGTGTTGTAATATAAACAATGAAATAAAGCTGGCGTATCGGAGGAACTGATTGGAAATAAAAGGAGTGACTAGTTAAGACTCCTCCGGGCGAGGTGAGGGGCGGTGTCAAGTGGAAAATCGAATCTGCCGGTAATCAGACGCGACCCGGCTTTGATTGTGTTTTATGGGAGGCTGCCGTGGACCCTGGACTCCGGACCCTGCACTCTAATGGAGGGGAATTGAAAGGGTTGAATGTGTAATTAACAATCACACCCGGGGCCGTCGTGTTACTGTGGCGTTTGAGGGGTGGAAATATTTTTCTCTTACGCGGTAACAATTTTTTATTGCGGCTTCGATGTGAATAAATTGTTTTTCAATGACAATAACGACAAATCCTGCGGGCTTAAAATGAAATACAGAATTTGGTAACAGGTAAAGCTGTTCTTGGTTTAATTATAATATAAAATGATCTAATGGAATAACAGAATAGAATGCTTATTAATTTATGTAATAATTGTAACTCATAATGTTTTTTTTAGTTATAATTGGTACTTTGGTGGTTAAAACTACTGTTCTACGACCCAGACTCAGTTTGGTTGGTATTAGGGCAGGTTTTGCCACGACTGTATACCACCGTCATATCTAAATCTGTCACAATAACAACATTTTAATATTATGTTCCTCAGTGATCAACGACTCCGGTTTTTTTTATTCTATAACGGGCAAGCGCTTGGCCTTCATCTGACCTAAGTGACGATAAGGCCGAAAGTGGAAGCGCGCTTCACCCGGAATCCTCAACCACTGAGGAACTTGACTATCTTATCCCAAACTGAACACAACAATGCTAAAACATCGTTGTTATGGCGACAGACTTAGGTAAGGTGGTGGTAGCTAATCGGCGGACTTATCAGCCCTCCCAACAATCAAACCAAGTATACAAAGATGTACTTCCCGCTGGTTATCGAACCCGCGACCGCTAGGTCTCAGACCGGTTGCTTAGCCACTAGACCACAGAGGCGGTTAAAAGTGCTGAATACAGTGCTTTTCCGTTTCCGGCCTTACTTTCACTTATAGATAAGAAAAAGCCTAAATGCTTTCATATTTTTTATTTTATTTGAGCTACCGTTAGTTCCCTTTCGAACTTTTCAAGTGTTTATATATTAAATAAGTCGACATTATTATGGATCAACATATTATATAACTTATTTTACATATCATAAATTTGTGCACAGTTAAAATATGTTTTTAGGCATCCAATCAACGAAATGTGTTAAATATTAACATCTCGAACCAAAGTTAATGGATTGCGAATATAAAAACCGAAATAAGCGAAATGTATTCCGGAAGATGTGTACACTCTGTGCCGCATAATTCCAAATCACGGAATATGGAGGCTAATGGCTGCGGATGAATATTCAGCCATTGAGTTAACCCTCCGCGCACTTGATGCTAAAACTTCCATTACGTTAGATCACTATTATACCAAAGTAGGGCACATGGGCATGACAAAAATGACAAAAAAGATTGCAGACTAACGTAGGTACTTATCGCCCAGCTGACGCGGACGGGTCAACAGACGGGTGGGTCGATGGCCGGCTGCTGCCCGCGCGTTGTAAATAATCGTTATTTAATTAGTTAATTCTTTCATTTTATTTTTCTTATGTTATTGTTTTAAAATAAATTAGATACTCAAAGACTATCAAATTAAATATGATAAAATGAATATTTAATAAAAAATTAAAAAGCACGAATTTCTTTTTAGTCATTTTTGTTATGTCTAAAACACTTGACCTGACCAGCCTTTGAAGTTTCTTGCGGTTTCTAGCAGTCGCCAAATAAATATGAATTTAAATAAGACCTAGTTCATGTAAAAACGAGAGTTTTGTAAGTAGTTATATACAGATTTGTTATATTTTTAAAACAGTATAAACAGTACAGTGTAAATGTTGCTTACTGATACGTTACTGATGTAATGTTACTTTTATGTGCGCATCTTTACACCTCAGGACCAAGGTGGTCGCTCTCAGGGCCGTTTCGAGGGATTTGCTTCCTACGAAGGTCTGGTTGTGGAATAAGTTTCCTACCTAGGGCTTCCTAAAAGCAGCATAGAGTCGTACAATTTTATTTAAAGCTATTTAATTTCCATTAATAGGTATTTCACATACTTACTGTTTCCCTTTTCTTTTTTTACTACATTATAACTATTAAGTAATTGTTACTTTGCATTCTCAGTGCTATATTATATATATTGCACTAAAAAGTGCAATTTTAATTTTCGATGTCAAAATTATAGTAGGTATAGGTACTTACATCGTACCTTTATCGGGATCTGGTGAAACCAGTATATAAAAATCAAGGCCATTAATAACTGTAACGCTATATTTTACCTTTATTTCGAGAGAAACGTCACGTTTTAATGATGTAGACTTCGATCAGTTCTATTGTTGATCGAAGGATGTTGACCTCTATATTTTAAATAACAAAAAAGATCTACATCACTCATACAGGTTTTTTTTTATTTGTGAACATAGTTTTTTTTAAAATGACGATAAGGCCGAAGGTGAAAGCGCGCTTCATCCGGAATCCTCAATCACTGAGGAACTGGCTATCTTATCTCTAACTGTCGCAACACAACAATGCTATAAACATCGTTGTTATGGCGACAGACTTAGATAAGATGGTGGCAGCCAGCCAGGCGGACTTAACAGCCCAACCACCAACCCAACCGAGCACACAAAGATAGACCCCGCTGGAAATTGAACCCGGGACCTCTGGGTCCGAAACCGGTGGCTTAGCCACTACACCACGGAGGCGGTTAAAATTGATCAAAACATATCCACAAAAATACCGTTAATCAGGGTCAATCGACCGGGACCGCGCAATTGAACTCTGACACATTACGATATCACAGGGTACCTAGGTTAGGTTACCTTTACGTTACACGTGACCTTTCGTTCGCCCAGTATCCATGAGTTATTTTTTATCAATGCCGGACAAATTAAACAAATAATGTATTATAAATAAACTAATAAAAATTGAAAATGATGTCTATAACGTTAATATGTGCTCATATAAAAAATCCTGTTTAAATTAACAGGACAGTGACTTAAATATACTGTTACATTGACAGTTGGGGAAAAAATTAATCAATTTGTTAAAGTTTGCCTGTATAGCAGGCAAAGTAAGTTGCTCGCAAGCAGTCGACAGGTAAGTACTTATTACACTATTGTAGATGCATGAGTGCATAGATTAATGACAGAAACTAATTAATATGAGCACACATTAAACAAGTTGCATACATTATACCAACAAGTACTCAGCTATCTCTAATGAAACGCAAGTCCTGAACCGTATGGGCTCACAGTCACTAAACAGACCCAGAAGGACTGCTTACCCCTTCATCAAGAAGCGGCTATTTATAAAAATAAAAAAAAATTAAACGTCAACAACAGTATAAATTGGAACTAGTCCTAAACCGGTTGACAGTCCCTATAAAATAGCACATAAGAATTAATTTACTGGTTAAATATTTGTACAATTTTCCCCTCACTTTATTTATTTACTTATTATTTGGGAAACTAACAATTACATTTTTTTGATTAAAAAACTCATACAATTTTTAACAATTTACATAGAACCGAGTCGCGTAGCGGCGGAAGAATACTACCACCACCTCTCTTCCCTCGGGTGTCGTAAAAGGCTACGGACTACTGACTGTACATACATCCAACAGCTTAAAGCGGCCAAGGGCTCACCACTTGTCACGCTGAGCACATGTGCTGTCGCTATTTGGTGAAAAGTGGACTATGGCAGCGGACTGGTTTTGCAGGCCTCATTGCCTAGTCTCTGACTAACCCTTCGGGGATAATAGTCGTGATTATATGTATGTACATAGAACACAAATCAGCAAAGTGTCCACAAAAAGAAAGAAAAAAAATACTATTTTTATTTGTACTGTTGCGCAGATAAAACTCGCACAGGGATCTACGTTCAGCCGTAGCCCATAACGCCGGATTGGATCCCGCCGAAGTGCATTCTCATAAAACGTAGTGTCTCAGGAGAGTCGTCTCATAAAAACGTATAGCTCATTGCCTATTTTCCAGTTAGGCACTTAACCGGAGCTGACAACCTAACTCACTTCTCGTTCAAGGAAGTGCACAGTTGCCGCTGCTTAAGTTGCGTCTAATCAAATGTCCACTTTGGTAGCGGAGTTGTAAGACGAAGCCCTCTCACGAAAATCCGGCGTGAAATAATGGCACTTGGTGCTGTTGTGTTTCGTCCGATCAGTGAGAGTTCCGGAGGCTAATTCCCCCCCTTCCTCTCCCTCACAATTCCTATTCCTTCCTTAACCCTATTCCTTTCTTAAAGGTCGGCAACGCATCTGCGACTCCTCTGGTTTTGCGGGTGTCCATGGGCGGTGGTGATTGCTCTCCATCAGGTGACCCGCCTGCTCATTTGCCTCCCACTTTTATAAAAAAAAGCATCCGCATTATTTTGACTTTGACATATTTTTTGCATTGTGTATAAATACCATGTTCAGTTCGCGAAAAGCCACTGGGTGCGAGCAGTAAAACACCGGACGTTGTGGAGATCCTTGGTGGAGGCTGTCGTCCAACAGTGAGTGGACGTCCTTCGTTCCCTGTTGAACGCAATAGCTTCGGGTATCACATATCAGACTTTCTGCCCTTTCGTGCCGTGCCGCCGAGCCGTTGAATCGCGGCCGCGCTGCACGCTAAGTAGTCGCTAGTTAGGAGTTTGCCGCTCGCGGCGGATCGCGAGCACAAGTTCCGCTAAGCTTGATAGCAAACCCGTACGGAGGTGTCAAGCTCACGTTGCCGTCGTCGCATGGATTACCCGACTTACGCGGGTGCAGGGTAATAAGTATAATCATTTTGTATTACACAGTTCAGTTTTAGACCAGGTATATCTACTGAAGCTTTAGTTCTATGCCTCAAGTAGACTGTGTAGTACTATACACCTAAAGAAACATACCTGCCTATGCAGTGTTTCTAGATTTGTCAAAAGCATTTGACCTAGTTCAATACAATGTTTTTCCGAAGATGCTCTATGATGACACTGATTTGCTTCTATAATAATTAAGCCTTGTAGAAGCGTAGAGTTTTTTATTGTTTTTGTCATTAATAAAAATAATCTGGTTGTTTCCAGTTGTCACCACTGGCTTCGTTCCCACTGGTGACAAATGAAAAAAAAATCCCATTTATTGCTAGTGGTGATGAAAGGGAAAATGAAATCCCAGTTATCGACCGTGGTGACAATCAGATGAAGGAATATCGCAGTCGTGGCCAGTGGTAGGTAACGCTTGAGATTAAAAATTCCCGATTATTATCAGTGGTTAAACAACGATTTACCTAAACTAATGACAAACAAATTGACTATTATTTTACTAGTTACAAACTGTTTAGTTCAGACATTTCAAAATGGATTGTAATGGGAAGAACGGGCCATAAATTTTGAGGTGTATCCGATCCGCGGGTGTTTATAATTTTACGATATCTTCACTGCGTGCGAGTCCTTCCTCTTATTACCAAAGCTGTACATCATGGGTGTATTAAAACCAATCAATAGGTACAAAACATGTATTCAAAATTGCTAGATTTCGTCTTTATAGAGATCCCTGTAAAATAACTATTAATTACAGCATTTAATTTTAAGATATTCTGCATTCAAGCCACTATTAACCGCTGAAAACCGCTTCCAGGAGGCTTGAGTATCCTTTTCCCGTCAACATGGGAAGTTAAAGTAGAGTAGGTGCTTAAATTTTTCTTGGAACTTGTCTTTTTCGCACATTAAGTTTTTACCACCAAACATCAAAACACTGAGATAGTGCTCAAGTTTTATACCTTCCTAGTTCCAGTCGTCGCCGGCGGCGCCACTAGTCTTATGACCGAGACAGTGTCGCACGGCGCCCAAAAAAAAGTGTGTGTGAATATCTTCCAGGTCGTAAACTCCTTCGCAACCTTGAAAAATTGATACGGCGCGACCGCACCAATCGTAAATCTGATTTATATAACGGCCCTCGTAAAAAGCCGGCCAAACGTTTGCCAAGTCTTATTCAAATCCTATCTGGGCTCACACTTTGCCGGGCTTGTGGAGGAAGGCAGAATCGGATGGCACGTCGGACGCTTAATTTATTTTTTCATCTCATCTTCTATTTATATATTACGGCTTACAAAACAAGTTACATCATAGGTGTATAAGTAAAATGACTATAACTAAATAATATTGTTCATAATTTTGTTGAAATATATTTTATGGATTATATAGATATTTATATAGATTTTAAAAGGATTTTTATATTTATATTATAAGGATGATATTTATATTTTAAGGATTTTTTAACAAAATTATGAATAATATCATTGAGATCAGAATTCAACGTAATAGCAGAATGCAAAGTCAATTTTATTTCTACGATCATTTCTTGTTTCTTGTTTTAGACACTGTGTTTGTTGTGCTTGTTTCTAGTTTTTCTGTCGTGACACCAGGTTAATGTAGCTACATCTACTTTTTAATGTTACTTGTATTTTTGTACAATATGTTATTTTTCAATAAACTATCTTTTCATTCAGTTAAAAACATAGTAAAGATTATTGTAAGTAACATGTTAATAAAATACATTTAAAACTATCCGCCTCCACCTTACGACTTGTTGTAAAGAAATGGCCAGTTCATTCCGCTACACAAATGCACCTTGGCCGGAATATTTACATTCGGGCATGTAGATTCGGCCGCGGCATGTAGATTCGGCCGCGGCATGTAAATTCGGCCGTAATTCGCTCGTGCTGTTTACATTAGCGTTTCGTGTCCGCTTTGTGTGGCGGGACGGCCTGGAAAAAAGCATTTTAAATAACGCCGTCTTACTTTTGAAACGACGAAGTTTGTCAGAAATATGAATACTTTAGAACTCTTCTTCTAAACGTTCTAACGAAGTCCAGGGCATAGTGTCTATTCTTCTTTGTAAACATACAATAGGTAGGTGGAAGAGGTAATGAAGTGTAAGAAATACTCATTATTACATACGTACACGTGTACGTATACTTATTACAGGTGGGAGTCGCCTATCTTACAGCACTGGATTCGCCTGCATGTTGTCCGGTAGGCCAACCCAGTTTCAATCGTTATTCTGTCTTTTGATTCGGTAAATTCATTAAATTTAATAAATTGTATTACATTTTATAAATTGAGAATGTTCTCATGGAATTAAATGTTTTAATTCCATTTAATTAATTAAATATTTTTTTAATTGATTAAATATGTAACTGTTTGACATTAATAACGTTATAAATTTATGGTAAGTATATACAATTGGATTTAATTGGTTATTATTATTAATTTTATATCTGTATTTTGTTTGGTTTTAATGTTAATTTATTCCAATTTATTTATTGAAATGTAATTGGTTTTTTAATATGTTAATTAAATACTATCAATTAGTTTTTAAGTTTTCACTAACAAATATGGATCATTGTTGTCTATTCAATGAATATATCCTACTTATATTATAAACGCGAAAGTTTGTAAGTATAGATCGATGTTTGGTACTCTTTCACGTAAAAACTACTGAATGGATTTGGATGAAATTCGGCATACAGATAGTTTATAACCTGGATTAACACATAGGATACTTTTTATCCAGATATTCCCGCGGGAACGGGGTTCTCGTGGGAATATCGCGGGTGAAACCGCGAGCGGCCGTTAGGTATAATAAAAAAAATTAACTATCCGTAAAGTTAGTCAGAGACATGGCGATGAGGACCGTAGAAGCAGGGCCGTGCCACGGTGTGGCAGGCAGTGAGATCATCGCCGCTTTATGTTATTGGATGTGTGTGCAGTCTTCAGTCCGTAAGTCGCCTTTCACGGCACCGAAGGGAACAAATGGATTGGTTTCATTATTTTAATAATGAGCCGCCACCTCACAGCTCATAAATAAAAACTTTTAATTTTGGTTCGACTAAAAAAAATTAAGGGTGAGTTCCGCCCGTGAAACTGAACAACTTTCCCCAAGAAACCTATGTGCAAAAAAGATAAGTAAAAAAATTTCGACCTCCCATACTATTGTCGTCAGCTGTTTGAAAGGTCAATTTTTTTTTTGTCGTGGTGTATATATTTACATTATGTAGAAATTAAATCGATTTCTGGCTAAAGGTCGGAACTAAAGTCAAAGTCAAAATATTTTGATTCAATGAACATAATTAATTAGCACTTTGAATCGTCCAAAATGTTTAATAGGGTTATTATTACTAGGGTTAGGTACACATTAACTCAAATAGAACTGGGCACTTAGTTAGACGAAGGAACGGCATTTGGAGGAGAGCTTAGACCGAATGGTGGCTGAGGACCGGCGCAACAAGTCGTGGTCGTCCATCGGCAAGGCGAAGGCATAAGATGGGTCGGGGGTAAGTAGTTCAACACAGTACCAGCTTACGTGGCGTGTGCAAAGACCTGCAAACACAACAGTGGGTACCTACTGATGATGATGATAGTGATATTATGTACAATAATGTCTTCTTAAAGTGATCACCACCAAGCAGGCACGTGGGAGTTTGTCGCATGATCACAGTAATCATTTTGTTTGTGCAATATTGTCAGGGTAGCTACAGCAAACAGCAACGCATACAGCGTCGTCGTCGTGAGCAAAATATACGAATATAATTGTATGTATTTACATAATACAAATACCGAAACATCACGGACGGCTTGTGGAATAAGATGTATTCTCATGGGTTCCCATTTTCATTTCGCTAAAATAGACCTATATTAACCACTTTCTGTGTTACTGTCCAAGACGAATATGAAAGATTTACAAAATTGTACAAAGCAATAAGTAGTTGTGCTAAAATAAATTAGGTACCAAAATAATATGAAATGTTACAGAGCAATACCATGTTTGCTTTTCGCCACAATGTTAAACTCGTTCAGGCTGTGTTTGCACATTCATGAATTAGTTCCTTCGTAAATTTCAAACTATTTCATTTTATAGTACTTACCTTTATATTTTCTCATATTTATTTAAATAACATTTGATCACACCATATTAATTAAGCGATTTATATACGAGTATACCTATACCTACCTATACTTATAAAAATAAAATGTGTAACGTACAGAATTGTTACGTTTAGAAACATTTTATCATCATCGGCCTATAAACTCCTAACAACGATGTTTATAGAATTGTTATGTTACGTCAGTTTAGAGATAAGATAGCCAGTTCCTCAGTGGTTGACGATTCCGAGTGAAGTGCGTTTTCGGCCTTATTGACCCTCACCATCAGATGAGATGAAGGCCAAGCGCATACTAATAATAATTATAGAATAAAAAATAAAAATAAACTTTCTACTGTTAGCCGCATACCTTCCTATAAGTACAAAACCATTTAGGGGGATCGGGCCTTACCCACCACGCTTGCATTGCGGTTTTATAGGTCTTTACGTCCCGAAGGTACTCAACAAAAAGCATGTCAAATATTCCGATAAAAGAACTCCGAAAGCTCGTATTACCAATAAGGCTAAGATCAAAGATGTTCTTCTACGAACTGTAGCTCCGAGTGAAGGCAAGTTTTGAAATTAATGAAAAACAAAGGAGCGGCCAATAAGCAGTCGATCAATCAGCTGGCGAGGCGCGCAGGCGGAATGTTATGCTTATATTCCTATTATGTATTTCAACTTCAAGATGGATGGATCTATGTATCCAATTGTGTTGGGAAAATACAATGAAATGGTCAGTTTAATAAGAAAAAGCTAAGGAGTCATTTACTATTTCAATATGGACAGTCCAGTCCATATTGGTAGTGTTTTATACTATCATCTTTATCTTTTTTACGTATGGAAATATTCTATCTGTACAATTTTCCTCAAACACAGGCTTCATAAATAGCAAAGGTAATTTAATGACAATGTGGTTGGTTCCATATAAAAACATTTTTAATTAAGCGGCTCATGAACTAACATTTATGTTACATTTTACTTGTGCCTGATGTTTTGCACTCTTTACATTGCCCGTGGTCATTAGAAACATTCATTCTTGTCACGCTAAAATAAGTTATTATTTGCAATTGTAACCGCAGACATAATTTTATTACAATACTTATTTAAAAACAAGAAAATGTTTTTAGGTTCCGTATGAATAAAGTTATACAATATCTGACGGTAAGTACAACTTTAATCATACGACGATTATCTGACGAGGAGCTCGATGGCGCAGCTGCTAGCAACATTCGCAATGCCGGGTCGCTTAATGGTTGAACAAATTAAAAACATCTCGAGCTCCTCCGTGCTTCGGAAGGTACGTTAAGCCGTTGGCCCCGGTTGGTGTCGTAAGATGACAGTAGTTAAAACCCACCAACCCGCATTGGGCCAGCGTGGAGGGTTACGGCCCAATATCCCCACGTGCTATTGTCCATGTGGGAGGCCTGTGCCCAGCAGTGGGACGTTTATAGGCTGATGATGGTGATTATGATGAATATCTGACGAGCACCCAATTTAACCTAAGAGGTTGTTAGTATTATTCAAATGAGCCTTTATATACATTTATTATTTAGACTTCATTGTACGTAACATTACAAAGTATGCCCTTAAAAATACGACAATCCCCAGAGCCGAAGTTCATCCGTAAGCGTGTACAGCAGAGACGAGAATGGCTTGCATCCCACAACCTTGTTTACTTTTGTTAAAGTGCGTCGCGACTCGCTGCATACGCCATTTCGTAAAATGGCTGGCTCCGTTAAACATATTGCGGCATAACTCATAGTCGTTTCATAGCCGGGACTTTAGTATTCCGTACAGTGTATTTTTACGTCTAACTGTCTTTTCTAGGAACTGCTAATAATTTATTTATGTTTTAACAGTTTAGTCGTATCTATTTGTCTTTCTGTCCTAAGAGGCCTATTACATCTCGACTGTGATTTTTGCGTAAAATGGCCAATTTTGGCGTTATGGATCTCAGAAACAAAAATACATTGACAATTATGACTTATTGAATAGTGTAGAATAGCTATTGGAATAGTGCGTAGCGGCCTCGCTTTTTGTAAATTTTGCTTACTTTTTAATTAAACCCAAATTTGCAGAGAAAGATTTTCATAAAGTGCGCGAAGGCACCTTTTGAGCTCAACGATTGAACTACTGTGCTAAACAAGTGAAATAAAAAAAATATAATGTTATCTCTTATATAGTCGAATAGTGCGTAGCGGCCTCGGAATTTTTAGATATCAATGATTTTATTTAGGAAAAAAATCTTATTTTAAACCAAAAAACTTCGAAAATCGCTATATGTTAACTGTGAATATCTCCTATCTACGGTAATATTATTGAGCAAAATTTATCCCAGAGTAATTGTTACTTCATGAGAAATAAAGATTATATAATGAATTTATTATCCTATTTCGATAAAAACGATAAATACAACTGCAAAATTACTACAAAATGCGATGCGCCGGCCGTCCGAAATCAACTTATGCTCACAAAATAGAGATTTGTAATATTATGCACAAATTTATTATCCTATTTCGATAAAAACGACAAATACAACTGTAAAATTACTACAAAATGTGAAAATGGGCATTTTACGCAAAAATCACATTCGAAATGTAATAGGCCTCTTAATAGAAATATTAAAAAAGATATCTTGTTGTCCAAAGATAGTTACACCGTTAACTTCCCACAAACTGCTAATTCCGTTACACGCAACAATCAATCCAGATTTTTATTAAATCTAATTCTCCACCAGTGATTATTATAGGCAGATTTCGTCTAGATTCTAACCGTTGCCTCACATGACAATAATATAGGATATTGTTTTCTGAGGTTTAAGCGAGCACTACACATTGAAATGAAACACTTTTTTACGGATTAACTCGCGTTTAATTTACTATTTACATAGTTTTTTTTATATTATCCTGACGTTTCGAACCCTTTATAGGGTCAGTGGTGACATTGAGACTGAGGTGTTGGTCGTCTCATAGTTAGAAGTTATTTGCCTACCGTCAATCGTTTTTATAATTAACCGGGTGCGTTCAAGTTTACACAATACGAGCTAACAATATTTTTAGGTCTGGCAATGTGTTGCTGTTGGGGCTGGGATTTGATGACCTGTATGATGGGGTCCCAGGCAGGTGGTAAACTCCAACCATCCTCTCTATTGAAAGGACATAATTTTTTTGGTAACTAAAATAAAAGAAAAATTAACTGCAACAATTCATATACTTCCTTGTCCAAGAGACTAAATGCTATCATTATGTTTATTTTTTTAGATTTTTAATTACCTCCGTTAAAGAATACTGTATAGTGATAAGTTTTGTACGTTTCTGAACGAAAGTTCCGTTTTTTTTAATGTTAACGAACGTAGGGTTATTAAGTAGGTAAGTCTATGAGGTCTATGGTAATGTAGAAACGATATCGTTAACATAGTTATCTTTTTTGCACTTAAAATATTTAGCAACGATGCACACAACTAACACAACAAAAGCGCGGCTGGGAATCGTCTGGCGGTTGACAGTCTGACGTCTGTCTAAGATGCGTATTGACATATAAAACGTCAGACAAGCGTCACTTTTTCATTTTTATTAACATAAAAAAGGGAGTTTCTCCCGTGTTCTTTTAGCAACAACACGTGTTGTGAGACTCCATTTTATTTCAATCTACCGTACAATACTATTTAAATTTAAAAATATAAGTGTAACTTGAAATTGGCTTAATGCTAAACGCGAAGTCATTAATTAAGATTAGATTAGAACATAATAAAGAGTCACAATCCCACTATAATGTTGCCATTTTCGAGTTGAAATCAATCTTTGTTTTTAATTTATATAAAAAGGAGGTCTTTAAATTAATAATACGGTCATAAATATGTTGATAATAATGTATTCTTCAAGTATTTATACAGAGGCGTCAAGTTAAAAGACTTTGGAATTTAGTACCAAGCCCCATAGTAAAAAAAATATGTCCTTTCGACGTTTTTTTAATTTCAATAGCCTCGCGTATCGTCCTAGGCAATGATATTATATTAAAAAGAGGTAGATAGGTTATGTCAGTACTAATATGATTTCAATAATGGACCGAAGCGTCGTACATACGAAAACCTGAGCATGCGCTATACTCACTAAATATTACGATGTTATACGGCCGAGGTAACTTGTCACTTCTAGTCGATGATCTCATATGGCCGCATCTGCCGAGTTAACTTGATCGTATTCTAAAGTGTGAGCAAGATAGCATGACAACTAGTAAGAGCGTAAACAAGACAGATACATGTAGCGCTGTGTCATTTCGAATTACATGTCAATTTGCTGTCGCACTCTATATTTTTATGACACAATTTATTCTGACATTTTGTAGTTGATAAATAATAAGAACTTAAATCAATTAAAATTTAAACTCACGCATGCCACTCATGATATATAATTTCAAGACCTTTTATGTAGTTCGCATGACACAGGACAGCATATTTTTTATTAATTTTCGGAAACAAATACATGCAAACTGACACTGTCAAAGTGTCAACACTGCTAACGCTTTTGTGAGACTACGCTTAGGGTAAGCCAATTAGCATAGCTTTCTGTTGTCACTTTTTGGCACATGTAACACATCTACCTCTTTTTAATATAATATCATTGATCCTAGGGATGAATCCTTGTTCCTTGGCGAGTATTTGAGGTTTGTCAAATTTGATGTAATGGTTGGGCCTAGTGATGTGCCGCTGAGAACGCTCTCGTTGCCGGCAATATTGCCAGTGAGAATATTCTCAAGAACCTGGAACGCTCCCGGGAATATTCTCAACGTTCTCAGCAAAATAAATTTAGTTTATAATTTGATGTTTTTGTTTATTTATAGGCGATTTATAGTACAGGGTTTCTATGTTTTATTATCTGGGTGCTAGGACTTGCTTAAATATAAAAATAAAATTTTGTATGAAGCTACATGGGTTGAAATAGAGCGGCATGCAAAAATTTTAAAGCCATGGAAAAATTCATTTAGTTCACCAAGGATTCACGGAAATCAAGGAAATGCTTTATTCCGAAAATGCAAACCAAATATTCGGAAGCCATTTAGAAGAAATATTGACTAAGTTTACGCAAAGAAAAGAAAATGCATTAAAATGAGTTTATTTTGCGGCCACTATTTTGGACCCTGGTAACCAAGGTACAACTATACCTGCTAATGCTAATCTGAACTGGCATTTATGACAAAAGTTTACTTTGGGAATCAGCATACACGATAAAACTTTGTCTTGGTGGAACTTATTTTTTCCCAACTCAGATTTGGGAAATTTTATCAATACCATCAACTTCGGCAACTGTGGAAAGGAGTTTCTCGACATTTTTTTATATACATACCCAGAAAAGAAACAAACTGAAGACAGATCGAGCTGGAAAACTATGTTACGAGCACTGACATAGAAGGTTACGAGGCTCATAATTGGAAGCTTATGAATAAAACTCCTAAGTCCTAAAATAAGATACAAACACAGAGTCACTCATCTTCTTCTACAGTTCAATCGTCAGCCACCTCAGCAAACCACGAAAGTGACTCTGAACATGAAGAATCTATGCTTGAATCCATGGAAACTTTTGATATTGATGAGTTTCAGGATATTCAAGAAGAACAACCATTACTTCTTGAAGATCCTCTTACGATAGACTAAAATTATTTTCTCGTGCGAAAACGGTTTTGTCATACTAAATATTTTTAAATCAGATCTCTATATTTATTTATTTTTCTCGTGCGAAAACGGTTTTGTCGTACTAAATATTTTTAAATCAGATCTCTATGTTTATTTTTTTTTATCAGATTACAGATATTTCAGATATAATATTTTCTATAATATTTTAATATTTTCAGTTGATTTTATCTCTAGATAGTGTTTGATTTATTTTGAGTTATTAACCAGTAGTTAATACGATTGCATTATCTTTTTTTATCAGATTTCAGACCGTTTACTCAGAGATAGGACCTCACTAGGCGGAACTGTACCGCAGCGGAACATAGCAATAAGCTTAATTTTTTGATAAACCGCACTTGAACTACAGCGGCGCTACAAAAATATTTTCAGTAGCTAGGCAACCTCTGATCAAGATGAACGACGAAATGGATATTATTATTATTTCCTTGTTGTGCGAGGAAGAGGAAAGGATCAAGCAAGAACAGGCAAGAAAAAGCTAATATGGCTACGTGACATTACAAACTCGCGATATAAAGAAAGCGAGTATTATACGCTTTTGCCACGACTTAAGAAGTGCAGTTCGGCCTAGTGCGGTCCTACATGTAGTCAATACTGTAGTTCTGAAGTTGATGTTTTCTTGTCTCATTAAACGGAGTTCATTGCGAAAATTTGTTTCATTATTACCATTCTACTTGTATATACAAAATTTATATTTAATGCTTGACTTTAATTAATTAGAGAGTAAAAAAACAATTTAACTGTTCATTATTAAATTACGTGTAAAAAGAAAGTGCTGTCATAGCCCATTATCAATATTTCACCATGAAAAAAATACAATTTATTTAAGGTGCAGTAATGCTGAGAATATTGCCGAGAAAGTTCCTGAGAATATTCTCGAGAATACTTACTAACACTGGGAATATAGTCTATTACTGCAAATAGAGTGTTTTGTTTTATACACTATGATCTGTCGACTTTATTTGATACTATTTTACTTAAGAAATGTTGGTTGTTTCCATTTGATAAAAATGATTCTCAACCATTCTCACTTAGGAGAACGTTGCCGAGAGCGCTGCCGGCAATATTCTCAGGTAGGAGAACGTTCTCGGGAACGGCACATCACTAGTTGGGCCCCTCGAGGGCATGTTCACACACTGCAGATTTATTCTCGCGCCTATGCTTGACGTCGGCTATATGTTCTTTTACGCGGGTTCCTACACTTCTCTTTGTTTGCCCGATGTACGAGAGCCCACAGTCGCAGTCCAGTTTGTACACGCCTGCATCTTGAAGAGGTATATTGCACTTGACAGGTCGTAAGAACTGGTTGGTCTTCTTTGGCGGCTTAAAGTAAGTATTGATTGAAGCTTGTTTCAGATGTGACCAATCTTGTGAGTGACGCCTTTCATATTTGGAAGTACTGCAGGTTGGCGCTCGACTGTGGTTGGTTTTTTGCGTTTTTTGTGACGAAGCCGCGGTACTTGCAGTTTGTTATCCTGTAGTACATGCTTGACATGCTGAAGTTCAGCAGCCAGGTGTTGGGTGTCACAGATGCCGCGTGCTCTCTGAAACAAAGATTTCCCTCTTTGTTAAGTTAAGAATGTTAAGCGGTAACCCACATTAGCTATTTTTCATTTATTTATCACATTAAAAAAATTACAATTAATTTGACGTTTTTTTTTCTATTTTGACTCGTCATAGTGACTGCATCCTGCCTGATGGTAAGCTGCCAATGCAGTCCAAAATAATGAGAGCGCTCCCCACCGTGAAATTAGCACGGTAACGAGCGCACCCAATGCATGACGGACAGCATAAATGCCGTTTCACGCCCCGCTTAAAAGACCCGGGACTTCTAGAAAGTCTGCAACCCAGGCGCACAAACGGGGCGGCACACCGAAGGCCGGCAACTTGGAAAGAAGGGAACGATGCCACACTCTATCGAAAGCTTTGGCGATATCAAGGCTAACTGCCAGGGATTCGCCATGTTTGTCCATCGCTTCACCCCACGCGTGAGAAACGTACGCTAGATGATCACCCGTTGATCGCTTTGCTCTGAACCCATCCTGGCGATCATGGAGCAGCGAGTGATCCTCTAGGTAGTGAATGAGCTGGGAATTCATTATCCGCTCAAACACCTTGCACAGCGCAGAAGTTACAGTGATAGGTCGATAGTTGGCTGGATCCGAGCTATCCCCTTTTTTGGGGATGGGTTGTATGTTGGCCTCCTTCCAAGACACCGGCACAATACCAGTATCGTAAGACTCCCTAAACAATCGTGTCAATACAGGAGAGAACTCAGCCGCGCATCTGAGCAGCACCATCGCCGGAACACCATCAGGCCCGCTAGCCTTCCGCACGTCGAGCGACCGCAGCACGGCACGTACATCACACTGCCTGATAACAATCGTCAACGCGTGAATAGGCTGCGAAAAGTTCAACCAACAAGTTTACGAATTAAACAACCAATGAGGTTTATTGTAAATGCTATAAATAGAATCAATACAATATGTCATCTAGAAAGCTTAGTTGATTTGAAAATCAAAGTTACATTTTAATTTTTAACAGAAAGGACATAATTTTTTTTGTTACTTACTAAAGTAAAAGAAAAATTAACTGCAACAATTCATATACTTCCTTGTCCAAGAGACTAAATGCTATCATTATGTTTATTTTTTAGATTTTTAATTACCTCCGTTAAAGAATACTGTGTTTTGATAAGTTTTGTACGTTTCTGAACGAAGGTTTAGGTTTTATTAATGTTAACGAACGCAGGGTTATTAAGTAGGTAAGTCCATGAGGTCTATGGTAATGTAGAAACGATATCGTTAACATAGTTAACCTTTTCGCACTTATAGTATTTAGCAACGATACACACAACTATCACAATGAAAGCGCGGCCGGGAATCGTCTGGCGGCTGACATCTGTCTACGTTGCGTATTGACATATAAAACGTCAGATAAGCATCACTTTTTCATTTTTAGTAACATAAAGTGTTTTTTTGTTTTTTACATTGGCGTCAAGTTAAAAGACATTGGAATTTAGTATCAAACCCCATAGCAAAAAAAATTATGTCCTTTCTCATGAAAGGTTTCATACGCTATTCCTATGTAAGCTATATTTAAACCAACCAATAATGTCATCTTTTATTGATAACATATTGAGTAAGTAACTCGTTAAAAAGTAAGTCCAATTAAGTGAAGTCGTGTATCGTCACCTAATTGTAAGACTGATGAGCTAAGAAAAGCGATGTCCCTGAAATCTTATATTAGGCTCAAAACAAACTATTATAAGGAATAAAATAAGATCGCGCCAAAGCCGAAGGATAGCCACCTGTTAGTGGGATCCCAATATATCACCCGGAATCAAAGGCTCACGGTAACGGATGGCCGGACCGACACGTTTTATTAGTATGTGGCGCGCGCCCGGTGAGCCCGCCGCTTTATCATCCACGCATTATCTCACTACACTCTTGACCTACGCATGCACTCTTTGATAGCAAGAACTGCAAATGCAGTTTATTTTAAAAAATGCTTAATAAGTGTTTTTAGAAAACACTTATTTTAAACTAGTGTTTTTAAAAAACACTTATTTTGCATTCATTTTTAGGGTTTCGTACCTCAAAAGGAAAAAACGGAACCCTTATAGGATCACTTTGTTGTCCGTCTGTCTTTCTGTCAAGACCCTTTATGTCGGGAACGCTAGGAGGTATCCATTTGTAATTGAAATGATATACTTACCCAGATCTACAGTATCTTGAATCTGTGAAAAAATCAAACTCCTATGTTAACGTAAAAAAAAGATACGGCCGTTTATGCCGCAAAATAACGTATATTTTGACACTCTCAAGGGAATCAAAATTTATAGGGTATTTTCCGTTGACCAACAACTATGATATTTGGCAGGTATTACCGTCTTATACTACAAGAATAGGGAAAAATCTGAAAACTATACATTTGTAATTAAATCATTAAAAACAGGGTCTTTATGCCTTATATACGTACAATTAATTCGACACTCTCAAGGGAATCATTTATAGGGTATTTTCCGTTGACCTAGAACTATGAAATTTGGCAAGTATTACCGTCTTATACTACAAGTTTAGGGAAAAATCTGAAAACTATACATTTGTAATTAAATCATTAAAAACAGGGTCTTTATGCCAGCAACGGCGGGCCACATTTTGAATTGAGTTAACCGTGTCATGTGGGGTATCGTATGAAAGGGCTTCATTGGCACAAGCCTAAACAGATTTTTTATTATTTTTATGATGTATATAGATAGATAGATAGATAGATAACATTTATTGACCAAAAACAAGATTGAAATAACACAGCACAAAAAACAAAAACAACAATAACACAAAAAGAGTTACATCTTAATTAAGAACTTATACATAATAAATATACAGTGGTCGTATAGGTACGTAACGTGCTGTGCACAACGGATATTATTAAGTTTGGTCAACGAGGTGCGTGCCTCAGCATGTGCTGCGGCAGCCCAAGAGCCGCTGCAGCAGCACTGGTATTCTGGCCGCACCTTAAGAGTGCACGTCGCATTCACTAGCCGACATTAAAATATTAATGTAGGTCAGTGCATGCATTACAATATAAAAAATAACTGAGAAAAAAAGAATAAAAAAAGTAGCAACTATAATAAAATTAACAGTGACAGTAATATAATATAAAATAAACAATAGTGAAACCACAGTATAAATACTTTAGCTTATATTTATACCGTGGTGAAGTGGAACAAACCAAGCATTCAACCGATAATAGGTAAGGAGAAAAAAAAAAGCAATTGGTATGTACAAAAAAAAAATGTCATACGTGATGACACATACACGATCACTTCCTGCCTGCCACACCCAAATTGTGAAAGATTTTGCCACCTATTATACTATTGTTTTTGACTATGCGGTAAATAGTAAATTAAATAAGTTTTGCATTGTGTTTAGGAGAAAGAACTGAGTGTAAATTGTAACGGGGAGTGTACATATAATGGCAAGATTCGCGAGATATGGGGGACAACAACAAGGGCCAAAGGAGCGAAAGAAGCGTGCTAGACCAACGCAGAATAAGCAGGCACCAAGCCTGGTAGCCATGCTCAATTGTGCTGGGACGTGACCTGCGACAAGTGACGTGAAGAACCCAGAGGTAAATCTACAGAGTTCTGTTTATCAAGTAGAATCTTTTTGAGTCTGTTTCTAAAAGTATGTACCGTTTCCAGGTCACGCACCGGCGGCGGAAGGTCGTTCCAGCACTATGAGGCGGCAAATCTAAAGGATCCTCGGAATGCTACCGTCCGATGTTTAGCTGTCACAAAGATGTGTGTGCTTGATCTTTTTGGATACCTACTGAGATCCGCCGATATATGTTTTCGGTTTTTGACGAAGAATGAAAAAAACGTTTGTCTTTAATAAGCACCTACAAATTTGTACGGAACTTTCGGTGGGCGAGTCCGACTCGCACTTGTCCGGTGGTTTTTTACTTACTTTAAACACTTATTTTGCGTTCATTTAAAAAAATGCAAAACAAGATTGACTTTAAATTGTAGTTTCTTTCTGTATGTTACTCTGCGAAACGGACGAGGTGTGTGTGTATGTGTGTGTTAAAAAGCGCACATTTCAACAGTAAAAAGCGCACATTTCAACAGTAAATACACAGCTCAACAACAGTCACACCAATTACTAAAAAAACCGTACTGAACTGTTTATAATGATTTGCGTCCTTGCCCCCTAACTAGAGGCAGTATAAATACGCATGTAATTCTTTTAAGAAAACACAGTCATTATGTTCCAAAGTGTGCTTCAGTAGCTTACACCCTGGCCGCAGCAGGCATTAGCTGCAGCTACTGGGATTAGCTCAGGGTATGTGCATGCTAATACGCGCTACTCCCGCTCGCAGCGTGAATGCCTTCAATATATACCGGGAGTCTACGACAGATTAGCTGATTTGAGACTTAATTGCAACCGTGCCATGCTAACACTCGCACAAGCATCGTCTTGGCGGTGTGCTTACATCTAGAGCTACCGCACACACGATACTTTTAGCATCGGCGATCGGCGATTTCGCGACTGGCATCGCGTTTTGGCGACTCTCTGCGTTCCATTGCTTAGTGATTCAGTCGCTGCATTAAGCTTCTAAAAAGCGTCTAAATCGCCGATCGCCGCTGCTAAAAGTATCGTGTGTGCTCTGGCCCTAATTGCGACGGTATGCCGACTCAATAATTTGTGATGTCTATCTTAAACTTTAATAATAAATCGAGCTTTGAAATAGAAAAAAGGTAGGTATTAAAGGTAGGTAACCTATTACCTACCTTTTTTTCTAAAATTCAAGGGAATAGTCAAACGCCTCTGGGGCGGATGGTAAAGTGCTTGATACCTAGATTTTCCAGATCGGGCAGTGTGTTTAAGATTGTTCAATGCGTATCCCGGGTTTGTGATCACCGACCCGCCTTACGGCAGCAGCGTGATGATTGTTATGTTAAGATGCTGTTACTACTTACAGCTTCAAAGCCCGTCGTAAACTTATATTGGACAAATAAAAACTAGGTATCTAGCCTAATATGCTATTATGGTTGTACGACGATTTGTTATTAATAAAAAAAAAAATTATTCTTAATGTTAAAGGTTAACACATTTATAAAAGTCCTGTTAACCCATTCCATAATCTAAAATGACTGTGTAGGAGTGGGTTCCCGTCAGCAGTCTACCGGAGCTATGGGGGTTGAACCACGAGTTCTCGCCTTCGAACCAAGCAACCATCCGTTCGGCTACTGGATACCGATGATAATTGTTTATAAGATTCTCCGTATATAAATTTGCCAACTAATCAGTTATAATAAATACATTGATAAATGTTATCGATACTACAAGTCTATTGCTTAATATTTTACCATAAAAACACATAAAACTTTTCAAAGTTTTCTGCCAGGCTACATCTGGTTTTTTTAACGAAACATTGTATGAGTATCTGTATACTTTATGTTTCCAGTTTATTTTGAAATGAAAAAGGTTTAAGAAGAGAACATGTAGGTAAAAGTTAATATTTATGTACTTCTACTTGTTTAGCTGGTGGTGACGGTGACGCGCCGCTCGCAGCCAACTTCGCGATCCGCATCTCATTTGCATGTTGGCGGCATGCACGCTGCATGCTGTAAAAAAACAAATATGTTTTCATTTATGATAAACCAGTCGCTGCACATAATTTACAACTTTACCATAATATTTTATGAAAAGACGAAACGGCGGCGTTCACAGCTTCGTGTTAATCGTACCAATCGACTTTTGTTACACGCTGCGCGAGTTAACATACAACCACGCCTTCATTGTCTTTAGTAATTGCCTGTGAATAATCTAGAGCAGTGAAATAAAACTAAAAATCCTAACTAATAATATAAATATAAAAGTTTGTTTGTTACGTATTCGCTATAACGATACTGATAAATTTGGGTATAGAGATAGATTGAGCCCTAGAGACGTTTAATGGCTACTTTTCCAGCCGAAAAACTAACGCAAGTGAAGCCACGGGCAGAAGCTAGTTTTTAATAAAAGCATAAGTTCAATAGTATAAGTTTGAGGAGGTATTGAGGTTGATGGCACAACGGCTTACGCGTTTGGGTCAAGATCTTGAAAGCTAACCTAAGCTTTGGGGGTTAAAGTTGCTCGCGTCCGTAGGTTTACCCTTGAGACCCTACACGTGACTCCTAGGTGGTGCTAAATGAGTGACACTGACTGAGTGGTAAAGCCACGCTGCGTTGCAGCACGCATTGGGCCCGCTCGCCCGGCGTAATTCGTGTTTCGTCCGGCCAGTGAGGGTCCCGGAGGCCCATCCCCCCTTCTCACAATTCCTATTCCTACCTTAACCATATTCCTTCCTTAAAGAAGGTGGAAGGCGGCGGTGATTACACTCCATCAGGTGACCCGCCTGCTCCGTTTGTCTGCTTCTTTTATATAAAAAAAGCAATTTAGTTGTCTTGAGATGACTGTCGTTAAAACGGCATAAGACCAACGACGTGCTGGGTTATGGTACAGTGTTTCCATGTGTTAAGTATAAGATGGGAATAGCCTAACATTGGGAAGTTTATAAGCTAAACTAATGTCATAGTAAGTTAACTGCCTTTGTTTGATGGTCACCGGAAGAGCATAATGAAAGCCAGCCCGTTGTTTTGTCAGCAGTGTATTATCATGGCGGGGAAGGCTTCGCTCATAATAAACTATGATTAATTTGCGCGGGACCCTGCCGGTGACAGCACCTCGCCCGACAATGCCGACTAACAGAAATAAATGGATTTATTTAATTAACAATTTCGTCAAAGCGACTAACTGTCCAGCCGGTAATATGCACTAAAAATTACTTTATAATTCGTTGCCATGGCTAAGTGATTGGCGTTATTGGATGTCAGTGGAAAGCCTTTTCAGATGGCGTGTTTTAACCATTATTAGGCATTAACCGTGATTAGGTTTTCCAATAACAATTCAAGGTAAATTAAATTAACTTCAGAATTAAAAGATTTGAGCCTTTGAAAATACCATACTTACCTACTGCAGTTTTTAATACCCGTATTAATCGCCAGTGAAACTGTCACACATACCGTGAAATAAGATTGATTCAAAATCAACAGAAACTAATGGTAGCTGATGGTGATGAAAGTCACATAAAAATCAGTTCTCAATGTTACGATAGATTACCCTACTAAGCGTCACATAAAGGATGTTCATATTGTACAAACTATCTCGACTAGTAGTTCCACAGAAGCTAGAAATAAGGACTCTCGCATTTATAGCGATCAGGCAATTTATCGACAAAGCATTACTTGTACTATCAGATTGAACATCCGCCAGTTATCCAGAAAAACCGGCAACATTATCCCGAGAGTTACTGAAGCCATACATCAACCTGTCCGCTGCAGAAGCATCACGTCCCAATACATCACCGAAGATTTACAAAGACAGTCTCGTTCGGCTGGCCAAATCTGGATTTAAGTCTAGACGTAATTTGTCAGCTCCTCGATCCAGCGGGTTCATTAGTATGCTGCCCGCTAGAAGCAGCACACAAAGAATCACGAACGGCAGGTGACTCGAGCCGGATTTAAGTTTTAAAGTTACAGATACCGTTCAATTTCTTCGAGAAATCTGAGAATCCAGTTGATCCTGGCTACGTATTGTTGTGAAAGTAATAGGTTCTTAGCTATACAGTAAACTGCATTTTTTTATTATAGCGCGCCACGAATTTAACAGTCTGTAATTCTCTATAGAGAGAAACCGATCCCAAACTATAATTATTACTTACAGTCTTACCTTATGTCTATCATATAGCATAGTATTGTTGTATCAAAAGAGTCCAACTTAAAACTACAAATCAGACGATATATATTAAAAACTGTAGGATCCAGAAAGCTGGCATGATGTAGCGGCGCCCCCCATTTGTATGCAGCTCGCTTTGTTTCTCGAGAGCTCGCCCGAACGTTCCCGCGTCTTCTCTAATAGATTTATAGACGCCGATAATCTAGTGTGAACTATTGCATTATAGTTGTGGCTAGAATTGAGATGAACATTAACACTGTGCGGAATAATCCGCTTTAAAGCTAATGCAATTTGGCACAACGCGCAATTAAAAAAAATATTATGGATGTTTTTCAATCATGAAGGAAATGTGACAGAGTCAACCACCAAAGAATGAAGTTAATTTTATACAATATTTTTAGCACATATACAATGATGAATACCTATTATAAGCAGTAGCACAGTACATTTTAGAGTACACACTTTCAAAAAGTACTTATAGGATTGGTAGACCCAAATTCGTGGTATTAATAAGTACTACATCCATCTTCATTAATTCCGTAAACACATAAAGTCAATGGCAACTGACAGGCAAGGGTTGCTAACCGATATTAGCAGTATGTAGCACTTTGTACTCGTTTCCACTTTGGTAGTTTTACCCTGCCATCGGTTCACATTTTACATAACAGCATCGCAGTATTACACTAATATTATTAATTTATATTAATACTAGCGGCCGCTCGCGGTTTCACCCGCGTGGTTCCCGTTTCTGTGGGAATATCGGTATAAAAAGTATTCTATGTGTTAATCCAGGTTATAAACTATCTGTGTGCCAAATTTCATTCAAATCCATTCA
This sequence comes from Scoparia ambigualis, assembly GCA_963921215.1. Classification (NCBI taxonomy): domain Eukaryota; kingdom Metazoa; phylum Arthropoda; class Insecta; order Lepidoptera; family Crambidae; genus Scoparia; species Scoparia ambigualis. The sequence continues at coordinate 39,032,015 of OY992505.1, read as the reverse complement.
GAAGTTTTTACGTTAAAGAGTAACTAACATCCATCCATACTTACAAACTTTCGCGTTTATAATATTAGTAGGATAAATATCATCAGTTATCATTATTACTGAATGAGCATTTAGATGACATTTGTTCGTGTTATATGTTTAAAATGATTATACATGGACACGTGGTTTGTCCCAGTTCAAAGGTTAAAAGAGTTGCGCAAACCATCTCATTAGGGATGAGCTTAATTAAGTCTCGTGATGGCAGAATACGTGCAATGAAATAAAGCGGAGCAGTACAAACATAAAATACAGAGCAACTCGTAAATTCAGTAGTTCAGACATTTTAGCCATTTTCATTACGTTCTCGGTGTCTCAGTCAACAATAAACAATACGTTTAGCGTTGTCGGTAACTCACTTAAATTATAATGACATTATAAGTAGGCACAGTATAATTTTAATGTGTCAGGATCAGAATCGCTAGCAAATGGATAGCAGTTGGCTCTGTGTGTGTGTGTGTGTGTGTGTGTGGGGGGGGGGGGGGGGGGGGGTGTGCACCCCCGAAACCGGGTAAATTTGTTTGCGGCCACCCTTAAGCAATCTACATACCATCAGAGCTTCCAATTCCTTCCAAAGCTGCTATTTAAAATAATTCACAATCGTTTCTCAGTGGTTTGGCAGTGCATATTCCTGAAATTTATCCATAGTCCAAATGTCTAAAAGGAGCCATTTAGAAACTACACGTTTTAAAAGAATGATCATAATTTGAGGTTTATTTAACGTAGATACGTCAACATCGAATCATGGGGGAATAATTGAATTCGGCCTACGCGTCGCCCGCGCGGCTTAACTACACAGCTCCCATAGCTTCCGACCACAATGCTCATTGATTGCCACAACCACCTCTGTATTGGTTCCTGTATTAATAGCACGCATTGTCGATACCGTCTCACTTTCGATACCGTTCAACCCTATTCCGACGCAGAAGGTCTCAAAATGACGTTGAGACGAAGCGGTGTTTCGAACACGTTACAACGGGGTTACACGTGCAGCCGAAGTTGGACCCTGCTCGCGACAGTTTTAGTTATGGAAATTACTTACGACAGTTTACCGATATATTATAGTAATAATTCCCGAATTAACAAGATTGTTTCTACGGGAAGGACTAGGGCAACTTACTTTAATTACCTTTTTGATACAAAAACGCTAAAAGAGACAAATACTACATCATCATCAATAGAAGTTCTGCCCAGCCTTAAAACCAAGCTTCCGTGGGTCAATGCCGAATACCGATGCAGTTATTCCTTAATTGATATTTACCAAACTAAAGTTTGGATGCTTAATTATTTCTCAATGGTGAAATTGTACCCAAATATAATGCTCATCCAAACATTCCTGATTACACACGGCTAACTCCATTCCACGCAAATTGCGAAGCAAAACTAAATTAGAACTGACGAATGTGCGGCCGAGTAAAGCGAATGCGGCGCGCGGTGCTGCAGTGGGAAAGCCGGCTAATAAACGTATAACAGCTTCATATTCTTTGCGACATTCATGTTGGATTTTGCCTTTGCACTTTATTTATTCATAAATATTGCATACATAATGTGATATCACAACTAACTACACAAAATATTATAATACTCAGTGCTAACAACAATCAAGGAACAAAATCTTGGCAAATCTAGTTTTTGGTTTAAGTCTCAAGTAGGGTTCTCCGCTAAGATAATTAATTCCAAATTAAATCAGGGCAGGCGACGCGGAGATTTACTTCTTTAATTTATTTTTATAAACACATAATCCACTCTAAAATGCCTAGGAGAGGAGTCACCGGAATCCGTTGACGTGGGTATAATGTGCATGTTGCCGGCTGATTTTCCAAGAAATATAAAATTAGCGCAACAAGTGTGTATAATTTATTATGTATTCAAGTTTAACGCAATAAGTCCCGCATATTTTGTTTTATCACCACAGCTAAGATTGGCTAGAAGAGATCTCTTCTTGACCTCACCTCACCTTTATATGTTCCTGTGTAACGTGTCTTTATGTAATTTATTTGTGCAACAAAGTATTATTAAAATAACTTATTAACACAAATAAGTACTTGCACCTATTATTACACTTGTCAAAGGAAGCCTTAAAGTATTATCGTATAGAGTACAATAAAATTGTTGTTGTTATGTACATATCAAACTTTTTACAATAAATTGATAAATAATCGCCGGATCTGCATCGGTAGCATTTTTTCCAAATCTCAATTCTTAACCCATTCGAACTGGAACTAAGTAATAGCACTGCCGGCATGCATGTGTAAAGGCTCCTCTCACAAGTAAGTACTTACTTATTTTCGGCGGCGGTTTCAGTTTCAGTGCGGCAGCTCGCTAGAACAATGTCCGAAACGTGCCCAACTACTAGAGATTTTGTGTTTTAAAAATGCAGGGCCGGGTTAATAGTTACGTGACTTGGTCGCCGTGCATTATTCAGGGCAACAGCACTCCGCACGCGCTGATGCTCGCCACCCGATGTGCTATAATTGGCTGCTTTCGAAAACAAAATGGCGATCAAAACTATAAGCAACATAATTCGATGCGAAAATGTTTCAACTGTGCTTTGTTTTTCTGTCTGTCGCTAGCCTCTTATTAGTGCAGCTCGCTAATGCGGTTAAGTGAGGACGTGCGCTATTTTTTATTCTTAACGTGAAGGAAATGGTCACAGTACTTATACTCGTATACTTATCTACATCTTAGATGTGAGAAGCTTAAGATCTAAGATAGTAGTAAGGCAAGACGATCGAAGTCTTGTACTCAGCAGTTCGGCCTGATGTTCATCGGCTTTACTTAATATCTATCAGAGAGGTACCTTTGGTCCCGGGAGGAATAAGCAGCGTAGAATCCGCCCCCGCCCTGATGCTGCACTGAGCAGTAGGAACTGTCATAATGTATTGCAGCGCGGCGCCGGCGCCCATTCCCCAAAACAAATTGGACAGTTGGCTGCAGCCCGCGCGCTGGAAGTCCAACAGTAATTGAAATTGGACCGCAGCCTCCATCCGTTGTAATGGAATTTTAAAAACGTGTTGGGAAATGGCAGTCTTATATTCAGAAATTGCTTAGCTTACCTGCTGATGGAAAGAACCTGTTGTTTAGAAATGCTTGTTTAGGCTAGTGGTTAGATCACAGGTATCAGACTCGGACCCAGATTAGATTCGAAGGGACATTATTTTGAATTTTAGGTATCAACTAAACACAGATTCAAATTAGAGTTTGACACCAGTGATCTTGAAACAATCATAACCTATGTTTTAAGTCCACCTTGGTAGCTACCACCATATTATTTAAGTTTGTCGCAGTAACATTAATGACTAGCATTTTTGTTTACCGAGAATTCAAAAATAAGATAACTAGTTCTTCAGGAGTTAAGGATTTTATGTCTACACTTATCAAACTTACTAATAATAACTAATACTGGGGGTAGCGATGCGCATTTGTCTGGCACAGACTATAGCTCGTTAGATTAGTTGTTAAGTCTTAACTATAAGTTAGTTAAATGTTTTTTTTTTTATTATTATTAGTATTGACGTCAATAAGTGCCAGTAAAGGTTTACATTGAATAAATAATTTGACTTTGACTTTGAATAAAAAAAATTAAAATGAATAACTGCTGAAAAAATTGGCATGTTTGAGTTGTCAAACGTGGTAAAATACCGTTTTTTCATAAAAATAATTATAGTGACCATGAAAGTTTAAAATGTTATTTTGCTGAAGAAAATAGCAAGCGTACTTATCTCTGAACTCTCGGAAAGCTAAAATGCTAGTCATTAATGTTTTAATTAGTAATTCTACCATACGAACGAACGAGTGCAGAGTTTATCCTTATTTTAACCTAAAACATTGTGGTAAATGACAAGGCAAAGATAATGAACGGTTACGGCCTAATAAACAAAAACAATTTACAAATTACCAACATAGAAAATCTGTTTCAAATTCTATCGAAACCTAACCTAACCTAATTGAAATAAACGAAAAAAGCTTTTAAAATGCTTATGCTAAATGTTGCTTGTTATTACAAATTGGTAGCATACCAATTTGTAATAACAAGCAACAACGCAAATAGATACCATTACAATTGAGCAATTTCTATTCGATTCCTGTCCGGCGCGCGCCGTTGTGTCGTTATAATTAATACAAAATTGAATGGAATCGAAAACACGTACACACGAAACATTTGTTTGTGATCACGGCGGACTAATAATTTCCGTTGACTGCCGCTGCGGTTGCGGGTCGGCCAGTGTACACTCGGCCTCGGAAGTTGCTTAGCACTTTAGTACCATGCCTTACTAACTACTGCTCATACATAATGGTTAAACGAGCGCGATTATTCCGTATAAGCTGAAGTGTAAAGCTACTTCTATGGCCGACTGTACCACGTTAATAGTAGTAAAAGTTCTATGGCTAATACAAAATAAGTGATTATTTATTTATTTATTTTATTTAGGACTTCTAACAAGACTTGTATCAATACATAAAAAAATAACAATTATTCATAATTCATTGATACACATAATCACGACTGTCATCCCCGAACGGTTAGTCCGAGACTAGAAAATTAGGACCGCAGAAGCAGTCCTCTACCATAGTCCACATTTCACCAGATAGCGACTGCACATGTGCTCAGTGTGACAGGTGGTGAGGTTATCGCCGCTCTATGCGGTTCTCTATGTGCAGTCTTTAGTTGCCTTTCACGACACCCAAGGGAAGAGAGGTTATCCCAAACTTATAACTAAACTCAAATCTTACTTAAAGGCAGCCACAGCATGTACCGATCTAATCTGATTTTGCTTTCAGATTGTATGGCACATTTACAAAGTTAGGGATTTGTGTTAGAAGTGTGTAAATGTAGGTAAGAAAACGTCGATGAATCGAACGAAGTCGAAGATGTCGAGCTACGTAGAGCGTGGCCGTAACTCGAATGGGTAATGTACAGTGCGAAAACGCACACCAGTCATTAAAAAGTTTTTACTAAGTTCAAACCACCATCTTTACTAATGAGGAATAAAGGACTCGCCGGCATGTGAATGTGGAGCTCCGGACCAGACATTGCGTCACATTGCAGAGGACTGCCCACTGTACTGTCTCCCTGGTGGCCTGAGATAACTCCACCAACTGACGCCTGCAGCCAAAGAATGGCTGTTAAACTTGAAAATTAAGGTTTAGGACGCCGCAGTTTTGCCATTCGATAATGACAAAGTATATGTTTCCTTTGAAAAACTCTCCCGCTAATATTTTTTACGCACAACTGAGTAAACACCAAAGTCATCGTCAAATCACCTGCGCCGGTGTGTATCGATGCTCGTAAGTTCCATGCTTCGCTACATTATTAATACACCCGAAGATCCGAAGCCTCGTTACAAGGATGCGATGACTCAGCGCTCCCTGTGGTTCACGAAAACCTTTAGTTTAGCTAAAAGGGACTCAATTGTATACAACACTAGCTAGGTACTTTGTCCGCGTATCCTCTGATCCTGAGTGGATATTTTTTTTAAATCCTTGCTTAGCGAACACGCTTTCAAACCTAGCTGACGAATTACAAGTTTGAAGGCTCAATAGTTTCTGGGTTTCTCAATAACCAGTCTTGACCAGTCTATTTATTTATTTATTTATTTTCTTTACTATTATTTTCATGTTATTATATCCTAAACAAAAAAAATGGTTTTGTTTATTCAAAGTGTATTATTCAGCCACATCTTAATAACATTTTAGGCTGAACATTCATAATTAAGTAATTCATATTAGACTTACATGATTAGATTGCTAAAGTACCTACATACCATTCAATGTTGTAGGTGATATTACTTTAATTAGATTGTTATTAGAATTAACATCACAGGAGACCGAAAAACTGGCAGCTACCTCGGACAAAGAATTAGTCTTGCTACTCAAAGGGGGAACGCTGCCAGTATCTTCGGAACCTTGCCGAAAGGGACTCCTTTTTATAATGTATTTTTGTTGTTGTTATGTAATGTTAATGTTTCTACTACTAAAATATTATAATTAATAGAATATTTACATTTGACAAAATTATAGGTAAATCTTAAATCTTAATATAATTTAAAATTAAATCTTGTAATATCCAGACGTACCGTACCATAGGTAACGGTAACGATTAAATCACTTAATAAGATGATTGCTTTTAAAATAGCGGCGGCTAGAATAATAAAATCAATTTCGCAATAATGAGCCCGCCCTAATCCGGCAGTTTTTTTATTGCGGGTCCTCGGGTTTTGCAATGCTAATGCTGGAAACGTCGTTATTTTGATTCGGCCGGTGAATAATGTATCTCATCAACATACCTTTTGAAGTATTACCTCAACATAATTATTAAAATAATATTATAAATAATTTAACGCAAATTTTAGGTCAGATAAGCGTATCTGACCTAAACTGTGCACTACCAATAATCATGCTATCGTGGCTATCTAGTCCGCGAAAAGATTATCATTATTAGAGTGCACCTAAATCGGAATGTCAAGGCGGGTTCGGATCCTGCTTGTGAAAAAAAATTCAACAATTTTCTACAATATTATTGAAACGACATAGGTATTAAGTTTAAAAAAGTTGTTGTTGTGGCACTTTTAAAATAACGACTAAAACAGGTGGAGAACTAAAGGAGATTGCGATCTCGACCTTTCGTCATCTGGGTAACTTTTCTTCTAACCGAATCTCGATAGCAACTTTATAGTAATATGTTGGTGGAAACGGAATGACTATAATTTTTCTGATCACTTAGAGAAGCTACCTATAATTATGAAATTCTAACTAATACAATACTATTTATGCTTTTAAAAGGAAATATCACTTTAACCGCAGTATGCGCAAGTCGAAATCCAAATTACAAGCTGAAAGAGTGTTTTCGATTTTTCAATTCAAAATCTTGAAGGATGAAACTTGTTGACTTATTTCAAACTTTCAGAATTATAATCCTTTTCTAATCTCAAGCTTAAAGTTTCATCTTTAATCAAATTAAATAAAGTCAGTGTTAATTGCTTACTTTGTCATAATATAGATGAAACGAGTTATTTTTCTAAAGTACCTACCTACGTCAAGAAAGCATCAAGTCTCGACTTGAAAATTAAACAAATCGTAGTCTCTACAAACAGACTTAATGAAAGACAATCAAAGAGCTACTAAACCTTGGGGGTGATCCTTTTTAAACAGCAATAATGTTCGCAAAAATTGTGGAGTGCCCTCCGCGGGCGCTAGGGCTGCCACCTGCCACCTATTTCAGAAACTAAGTAATAAGTGTCTTGATTGAAAAAGACAGTGTCGAAAAAATTTCGGCGGGCTGGATAAGTTCCAGTTGGCGACTGGATGGGAGGATCCGGTGGACATTCTTGGGAGGGTTCGGGCGTCCCCGCAGTCTCCAGATCGAGTTTCCCACGTGACGGTTTAGTCGGAGTACACCGGCTGAGATATTGAGCAGCGAATGCTGAGCAGTATCTCAGCTGTATTTCACATCCTCAGCTCCACTCGCGAGAGAGGCTACTACTTCAGAGAGGTATCTGTCTAGTGCAAGGGTCGGCGGAGAGGAAGTCCGTTCCTTAAGAGAGGCCATGGTTGAGCGGACAAACTTGACTTTGAGTCTTGTCTCCATTGTGAGACAACAATTTTGTCAGTTTTAACGCCACCAAAACGCAGGCGGGTTAGTTCTCGACGAAAAGGAGTCATTTTAACCTGGCTCCTATTTTCCGGGATGTAGATGTACCAATTACCGACAACCTCGATCTCCTCGACATGAAGTTGACCTCCAATCTCAACTTCAGCAACAACATCGAAATCAAGGCTCGAAGTGCGGCCAAAAAGCTGGGTGTTCTAAATAAAATTAAGCGATATTTTACGCCGGGACAGCTTCTAACTCTATATAAAGCACAAGTCCGGGCGTGCATGGAGTAATTGCTGCCACCTTTGGAACAGCTCAGCAAAATATTATCAACTTGCCGCGCTCGATTCGGTGGAACGCAGAGCCAGGAAACTTATAAGTGACGATAAGCTTGTGAAGACCAAGCTTCACAGTCTCGCTCACCGTCGCTCAGTTGCTTGCTTGTCGGTAAACAGCTTGTACTTCAAAGAGTGTGCTGTTGAGCTACACGAGCTTATTCCACCGTCCCCTTTCTACCATCGGGAGTCCAGACATACGGCAGGTTACCACCCTTACTTGTTTGATATTCTACTCATACTCACTAAGCGCTATTCGTCTTCATTCATAGTACGTACAGCCTAGGTATGGAATATCCTGCCGGCGACTGTGTTCCCGAGTGCATGACATAGCCCCAACATCTTTAAAGCCCGAGTGAATAGGCTTGCTTCTGGGCAAGCTCGCTCCATCGTCGGCCACTTCTTAATCCTACTGATAAGAATGTTGTCAAGAGCAAGCCCATTTATTATAAAAAAGAAAGAGTCCTACGGTAGCTCAACTGGAAAGAGCACCTGGCCCGGATTGCCAGAAGGGTGAGGGTTCGAATCCTGCTTCCTGCTGGTGGATTTTTTTCGACACTGTCTTTTTCAATTTGTAATTTGTTCGCAACGAAATTTGCGTTAAAACTATATAAACTTAATAAGTTTCTAGATGTTACTTGGATTTGTTAATTTTCCTTATTAGTAAAGTCAGATATTTTACATGTATGTATGTAGAATATCTTACTTTATGCGGAAGCGGAAACGGGCGTGTAACATCACGCCCGTTTCCGGAAGCTGTGGAATACGTGTTTTGCTTTATTTACTTTGCTCTAGTCAAAGTTAGTCAAAAATCTTTTAATTCAAATAAACTGGTTTAAAAATGCTTCGAAATAGTCAAAACTTTTTTGCCTGCTATGACATCTACCAGAATATCTTAAAAGTATCCGAAAATCGGAAATGAATTAATATAGGTAGGATGTCATCTGTTTTAAAACCCCAATTGATAAACAAATATCGTCTCGATAGCACATCGTCGCGACAAAGCAAGGCATTGTACGGATGGTATTGGAACTTTCTTGTGTTACATTTTCTTAAAGATACGTCATTTACTATGAGAACTTATACTTCGACATAAACATAATATGTAAAAATGTTCATACGTGAAAACTGCTAAAGATTTGCAAGGTTTCCTTTCCTCGTCTTATATCAGTGAGCGCTCAGTTGGCAGCCCTAGCGAAGCGGCGCCTAAGAGCCGTCGTAAACTGCTAATGAATTTTGATAACAGCGTAATTAAATTTTATTTTAACTCCACAACCAACGTTTCATGAGCTCGAAAAAATAAATTGGTTTTTTATTCAATTTGAAATTGCGTTTGGCGCACACTGCGCTGTCCCGTTGCAGATGAATAACGATTTTTCGTTAAAACTGACGTTGTCGCTTTGTTTGTTAAAAATAGCATGTTGTTGAAAAGGTTTCGTGTCAGTGGCCGTAAATAAAGTTTTGCAGTATGCAATCTCTTCATCATACACGTTTAGTTTAAAAGTTGTTCTTTGTTTGTAATACTATAGGCAGATGTATTTAATTATCTAGTAAAAAATATGTTATATATCTGTATATTATTATTTTACTTTAAATATGTAAATGTATTCGCACATAAATGTTATAACAATAGTTCGTTTCTTGCCAGAATCATAATTAGGTGTAAGTGAATCTTGAGTTGTTAATATTATATTAACAATTATCATAATTATAATTAAACAATTAACATTGTAAAACAATCTGTCAAAATAGAGACTGATATGTGAACAACCCGCTGCAACTGCAACTATACAAGGTACAGTGCGCAGTGCATTACTGCTGCGATCTCGTTAACAATAATGGGCTGAGTGTACACCGCCAGCTCTGCCCGCCCGCCGGTTAATCCACGCACTGGCACCGCTAAGCCATTCTATAGGTTCGTTCATACACGTATGAAGGTGGTACGGTCTCGATCTTGAATAGGTAATTAATGTGTCGCTTGTTTTCGTTTCAGATTATTTTTTTATTGGTGTTGTTGACATTGCCAATTTTGATGTGTTTTTCATAATTAGCAGAGTGGTGCTAACTTAATGATAATGGAAACACGACATTTGTTTTATCGTTTTTTAAGCATTTCTAAGAGATTTATTGAAAGTTTTTTTATAAAACATTTGTATTGTATTGTATTTGTATTTTTTAATGTTAATTTTCTCTTTGATCGCCAATACGGCTTTCGCCCAAAGGCGAATACTCTTGCTGCAACAGTAGACTTAATTACTACCTTAAAGAATAATATTGATGCAAAAAAATTGGCCTTGGAATATTTATTGATCTGAAAAAGGCATTCGACACAGTGAGTCATAGTATTCTTCTAAAAAAGTTAACTAGTATTGGCGTATCAGGAGCAGCTTACAAAATTTTGGAATCCTACCTAACAAATCGATTGCAAATTGTGAAACATGATAAATATCAAAGTACTCCTAATCCATGTTTGTGGCATTCCTCAGGGTTCAATTCTTGGCCCGTTGCTATTTTTAATTTATATAAACAACATTAATCAGCTCTCGCTAAACGGGGAAGTCACCTTGTACGCGGATGACACGTGCATCTTTTACTTTGGTCAAACACTAAAAGAAATCACTAACCAAGCACAGGAAGACCTAGACATGCTAAACAAATGGTTTCAGTATAACTTACTCACGGTTAACGCAACAAAAACTTGTTACATGTTAATTAAAGCAAAGAATAAAAGAATACTAGATTATCCAGTCCTAACTATAAATAATATTGCACTAAAACAATCATCGGAGGAAAAATATCTTGGTCTGATACTTGACAGTGGTCTAACATGGAAAGATCACATTAACAAAGTGAAGAATACACTGTCATCACTCCTGGGCTCCATACGCAGGATGATTAGATGCCTGCCACGAAAAGTTTGTTACACGGTTTACTTCTCTCTAGTTAAATCACACCTGGATTATCTAATAGAAGTATGGGGTAGTGCAGCAAAATCAAATTTAAAAGAACTCCAAGTAATCCAAAATAAAATAATTAAAGTATTGTTCAAATACGATTTTCTTACGTCGACAAACACAATTTATTCTGAAACGAACCTTATGACCTTATACCAACTTTACCATTATAACACTTGCATTTTGATAAAAAAAGATTTTATTAAAACAGATACACACCCAATTGTCATTTCAAACTAATAGAGCTAAAGGTAAACGATTGCTTAGCCGAGCTGAAAACTTGCATTTGCCTGTACCCCGAACTAACTACGGCAAGAAAAACATTAGCTTTGAAGGGGCACATATTTATAATTGCTTGCCAAAAGATATTAAGGACACAGTCAGCCTAGCTATATTTAAGAAAAGAATAAAAACCTACATAACTAGCAATATTAACCAATAAAAGTTATTATTTAGCTCCATAAATTAAGTTAAGTTATGGTGCATTTGATTGTTTCTTTATTTATCTTCTACTAAAATCAAAAAAGCAGTCGTCTGAGGTTCCTGATTATGTGTACTTTAATGAAAGAACCGCAAACGATGGTCCAAGTGTTTGTAACTTTTTTAACAATTTTTTTCAATCAGTTTTTGAATCAGATGTTGCATTCTCTAAGAGTGGTGATATCTCGCTTTGCGGTTTTGAAATATCTGACATTCGGTTTTCTGTGGAAGTGGTTGAGAGATATTTATGCTCGCTGGATACTACAAAGGGAAGTGGAATCGATGGAATACCTCCAATATTTTTAAAAAATTGCAGAAAATCCTTGGCTTTACCCCTATGGTTAATCATTGAAAAAAGGTTCTGTCCCCATAGTTTGGAAGAAAAGTTTGATAACTCCAATATTTAAGAATGGTGATATTCACGACGTTCAAAACTAAAGAGGTATTTCCAAACTTTCATGTATACCAAAGCTATTTGAGAAAATTGTTTGTGACCGCTTATCGAGTGCCTTTCGCCCCCTGATAATACCTAACCAACATGGTTTTATCAGTAAAAGATCCACTGAGACCAACTTGTGCGAATTTATAGATGACGTGCTGGAATCGATGGATAAGGGCTACCAGGTGGATGCCGTGTACACTGACTATTCCAAAGCTTTTGACAAAATTTCACACTCAATCCTAATACAGAAACTGGAACCAGTGGGTGTGCACGGCTCCCTCCTTAGGTGGCTAATTTCGTATATATATAGATATATACCATACCATATAGATATAAACCAATGTTTTCTTTCATCAAAGGCCTTGCTTTACGCAGATGACACAAAAATTTATAAAGTCATAAAAACTGTAGATGATTGTCATAGTTTGCAAAAAGACTTGGACAGATTATATGAATATTGTAATAATAATAAACTCTTTTTAAATATCAGAAAATGTTGTATAATATCGTTTACAAGAAAGAAAAATAAAATAAATTATAATTATACACTAAATAGAGAAACACTACTAAGGGTTACCGAGATGAGAAACTTGGGTGTGACACTTGACACAGAATTATCATTTCAGCCACATATTCAAAAAGTTACAGCAAAAGCGTATCGAATGCTTGGCTTTATTTTTAGACAAAGTAGTAATTTTAAAAATCATACCACAGTATGTTTGCTATACAACGCTTTTATACGATCATCCCTTGAATATGCCTCCGTTGTATGGAATCCCCAGTATAATGTACATATTAATGCACTCCAACGTATACAAAATAAATTCATAAAAAGATTGCAATATAAATTTAAAAAACCTTTTAATGATTTGGTGCTGCCTCTAGAGTGTCGTAGATTGGTTCGCGATCAAGTCTTTCTATACAAAATTGTGAATAACCTTATTGACTCCCCTTACCTTTTAGGTAAAATCTCTTTTTATTTTAAAAGAAAACACTTACGTTCGCCTAAAGTTTTTGAGGTACCATCTTTTAAGACTAATTATGCAAAAAATAGATTCCTTGTTCGTGCACCTAGTAATTTTAATAATAGATTTAAGGAAATAGATTTATTTTTCGAAAAAATTGGCTCTTTCAAAAGAAGCATTGTTAAGGGGTGTCTGTCATCTGCTAGTGACTGAGAGAAGTACTGAGAGACTATGAGAGAGGTTATTGTCGTTATACTTGCTTGTAGTTAATATTTCTAATATTTCTCATAGCAAAATAAAAATGTTATGATAAAGTAAATATGTAACTTGTAGAGGTCTTCATTGTTGAGGAGTAATTGTTAAGCTAATTTGTGTTGTTTACATTTGTGGAAACTTTTTTGGCTAACGAAATGTTTATTAACTTTTGTTTTACAAGTGTATAATATGCTGTATGTTTTCCTTAAATAAATAAATAAATAAAAAAAAATAAAAAAATACAGATCATGTACAAAAAAAACAATGACATGTCAACAATATAAACTAAGTTAAAATATAATTTGTGTATGTATAGAAATAGTGTTTGGTTATTTGATTATATAAGTACATTTTTGCACGCCGTTACATAGAACATTACTAGATTAAGTGCATGTTTTAGCTCAGTAAGTGAAATGTAAATTTCTTATGAGTTAAATAAATTCTTTATCCTCATTTGTATTCTTTATGGATGTTTTAAGGTGGTGGTTTATACCAATCAATAGGTAATCAATGATTCTTCGTAGGTTCTGGCGTAACCCGATCCTCATCAGCTGAAGGATGTCTATCATTAGACGAGAGCCGATAACAACAATCAAATACTATGAATAAAAAAATTTTAGTTGAAATTTTTTTCTTATCTGACGTGATGGTAAGTGACGATAAGGTTGAAGGTGAAAGTGCGCTTTACCCTCAACCATTGAGGAACTGGCTACCTCATCTCTAAACTGTCGGAACACAACAATGTCATTAACAGTATTGGTATGGCGAATGACTTTAGATAAGATGATGGTAGCTAGCTAGGCGTACTTAACAAGCCTTATCCAAACAAACCAAAGATGTACTCCCCGCTGGGATTCAAACTTGGGTCTAGGACCGATGGCTGAGCTACTGGGACTCAGAGGCGGTTACATACAATGGGTGTACATAAAGTACAAGTCATTCACCGACTCACACCGCTGAACAGAACGGTGCCGGCATTTAAACCTCAACATCCAATTTGAAACCGAATTGGCATCCCCAATTATTAAAATCCAAACTTACCCTCCGCCAACATCTTCCGAACCGTTTGCATCCAATTCCTAAGTCCGCCGAATGGGCCGGCGGCCTTCCGTAATCCTAGCCGCAGTTACACTTCTCTAATTACGCGGGTTTCTATTTAATTGCCGCCTAGGGGCACACTAATTCTCGAACCCGCTCCCATTCACTTGTTCCCATTCATTCGTTCCCGCCGAGCTTTTTGAAAGGAGAAATGAGTTGCCTTATTCCACTCGCCACTCCATCTAGCGCCCGTAATGGATTTTAGTGAATACCCCGGAATTGCCGTTAAGCAGTGTCGGTAATATTATAATCTTTGTATACGTAGAAGTGTTTAGTTATTATTTCTGTTTGCTTTCAATATATTTTCAATAACTATAAACGATTTACGAAACTGTTACTCTCGAATATAGATCATAATAGGATCTATATTTGTGAGTAAATATTATTATTATTAATTTCGGCGATGGCCAACAATTCAAACGAAACATCCTAATAATTATTTGTTTGCATAAAATCACAATGTTAACATTTTGTTTACACCTTATATCCTTATCTTTTTCTTTATCTTATCCGTATTTTTCTATCATTTATATTCTTTTCTATATTTTAATAGCCCGCCATTTTCCTCTGTCAATGGTTGGCGTCACTTTTTTCCGGGAGCGGAAACGGAAAAAGCACATTATACGACAAAATATATTTTGTTATAGAAGCAAGAAATCAGGCTTGCACGTAATGTTAACTGTTCTAAAAGCAATTGATACGATTGTGGTAGATAAGATAGATGGTAGTTAGCCAGCAAGTCGTGCAACCAACTAACTTCCCGCTGCCTGGTAATCGAACCTAGAACATCTGGTTCTCAGACCGGTGCCGTTAGTCTAAAGCACTAGACCAAATAGGCAATTTAAGCCCATTAAGAGTAGCCAGAAAAATTCAATTTAATACGAACTATAGTGTCAATATATTTGAATCTTGCATAAAAATCTCATCGATTAGGCTTAGGAGTGGTATTGATGATTTACATTTTTTTTATATAGTCGAAAGAGGCAAATGAGCAGGCGGGTCACCTGATGGAGAGTAATCACCGCCGCCCATGGGCCAAAGCAAAACCAGAGGAATCGCAGACGCGTTGCCGGCCTTTAAGGAAGGAATAGGGTTAATGAAGGAATAGGAATTGTGAGGAGGTGAGGAGGGGGGGGGGGGGGGGGCCTCCGGAGCCCTCTCTGACCGGACGAAATACAACAGCACCAAGTGCCGTTATTTCACGCCGGATATTCGTGAGAGGGTGGTATTACGCCGGGCGAGCCGGCCCAATGCGTGCTGCAACGCAGCGTGGCTCTACTACTCAGTCAGTGTCACTCATTTAGCACCACCCAGTGGTCGCGTGTAGGGTCTCAAGGGTAAACCTACGGACGCGAGTAACTTTAACCCTCTAACATTCAGAGATTCAAGAAGTTTTAAAAGTGGTTGAGAACTTGAATATGTTTGTAAATATCACACAAACTGCCACCATGCGAGTGTTATACAGCGAGCCAGTGCTAGGGGATTTAAATCAATATCTGAAGTGGTAGCGGTGGGTCACGGCCCACGGCGGGCTTCTCGTGCCCAATGCTATATCGATTGAGCCGATAACACGTAGTTACTCGTATGTGCTAAGAATAGGTGGCAGCACACACAAACAGTTGTAGGTTTAAAGATATTTATTCTTAACTAATTTAACTCAACTAATTCTTGAGTGACAACCACTTTAATGTATTATGTATAAAAAATACACAATACACTAAAGGATATTGCCTACAGAATGTGCTAATTTGTTACGCGATTACATGTACTTTACTAGATTATAAAAATCCCGAAAATAGGCCAAATAAAAGTCTAAAACGGATGATTTCTTACATTTAAAAAAAAAATCCTGCATAACCTGGACCTGCTAATTCATTAAATCCTATAAAGTCTATATCGGCAAAAAACCTATAAAAACCTACAAAACGCGCCTATTTTCGCCTCTTCGCTGTTATTCCGTCCCGTACCGTCGTACGTCGACAGAGCGAGGGAGAAGCGCTCGAAAGGACTCGCCTTAAATAAATTGTTACCATTTATTCGCCAGCACAAATAGCACACTACTCATTCGTTTGCATTTATAGGTAAGTACATGAATCATCTGCGATGCGATAATTTGCCATTGAACGAGTTTGCACTTTTACATGTAAGAGTATTTTGCACTACTTCAAAAGTTAATATTTACAATAGCATTCTGTTTAAATCTGGGGCTGCGATAAACCCATCTAGATTGTACCTATACGTAAATTGAGATGGTACATGTATTGGTTACATAATCTGGAATACCTTTGACAGGTCACAAGTGCATTAGCTTAAGGGTAATTCATTTGAGCGGTCGTCTGAGCGCGTCCCAACATAATATTGTGTTGGCCCCGGGGCTAGCAAATGGAGTCAAAACCCAGCACATTCTCTTTTCATTATCAAGATAGCGATGCAGTGTTATCATGCATAAGCTGTTCTTATATATTTTTTTAATAGAACTAAATATTAGTTATTTCTATAGTTTTTGATAAATTATCAATCTGCCAAGGATCATAATTTGATCACAGACCATCACCTGTTACGCTAACCCATTGTTGGTTGGTTATGACTAGCTGCATCATCATCCGCCAATAAACGTCCTACTGCTGGGCAGAGTCCTTACCGTATGGATAACAGCTCAAGGAGAGATTGGCTCATAGCTCACCACGCTGACTAATGCGATTTGGAGGGTTTTAACGACTGTTATCTTACGACAACAACCGGAACCAACGACTTTACGTGCCTTCTGAAGCACGAAGGAGCTCGAGATTCTGATGTTTTTTTTTAATTTGGTAACCTATCCAGTGGCCCTGCATTTCGAAAGTTGTTTTGAGCTCCTCACATGCATTTTCTTATTTATTTCGTTCGCGTAAGAATACCCAGCAGGTGAATTCCAGTAAATAAATACCCGAACAACATGAAGGCTTTATTGCTTTTAGTTTGACAATTGTAGCAGCAGCTCTGTTCCGGTGTATGGCCGACGAGTTTGCTCGCAGCCGCCGAACCTCCCGTGGCCGTGTCATAAACTTTCGCAATGAAGTAGGCTCCTACAATTTGTTTCTGGTGAAGTTGTGTATCCGTTGCACCGCTCTATTTTACTTTCAGTTCATAAAGAGTAAGTTTGCGTTGGAATGAAATTGCTTTTCACACCTGCCTGGGGTGCGGCTGAAGGGATAGTAGGCAGTCTGCTATTTAGTGTAGCAGCAGACTGCGCTGACTTGTTTTTTTTTCGGTTATTCTCCTAACTCTCACTTACTTTAATAATCAGCCTGTTAAATTATCCCAGCTGGACTTAGAAATGTGGAAAGGTCAGGTGAATAATAATACCTACATGGTGGGATCGGACCATAATCCACAACGCTACTCTAAACACCGAATTTATAAAATATGTATTAAGCACTATTAGGCTATCGCTTTTCATCTGATTTATCTTGCACTAAACGGAACCGCGATAAGTGGACATATCATAAAAATCTTTGGTAAAGCTTTATTAAAAATTATATGTATTTCAAATATAAAGTATGTTGAGCGCGTTCAGACCCATGTCCATCCGTGCAGTTATTGCGTCTGTAGCAGTTGCGACGCTCGCGGGCACACTCTAGGGCCGCAAGGAAAATACTAGAGAGATAGACTTTAAAAACGACAATGAACTTTTCGTTAAGGAGAAGCGACTCCAGGTATTCGTGAATTTAGATAAAACGTGATTGTTAGTAATGAAATAGTCACGAGATTATTTTAAATAAGCAAACTTTACATTTTCTTTGTGATTACATAACGTAAAACCAAATTTATTTCAAGTAAGGTTATTTTAAGTCATGCAAGTGAAGCACGAACACACAAAATAAGCAAATGATAAGAGGACGTAGTACGCAGTTCCACGCAAGAGCTCTGGTACTGCTTAAGTAGATATGTTGCGCTACAGGGGTGTGGTTCACTTACGTTCCATGTCAACTTGCGCTCACTTTGACTTTGACTTTAAGTTATCTATTTACTTATTCCAATTAGAGAAACTTACAGCATTTCATAACACATTATAGTAACAACTTATCACATTGCTGATTCACTCATTTGAACTTGTTCATGCTGTGTGGAACCTGTAAACCTGTAAGCCTTAAACACAGCGTATTATTTCTGAATCACTATTATATCTGTTTTTTTTAACACACACAACAAGTGAGTACTTCGTCCATTTTACCGTTTGTGTGAGCCCTTAAACGCCCGCAGTGGGACCGTTGACCGCGGCCCGTGACTCGTATCACCGAACAACTCAAATAAGCTTGTTTTCTCGATGAACTGCACTGCAATTTAGAAATTTGTTCAACGGTTTATAGTGATACCTGTCAGTGAAAACAAGTTTGTTTATTGCCCCCAACCTATTTAGTGTTTGCTTCGTTCATTTTAATAAGGACTCTTTGCTTTAGGTCTCACTCACGTGGCGGCATAAGTAAAAAAGTGAAGTATTGTCCCATTGGTGGTCCAAGCCATAGAGGCTAGTATGTAGTAAACAAACCAATACATGCCTGAATCTCCGGTTCTCCTTCAAGTAGATGATATACTACAAGCATTAAATAATCTACTTTGTGCAGTTAGTTTTATAATTTTAAGGGCTACTAGCTCTTTGGGTCATCATAAATACGAGTAGTAAGTACTCGTACCTACAAGATTAATAATAATAATACGCTTTACTGGGATCGCTCCTGTCCGTGATTATATCACGGACAGGACTATTGTCTATACTAATATTATAAAGAGAAAACATTTGATTGTTTGTTTCTATTGAATAGGCTCCGCAACTAATAGACCGGTTTAAAAAAAATCTTTCACCATTGGGAAGCTACACTATCTCCGGGTGACATAGGCTATATTATATTTTCAAAAAAATTAGGGATCCTTACTAAAACTCAAATAAATTTCTTGAATCGCGTGCGCTAAGAAAACTATTGGTGATAGAATAAAATAATGTACTATGGCTTTGCAGAACACACCATTATCTACAAAAAGTGTTGCAATAGCATATGTCTAACTATTTTAGTTACGTCACAATAAGTGTTCTTGGGAGGGGAGTCATTTTGAAAATTCGTCACGGGGTACGGGGTGCACGCGAACGAAGTCGCCGGCGGTATGCTAGTCACCAATAAGCATGATATCGCGGTGGTCGATCGATCTCAGCGCCGGGCAATATTGGTTGATATCACCATAGCTCATGATGAGAACCTCGTGAAAGCCGAGAAAGTCAAGCTCAGTAGGTGCCTTGACTTGGCTCACCAGGTTGCCGCCATGTAGGATGGGGATTCAACCATTACTTTACCGATAGTCGTTTCGGCAAAGTTAAACGGTATTTTAGCTAAGAGCCTCGATCAACACCCAGAGACGCTCTTGATGAAAGGGCAACCTAAGTTTTTTATAATATTTTATGTTGTATATACAACCAAACCTTTTAGAGAACAGAAATCTTTAAAAATTATTTTCAATTCTTTAGTTCGTGCCCAATTAGAATACTGTTCATCTGTATGGTCACGAATTTATAAAAAAGATACCAACAGAGTTGAGTCTGTATAAATGCAGTTCTAGAGACAATTGTGTTGTAAGTTCGGCTTAAAGCGCAAGCTTCCAGATTATCGCGATCGCCTTCAGCATTTTATATTTCATAGTTTAGAGAATAGACGCAAAATCCGGGATCTCTGTTTATTACATAAAATTGCAAATGGTACTTTGAGTGATGATTTGCTCCAGTATTTGAACATAAGCACCCCTAAACGTATGTTTCGCAACCCTCGTTTGTTCAGCGTTCCACTATCAAACAATAATATATCTCAAAACAACCCACTTTATCGTATGTGTGAAGCTTATAACAGTGTGTGCGATGAGCTCGATATTTTTCATCAGAGTGCTAATAGCTTTAGGAATAATTTGTTCAAAATTACTTTTAACTAAAACACTGAATCTGATGTTGCATGTCTATATTGTATTTTACTTTTCTGTTAATGCTATGTACAATATTTATTTTAACTAATTTACAAAGAATTTAAAAAAAAAAAATATTTAAATGTTACAGTTTGTTATCTGCTTTTGTACCTATCAAATAAATAAATAAATATGTTTTTTAAATATAAAAATATTATAAAAAAAATTCTTAAATGTTTATTATTTAATAGAGCACACACTTTATTTGCACAAAAAGAAAAAAACAATTACAAAAACAGAACAAATAATATATAAGAGAGTACAAGTAGGCCGTTTTATTGCTTAAAGACAATCTCTTCCAGGCAACCTTGGGTGTAGAGAGAGAATATTAAAGAATAAGATGGGAAGTGAGTGCATCTAAAGAAAGAAAGGATTGAAAAATAAATAGATATCTATATACTAAATACGGAATACGAAAAAATATAAGATAAGGAAAGAAATATATACTTATAGTTAGTTAGGAGCAGAAGAAAGAAAATATCTTCTAACTTGATCGCCAAACGACATAGGAGTTTGAGCTTTTCTGATACTCTCAGGAAGTGAGTTCCACAAGCGGACAGCATGGACATTGAAAGAATAGACGAGTTTTGAGGAATATTTAAGGAAAGGTTGGAAGAGGAACGCATAAAGTATAATACAAAGCTGAGGAATGGAAGGATAAGCAAAGGAATGAAAGGAAAAGCAAGGAAAGCAAATGATGTTCGCAAGCAAGCAAACGATGTTAAGTCATTTTCGAAGTAATTACATAAATTTCAATTATTTTTAACTTATACATTGTATTGTAGAGTCTTACGGCTGAAATTAATAATCAATTTATCTGTAATTTTGCCTGCTAGAAGTTATAAAATTGACATAATTTGTATAGAGCTTAAATCAAATTTCCAACTATAATAGACAAAGCAAAAAATACCTAGATTAATTATTATTAATTTGAGGCGTAATAAATACAGGATATATTTTACCGCGCTACATTTACGCTTTCAGCGGGCGAGGTCATGTCAAATTATATTATGGACGTCAGAAAGTAAACAAGACTAAATCTTATTCCCTAGGTTCAATATTCAACACTATATTTCTTTCCATAATGTTGATTCATTACTATTGGGCAGCAAAGCTTAGTAGAACAGATGAAGAGAGATTATCATGTTGTTTATTTTCCTTTTTTACTAACTGTAGAGTTTATATTTTTTTGACGTGACAACGTCTTAAATTAGGTTAGCTGGGAGACACTTATGAAAAAGTGTAACGCTCGTCGGGAACGTAACGATGAGTCACCGAACGAGAGAGAGGCCCGCCGAATGCCTTGCGTCTCTCTCCCACTAAATAGTTAAGTTTAAGTTTACATGTACAATGTTTTAGTAAAAAAAATAAAATAAAATAAAATAAAAAAAAATAAAAAAAAAAAATAAAAAAAAAAAAATAAAAAAAAAAAAAAATAAAAAAAAAAATATTAAAAAAAAAAAAAAAAAAAAACAAAATAAAAAAAAATATATTTCTATAGTTAAAATTTGTGCAATTCTTATTTTCATTCAATTCCTTGTTCCTATTGTGCAATTTAATTATATTCATATCAATAAATATTCTACCGAGAAAAAGACGTTGTCACGTAAAATCTTCGCCCGTAAAACCGACTTTACAGGCAACCAATTTTTTTTTCCATTAATTTGCATTATTTGCTTTGCTTAGCTCAACAAAACAAGTTTAGTTGAATGATTACCTGCCCAATATTTTTATAAGAAATTATAAGTACACTTAAAGAAAAAAAACCTCTAGATGTTTGGTAACCCTGCTCCAGTTTATATTGCTTTACAGTGTAGAGTAAGTTTCGGCTTGCGTTTGAACGAAATTGCTTTCGCGGTTGTCTGCGGCGACACAACTTTGACGCGCAATGTGTTTTTACCTGCGGTTGCATTTCTGTGGGATTATGCAAATTAACATCGTTTCAAATATACATTGCACCGCAGTGTAGTAAAACATTTGTCACGGACACATTTCAAATTCAATGTTAGCTTTCAAAATAACTTGTCAAATTAGTCTATCATTTATATATATTAGTTAATAATAGGTATTTGGTAGTATAGTCATTTTTTTTTATATATTGTTTGTATATCCCAACTTGAAGTGCTCAGTCTTCACATCTCCTAACTGTTAGTAAGTATTAGTAGGCTTTTACTATATCTTATCTTGCGTTAATGAAGCCTTGTATTGAATACTTGGAAAACTCTTTACTGGGTACACCGCGCCCGGGGCGGCACGGATGGTTTTGAAGAGTTCTCTCAATGGCTTTCGTCTCCTTGTCCAGGCCTAGATTCGCTTCGCCAAAGATTCGGGAGAGCACACCCACTAAAAACCCAAGTCATCCCGCCACTTGCCGCTGGGGTCTGGGACCACCAGTTAGGCCATCTCCGTGTGAACCCCAGCAGCGGCCCACCAAAGCAACCACGCCTGAGGATGTTTGGGCGTGTTCCGGACGTCCTGAGGGATAACCCTTAGCTATTTTCCGCACAGTACTTTCAGACACACCTAGAACCATTGAGATAAACTAATAGAGGAGCAAACCTCATTACCGCGCGTCCTAAAAAATGTAACCACTATTTAACCGCGACGACGTAGCTTTGAAACCAATAAACATTTTAATGTAAACATATAACTGTCTCATCTACACAAGTCGCAAGAACCATGCTGTCACTAAAATTAGACAAAGACAGATACATAGTCATGCGCTGGCGGGCCAGTGTTGCCTGCCATATGAATTTTACCCCAAAATAAGAAAAAAATAGAATTTTTTGAAAGCAATTGTTTTATAAAATACATGAATTTAAATAATACTATTATTATAAAGAGGAATAATTTGTTTGTTTGTTTGCATGTAGCCGATAAACTCGGGAACTACTGAATCGATTTTAATATTATTTTTGACCATTAATATGGCTATTCCCCACCTCTCATAATCACCTTATTGGGGAAAGTGCCGAGCGTCGCCGCCTTCTTCTCCCGTTACATCTGCGACGAATCAGGTAAGCGTGGATGGCATTCTCGTGGACCCTCTCCGTCTCCGCAGCCTCCTGTGTGAGGCGGCCGAGGTCCCCCTCTCGGAGTAGCCATCGGGTTGGATCGTCGATCTTTTGACAAGAGATTCGCAGTCACTATAACGTCAAAGGTGGAAACGTACCTCACCCAGAATCATCAACAATTGAGGAACTTGTTTTCTTCCTATTTAACTTCCGAGCGGCGACGGGCTCACCACCTGTCACGCTGAGCACATGTGCAGTCGCTATTTGGTGAAGAGTGGACTATAGCAGAGGACTGCTTTTGCTGTCCTCATTGCTTGGTCTCTGACTAACCCTTCGAGAATAATGTTGTGATTATAATGTATGTACCTATGTAACTTCCGAAGAACAGCAATGTCTTAGAGTCAAAGAGAGAGAAGAGAGAGAAAAAAAAGTCTTAGAATTTAAATGTCAAAAATAATGACAACAGGTGCGCCATAATTTTTTTGAATTTGCGGAAGTCGTCTCAATTCCCGCCTTTTACAAAACCATTAATCTCAATAATCATTTTCTAATAAGAAACAGTACTTACATTAGATAAATCCAATAAAAATAGCACACAAATCTCAGCGACTTATTCACTCCGACACAGAAATTGGCGCAATTGTCAACGTCGAATTTGACAGAATCGAGTATAGACTATGCGATATTTTGCGATCACGATGCATAAAATGTACCACAGAACCAAAATAATCGAGCTTGTTCATACTAAAGTAGTCTGTAAGATTATGAAAACACGGTACATAGTCAAGTGGGAGAGAGCGGTCTCATGCGACCGCTTGGGGTTTGACGGAATAGCGCGCTTTGTAGGTGCGGTGTCATGCGACCGCTTGGGGGCTGAGAGGTTAACTGTTACAGGCAGACAGACAGACAGGCAGGCTTAAATACAGGGGATGGTAAATGGCCAGACCGATTTAGATTAAGCTTTACCACCAATCAAGCCGAGTATCTTAATAGTTTCACTCGTTGGGAGTCAAGTCAAGGTTTTGGATCTGAGACCGGTGCTCTTCACTAGACCATAGAGACATTGCTAAGACTTGTTACAAACGTAGAGTGAGCGCTAGTCCATTCTATCTTATATTGGTTAACCATTGTTACCATTATATTAAACAAGATTGAAACTGAAACAAGATAATACTCTATATACATATTCTGCTCTCAATAATTCAACTAGCCATTTACATTGAATCTATTGACATTATGATTACGAGCGTTGCGAAATCAAATCAATTTGTAACGAAACTTTCCTGATTCGAGCCAATTGGTCCACCGTCTGAATAATAATGTCGCCATTGAGGCGCTGATTGCGTTATCTCCACTTTAACGTCTCACACTTAATTTTATTGCTGTTCTAATATAAATACCGGGGAAAGGCTGCCCGAAACTCCGAGTTTCGAGGTTCGGGACGCAATAAATGAACAGTGTCGACTTTCCGAGGAGACTGAATTCAATCTCGCGAATCTTGAATCTTTACTCACTTTAATACCTTTTGTGAACTATGGAGGTTTAGCGACTAAATGTTTAGCGTTATATAACATTGGTAACTTTCCGTTCAAGTAACTATCTACACATAATGTGTGGGTACATTATGTATCCTAGGTATGTTTTAGGGCTTTCTGCATAGACATTGTACATACATATATACATACATTTAGTCACGACTATTATCCCGAAGAGTTAGTCAGAGACTAGGCAATGAGGACGGCAAAAGCAGTCCTCTACCATAGTCCACTTTTCACCAAATACCGACTGCACATGTGCTCAGCGTGACAGGTGGTGAGCTCATCGCCGCTCTATGCTGTTGGAAGTATGTGCGTGAAGTCTTTAGTCCATTAGTCTCCTTTTACGACACCCAAGTGAAAGAGGGGGTAGTAGTATTCTTTCACTGCTACGCAACATGGTTAATTATAGGCATTGTAAAATTTGCGAATATTATTACTTACTTGAATTAGTAATTTAAATTAAAAATATTATGGAAAATATTTAGTATAAATATTGTCAATTATTATATTGCATAATATGCAATGTTTCTTATTTTTCTGAGAAAAGTCAAACGACCAATCAATCCATAACATTTTTCCTTCTACAATATTCCGTTATTCGAGCCTAAAAGTAATCCCGATAATCCTTGGCCCAACCTGACAGCTTTTGTCTCAAATACTCTATCGTCGCTTAGCTCTACACAAGTGTATTCAAGAATAAACACCTTTATAAAGCTTCTGTAGTCAGAATTGTTATTATTATGTTTAACTAAAAAAAACAATTAATTTAAGTGGTCAGACCAACACGTTGCTGAGTCTAAAGCTATACCTACTATAACTTATGCAGTGTTCACTGGATTTACATTAACTTGACTACTTGAAAGAAATATGAGGTAGAAGGCGGTCGCCATCTATTAGGCTTCTGGGCAGAATATTAGTTACAACTTGCATTACATTTTAAACAAAAACTAACAGATACCAAAAACGACTATAAACTTTAACATATAAATTTTGTATTTGTTGCAGCCACATAAATTCAGATCCGATTCAGTCCAATTTGTAATACATATAATCGCTGCGGTAAAATTAACCTCGTCGGATGGGCATAAATCTGTCACTGGGCTCTGCCTGCGGCGATAAGCCACCGCCATGCACGCGGGAATTCACAATTAGTACGTATCTAATGTTTTTTTGGGACGACTGGAAATCGAAAAGTGAAATATTGTTAACTTGGAACATGGGTGAAGAATCAGCACGTGGTCAAAAGGTCTGCTGAGTTCGTGTCAAGGAAATAATAATCTATCTCCATCATCTATCTTACTCCTGCCGCCGGCCTGCTCCTTACGAGCCAGTGCGCCCCATAAGATGCGTGACCGCTCAAGCAAACTAATTCAAAGATACCTAGTGCATAACGAGCCAAAGCATTGTATTACTTCATAGACAGCACAGCATTCCACATGTTTCAACACACCTGCAGTATTCGTTACGCCTTGGACATCAAAACTTCTAAAGACTTAAAGGTTTAGGTACTCAGTACCATTGATAAACTCTGAGTTGAGATTTTGCCTTTCTATGTGCTTATTTATTAAAACGAGTTGCGAGGACTGTTTGACATTATGCGCAAGACTTTGTACCATCTCATATTATCTCTCATCCGCACTCATCCGTACCTTGGAAATTTAATTATGTTGTAGAACGGAGCTATATGGTCAGGTTCTCAAATAAACGATACAACATGAGGTTTACCAGAAAGGATATAGAGATTAAAGGTTCAGCTAAAATGTTAAGTAAATGAACAGATTGAGAGTTGAGGATCTCGATGGCGCAGCGGTAAGGCGTCTCCCCGTGTGCTGAGGACAGACGTGGTAGTTTGTTATCTCCTGTCAATAATCGCCGGAATCAGCCTTATTGGCGACTGCCACCACCCGCCACCCGTGGCCATACGCACACCGGCGCCTCACGAGGTCACGACACGAGCCGCCTCACGAGCCGCTGCGTCCAATAAGCGCGGCGCTGGCAGCGCGCCAGCCGCCAGCGCATTCCCTTATCACGCCCGTGTGAACACACGACTAGCTAAGCCGATAGCCAACCAATACTCCACATAGGAATACTACACTGAGGTGGATTACCACCTCAATATATGAGTAGATTAAAATTTCTTCTATTAAGAAGAAATTTTAATCTACTCATATATTCGGTTTAACAGCAAATCTTATTCAATTATGCAAAAATATGTTTTCATTTTAGCCTACATTCCAGTTTTTTTATGCTATTGGTTCTTTCAATTATTTCTGATACAGCGTCAAAATCATTAGATAATTCAAACCCAAAAAGGTAAGATCACACGCGACACTCGGCTTCACGAGCATGACTGGTTTGAATCAGCGATCATACTTTGTTTCAAACATTATTATTTTAGGAAACATGAAGATCCGACCGAAACGCCACGATCGCAGGGACAATAAAAAAACATAACATACTCAAAGTAATCCCATTAATTCAAGGTTTCACGCAATAGGTAAGTACTGTATTTTCGTGAAGGTTATAAAGGCGTTAATTAAGTTAATAAAGCCAGACAGCACAGAGTGTGGAGCTCACGTTAAAACAGAAATTACAATTGAACAGCTTAATAAATAGTTAATCTGTGGTTAAATTGTTAGCTAGAAAAGCTCTAATCAGCTTCCGACGATTTTCATCACTGGTGGGCTATGTATTTTAACATAAAGCGTCTGATATTCCGATGAATTCAAAATGAAGTCGGGCACTGAAGCAAGTATCTTTAACAATAACTTCACACAAAGCCGAAATTTTTGCAATTCTTCTATGTGCTAAAAAGAATTTAGCACTCAAAGAAGTCACTTCGCCATCTAATGATGATAATGATGATGCTTTCAAATGGTGCCGTCCAACATTCTTGTCTTGGAGTAAAATAAACAACAGTTCAACAAGTACGCCATTACACGCATTACACGACCGCACCGCAACGTAACTCAAAAGCATCGGGGCGGCCTTGACGAATGCGAGCCTCACGCTGTTCCTAATTGGGAGCCACTTGAGCAAATATTACCTCCTCTAAATAAAATTAGTGAATACGAAGCGTTTCTTCGGGATAAAAATCTAATTTATATTAAAATGGAACATTCTTTGGTTTAATCGAATCTATTTTTAGTCGTCGTCGTTTTTAGTGGGTGGAGGTGAACGTGCTTATCACAAGATTACGTGAGTATTAAAGTAGTCTTTAAATATTTAGTAAAAATAAATGTCTCATAATAACAAAAATAAAGCTATACATTACAGATAGCTTCATGGAAGTAATATCATAAGGTTATCAGTAGTTTATTAGGTCTTCAAATGCCTATGACGTGATGTGTGTGGTCGCAACCAACGATTTAAAGCTTATGGACATGTATCACACAGTATTTGCTCATCAAAGCTATGGTTGCCTTTTGCCTTTTGCCTCCCTTATGCGTACCGCTAGGATAATAAAGTGTTTTCCGAGGTAATGCATGGCATGATGGCATCGACTTTTTACCATCGCACTACCTGCTATCGACAGGGAACTCATCATCTGCATACCGTAGAACCGAAATGGACGCGAACTCCTTCGTTTTTAAACTTTTGCTTGAGGTTCTATAACAAAACTAGTGCAAAAGCGCGAATGTAACTCATAATAATATTACCTACAAGTGTAGGTAACAAGCGTGCCGTAAGATTTGATGGCCACATTGAGGTACCTTTAAAAATTTGAACAATTTTGTATGTAAGTTCGTGAGGGCCAATAAGCTGATACTTCGGACAGGTGCCGCTCCACAGGTGAAGGGCAAATGTTTGCGGAGGACGGTGGCGGAGTTGGCGTGACACGTGTCAATTTATTGGAGGAACTTAACCGTTTGGCAAATTGTTTATTTTGAAATGTGAGGTCAAATCGGTCGGTTGCTTTATCAACACAAGATAACAAGTTTATTAAGGTAGGTAAAATATCTAAAACTAAAAGACAGACAAAAGTATATCTAATAAGTACATACATTTATTGACATGTAATCCACTCCTAAGTTATTAATATTGCTTTATATAAATCGGCAACCTTTAAAATCAACATTCATGATGGGCAATAAATATTATTGTACTTTACAAAATATGCATTACGTTCATCTTTGTTACCATTTTTTTCATCGTACCTACTTTACGAAAAACATTACAAGTCATTTGGATTAGTCATGCAACGTCGCCAAATATCCTATATAAAGACAGCTACGAAAGCTTTGAATAAATATTTCGATATTAAATTACGCGAAAACAGAAGAAGCACGTTCAAAGAAGATCCAAAGGTCAAGAGGGCATGATAAGTCCTATCAATCCGGTATTTGAATTTAGCGAAACATAATGTCCTTGTCAATAATGCCCTGGCACGCCCCGGCTCCGGTAACTTAATTCCTCGTAAGAAGACCCCCGTAAAAAATATCTACTCATCCTTCAAAGTTACGAGAGGCCTTAATGTTGTCATTATCGAGGGGCGCGATGAAGCCTCTCCATAAATCATATTTAGACGGTTTTTTATAAAGTAGGTATCATAGTACAGGGCACAATCGCAACGCTGGAATTCAAAAGATGGTATTGTTACATAAACGAGACGGTTCGAATTTGTATTTGATAGTATTCATTTGACTTCTATTGGTATAGCTGTGTTGAATCCATTACTTTCTGTCATGTACACTCGGGTCGAAGTTTTTCAATCTTAAGAACAAACAGATGAACTTAAACTGGAACCTTCCGTGTAATTTAAAACAAAACGATTTCAGTACCAAATTTTCATAACCCTCTCTTTCTCTTTGATCCGTCATCATAATGCTGCTAACTCGGATCCCTTCACTTTAATAAATCCATTTAAAATGCCAAAACTGTCGCCGAACACAATCTAAAGTTCTGATGCCTACCGCGCGGAATTAATCTGCAACAGAGCGGTGCCACAGCATAAACACAGCAGTGCTACTAGCTCACTTTTCGCCACACGCACAAGTAATATACCCGGTGATTATAATTCTGCGCGGAATACGACTCGATGGCGACCACTCTTATTTCCACAAACGAGCATTGTTATTGCATTGGTGTCGGTTTGGTGGGAGATCCAGTGACCCAGGGCACAAAAGAAGCCATAGGGTCGGCAACTGGTGTGGCAAGCGTCCTTGGGTCGCCGGTGGCTGTTTAACATCAGGCAGGCTGCATGCTCGCTGGTCGGCTCGGTAACATTAGTAAAAATACTTCATATTTATCTCTTATAATGTTATTGCTCAGTTTTACATAAATCAAATAAATGTCTAAATTAAATTATGTTTAGTCAAATAAACCTAACGAAGATAAGGGCTCAACAAACTGTACAGATTTACGTAAGCTATTACTCAATAGAGAGAGAAGAGAGAGAGAGAAACATTTATTGACAAACACAAAAAAGTAATAATAAAAAACATACATACAAAAAAGACAATTTTCAATCCATACTTCGCCTCAGCTTGTGTTGTTGCGAACAGAACGCTGGTATTCTGGCGGGGCCTGTCGGTGCACGGTACATGAACAACATTTAGATTTACATAAAACACATACACATTATAATACAACTATACATAGACAAAACTAACAGACAATAAAAACAACCATTGGCAGAATGTACAAGACTCCTTAACCTATATCAACTGTAGTTTGAAAAATACTGTCATTAACGTCTGTCTTGTCCATGGACCATGCCATTTGAAGTAGGTAGGTAATGAAGTTACAAACAAAACAGAAAATAAACAAGCACTCATACGCAGTTATTAGCTAATGTGTTGCCTATATAATTTAATTAACGTAATGATTACATCCTCACAATTAGTGGTCAAAAATCAATGCGTTCCATACACAAATCAAAAATAACAATTCTACATAATTGCGTAATCGTTCCTTGGTTTTAATGTTGTTAAAAACTTGGTAAAGCTAGAGAAATAAAGCAGCGACGATAATGGGTTAAGCGTGCAATAAGCGCGCCAGTTCGAATCTCCCGTGCGTTACTACTACGGTTGTACTTTGGCAAGGTCCAGGGCAATCTACTCGGTCGGCACTAAGTCGCGGATATTTACGATTGGAGTTGGGAACTATCGCAGCTCGATTTTGCGAGAGTTTCAAACACAATTTGTTAATATGGTAAACATTATAAAGGTAGCCAAATTATATTTTCACTGGACCATGTGATCTTAAAGCATAATTTTATTATGAGTACGTGAACAACGTTTGAATATTTAATACTAATCTCCAAAGCCATAAACTACTCAAACCAGCTTTTAGCTCGACACATTAATAATAATTGTTTTAGAAATTATTATTCATGGCAGGGAGAATAAATTGGGTTTCACTCGTACCTTTTAATAGCATTTATTATTGAAGACAATTTTCCCTTTATATCGCGTATGTATTTAAAAAGTAAGCAATGAGTATTTATAAAATAATTAACTAACAGCTAATGTGTCAGAAAAGTCACCAGAGCGTACACTCACTATAATTT
Source organism: Scoparia ambigualis (assembly GCA_963921215.1). NCBI lineage: Eukaryota > Metazoa > Arthropoda > Insecta > Lepidoptera > Crambidae > Scoparia > Scoparia ambigualis. The sequence continues at coordinate 39,000,811 of OY992505.1, read as the reverse complement.
TCGTTAAAGGTCAGGAGTACCACCGACGAGCATGCATGGAAAACATTATGGGAGTAAATGAAGCAAGGGAAGTGGACAGTAATTGTGGTCAGTGCCTGCCCCTGCGGGCAACAGACGCGATGTATCTTTGTATATAACACGTATGTACCTACGTATGTAATTTTGAGACGAGCATCTTGTAGACTGGATGTTCTTTAGCGATACATAAGTTGCGTATAATGCTATCATCAATAACAGAGACACTGATTCAGTGAAACTCCGCGGGTAGCACATTGTGCAGCCAGCAGGGTTAAGCCATTCAGCGGCCGCGAGACCCTTATTGATTAACGTCGGCGAATTTCAAAGGAGCAAGAGCGAATTTGGGCTAGAGCGAATTTGGGCTAAAAGCTGGATGCCTAATTAAATACGGTTACTCGTAGCGCGGGCTTCGGTGACAGTGGACTTAGATCGAGAGTGGGTTCCTCTAGTAAAAAGTTATGTATGAAATTAGTTAAGAATAAATATTTGGTCAGTGCTTTGTAATACATTATTAACGACATCTTTTTAAGTGTTTTTCTTAACTAAGTATATAGCTAGTTATTGGCTGATGAATAAAAAATAATAATATAAATACTCGTATAAAAAAACCTAAAATATATAAATAAAAACCAATTGCCTCGAATGTACGCATCCCATCTGAACGTCTGCGCCTATTTGGCTAATTCTTTTTAGTTATGTTTGTAATTGCCAGGACAAGAAAATTTATGGCGATATATATCTATAATTTATAAGAAAATATATTAAACAGAAGATTTATGGCGTACCATAACGTTGAACACGATAAACTTACAAAGTCGGCTGTTACTAAAATCATGGTGAATACTAAATAACATTTATAACATTAGCCGCGTCCACACGCACCGGCCGAGCACGGTGATCAAGCCGTTTGGCTCAGACTGCCTGCTCGCGAGCCGTGGCACCCGAGGCAAATAAGAAAGGTTGCGAGCGGTCCCCAAGAGGCAAAGTGAGCCAGTGCCACCTTCCAAATTTGCCTCGGTTGCCACGGCTCGCGAGCAGGCAGTCCGAGCCAAACGGCTTGATCGCCGTGCTCGGCCGGTGTGGACTCGGCTATTCACTTTGAATTTAAATAATTCAATTAAATAGGTAGGTATTATTTGTAGCAGCGATGGAGAAATGTTCAAGAAAACATTAAACGAGTGCACACTCGTAAGAAATAACATAAGAATTCTGCAGCACTCCACTCCAAGATAAGGTTTTAAAAGCATTCGTGAAACACTCAATTAACAGAGAAAATAACCACAGAATAGATAAATCTTCGTTAGCTGTTCTGTGATTATAAAAATATTAAAAGAATATTCCTATCTTTAATAACTACCTTTACAAAACAATGTTAAGTGTGAGTCTAATCTCTTAAAACCGTGAACGAAACAGTTTTTGCTACAAGTTTAAGGTAAAATAAATATTTTTTGCGGTGTTGTTTGTCCGCCGCCGGTTTATCATTCAGCTTTAACTTAATAAAATTGCTTCTCCACCAGCGACTACGCCGCTTCTATAATAGCATTCTCTGCGGGCCGTCGCATTTTGCTGCGCAGACGTTTTTTTCTAAAAGTTTCGGAACGGACTTTCAGACTTTAATGAAAAATATTGACAATGTAATTAAACTACGGAGAATATCTAGCAACAATTTTAATAGTTACAAATAGCTTTAAATCCAACTTTCAGTCTTTTGTCTCACTTGAACAGAAACATTTCTAGAAATAATTTGGCCGTCTGAGGCCGATAACGCCGAGTTATATTAAAGGTTCGTTGTCTTATTTATAAGAATTGAAGCTTTCTTTAACATTTGAGATTAAGTCTGTGTGGTGGCGGCTTATTATAATAATACTACCGACCCATCTCTTCTCTTGGGTGTCGTAAAAGGCGACTAACGGACTAAAGACTGCACATACATCCTGTTGAATGCAAAGTGCGGGAATAATGGTCGTGAGTGTAGTCATGTTCTGAACCCACTCTCTTGCAGTATTTATAAAGCAATAAGTATGTACAATTTTGCATTTAACGTTTACTTTTTGTATAGAGGAGGTTAATACTAATAAACATGTGTCAATTGTAGCAATGTCTTTATTTGCAGGGGCGGTGGCTTTTCTCAGCTGTAAGAGATTTGACACTCTTATAGGCTAAACTTTTACAGTTGTGTATAAAAAAACTCGAAGAGAAAACGCATTTTGTGCCTTTGAGTTTAGCGCAAACAGTATCAATCAATACTATGAGTTTAAACAATACTATTTTCATCAGTACGTTTTACTTACTCACTGGAGAGTGTCAATAAATAGAGCATTATAAATTTCCAGCTCGCAAACACTCGGCGCTTAGTAAATAATAAAAATGATACTCCAAATCGCGCAGTTGCGCTCCATTCAATACGTTTCGATCCCTCGTTACATACGCACCGTGTTTGCGATCATGTTACTAATACAAATATTAGTTTTTTTTATACCTACATTACACTGTGAACACTATTGAGTGCTACCACAGAGTAGAACCTCTTTCTGCTGTTCTGTGCTACAGTAGTGTAGATATGAATGAAACGTGTAGTTTGCATGTGATAATCAATGTTTGTGTGTCGAAATGCTATCGTTGATGGGCCCACCAGTGGGTGGTTTATAGTCCGATTATGATATATGTAGTACCTATATATTATTGCATCTTGCCCGTGGACATAAGCTTCTAGCAATACACAACTTAAAAGTATGATCTCGTTTATGGTGTTCTTCCTACTAAGGTACTACCGGGTGACAAGGCCCATTTTTTACAAATTGAAATAAAACCTATATTTTATCATTTAGAAGAAAAAGTGTGTTTACAATAAAAGCAATGATTATTTCAAAATCCAAATAAAAGTAGTTATTGAAGCTACAACGATAACAAGTTAGGTTTTTAAACCTCATCATGTTATATGTACACGTTGATTAATTGAAAAAAATGTGAAGGCTTGTAATTAGCACTATAGAAATTAAGTTGTTAATTTATAAGAATATTTGTCTGTTTTGAATATTTATGCTAAAATTAAGTAATTATTGTTTATATTCCTATTAAGGCTCAAGCAACTACTTCGTTGGGCCTTCCTAACCGTTGTGGGCTTTACAACACAAATTGAATATTTACAAAATATAGAGCTATAAAATCACACATGTTTATGTAAATATCAAAAGAGTAATGATCAAATAAACACACTAAATAAAAATTTACTAACAAATCGTAGTATAAACAAGTAAAATCTGACGTTTTTAGGAGCCAAAATTAGTAATATGAGCGGCTGCGACCGATGTCGGCGAACTACCGGGTGTCACGGACAAGATGGTTGCCGCTCTCTGTCCGCTGCTGCGTTTCGGCGTTCATATTGATGTGTTTCATGCATGCTACGAAGTTGGCACGGATCAAATGTAATAAACATAGTTTTCTGCGCTTGGGCCTTGGAAAACTGTGGCCTTATCACCCGGTAGTATCTTACTACCCATTTGCTATTGTTTCCCTTAAATATTAGTTTCGCTGTCCCTGTATCGCAGTAACTCAATAAGGGCGGGTAGATCGACGCGGCTCTTAATCGGAGCCTGATAGTCTGTTCCGTGGAGCGTGTTGAGCGCCGGCGTGTGAGTGAGCACCACGTGAACACGCACTGATCAGCGCGGGGAGAGATTGTGGGCGGGTAACGCTTTAAAATTACGTTACAGGACACTTTTTTTTTCTATTACAGATAAACGCTTGGCCTTTACCTCACCTGATGGTAAGTTACGATAAGGCCGAAGGTGGATTAGCGCGCTTCACCTGGAATCCTCAACCACTGAGGAGCTGGCTATCTTATCACTAAACTGTCGGAACACAACAAACTTAACAAATTAACAAATAATCTCATAAATGCTCCTAAACTAATACATAATATACCTTTTCACGTTCCCCGGTCGATTGGAAGATTTTGTCGAAAAAATGTTCTTTTCTCATATCCGGTTGCAAAAACTTGTTAAGGAAGCAACACTTTCATTAGACGTTCTTGTAAAACTTATGACGGCTGCAAGAGAACATTTAAGAAAGAATCTCTTAAAAAAATTATCCAATGTGTCATGAAATGTGCTGTTGCATCCCACTTATGTATTCATATTACTTTGTAATTACCATAACATATTGTATTAAAAAAGAAAACTTAACATAGTAAGTATGTAGGTATAAAATACTAAACTATTTATCTCTTAAATGTACTTACCACTTTATGGAACAATAGGTTTTTAATTATTTTTGGTTTGTATACGATGTGATTTTAAGTAACTGATTGTTTTTTAATAAATAAATAAAAAATAAATAAAACACAACAATGCGATAAGTGCTTAGTCAAAGTGTGAAAAGAAAGTCTTGCCAAGCCCCACTGAGAAAAGATACTCGTACGTATAATAACTGTTTGTCCGATGCTTTATGAAGGACCCGCGGTAACAATTCGCACTTGTAGTAGCCGACATTTTATTAACATACCCCTCTCCCGACGCCGTTTAAAAGACGTCTTAGACGACACCGATGATCTGACCACGGTAGCGAAAGCAAGCAAGCTTACTCAAAAAAAAAAGGAAGTTGTATAATAGTTCTCTTTATTTCATCTACAAGAGTTACAAGCGGACTTTGGTTTGTAGCAATGAAACCACAACAGAAACAGTTTTACATAAACTCGGCCGACATTATAAACTGCGGAGTTGCAAGCTGCCGGCCCGACCGGCGAGTTTATAACATTATTAACTTTATTTTCTTCCGATGAGCTATCCTTCAGCATTGGAACAAAATTTGACAGTTTCTCTTGCACTTTTATGAGCGGTACGTTTAAAAAAGCACATACACTTTTGTTTTGTTAAGAGACCCGAGTGAAGTGAATTTCTGTAATGTTACTGCTGAGAATAAAGAAACTACTTTTATGAGTAACATGGCTATCATGTCAGTTAACCACTATTATGTAAAGTGTCAGATAGGTGACCGAGAACATCTATGATACAGTTTATAAACTGTGTTATTTATTAGATGCTTAAACTCAGAATAAGTGATACAGCTGTAGTGTATCAGGCGCGTTATTTTTATAGTTTAGTTACCTACTACTTCAACCTATATAACGGCTAAATCGTTCTTGCAATATGGGAATCTTTAATACTGTTGTGTCATATTTCCTCGCAAATGGCGGCACTATAAAATCCAGCGATACTTTTTAAAATTCCTCCAAAGCCACTTCAGCTCCAGTGCTCCGGCGTCCGGCAGTTCAGCGAGTCAATAGTTCCTCTTAATACTTTTACAAGTTTCATCTAGTTTGTGAACTGGTTTCAACATCGCAAAGTACTCGCTACAACTTGCTGCATATTAATCGAGATGCATTTTAATAGGATAACATTGTATGGGTTTTAAAGTTTAAAGTGCAAGCGTGTTTACCGCAAAAGTTGTTTAAGTGCATGTGTTACAGTTAAAACTCATAACCGGTCAACTCCACTAATAACTGAAAATATTAGGTGATAGTGATTTTAATTAAATTGTATTGGTTTAAAGTAGTTTTAACCAAGAATGATAATCAAAATTATTTTTGTTTGGGTGTATTTAATAAAAGTCTTTAGTTTAAGTATTTGCAAAATTATTGCAACGCAACGTCAAAATTTAAATCAAATTTTTTTCACGCTTGAAATTTCCTTATAGTAGGTACTTATACAAGTTTGTAAAGGAAATCATGTTCTAATCATTTCACTGGTCTAACCTAACCGAACATAAGTAGTATTATTAATTGGATTGAACTTGGTAATAAGAGGGAAGTTATTACAATTTTTGTCAGATTTGCGATTTTTCGGAACGTTTTGACTAATGACGTGTCGGTCAAGACCACTATTGCCATTTTTTTTCAGTCACAATCGGTTTCACTGGTTATGACTTTTGACTGTAACACATGTACCGGAGTAGTGCAATGGTAACGCTTGTTAAACGTGTGCAACTTTGGCAAGGTATACGCTTGCCAAAGTTGTACTACGGACATATTCGTGTACCAAGCTGTTGCTAATCTAATCTAAAATTATTTCCTCATTCAGAATACTAGATACTGCAGTTCGATCAAATCTAAACGCGTTTATGGGACCCATATGGTGATGCTGATGCAAATAGCTGGAGTTACACGGCACACGGCATGGCTTATGCAGCATGACTCATGACGGGTGGCATCAATGATATTATAAGAAAAATAGGTAGTACATGCATGTAAATAAAAAATTTCATAACTTCTTATTTTAACTTACATGCGCCTAAAACTGTCAATATAAATCTAAGCTAATTAGCGCACCTGAGCGTAGTCCCACGAAGGCAAAGGCAGTGTTGACAATTTGACAGTGTCAATTTGTGTGTATTTGTTTCCGACAATCAATTATAAAAACGCCGTCCCGTGTAATGCGAAAAATATACAAGTAAGACTTCTAAAAGACATGGGATCACATTATCATGTATGAGTATAAATTTCAATTTTACGGTATAAATTTTAATTGATTTAAATTCATATTATTTATCAAAACTAAATGTCAGAATAAATTGTGTCATAAAATTATAGAGTGCGATATCAAATTGACATGTAATTCGCAACGACTATAGAATAATATTATTGAAATCATAAATATGGAGCAGACACCCAGCTGTTTTAATTAGGACTATCTAGTTACCTCCCTCATACTTCTAAGCGCATCTGAGGACCAGATTATGATTTCAAAACATGCTTTACTTCGAAAGGTAGCGACGACCGTTGATAATGTAAGCTTCATTTGAGTTTCAATCGAATAGAATGGAGCAGTGTAATGTTAGAGTGTGTACATAGCCATAGGTTCATTTTATTTTCAATCGAAAAGAATGGAGCTGTGTCGAGTGTGTAGTGTGTACCTATGTAGCCTTAGGTTAAAATATAATTATCATAGATTAGCAGACCGCCGGCGACTTCGTTCGCGTGGACCCCGTACCCAGTGACGAATTTTCAAAATGACCTCTCCCAAGAGCACTTATTGTGACGTAACTAAAATAGTAAGACATATGCTCTAACGACACTTTTTGTAGATAATGGTGTGTTCTGCAAAGCCATTGCCATAGTATATTAAACACTTGACCGTCATTAGAAGCTTATAATATTGAGATAGGCATATTCGTTTCCCGTCGTATTTTCCTTCTCTTTCTTCCGGTATATCGCTGTCTCTCTCGCTCATCCCACTCAGTGGCGTCACCAGGTGGCGCGGTGGGGGAACCAGGAGATTTCACACCCGTGCCCATTTGTTCATCATTGGCGTGAAATTTCCCGTCGGCGTAACTTGTGCACTACATAGTGATCAAGTGACAAAGAAATAGAATTATTTTTATTTAAACTGCAACACAGTTCTCGTGAGTTTCTACAATACACGTGAGTACTTAGAATAGTTTCTTAACTTAACGGTGTTACCGTTCGCTGAATTTATAATTTAAACTTATCTGGTATATCAAACTTTTTATTTTACCCGCCAGAGATGTAGATACACCTTTTCTTTTAAGATAAGAATGCATTCGAGTAAAGATAGTATTTTTAAAAGTGTTTTTTGTGTTTAATACGTGGTATCTACCCTCCAGGCACTTTTTCTTTTTCTTTTAGATAAGAAACCGATAATTAGTGCTTACATTAGATAATGAGAAAAATGAAATGTAGCTAAGCGGCTATAGCTAGTCCTTCTAACAATCCCGATCGCATCGGCGAAGGTTGAGTTCGAGTTAGTCGTCATCGTTCAAAGAAGCATGGTCATCGTACCTACCCGCCTTTCATGACGATAACGACAATGTGTCTGCTTTATCGGACGTTAGAGGAAATCTTACAACGATTGTTGCACCTCGCAGGTGTTACCAATACCGACTAAAACAGTTAACAATTTAAATATTCCGTGTAGTGATCTAGATTTGATTTTTGATTTTAAAAGTAAACTAAAAGAGCCAGCTAGGCCTTAAGCACCAATATTCTGTTAAATCTTGTGCACCAATAACTTTTGGTATTTTAAAACTAAAAAGATAATTTTAATAATTGTCTGCGCAGTTTACTAGTTGGTCGCAAATATCTGATGCCTCTCTTAAAGGTCTTATTTTCAGTGGTGATTAGGTTGTAGACTGAAACTATAAATATACGAAAAGAGGATAGGTACTCATAAAAATGTAAAAGACTCTCTAATGCTTGCTTGCTTGAAATACTTTAAACACACATTTGTTTAATTCTGAACAGATTACAGTTGCATTAAAAAAAAAAATTGTCCTGTTAGAAAACTTTTTGGCCAGTTATTAAATACTAGTACTGGGAATGCCTCGCAAGCAAAACCTGTACTAACAACAAACGGTTACCTTTCGCAAGGGCAAACTTCTTATAGTGTACCATCGCGTTCTTCTGGTTCATGGGACAGACACACGCACAGCATGCTGTGAACCGCCCTCGCAGGGCGCTTACCAAAATTAATGTCCTCCGCAAGGACATACTTATGGCAGCCACGAACCATATCGTGGCTATAATCTTCACGCCCTCGCAGGGCGCTTACCAAAATCCATGTCCTTCGCAAGGACATACTTATGGCAGCCACGAACCATATCGTGGCAATAATCTGCCCGCCCTCGCAGGGCGCTTACCAAAATCAATGGTTATTACATGAGGTGTTCGCGGTTTTGCGAGAAGATGCATATATGTTAATATAATGGTAAATGTACCTTATTTAATTTAATTAAATTTTTAATAATATGTTTAATTATTGTAATTGGTATTTAACCGTTTTAATAAAATTTAATAAATAAATGTCCTCCGCAAGGGCATGCTTATGCGGTTATGCCAGCACGAACCATATCGTAGCTATAAACCGCCCTCGCAGGGCGCTTACCAAAATCAATGGTAATATTACTTAAGTGTTTGCGGTTTTTGCGAGAAGATGCATGTATGTTAATAGTATGCTAAATGTGCCTTATTTTATTTGAATTTGAATAATACGTTTAATTGTTGTAAATGGTTATGTAACCGTTTTTAATTAAATTAAATAATAAATGTCCTCCGCAAGGACAGGCTTATGCCAGCCACAAACCACATTGTGGCTATGAACCGCTCTCGCAGGGCGCTTACCAAAAACAATGTCCTCCGTAAGGACATGCTTATGCCAGCTACGAACCACATTGTGGCTATGGACCGCCCTCGCAGGGCACTTACCAAAAACAATGTATTCCGCAAGGACATGCTTATGCCAGCCACAAACCACATCGTGGCTATGAACCGCCCTCGCAGGGCGCTTACCAAAATCAATGTCCTCCGTAAGGACATGCTTATGCCAGCCACGAACCACATCATAGCTATGAGCCGCCCTCGCAGGGCGCTTAACAAAAACAATGTCCTCCGCAAGGACATACTTATGCCAGCCACGAACCACATCGTAGCTATAATATAAACAACGGAGGCTGTTCTTACTTTCGATCCCCAGGATCATAGGCTTGGCAGCTCTATCAATCAGGACAAAAACGTCCATCTTCTCTGCTAACAGAGGTAAATTTCGAGCCGGTCAATTTGCACTTTATCGACACCGTTGGGACTAAATAGGTGCTCCAAGTTTTCCATCATAACACAAAGGTATCGAATACCGTTTTATCTGAAGCCATCGCTCAAGGTTCCAAACGTTACAATCGACAGTTGTTACACGCTTGTATCGGACAAAATGTTTGCAATGCTGACACAGATGAAGGAACAGGTTTCTAGAAACAGTAAGTTTTTTTTTCCAAACTTCGTTTTAACCCAGTTCTTAGTACCAAAGAGCACTCAAGAAAGGTCACTCCGTCCAAATTTATAACCTGAAGTCATTAAATTATTATATGAATTCCGGACTGTGTAGGGCCAAGAGACGAGATGTACAAATTACTTTTCTCAGACCTAGGTACTACCATCTGACTATAGCCAAATCCCACAATGGTTTCTTCGTCTGTTCTACAAAGGCGAATTACTAAAAATTATATGCCTTCCATTTGAGATGAGCACGGCAGTGTTTTCTTAGACTATTATCTTATAGACATAAAGACCAGATGGTTCTGTCCAGACATGCCAATATTGTAATAGAAACACTTACTTATTTTGGTGTCCACATAAACTTCAAAAAGTCTGTTTGACCGCCCTCGCAGGGCGCTTACCAAAATCAATGTCTTCCGCAATGACATACTAGGAAACATGGAGGAATCACAAGCGTCCATACATACCTACATATACTCACGACTGTTATCCCCGAAGGGTTAGTCAGAGACCAGGCAATGAGGACCGCAAAAGCAGTCCTCTGCCATAGTCTACGTTTCACCAAATGATAACTGCACATGTACGTGACAAGTGATGAGCCTATCGCCGCTCTATACTGTTGGATGTATGTGCAATCTATGGTCAGTTAGTCGCCTTTTACGATACCTAAGAAAAGAAATTGGGCGGTAAAATAGACTCTACCTAACGATGTAGTTAAATGTATTGGTAGCTAAAAATTATCAGAAACACCAATACATATATCTCCACCAACATTCTATTTGACAACTGTTGCTTCAGGATTGGGTGGTCACAACTCAACAATTCTGCCCTATCGGGAGGGTGGAGTACATCCGAACAAAAGCTGCACTGCAATCAAAAAGAAAAGCGGGCTGTTCTAAGTCTTAGAATTACAAGCATCGAACACGAAGCCTGCGACAATTTTATTTTAATCCTCCAAACTGCCAACCAACAAATGACCACCAACCAAATTGTGGTCAAAATTCATTACATTCCAGAGAAATTAAACAGCCATGCAGATGAACTGTCTCGACATAGCCAAGCTCTAGAGTGGCATCTACTGCCAGAATTCACACAAACGATATTCGCGAAGTGGGCCTGGCCAGTAATTCACCTGTTTGTATCCAAGAACGCTCGAGTAGTGGGTATACTATGCAGATTTATCTCAATGATTACGAAGCGATGTTTTACAATTTTTTTGGCCTGAAGTAGAACGCTTCCCTTGGAAATTCGCACCACCTTCCCTCATCCCCCGGGTGCTAGCACACCTCAACAGGAATTTATCTGATTGTGGTACCCCTTGCTGCCTCATTCACAGTATGGAATTCGAAACGTAGACGCCTGGTAGACATAACCACAGGCCTGCCAACCCCCAAGGTTCAAGATATGACGTTGAAATTTGGTGTGCTTAAATGATATATCGTTATGGAACCACAAACAAATTTCCCTACTCAAGGGTCCGGTTATTATAAAACCATATGAGCACTTGTGCTTGGTCCAGTAGTACAGGAAGGGCGTTAGCAGCAGCGGCGCCATCCACACGCGGAACGCGTACCAAATGGGTCCAGTCAGTCCAGTTTTTGGCAGATTTACACTTAATATTTTAAATCTTTCTTACAATACTATACACTACCATAAATTGTCGTTTCTACTTTATGCAGCGCACAATTATATGGAAATCTTAGTGACGAGGTAATAGTTAAACATGTTTTAAAATCAATCTCAATTAAACATTTAAATACAACAAAACCTCCTTTTTCCAGGTTTTAGTAATATTAGTCTGTAGACCTTTGTAATGTATTTCAAACCTAGAATCAACTAGTTCGTAACACTGCAATATTATTGTCGCATTGCTCCTTTGTTACCTTGCTGTGGACACCAAACATTATTTTGTTCAGGACAATGCAGTAATATTATGGCGACAGTTTGGGTCAAAAACTGACTGTAGGGACTACAGACAAACCAGCTAGAAATTGCTACTGGTTAAAAGGATCAATAAATATTGTACAAAATGGCTAAACTAATTTATTCAAAACTTCGAGTGGTTCACCTGTCACCTGTTTCAAGCACTGTGGTAGCTAGATGGATATTACAGCCACACCTGGTTGTGTTTTGCTCCGCTGTAGCATCTACAAACTAGATTGATATGATTTACCCATTGAGGATATACTAACTATTGGTAATTGGAGATTAGTTACTTAATACTTTTCACAAGGTTTATTGTCGTGAAATATTGATTCAGGCGTCACGAAGTTTTTCATTTTTTATTTTTACCCTGTAAAGTAATTGAAATCAAATAGTAAACAATATTTATTTCCTAATAATAATGTTCGTTTACATGGTTTACAAGCTAAATTATTTGATTTTTTATCAATGACTGGCCAATATTTTCTTACATGACTTAAATTGTAAATAATTAGTACTTAATTTATAACTTTTTGTTTAAACCATAATCATATGATTAACTCTCTCGCACTTATAGTTTAATTTATTTCTCACATTGGCGTTTTCACCAGGCGATAACAAACCGGTCTCAATATTATAAGCTTCTAATGACGGTCAAGTGTTTAATAGACGCGTTTTACCTGAAATAAAACGCATATTAAATACTTACCTCATTAGAAGCTTAGTTTTTATTTCCGCCTGGTGCTTAATGCATATTTCGACGCAATGATGAACAAATGGGCACGGGTGTGAAATCTCCTGGTTCCCCCACCGCGCCACCTGGTGACGCCACTGAGTGGGATGAGCGAGAGAGACAGCGATATACCGGAAGAAAGAGAAGGAAAATACGACGGGAAACGAATATGCCTTTCTCAATATTATAAGCTTCTAATGAGGTAAGTATTTAATATGCGTTTTATTTCAGGTAAAACGCGTCTATTTTATTCAATCATCAATAGTTTTTTTACCGCACGCGATTTAAGGAATTTATTTGAGTTATAGTACAGATCCTAATTTTTATGAAAATATGATATAGCCTATTAAGATAGGCTATATCATATTTTCAGCTACACTATCTCCGGGTAAGCCTGGAGATAGTGTATCTTTCCAACAGTGAAAGAATTTTTTGATTCGGTTTAGTAGTTTCGGAGCCATTTCAAAACAAACAATTAAATGTTTCCTCTTTATAATATTAGTACCTATAGATAAACCATAAAATTTGTAAATTCACTTAGTTTATACAGTTAACAAATAAGCCTCGGCCATCAAGGATATTTTGTTAAGAAATAAGAAAAATACACGCGATTTATTTGAAAAGTCTTTGTTATACTATTAAGACAGTAGTTACGCGTGACCTTGCCAAATTGCAGGGTACCTAATAAAATCTTGTTTGTAACGTCAGTGTGCCCTTGACGTTAAAGGAGTGTAAACTTATGTCGAAATCAACGAAAAAATAGTGCGCGGCATTCTTTTCTAAGGTAAGTTGAACGGTTGGTTACATGAATTTCTGAGTCTGTTTGAATTTTTTGTGTTATTAGATTGTTAAAGTTTTATTACAATACATTTTTTTTAAGAATAAATAAGGTTTACTTATATATTTTACGTGGCCGGCTAACTCAATACATATTTAACAAGATTTTGAATTCTCGGCCAGGTGGCCGACAATCGGCAGTATTTTAGTTCTAATGAAGAAATTATAACAAAAATCCAGATCCAGTTCCAGTTTCCGGCCACATGGACTCATACAATAAAACTGAGAAAAAGGTATTTCAATTTGATAACTTTTGGCGGCCGAAAAGACACATTCACGTAACCTTATCTCGGCCTAAGTATATATATAGGAATGTACACATAACAAATATTTATAAACCTCTTGAACATGTTTTAAAAATAATCTTTATTCAGTAGTTTTATCTGTTATTCAAGCATTAAGCTTCCTTTTCGTTTGATTTTTAACACAAACTCATCTAAAACTTGTGACGAAAATAAGTGGCCGAAAAACGACAGCACATATGTGAGCTCTCGGCCATAAAACGAAAAGCGGCCGACAAACGGTTGCAAAGTTTTCAGTTGCCGGCCTACCATTTTTAGTGTGGCCGAGAACCCGCTGCCGCTATTCTGATTGTAGGCCACAACATCGTGCATAGGTCTCTTTTACACATAAAAAGCTAAGACACTAAGGAGAATTTTAAAATCATGAAGACTGCATTAAAGAGTAATTGGTATTTGTTGATTGTATTTAATTATGTTCATTATATTTTATACCAAGAGAGTCCAGAGAGAGAGTACCAAGAGTTTATACATGAAGACTGAACACAGTGTATTACAATATAGATAGTGGATAATGTTATAATAGATGTTACAAAGTTATTTTTAAGACACTGAACATAGTCTGATAGTCATAGATTAAAAGTTTCTAGATAGTGATGAATACGAGTATAATAGAGGTTAATAATATATTTAACAAACAGAGCCTTTTATTTCGTTTATAATGTTAATTGTTATTCCAGTTTCTTAATCTAATATAAGTTTATCCAAAATCATGAAGACTGAGCAGAGACTGGTGTTATTTTGGACATTTAGAAAGTTGATTAGTTAGTTTTATAATTTAACTGTCAAGTTCCTAAATAAAAATTTGAACATACATGAGAACAATAATATTGTTTATTTTTTGTAAAGAATTACCTATACCTATGCAAAATATAAATATATTTGAAGGATAACAAAGCGGCCGACAACTAGCACATTAGTGCGGCCGATAACTGATATAGATGGCCGAAAACTGGCATATTTACTACTTTTCAATATTTTTATAAATAAAAAATAAATGGAAATATTTGGTTGTTTAATTTCTAGACAATAGAACACTATATTAAATTACCGTTCATACTATATTATTTTTTTTATTTCAAGTGAATGTTTGGAAAGTTATACGAATCAGAAGTCGAAATTTCGCTTAATTGGCCGAGAACTGGCAGAATTACCCTATCCCAAATATGCTCCCGCTCGTGTAATTCAGCAGCAACAACAGTTTCCATTCAAATACAGTGGAACGTTAGAGGCCGATCCGGCAGCTCTCGTAAGCCCAGATTTTTACAAAAAAAACTAGATAATCTGAAAGCCTTTGTTTCGTGACGAGCAAACAAGCGCGGCGCGCGGGTTTTATTTAGATTCCCTCAATGTTCTCAATTCTTTGATATAAAATGGAGAGAGATATTTTGTTTTGCTCAATGGATATAGAATTGTTTGTTGTGTGTGAATGAATATCTCAGTGGATGAGTAACTAACCGCTCTTCTCGATATCTGATTTACCCATATCTAAAACTCTGTATAAGATTGACAGTTTCGAAATATGTTGCGTTATGGACTTGCAAACTGTTAAATGTATCTGTTGTTGTTACCGAACCCCCAGTGAGAAAAATGTTGATGTTTTCATGGACAGATTAGAAAAATTATTGAAACATTTCTTTGACAAAAAGTGTATTATATATGGTGATTTTAATATTGATCTAACGACTGATAATAGGAAAAAAACTGAATTAATAAATCTTTTGACATGTTTTAATTTTAGACCTCTTATATTTGACTATACTTTTATTAGAAACAATTCGCGTTCTTGCATAGACAATGCATTTACTAATATACCAGACGATAATATAGTACACTGTAAAATAGATCATAATGGTTTGTCAGATGGACATGCTGGGCTATTATGCAGTGTTGATGTGCCTAACAAACAACATATTTCTAAGAATCCAGCGGTATTTGGTATGGACGGACGGACTTTTACTAAAAATAACAAATTAAAATTTAGGCAGCTCCTAATAAACGAAAATTTTAATGAAATGGGTATAAATGCTTTCATAAAAAATTTTTATGAGCTTTTTCATACGTGCATTAAAAAGAGGAAAACGACATTTAGATTGTCTCGCGATAGAGAACTACGATGGGCTACCAAAGGTGTCAAAGTATCTAGCCAAATGAAGCGTTTCCTATGCATTGGTAAAGGATATTTGCATGATGTTTCAGTGTCTAGATATAGGAAAAAATATATTTCAATATATAGGAAAGTTATAAGGCAAGCCAAAAAAATAGCAGTGCAAGAGCAAATAACTAATTCTAGAAACTTATCCAAAAGCGTATGGAGACTTATAAATCGACACCGAAATCAGACGGGTAAAGAGCTGTCCCAGCTAAAACTAAAAGAGGGTGGTAAAGTACTGAATGACCCGAAAAAGATTGCTGATATTTTTGCTCGACAATTTGATCATAGCCTAAACAAAGTTTCCATTAATATAGATACAGCTTTGAAATTTCTAGGTCAGGACGTAAATAGAGTCACAAACGAAATGACTCTGAGACCTACTGATGCACAGGAAGTGAAGAAGATCGTTCAGGGAATGGAAGCGAAAACATCTTGTAGTTATGATGAAGTGCCAGTCACCATAGTTAAAGATAATATAGATATCCTTGCAGAGCCTCTTAGTCGCTTTTACAATAGATGTATAGACGAAGGTAAATTCCCTGACCAGTTTAAAATAGCTAAAGTGGTACCGGTTCATAAAAATGGATCAAGAATGGACCCAAAGATGTACAGGCCTATTTCTCTATTACCGACACTGTCAAAGATTTTTGAGAAGGTTTTGAAATCTAGGTTAATGTACCACTTTGGGATAAATAAGGTAATAAGTGAATCTCAATTTGGTTATCAAAGAATGGTGGGAACACAGGATGCGAACAACACGCTACTAAGTGATGTGCTTGGCAGAATAAATGAGAGGTTGAAAGTAGCTGCACTTTTTTTAGACCTTAGCTCTGCTTTTGATACCGTTAGTCATAGGTTACTTTTAGATAAATTAGATCATTACGGTGTTCGCGGAAAGGCTTTGAAACTCTTTGAATCATATTTGCAGAATAGAAAAACGTTTGTAGAGATTAAAACAATTGATGATAATATGTCTGAAACTATAACTCGTTCGACGATGGTAGATATCAAAGTAGGAGTACCGCAAGGCTCTATTCTGGGTCCTATATTATTCATTACTTTCATAAATGATCTGAATCATCATGTTTCTAACTCCGGTAACTTTGTGAAGCTAATCTTATTTGCAGATGACACGAATGCAGTAATCTCTGCTAGGGAATTGGAGAGTTTAGAGTCTAGTGTAAATCAGACTCTGAATACTATGTGCAATTGGTTTGCTGATAATGGGCTTTTAATTAACACTAATAAAACAAATGTTATGTTATTTCAAAATAATGTCGGGAATAATGTTACCTTGAACGCTAAACTAGATGGAGAAAAAGTGCATGCAGTACTGGTTACTAAATTTTTAGGAGTAAAAATCGATAATTTGTTAAAATGGAAAGATGAATTGATTGACATAGAAGGGAAAATAAGTTCTGCCTGCTACGTACTGCGAAGTCTGCGTGACGAAGCAGATATAAAGCATCTCATGCTGGTATATTATGCATTGGTGGAATCGAGACTGCGCTATAGCCTATTGTTTTGGGGAATGAGCTATAAATACAATATACACAAAGCATTTGTTCAACAAAAAAGAGCGATCCGAACTATGGTTCGCATCAAACAACAAGATTCGTGTCGGGAACATTTCAAAAAACTTGGTATTTTAACTGTTCCGAGCTTGTACATTCTGATACTTTTGACGAATTTTGCTAAATATGTTAGTGAATTTGAATCCTCAGAAGAAAGAACAATTAGGGAAAGTACAAGAAGAAAGGACTTTAAAAATAAATTTACTCCTCGTTTAGAAGTAGTCAAACAGTTTTCTTATTATCAGTCAATTCGAATATTTAATAAATTACCTGTTGAATTAAAAAAAAATATTGTATAAGAGTAGCTTCAAATTGAAATTGAAAATGTTTTTAGTAGAGCAATGTTATTACACTGTAGATGAATTTATTACTAATAGCTATACCTAGTACTTATAAAATGAATTTTTAAATGAAAATTAGTGATATTTTTGTGTTGTTTTATAATGAATTGACATTTAAATATTGTGTAATGACGACTGCGTTTCGTTTGTGTTTGATCAATGTTTTGTTATTATTATTTGACATTTATTGACATTACTTATATTATTTGACAAATTATTATTTGAAGTTTATTTTTTTAATGATTTAAATATATTTTTTTTATTAATTTTAATTGAACTATTTTAATTTATTAACGGATATTGTAATTTAAATGTAACTTTATGTATTCAACACAATGTATATTGTTTGGAATAAATGAATTGAATTGAATGAATTAAAAAAAAATTGAATATCCGAAACAATTTCCAGGTCGGCCAAGGTGTGTTCAGAATTGTTCAATGCTGCGCCCAGGTTCGTGACCACCCCCGCATTGGGAAAACTTGGTTTAAATAATGGACGGCATTGCTCAGCAGTGTAAGCTATACTTTAATTTACTTTTGATTTTACTTTAATGTTGTGTATAAACTATCTGGCGATATTGCAGTAATATATACCTATTATTTTAAATCTATACGTCCACGTACAAAATAATTCATCTTTTAACGCCTAAACATGATGGAGGCGTTTTGGAAGCTGATATTTGTCGCTTAGAGCGTCGTTGCCGGTCAAAGGGATTTTAAAGTTTCACGGAATTCTATTCTCGGAATTCAAAACTTGCAAGGTTTTATTCTCGATGCTATACTTATTTATGACACAACTTTGCTTCTTTTACAGACAAGTCTATTGTTAGTAATAAAGGATAGTTTGCACACACGGTTCGGTTTCAAGTCTTTTGAGTTGGTATAACTAATACATAGGTATGGCACACCATACCTATGTATTACTTTTCGAAATCACTTTTAGTGATAAGACCGCCCGTAATTATTTTATTTTTTGTCAAAATGTTTTCTTTTTGTGGTGTACAACAAAGCATATTTATCTTATCTTATCTTGTCTTACTCATGATTTTGTATTAGTCACAAATATCTAGGACATCTATGATTGCATCATCTTTTCTTCGTTCTATGCACTAATTACGAAAATTGTAACGATGTAATATTTAATCTTGATATATATGTATTTATGACTCACATGTTTGACAACCCTTGGCTTGTGCAGATCATAATATCTATTTATACTTTCGAGTTTAATTCTATTATTTATTACTTCACACTACCAACCCTTCGTAGAACATACATCAGCTTGGCAAAGTATCTTCTGACGAGTTTAACTTTAAGTACTTACTAAATTATAAAACTTCGCTCACTTCTCCATTGTTTCTTTAGCATGTTCACAATTAATTCTTCTCTAGAAGTTCGTTAATTTTAGCTAATACATGTTATCTAAGATCACATAAGTACCGAATTTCATGCGGAATAAAAAGTCTTTGTCAGTGTTGGTCAGTGTCTTAAAAGATGTCCTTCAAAGAAGGCAGAGCATCATACAATCTTATTGCTATATTATTAGGTAATTGATAGAGAAGAAATTTTTTTTAGTTAATGTGTAATGGCTTGTATTTTGTGCTCAAAATGTAGCGTAATATGAATTTTAAAACACTGTTATTAAAAATATATATATAATATAAAACAGCAAAAGCAGTCTTCTACCATAGTCCACTTTTTACCAAATAGCAACTGCACATGTGGTCATCGTGATGAGCCCATCGCCGCTCTATACTGTTGGATGTATGTGCAGTCTTTAGTCCGTTAGTCGCCTTTTACGACACCCAATCGAAGGGAGGAATGGAAGTATTCTTTTACCGCTACACGACACGGTTAGTACATAGTCATCATGAGGTCACAATCTGCTTCAAAAACTGGCATGTAATCTAATATTTGAAAGTGTAGTGCTTCGAATAAGGCAAGCGAGCTTATAATATCGTGGCCATTAGATGTAACAACTCCAGCTCCAGGGCGATCCGTCCGGGTATCGTCAGCAAACACGACAATAGGTGCAACTCGGGCGGCCCGGCCTCGAGCCCCTCGGACAAACACGGCTGCGATAGCCGTCCAGGGAGAGAAATGCTCAGTCAACAAGCGTAGCGGCCAACTCTGCCACTGGTAAAGCTACAAAGTCGTCTATATTGTATTCAAGAGAAATATTGTTATTAGAACATGATGTAGGTAACGACAGTATAATATAGCCTGCCAGCAGTGCACTATGTCAAGCACTGATTCTGCCTCGTTGCAAGCTTCTGCTATTTTTCATCACTCATCGCACAAATCTCACTACCTGCCACTGACTTGGTTATTGTTCTTATAGGAACAAGTTGTCAGTTCTGTTAGTTAATTCAACGGAGCAGCACATGAAGGTGTTAAAAAAATATGCAAGAGCCTAACCTTTGAATAGTGTTTCGATGGTAGATAATCCCGGTCGGTTTCTATTACATATTTATCAACATGTATTATAGTTTTAAACGTGTCGCGTGCGGTGAAAGAATACTACCACCCCCTCTCTTCCCTTTGCTGTCGTTAAAGGTGATAAACGGACTAAAGTCTGCACATACATCCAACAGAATAGAGCCGCGATGGGCTCACCACATGTCACGCTGAGAACATACTGTGCAGTCGCTATTTGGTGAAAAGTGGACTATGGCAGAGAACTGCAGTCTTGCTGTCCTCATTGCCTAGTCTCTGACTAACCCTTCGGGGATAATAGTCGTGATTAAATGTATGTATGTATATGTATTATAGTTGGCAGTATGCCGGTGTTCAATAGTTCAGCCGTGAGCAGTCTCCATGTATTATTCAATGCTTCACTCAAATCGAAGAGCAGAGTTTGCTTATAATTGTTAAGCTGTCGTAGCACCGCTGCGCCGCCGGCCGGTGAGCGCCATGCCGTAGACGCTGTCAGCCCCACTCAGGTGAGCTTAGACGCCTAGATATTCTAGACGTAGCTTTGCATGTTGCAATCTATAAATCAATTCAATCAATTAAATCAGTATGAAGCAGGGTTAGTTGCCTCAGAATAGTTATTATATTATATATATTATTTAAATTATGAGCCGTCACCACAGCTACACCTCTAGCTTAAGTGTACGATTATCTTATTATAAAGATATGATTACTTATGGTTAGACCCCTTCAGGTATGCAATTTAAGAGTAAGGAATAAGGAGCCAGTGGCGCGCCTTTTAAGAAGTTTATTTTTAACAGTGGACTGATGCTAGCTGAATGGCGGATTGAATATTATTATTGTTATTACCGGTGATAGGAATAGGCAGACTGTATTTAACTAAAATAATTCTTGACTGGACATAACATAGAGCTATTATACCACCAAATTTCCCAGGGTTTATACTGGTATCAAAGGTGGTCTAACAGCTCCGTGTTATGTCCCGTCAAGAACTTATTTAGGTAAATACAGTTTGCCTATTCCTATCACTAGATACATAGAGAGCTCGATAGCACAGCGGCTAGCACGTTCGGCTTGCGATCTTGCCCGCTAAGGATCTTTTGCAATGCCGGGTCGCTGGATAGGTGACCTAATTAAAAACATTTTTTTTATTCTACAACGGGTAAGCGCTTGGCCTTCTTCTTACCTGATGGTAAGTGACGATAAGGCCGAAGGTGGAAGCGCGCTTCACCCGTCATCCTCAGTCACTGAGGAACTGGCTATCTTATCATAAACTGTCGAAACACAACAATGCTATAAACATCGTTGTTATGGCGACAGACTTAGATAAGATGGTGGTAGCTAGCCAGGCGGATTTAACAGCCCTACCACCAACCAAACTGAGCACACAAAGATGTACCCCCTGCTGGGAATCGAACCCGGGACCTCTGGGTCTGAAACCGGTGGCTTAGCCACTAGACCACAGAGACGGTTAAAGACAGTTGAAGACATCTCGAGCTCCTCCGTGCTTTGGAAGGCACGTTAAGAGGCCTATTACATCTCGACTGTGATTTTTGCGTAAAATGGCAAATTTTGGCGTTATGGATCTCAGAAACAAAAACACATTAACAATGATGACTTATCGAATAGTGTAGAATAGCTATTGGAATAGTGCGTAGCGGCCTCGCTTTTCGTAAATTTTGCTTATCTTATTAATTAAACCCAAAATTGCAGAGAAAGATTTGTATAAAGTGCGCGAAGGCACTTTTTTGAGCTCATCGATTGAACTACTGTTCTAAACAAGTGAAATAAAAAAATAATAATGTTATCTCTTATATAGTCGAATAGTGCGTAGCGGCCTCGGAATTTTTAGATATCATTGATTTTATATAGGAAAAAAATCTTAAAAAACTTCGAAAATCGCTATAAGTTAACTGTGAATTTCTCCTATCTACGATAATATTATTGAGCAAAATTTATACCAGAGTAATTGTTACTTCATGAGAAATAAAGATTTTATAATGAATTTATTAGGTATCCTATTTCGATAAAAACGATAAATACAACTACAAAATTACTACAAAATGCGATGCGCCGGCCGTCCGAATTTAACTTATGCTCATAGAATGGAGATTTGTAATATTATCCTATTTCGATAAAAACTATAAATACAATTGCAAAATTAGTACAAAATGCAAAAATAGGCATTTTACGCAAAAATCACATTCGAGATGTAATAGGCCTCTTAAGCCGTTGGTCCCGGTTGTCGTCGAAAGATGACAGTTGTTAAAACCCACCAACCCGCATTGGGCCAGCGTGGTGGGTTATGGCCCAACCGCCCCATGTAAAGGCCTGTGCCCAGCAGTGGGACGTTCATAGGCTAATGAAATAATAATATTATTTATATATTTATTTTTTAACAATACGATTAAATCTGCATTCGGTCAAAGATTCTCAGTTCAAAACCAGTCCACCTTACTTGCCTTAGCTACGCGTTGTACCGCGCTTGGGGTGACTAATTGCGCGAAACTCATTAATCACAACGACTGCCCCCGACCTAAAACATCGTTATCTTAAGCGCTAGTAGGATTTAATGGGTCGAGGTGAATTCCAGACCTAAGAATCAATTGTAGTAAATGCCTCTTTATAACATAGATGCGGTCTGTCAAATTAGTGAACGTCAATTATAATATCCATCTCGCATTCAGGGAAATCCTGTTTAGTTAAGTTATGAAAGTGAATGAACAAAAGAGCACTGTCGTAGTAAATGAAAAGCGGTGTGTGGAAATGTATGTCTTTAAGTGTGTTGTTAGTTATAACATCTGTAGGATTACTGTATTGTTCTAGATGCAACAATATGTTCATAATATAAATTACACACGTGAAACTTATAATTACTTATCTTTATTTTATTCATTTATATGTAGTTATTTAGACTTTGTAAGTTTTCCTCATAATTAAAAAATAGCATAAAATAAAATAAATAATAAAAATTATGTTCTCTGAGTGAGCCACAATACAATTAACCAGTGTTGCCAACTTAGTGGATTTTCCACTAAAACTGGTGGTTTCGACCACCCTTTTAGTGGCGAAATATTGCTGTTAGTGGCTAGTGGATTTATAGAATTTCATTTTCAGTAGGCGGAATCACTAAACCAGTAGGTTAATTTTTTTAAATGACTTAGGTACTTATTTACACTTTACAAAAAATGGATTAAATGAAATGCATTAAAAACTAAAACTAAATAACTTAAAAACTAAAAACCTCAAAAAACTTTTAAATAAAAACTATCTTTAAGAGTACCGCTGCCGCCGCGCGGCAAAGTCCCAAAATGGCTGGCAGCGTTGCCCTTTTGTATGGCTAAACTGATACGTTAGCCAAAGTAGCTGCCAGCCTTCTGGTTGCCGGAGACCTCGACAAGGCCCTTCGACAGATCTTTTACGAAACGCCAAACTTCTGGCCCCCACGGCCCCAGCGTTTCCACCGAACGGCACTAACACAATAGGTAGCTCTCGCCAAGAGCTTTGTATTTACGCCCGCTTCAGGCGTTCGGCTGCAGCTACTCCCCAGCCTCTTACCATCGCTCCGTAATACGCTGTTTGGCACTAAACTTGCTGATACGTTCGCAGAGGCAAGGGCCCGACGGATAATGTCGTTTAGCGTAGGCGTGGCGCGACAGACGACCGGCACTTCAGGAGCAGGACAGCCCGAGATGACCAAGCTCATCAACGGGCTGGCTGCAGAGAGCTGCAGCGGTGCGGTTGGTTGATGCGGGTGCCTAAGCGCAGGCCAACAATCTGGTTACGCATGAGAGTATCGATGTTTGATGATGGTAATGCTTGTAGCCAACATCCTAACTCCTCAGCCACAGCAAGAAGACGAGGGCGATCAGCAAAACGTGGTTTGGAACATTGCTCACATCTTACGTAGCCGAGCGATGCGTCGCTGGATTGGCTGCTAGCATCTTGAGTTAGGCGCTCGAGACAATAGGCACCCGTAGTAACGGGACGTCACGACGTCACTTGCTTGTTTTAAAATATATTTTTATTTCATTTCAAAGGTTCATTGAAAATTGTCTTACCTTGGTGGTCTGAAGCGGTCTAGTATAGGGACGAATGGAAACCTAGAGGGAAGGCCTTTGCCCAGCAGTGGGACACAAAGTAGGCTAAAAAAAAAAAAAAGAGTAGGTACGCTGCTGTTTGAGGTTGGTAGGAAAATGCGGTGCTAAAGAATTTAAAATTCCGACAGATGTAAATCGAAGGTAGGTACTAAAGCGAAAGCAACTTTGAGTCTGAATCCGACGATGATGGTAACGACAAAAATAATTCATCTGAAGAAGACGATATACTTTATGAAAATCACCTTTAATTATAACTAAATGGTCCTTTTAAATTATCCTAACCTAACCTACCCAATAATTTTTAGTGGAAAATTTAGAGTTTTTATGTAAAGGGTCGTCTCTTGTTAGTGGTTTTCTGGTGGTTTCAGAAGTCGAATCTGGTGGATAGCAAGCATAACCGTTGGCAACACTGCCATTAACCCAATGCAGCTTATTGCGACGTAACTAAAATAGTTAGACATATGCTATCGCGACACTTTTTGTAGATAATGGTGTGTTCTGCAAAGCCATAGAACATTATTTTATTCTATCATCAATAGTTTTCTTACCGCACGCGATTTAAGGTGTTAGTTTTTTAGTTTTAGTAAGAATCCCTAATTTTTTTGAAAATATAATACAGCCTATGTCACCCGGAGATAGTGTAACTCCCCAACGGTGAAAGATTTTTTTAAATCGGTCTAGTAGTTTCGGATCCTATGCAATACAAACAAACAATCGAATGTTTCGTCTTTATAATATTAGTATAGATCGGTAGGTTCAAAATTTAGGCCAACCGGACCAGACAGAATCCTGTCTGGTCTGTAAAAACTTCACAATTTAGTTAGTTTGATTTGGCGACGATATACGGCACGTTGCTCTTTGTGTCACGCAAACCTACAGAGCCGCCGGCTGAACGGGGCTTAAGGGCTCGTTCTAGCAATATGTATTTGCAACTTTTGCTGCTGCGGTGATATTCACATGCTTTTATTATTCTCATTAAGGAAAAGTAAAGTAATATTTGATATTTTTTTGTGTTTATAGCGCTGAAGTATACTTACTCTAAGATATTGAACCGTTGAAAAACGACTTCGTCAACATTTTTTTTTACAATATGTGCTTAAGTTTTAAGCACAATTAAAGATATGTAGATACTTAGCATAATTACTCAACCATGCTTTTGTACGAGTATAGTCAAGATACAATAATAATAATGTAAAATACTTGTTGATGAACCTTGTAATAAAAATAATAAATACCTCACCAATTATGTTTTGGCTCCAAGGGTATGGGTGTGAGGCAGCAGTGCACGCAACACATGGAGGTGGGGAGGTGTTGCTGGAGGTAGACGTTAAAACGCCTTCAACTCAGTCGATCGCGGCGCACTTCTCTCACAAGTCAAAACTGAAATTATGGTATTTGCCAATATCTTTGGCAGTGCTATAGCTCACCGTCAAATTTACTATACAAAAACAACCTCTTAAGCTCCGCCGTGGGTTGCCAACAGGGAGACCCTCTCGGTCCTGCAATCTTCAGTTTGGCCATTCAGCCGACCATTACATCATTAAATTCCAAATTTAATGTCTGGTACCTTGACGACGGAACGATCGGGGGTGATATGGAGTCTGTTCTCAGTGACCTGCGTACTCTTATAAATGATTTCGCCTCTATCAGTCTCGATCAAAATTTTTCCAAATGTGAAATTTTTATTCCAAATTCCCTTTCCTCTGAACGCAAACGTGAAATCATATTAAAAATCTGTACTGGCCCCTGGGATTAAAATTTTGAATAAAGAATCGTTGCGCTTTTTAGGAGCTCCGATCTTAGACGATTCTATTACAAATTTGATCGACGAACAGTACGCTTTTACGATATGATTGCTCATATGGCTCTCTTTATAATTCGTTTTTGTCTTTTGTGCCTAAATTCACCTATGTGCTTCGGTGTTCTCAACTTTGGAAATACGATTCTCTACTAAAAACTTTGAACAAACTAATTCAAAATGTTTTAATCAAAATTCCGAATTGCCCTCTAACCGACAGGTCCTGGGATCAGGCTTCTCTTCCGATCCGTTTCGGTGGCCTATGTATTTGCAAAATTTCGGAAGTGTCATTACCGGCGTTCTTATCTTCTACCCACCGTAAGCACAGCGTCTACAGTAGTATCGTTAGCCCTGACATGTGAAAGTTGCTGTGCCAAAAACAACAAGACCACCTGCTTGCTTTGAGCAACAACGAAGCTGATCGCGCTCGTCTTCTTGCTGTGGCTGTTTAGGAGTCAGGATGTTAGCTGCAGGCGTTACCATCGGCAAACATCGGTACTCTCCTGAGTAACCAAATGTTAACAGCTGTTGTTGGCCTGCGCTTGGGCGCCCGCGTCAACCAACCGCATCGCTGCAGCTGCGGCCAGTCCGTTGACGAGTTCAGTCATCACGGGCTGTCCTACTCTCGAAGTGCCGGTCGTCTGTCGCGCCACACTTCGTTAAATGACGGCAATCTTAGAGCCAAACGGTATGTTTCGGAGCGATGGCAAGAGGCCCGACGGAATGTCTCTAATTCTATGGAAGCTAGGGAGGTTGCTGCTGTCCGACGCGACTTGTGTAGACACTTTGGCTCTCTCCCACATCCGTGCGACCTCCTGCGAGGCGGGCGCGGCAGCAGCCGCAGTCGAAAGTCTCAAGCAGCGCAAATACGAAGCTCTTGGCGAGAGTTATGTGTTTGTGCCGTTTGGGGTGGAAACGCTGGGGCCATGGGGGCCAGAAGCACGGCGTTACGTAAAAGATCTATCGAAGCGCCTTGTCGAAGCCTCCGGCGACTGGAGGGCTGGCAGCTACTTTTCCAACGAGTTAGCTTAGCCATTCAAAAGGGCTATGGTGCCAGCCATTTGGGGGCTTTGCCGCGCGGCAGCGGTTCCCTTAGAGATATTTTTAGTTTTTAAGTTATTTTGTTTTAGTTTATAGGTTTTTTTTTTCTTTCTGTTATAATTAGATCAGGAAGTAGAATTATAACTGCAATCCTTGTAAATGCCAATATTGTAACAGAAAACTGTTTGGCTACCGTTGAAGTCAATAAACTTATGAATAAAAAAAAGTCAGATTTTAACAATAAACTTTAAATCTTAAATAAATAAATAACACTAGTAAAGTATCTGTCTACATAAGTACCAAATTATTATTATCTTTATTATATAAATTTTTGCATTCACAATGCTATACAACGTGTAAAAAAATAAGCAACAAAATTTAAGGGTGCGTACATATACCCTGTTAAGACTTCACTGCTTAAATATCACCATTAAATCCGGTAAAGTTTTTTTTCATATTTTTGTTTAGGATCAATCGGATTTTCTTCTAAGTTGTAGGCGTAGGTAATTTCTTAGTTAGTTGCAGGAGTTCCTAAATAATGGTAAGGAGGCTAGTTGAAGGAAAGTAGGTAGAAAACAAGGAATCATCGATTTGCCACTTTTGTATTAATTAAAACAAAAACTCCTTTTTGTCTAAAAAATACAAATCTCTCAGCTATCTATTACTTGTGAAAAAAACAGTTATCACCAGATATGTAGGCTGCTCAAATTTAATTGCTTAATTTGTTTACACGGATAAAGGATAAAATGTTTACTAGAAAAAAAAGAACCAGTCGCAGGAAAGCTCGAATGGGTTTTCGCAATCCCATTCCTGCGACTGGTTGTTTTTTTCTAGTAAACATTTTATCCAAACTATTATTATTATTATTATTTATGTAACCTCTTTTTAAAAAATACTGGCTGTCGGCTGCAGATGGATATTTTAAAATGAATAGTGAAACACACCATTACACTACAGAGTATTTAATTATTATTTTGTTTCACCACATTAACGCAACTATCTCGGTCTCAATGGACTGCCTTAGGAATGATTTCTAAGACGTTATTCATCGGAGACATAATAGAGGGAGGAAACGTCTGTCTGTGTGTAGAGCCTGTGCCGCTCTGGCCACTGAAAGCCTTTATATAACAAAGATTATAATTACTTGTCAACTATTCCACTATCATTGCAGGGTACAACTGTTTGCGGTATATGGATGTATGTCTACATATTATTTAAAAATTACGGACGGATGAAAGAATATAATTTATTTATACTCTAAACAAGCTGTATGTCAGAACGGAACGAAAAAATTCACACCACAACCTTACTGCAACTATCGAGTCCATCGGCTTATCGTCCCTTCCTTATCCACATTGAGTTCTATTGTAAAGACTCAGTAAATACGTGCTCTGATAATACCTACATGTGTCTCTTGTTATTGTATTGTTTTCAAATAAAATCCAAACAAGCCGAACCCCAACAAAAGTGGAGCACTTGTAGCAATACAACCCGGCGTTGTGCCATTTCGTGTCGCCCACGCTCCAGTGTCGGTTAACAACTTTTTGTTGACATCCAGGTACAGGCCGCTTTTAGTGCAAACATGAGGAGCAATTGAAAAAAAAACCCTTTTAGGAAAACCTTTCCGCGGGAGTGGCGAGGGCCGCATAGCGCGTGCCAGCGGCGCAAGGGACCTCCGGGTGCAACAAACGCCACGTGCTGTTGTTTGGAGCACGCTCGCATCACAAACGCTCGTGTACGAAGACCACTCAACCTTCCATGGATATTTAAGTAAAGTCAACGCAAACATCACTTTCAATCCGACTCTTATGTAAATTCCATGAACTGAGTTAGGTAATGAAATGGAAGAAATATACACTTGTCATTATCGTGCGTGTGTTTATATTTAACATTTAATTTTACATGAAAAGATATACACAATCAATACATAGAACGTCAATAGGTACTAGAGTAGACTTAAGTCTATATAGGTACATAATAACATTATGAGATCATCCTGCGTTGCGAGTGAATGTTTATATCGATACTTACTTACATATGTTATATCCGTACAAATAAGGTTGATAGTGAAATTAAACACTTTCTTCGGATCTAACTCGCGTTTATTACATTTAAAAGTTTTGATGAAAATGAAAAAAGTGTTGCATTTGAATGTGTATGTGCTCGCGTAAACCTTAGAAAGCAATATAAGTTCATAGTGTTGATATAATTGGTTTGAACGGTCCCACTTGCCAGAACCAGAACGTAAGGCTTCGACTCCCGAGGGTGAGGAGTCCACCGTGCCATTACCAAATTACCTTTCAGCAAGCACACCAGCTTCACAACCTTTCAGCGCCACCGAAATTAATGACCGTATTGCGTATCGCAAAAAGTAATTCCGCCCGCAATAAAGCTGAGCCCCCGCCCTCGCCGGCGCCCCCGCGGCGCCCCCGAGCGCCCCGCGGCAATCCTCACGAGCTTCGGCCGGGACATGTCGGGCCAGTCGTTAACCACTCCGCGCCGCCCGCCAACCGTAAACCGTAAACCGGAACGTCGGTCGCCGCGTAAACTTAACGACGCGCCGAATTAACGACCGATAATAATATGATCGTCAGCCGTTTTGATCATCGTTCCGCCCGCGGCCCGCCCTAACCGGCACTCGGGCGGCGGAGGCACTTCACACAAATTGATTGACGCTTCTTATTTCTCAATTGCTTTTTTTACGTGTTAAAAAATCTATTCAGGTTCAGTCATTTTCGTTCGAGTGTGTTTCAAATAAACGATTGTAATGAAGAGATGTTATTGTTGATTAAATAATTATCTACTTTCTTAGTAAAATACGACTTCTTATTATAGTTTGACATTACTACAAAAGTAGAAAATTAATAAAAACTATTCATTTTGAATAAATTTTGATATAAAAAACTTTTAACATTTGGTCTTTATCTCATGTGATAATAGTCGATGGAAGACGACTGTCGTAACACAATACTCTAACATTGTAGTTATGGCGACACGCTTAGATTAGTTGATGACGAAGTCGACTCCTAAAGTCGTCCAATGGTGGTAGCAAAACAATCAATCAATTGAAACAAGCACAATCATAATTAGTACCCCCCGCTGGGAATCTGAGACGTCCTGGCCTAAGACCGATGATTTAATCACTACGAGTACGAGAATCGTATCGATTTTCCAAGAACAGAATTTAATAATGCTAATCCTGCACCTGTTAGTTTCCTAGTTTTATCATAGCTAAAATAGAAACGAATCTTTGAAATAAAAATACAATAAATAAATCACTATCACAATCGCATGAAAATCGTAAATTAATTGTACCACATTATCAAAGTATAATTTGAAAGCGTCATTTGTCTTCCAATGATGCAGCTACAGATTACGCGCAGCACAGAACTGCCTAATTTGGTGCTAGTTTAGAATTAAGCGGACGTTTATGCGCAGTTTATCGGCCGATGGTAAATGGCGGCTCGGGGCGGCGGCCGGCCGCGCGGCAGAGCTCCCGACCGTTTCGTTTTGCTGTAATGCCGTAAAACCACCTCACAACTTTTGTAGGTCCGATAATAAAGTAAGTTAATTGATTGCCTATAGACTGTAGGTACCACTTCTGTTTAAAGGCCACCATTATTGAAATCAAGTCATCGCTACAATTGATAATAATAGTAGCAAATCATCAAATCATCAGCCTATAAACGTCCCACTGCTGGGCACAGGCCTTCCCACATGGACAATATCACGTAGGGAGGTTGGGCCATAACCCACCGCGCTGGCCCAATGCGGGTTGGTAGGTTTTAACGACTGTCATCGTTCGACGACAACCGGGACCAACGGCTTAACGTATCTTCCGAAGCACGGAGGAGCTCGAGATGTTTTTAATTTGGTCACCCATCCACTCACTCTCGTCTTGTCAGTATGATCAAAGGTTGACATTAAATATAAGATTAGCGAATAGAGTATTTAAAACTGAAAAATGTAGTACTGAACTAGCTAGACGTCATTATATATACCTAAGCTCATCATTAAAACAAAATTAATTATAAATTATATATTTACAAATTGTCTCTCCGTGAATGTTAATTTGTGTTAAACGAGTAGTTCTTAGCCTGGAGTATGATGATGTTGAGTCACTAATTAAATAAATTCACACATACACTACACACTCAAACACAATACACACTCACACACAATTCATACTCACACTTCAACACTCTTAAAAACGCATGCATGTAGTTATATATTATGATTAATTTTCTTTGTTAATCTTTGTGTAAACTAAATGTTCGAGGTGGGCGCTAATGACTAAAACACAGTCTTGGACTAACTGTTGTTATTTTACCGCTTGTTTGGTATATTAGTGGTGACTTGCAGCAGTTATGGGAAGGTATAAAATGACTACACTGTTGTACACTGATGAGCTGGTTTATTGACTGTTCACACAAAGGTTCACAACATTAAGTTATAGTTCTGACTCCATATATATAATTACACTATATTAACCAAATGGCGACAACCTGACGATAAGGTGTGCGATGTGCGACTGGCGACTGCCGGGGCGAGCTCCCGTCCGCTCGCTATTGCTATATCAGCATTCTAGGAATAATACAATAATGTGTCGCCACATCACACCCTTCCTTAAAAAAAAATTTTAATTACTACAAAAAAATATTTTTAAAAGAAAGAGAAAAAAAAAACTAATCAATGTAGACAACCCTAACGTATAAAACTCTATTACAATAAAACATTTCTAACAACATACAAAAATATACCAAGGTTAATCTAAAAGCTACGCTGCGATAACAATACAAAGTTGCGGCGTTATCAGCTGATACTCGAGCGAGCCCGACTCGACACGCATGCCAACGCTTAAGGCGAATACATGTGATTCTATTTTTAGAACATCTTAAGGTCAAGTAACTTTTACTGTGATACAATTTTCAAATAAAAATTTTAACATACTATATCTGTTTTTTATTTACTTTCCTTTCCTACGTTAGGTTGTTTACTCGTTACACATACTTATAATTTATTAAGACTACAAAAACACAAAACCTAAAATTTTGATTTCACAAACATTATAAAAATAATACTACATACACTACTGTACTGTATCAACACATTTAATACATACAATAAAATTGCGGACACCTACTTCTAGGGCCGACTTAAAAGGTTTCAGGAAAAACCGCAACTTACAACTAGACAATGACTTAGGTAGTTGTCGTGAGGGCATGCTCTGCAATAACAAAATAACAACCCTTTGGGTCCCACAACACCTCTCACGGCAACGCCATGCATGTACTTTGACACTGTTAACACTAAACACGTTTTACAAAACGCACACAAAAAAAAATAACTAAATTAAGTATCAGTTGCTTATTACTTTTACACAACTCCTGTTCTTCCAGGTGTTACGCTGGTGGTGCTGCGAGGCATATGAATGACCTCTGGTAGCGCCACTTTAGCTGTTTCTTTATTGATCCATTTTCTTATACGATTTATGCAACTTTTACGAATGGCGTATAACAATCCGATGCTAAACAGTATAACCATGACAATTAAAACAATACTAAATATATTTACTTGGTTTTGTATCTTTTCGGATGTTGCCATTTGAGCCTGGGCACTCACAATTACATCTTTGTTCTGATAATTCCCCATCTTATAACTTTACAATTACTGTTAAACAAGCGTACTGCGTTGGAATGACCTGATAATTAAACGAAATGGACATAAACTTACTCTTTTATTAAACTAACATACACAATTATCATTTCAGCAAAAATCGAACTGGTTGCTTAACAACTCTGCCACTGCGTGTTGACCTCAATATTGGTTTCAGCACTTTTTCTTCACTATGTTTAACATCTGAGTTTACTTGGTTCTTTTTAACATTACAATCATTATCTTTAATACTAATATTGACATTATCTTCGCAACTTTTGTACAAACTATCATCGTATTCTTCGTTTAATATATATGCTGGTTTAAGTCGATCTATAGAAATATTTGACTGACGCTCTGCCAATTGAATCAGAAATGATTTCCCGAATCTTTTAATGATTTTATACGGTCCACTATACGGTGGTGTTAGTGGTCTTTGCACCATGTCGTTCCTAACGAAAACATGGCTACAACTATTCAAGTCTTTATGTACGAATATTTTCCTATTTTTTCTACTTCTATCTAATACTGGCTGTAAACTATTTAATGCTTTCTTCAGTTTATATACATAGCTAGATTCGTCAGACAAATTACAATTTACACTATTGTCATAGAAATCTCCAGGCAGGCGTAACTGGTGTCCTAATGCTAATTCTGATGCACTTACATTACTATCGCTTTTGCAGGCTGCACGAAGTCCCAACATGACAGTTGGTAATTCGTCTGCCCATGACCTACTGTAATCTAATAAACGTGCTTTTAAGGCTGCTTTCAGCGTTCTGTGGAATCGCTCTATCATCCCGTTGCTTTGTGGGTGATAAGCTGTAGTGCGAATCTTCTGAATACCTAGCGTTTTCATAAGGGAGGTGTAAAGCTCACTTTCAAATTGTCTCCCTTGATCGCTTGTTATTCTTTTTGGACATCCATATCTACAAACCCAATTTTCGTAAATTGCTTTACTTACTACTTCTGCTGTGATTTCTTTTACTGGAATAGCTTCCGGCCACCGTGTACATCTATCGATCATGGTTACTAAATATCTATACCCCTCACTTGTCGTTGCTAAAGGGCCAACTATGTCCACGTTTAAATGTTCCCAACGATTGCTAGGTGGATACTTTACTAAATCGGAAACTGTATGTCGTTGTATTTTTGACTTCTGACAAGATATGCATTCTTTACACCATCGATTAATGTCCCTATTCATGTTAGGCCAAAAATATCTACCTGTAATCATTTTCCTAGTACCTCTAATGCCTGGATGACTAACATTGTGAACTTTACCAAAGACTGTTTTTCTATACTGTAATGGAATGTAAGGTCTCATGTTACTTCCAGTAACATTACAATACATTACACTATTGCACAATGGTGACTGTATTCTTTGTAATAACTGCTTACTCTTGTTATCAGCAAGTATGGTCACGAGTTGCTGGTCGGTTTCCTGTGCTAAAGCTATTTCGTCGAAATTAATGTCAGCAGGGCAAACTATGGACTCTATTGTTCTGGATAACGTGTCTGCAACGCAATTGTCGTTTCCGCTGACGTACTGTATGTCGCTTGTAAATTCGCTAATATACAGTAACTGTCGCGTACGTCTAGAAGTTTCTCTGTCTGAACCATTTTTATCGAAAACGTACGTTAATGGTTTATGATCTGTAAATACTGTCAATTCACGGCCTTCAACTAAATTTCTAAAATGAATTATTGCCAAATATATTGCTAAAAGTTCTCTATCGTAAGTAGAGTATTTCATCTGTGTGGTAGTAAGCCCTTTCGAAAAATATCCTAAAGGCTTCCAGTCGTTATCCATCTTTTGTTGTAACACTGCTCCGACGCCTGTGCTAGATGCGTCACACATTAAAGCTAACTTACTATCTACTTCTGGATAAGACAACACACTGGCGTTAACTAAATTATTTTTACACTGCTCAAAAGCTTCGATCGATTCCTTAGTCCATATTATTTTAGTTTTGTCCCTCTTTTTAGTTTTATGTAAAAATTTGTTAAGTAGAGCTTGGTGCTCAGCTGCATGCTCTATATGCGATCTATAAAAGTTTAGCATTCCCAAAAATCTACGGAGTTGTTCGACTGTCTCTGGCCTTGGAAATTCCTTAATTACGCTAACTTTATTTGAAATGGGTCGAATGCCTACTTTGCTTACCTCGTACCCTAAAAATTCTACTGTCGGTTGGGCAAAAGTACATTTTTTTATATTGATTGTTATGCCAAATTTCTCAAACCTTTCAAAAATCTGTCTTACATGTTCTTTGTGCAACGTTACGTCATTAGTTGTTGCCACAATGACGTCATCAATATAGCAAAAAAGAAAAGAACTTTCTCCCTTACTTTCTTTATTATTGTTAAAAATTTCTATACCTTGCAAAACCGTGTTATTCATCCATCTCTGGAAGGTTTGTGCAGCATTACGTAACCCGAAACTCATTTTTACAAATTCGAACAACCCGAAAGGTGTCGTAATGGCTGTTTTCGCTATGTCTTCTGGTTTAACCGAAATGTTATGATAAGCCCTATTAATGTCTAATTTAGTGAAAATACACTTACCTGATAAGCCATACATAAAATCGTGTATCCTCGGAATCGGATATCTGTCCGGAACTGTCACTGCGTTGAGCCTTCTGTAGTCGCCGCATGGTCGTAGCTGGCCATCCTTCTTTGGCACTACGTGAAGTGGGCTGGCCCACGGGCTCTTTGACGGTCTACAAATACCTAACTCTTCCATGACTCTAAACTCTTCCCTTACCGCCTTATAGCGGTGTGGGGGCAAAGGCCTCGGTTTGGCGTAAACCGGCGGACCAACGGTTTCAATGTGATGGTATGTGTCATGGCAGCTCGGCTCTCTATAATTAATTGGCTTGGTAATGTCGGCGTATTGTTCTAACAAATCCCGGAATGGATTGTCCCTGTGGATGCTAGATATTGTCGGCTCGACACTACTTATTACCGATACATTTCTATTCAATTTGGTCAGTCCGTCAATCAATTTCCTATTACTTAAATCTATTATCAAGTTAAAATTCTTTACAAAGTCTGCTCCGATAATAGGTTGTTTGACGTCACATATTATAAAATTCCATTTGAAACATCTACGTAGGCCTAAATTTAAATCTAAAGTTATAATGCCATACGTTTTTATTTTGGTGCCATTCGCGGCATAAAGTTCATAATCACAATTAAGCTTTACTTTATTACGGTTTACTTTACATAATGGTATTACTGAGACGTTTGCGCCCGTATCTATTAAAAATAACTTACCACTATTGTAGTCTTTTACGCACAAACGGTGATTTACCTCGGTGCTGCCGCCCACCGCTGACGACTGCACCGGATTCAGTTTCCCTGACCAGGTTGCTGCTGCTGTTGCTTATGTTGCTGCTGCGACCAGTTGCATGGTGCTGTGCAGGTCCTCGCTCTCTCTCTAAAACGGTAGTGATAATGGCATAGCCACTCTGCGCTTGCTGGAGTCCTCCGCGTGGCTGATGATCCTCTATCTTTCGATCTCGACTGCCGACGCTGGTCTCTATTCATATGATAATTGCGATGCTGGCTGCGTGCACTGGTTCTGATGCTGTTGACTTCTTCTTTTAGTCTCTTTACCTCTATGGTCAAATCTCGCATATGTTTCATCATTTCTAACGCGCTGTCACTGCCGGGCACTGATGAGCTGACGGAGGCTACTTCGCCTGTCCTCAAATTTTCTAATATCTTGTCGGCTATGGCCGCTAAATCTTCCAAATTCGTGTTATTGCTGACCGCTAGGACTGCCCTTACATTCGGTGGTAGTCTGTTGATCCATAGTTTTTTTAATGGGTCGCCTGCAATACTACAGTTTCTGGCCAATTCTGTCATCTTGCGCAATAACTGGGATGGTTTTTGAGTCCCGAGATCCATATCACTCACTAAACGTTGAAATTGCGTCTCGGCGCTTTCTTCATACACTGTTAACAATCTTTGTTTTATTGCGTTATACTTCTCGGTAGCAGGTGGTGACTGTACCAAGTCACTTACTTGACGGAGTGCGTCGCGGTCCAATTTCGCGATCGCCAACTCGAACTTCGCATTGTCGCTCTGCTTCTGTGGTCCCATAACTGACTCAAAATGCGCGAACCACATTCTCGGCATTTCGGTCCAAAATTCTGGTATCCTGGCTTGCACGGATATCATTGCGACGTCTATATTGCTTGTTGATGCTTCGCGCTCTGGTTTGGAGCTCTCGCCGCATTTTTCTAGCTCATTATAGGCGTCTACATAAGCCATCTTCTAAACACGTGCTCGGCCGTCAGGTTGTCTTCTAAGTGAGTCGCACGCACGCCGGAAACGCGGGGTCACCACTTTACCGATATTATATGTTTATTAGTGGTGATCTGTTGCAGTTATGGGAAGGTATAAAATGACTACACTGTTGTACACTGATGAGCTGGTTTATTGACTGTTCACACAAAGGTTCACAACATTAAGTTATAGTTCTGACTCCATATATATAATTACACTATATTAACCAAATGGCGACAACCTGACGATAAGGTGTGCGATGTGCGACTGGCGACTGCCGGGGCGAGCTCCCGTCCGCTCGCTATTGCTATATCAGCATTCTAGGAATAATACAATAATGTGTCGCCACATTATTAACGTTAGACAAGAATTTAAAAATGTTGTATAAACAAGAATAAAGATTATTTATTATTATATTATTATTGTCCAGCGTTTAGCATTGCGAAAGTTGGTTAGCGGGCAAGATCGCAAGCCGAACGCGCTAGCAGCTGCGCCATCGAGTTCCTCGATAATAAAAAATAATAAATAATTTATTTGTCTTTAATCTAAAATACACAGTAGGTACGCAGAGAACATTTATATGCAGATGGCAAAATTAAATAAAGAACAAAACGGTCTATGGCTCAGAAGCCGCAGATAGTAAATATCCACAGCTTCTGCTATTCTGCCACAGACTTTAAAAGAAATGTACACAGTAATAAAACGCGACATGACTTGCGAATTGAGACACACGCTTCAAAATATGAATAAAAAATGTAAGTCGCTATTCACTGGAAGGAACAAAACATAATTTACTTATTATGAATGGATGTTTGCCTAATCACATTTATAGGCGTTGCATTTTTGTCAAAATATTTAGTCGTCCGGTTTTTTTCTTATTCAATACTAAGGTTTATAAATTTTGCTTATGGCTAACATCTAGGTAAGCGGTTACCGTAGCCTGTGGACTTTTGCAAAACCATGTATGAATCACGCGTTGCCGAACCTGCCAAATCTCTTCACCTTATGAAGCCCCATGCCCTTTCAGAATACCTCGACTGAAGGCTCATCATGTCGGTTCTAAGGCGTTAGGAAGAATAAATTATTTTTGTAGTAAGCGATGCGATGACATATAGTAGTCGTAGTGTGTCTACGAATTCCTCCGAACTCATTCCATATTGAACTCTGAAAATTTTTAATTTTTCGCCTTAACAAAATCGGTTAATGACGTGGTCAGGCAGCCTAATATTTGCTAATGATGCACAAACGAAAATGAGATAAACAGCGTTTCTGCGTGGGCGGACGCTTTGAAATGAAATCAACGTGATTGTGGTACGAATGTTTT
Source organism: Scoparia ambigualis (assembly GCA_963921215.1). Lineage (NCBI taxonomy): Eukaryota > Metazoa > Arthropoda > Insecta > Lepidoptera > Crambidae > Scoparia > Scoparia ambigualis. Next base: position 38,962,506 of record OY992505.1, on the reverse strand, counting down.
AGTGTAGCTCTAAGCAGATACTGAATTCAGTGGTTAAATATCGGTGTTTTACTGACATGATTTAGTGGTATGATGTATGGATTGCGGAACCGCTATTTAATAGCTTTTATCTTTGCCGGTATTTCTAGAGTTATCTAAAATATAGTTATGTATGATAAAATAACTATAATACGATAAGAACAAAATACATTATTATTCTTATAATTAAATAGCAGCTGGTAGGTATTTAAGTTTGTACAACCCTACGCTTTAACTACCATCTACATGCCTCGCAGCAAACGGGTAGTACTAGTCCTCGATTTTAACCGTTAACTATCTAAACGTAAATTAAAATTAGTATGTGTTTAGTTCAAAGCAACGCAAAACTTTGAACTAGCGCATTAAACTTCTATGTGATCGAAAGTTGCACAACCTTCCGGCCACCACCCGTTAGCGCGTGATAAACCGCGCGCAGGGCGGCCGTAAACCGTAACCCGTAAACCGGCACAGTCGGCGGTTAATTGCGCGTTGGCCGTCGCCGGCGGTGGCAGCGGCCCTAATCGACGCCGCTATAAAACGCGCCGATCCACTGCAACTCGACACTGGTTATTACTGGTAACTAGTGTTTAGGTTATTTACGCGACTCTACTTGCTTTTTGCCCTTGGTCTTTTGTCACGGGCTCTCCTGGACCACTGACTAAGGTCAAAGAAAAATCAAATATGTATAAGCGCTTACGCGTTGTAAACAGAAATACCAGGATTACTTTGGGTTGAAGAGTACAATATACTTGAATTACTATCAATTCAATATGTGTTGTGTTTACAGATGGGCGGGTGGGTAAAAATTGGGGTGGGTAAAATCGGGAGGAAGGGTAAAAAAGGGTATTTACTCTTTTATACCCATTTATACCGGGTATTTTTATTAAACACCAGGTAAAAATTGAATACTGTCTATAATACTATCCAAAACAATCTACGATGTTAGTTTCGATCTTGACCATTAAAGATAAAATATTGATTTCAAATAAAACACAGTTGATTATATTTTAAATCTTTAATCAACATCTATTTTTAACTAAAACACAACAAAATGGCGCATATCTAGCTAGTTGAAATGCACTTCGAATGAACATGTTCGCGTACGAATAATAAAAAAACCGCAAGAAACTTCAAAGGCTGGTCAGGTCATGTGTTTTAAACATGACGAAAAAGGAATTGGTGTTTTTGCCATTTTTAATTAAATAATTCATTTTGTGAATTTTAATTGGATAGTCTTTGAGTACCAAATTTATTTTAAAGCAATAACATAAGAAAAATGAAATCAAAAACAATTAAAAATAACGATTATTTACAACGCGCGGGCAACGACGGCCGGCCTGCCGACCATCGTCTGTTGACCCGTTCGCGTCAGCTGGGCGATAAGTACCGACGTTAGTCTGCAAAGTTCAACAAGACCCCATTTATTTTCCTTTTACAACTGAAATGAAATGTGCGTGTTTAAGGTGCAGTTAAGTCCAACGACTATCGACAGCATCAAGTTATGTTATGGTTCTGATAACGCGCATAAAATGAAAATATTATTATTAATATATTAATTATTAATGATGTTGCCCAACCAACTCGCAAGCCAACTCAACACAATACAGCCTTGAGTCCAACCAGGCGTGAGCAAACCAAACCCCAAACGCAAACAGAGGGTGTAGGAAGCAAAACAGTCTCTGGTTTGGGAGCAACGCGCAGGTGGGCAACAATTTCCTATTTGGGACCCGAGTCCCCTCCTCTCCTACTAGCACGAGGCGGGAGATGGCCTTGCGCCAACGGATCCCAAGCACCACCATAAGTGGAGTGGATAGCCGAGCCGATGGGAGAGGGGGTGGCGTCGAAGGTGAGGAGTTCAGCTGATCCCTGCCACGAGCATGAAACAGAGGAAAGTGAAAAGATATTGGTTTCATCCTTTTCACATGACCGCATAACGAAAAAAGGTATTCTACAAGTCTTATAGAAAAATTAGGTTCTTTCCTGATAAATTCTACGAACACTACTACTAGTAGGTACTATTATTTATTCTGTGCTACTACTACAGTCCTATCACCATAATGAGGCGCTCGGAATCAACTACTATTTTGCAGTTTTGCTTGAGCACGCGACGTGACCGACCGCTTTGAGTGTCTGTCATCGACTGGCGCGTGATTCCTCCGGACCGGACCGGAACGGACGTTTCTCGAGTTCTCGTGTGGTCAGCTCCATACAACTTCATACGATATTGATAGGCCCCGCCCCCCGTGCCGAAAAATAACGGACCGGGTACTCGGAGACGTCCGGAGCATGTTTCGGTTGCTTCCGGGTGAAAATCGGGATCGGAAGGCCCCTGATCACATGTAGTCGATGCAGTAAAAATTCATATATTTGTTTGAGCTACGGATTGAATCCGGGGCCGTGTTTTTCGGGTCCGTGTGATTCCGGATGCATGTAGTCCGAGCCTTAGGGATCTTCAAGAAACGAGCCTATTCCTTCCTTAAAGGCCGGCAACGCGTCTGCGATTCCTCTGGTTTTGCGGGTGTCCATGGGCGGCGGTGATTACTTTCCATCAGGTGACCCGCCTGCTTTTTTTATAAAAATATATATATAAAGATATACTTACTTGGAGGGACTTCGGATAAAGAGTAATAAAGTACCCGGTCCGTTATCAGGTGCTCTGTTCAATTCCCAGGTCCTGCAGAGAGTTTCAAATACTAAGATAACGAAACATTGAAAAAAACGGGTTCGATTCCCGCCTGAGGTAGACATTTTTTTCAACCGTTCGTTATCTTTTAGTTTATTTCAGCGTTTTTAACGCAAATAATCAAATATTACGAGTTTCAAATTGTGTATAACTATGATTTGTGATTACTACGACCTACCTTGAATTTTAGCGATGATTTCATTACATTGAATGCCTTTGCCCAAAAGTGAGACACAAAAAAGTTGAAAATCAAATCATTATGTAGTAGAAAAGTATTCAGAATACAAAGTTGTATTAATAAAAAATATGTAAGTAATGTTTTTAAAGCTTTATAATCTTCCGTGTGTCTCGTCGCGCTGAGCGATTAGTTTAGTAAAGAATTGATGGAGGATCGTCAATCGTCCGCCAGACAATGGATAAGCACGGCTGTGGAACAAAGACTTTGTTCTTGCAAATGCCTTATAACTTGCGCCCATTGTCATCGTGTCTATCGTTGAGCAGTGAAAGGGCACTACCACAAACCAACTCAACTGTATTGTTATTCTCAAGTAGGTTTACACTTAATGCGAGTTATAAGCTAATTATGATGTCTTTACATAGAAGAAAATGTTGTATAAGCTGCTAAGATATTTTATTATTATCGTTTCGTCTATATTTTCTTATTTATAATCCTATGATATGCTTTTATTAGCATTACTTACTAGAAACACTTTTAAATCTAACCTATCTCAACATATACTTGTACAATGTCTGACAAGAACGAGAACAAGAATAGTCCGCACGTAGTGTGCTAAATTCAAACTGCTTAAATCGGAGAAATGAACAACCTTTTCAATCGACTCGTCGCCCAAAGAGAAAGCTCTGCAAATATCCAAACAGGGGGGAATCCGAAAAAGGGTTGTTATTTTCGCCATTGTCGCAGCAGCATCGGCTCGTCGCGCGACATAATGAGCGCCATCACCGCGCACGCCGCTTGTTTCGGCAGTCGAGTCACGCGCCGCCCGCCGCTAAACACGCAGCGCAGTAGGACGCTACGAGCAGGGACTGAATAACCCAAAAAATATGTAATCTTTGTATTGCGGTATGACGTCATACCGAAAAATAACGCTTACCGGAATATTCCGATATCAAAATTTATTTCGGTACCGTAATTTTGAGTTTTTAAATAATAAAGGTATATTTCGGTATAAAAAAGCAATTTCAAGCATACACGACTTATATCATTGTTTTTATCATTAATTTGCACTAGTTTGCTTTGTTCTCCATATCAAAACCCCTCACACTGCGCCTTACAACTGTCAATGCAACGTTTTTCGTTACCGATACCGCATAAATATTAAATAACGGTAAAGTCTTACTATTCTATTTTATTAAAGTACACTTATTTTATAACGGTAACGTAACCTTATACTGTAACAGCTTTCAGTCCCTGTCTACGGGTGGCGGTGTCATAACCGTAGCACAAGCGAGTTTTGTATTAGCAAGTCTCGTTTCCGTAGCATGTTGCTCACCACCGTAGCAAGCGCTTTATTATGCAATTATATCTGTAGCAACACTACGTCAACCGTAGCTAGAGTAACCGATTTGTCGATTGATCAATTGGTTTTTTCTACAAAATTTTTTGTTCAAGGCATGAAGTTTAAGAGCAGACCTTCTGCGACAATATACTTTGTGGCAATACGCAGTCACCTCGGAGCAGTTGCTGGCCAATATACTTTTGGGAGTCTTCTGTCAGTAAAATGGATAAGATAATCGTTTCTCTTCCATTAAGAGGTTAGGTTACTTGAAAGGCCTCTCTGAAATCGGATGTTTGAGTAAACTACAACACAGTTATTTAGTTAGTTTATATTAATAAGCTAATGAAACTTATGATATTGGCAAGAATATTTAATAAAACCCATTGAATAGGACAAACTGAGTGTAGGTAAGCGTTATAGTAAAACAGAATTTGTGGTCTTTCTCGGCGATATTACTTTGGTATTAGATACTACTGTAGCGTGTTCTTGACATGTAAATTTAGAGAGATACTCGCCTACGTTTAAATCAAAGAGACAATACTCACGAAGCTCTGCGTATAATTAACGGCAACATCAAAGAATATCTGATAGCGACACGAGTAATCAATCAAAGATTTTAAACGCTCAAACGGATCGGGAGCGAGATGTGCGGCGAACAGAGCCGTTCGTTATTAGCGGAGGTAACACGGCATTTCAATTACAACAAATGGATGCCAAACAACGCGCTCCCATCGGCTGCCGGTTGCTACGCCCCCGGCGCAGCCATCGGCAGCCTATCATGCGATAAGCGTTAAGTAATTATACGCAAACGCTTACTGTAACGTGATTTGTTTCATTTATTTACATACATATATATAATCACGACTAGCATCCCTGAGGGGTTAGTCAGAGACTACGTAATGAGGACTGCAAAAGCTGTCCTCTACCGTAGTCCACTTTTCACCAAAAAGCGACTGCACAGTGCTCGGCGTGACAGTCGGTGAGCCCAACGCCGTGAGCCCATCGCCGTGAGCCCATCGCCGCTCTATGCTGTTGGAAATATGTGCAGTCTTTAGTCCGTTAGTCGCCTATTACGACACCAAGGGAGAGAGGGGTGGTAGTATTCTTTCACCGCTATACGACACGGCTAATCGGCTGCCGGTTGCTACGCCCCCGGCGCAGCCATCGGCAGCCTATCATGCGATAAGCGTTAAGTAATTATACGTAATCGCCTACTTAACGTAATTGGTTCCATTTATTTAACTACAAGAAATCTGAGATAGTAAATGACGCCCAAGTTGGAAGCACACTTCTCCTAAAATCCACAAATTATTGAGTAATTGTCGAAGCACAACTACTTACTAACATTCTAGTAACGTAAGTGTTATTGTGGCAGACTTACTGTCAATTGAATAAGCAATCTATCGTCTGTTTTGCCTGCTACTTAGAGTTAGAAGTTTGTCATAACTTGTATGTCAAAGTAACTCTAGAAAGCAAAACAACAGATAGATCGATTATTAAATATGTTTTCTATTCCAGGTCAGATCCAGGTGAAATAAAAACAGTTGGTACGATTACATTAACTCACTTACAGCTTTAGCTAAAACAATGCCGCCCTTGTCACAATAATCAGAATTTTAAACTTGAGCGTAAACCCATTCGACCCGCGCCACCATTACGTATTGTTAATTCTGAAACTTGGTTCCAGATATAAAATTGCTTCCGTTCTAATATTGGTCTATTCGGCACTTGCCCTCTTTCTAATCTTGTCTACAATTCTCAGTTCCGTACAAATTTTGGTTAGCCCGATTTAGAGTGACCGCGTTGCTACTAACGTATTCTAAACTAATACGTCTTAAAATCAATGATAATTAAAGGGCAAACATGTCTACAAGCGCTTGCGATAAGGAAAAACTAATGGAGTGCTACTAATAAATGACAACGTTAAAAACCGCCGCGGAAGAATAATACAACTCGTAATAAAGAAAGAGAGCCGAATGCTTCAACTTTCGAATTGCAGTATGAAAACTTGATTGCATAAACGGTGCTCAACACGCGAAAAGATAGTTTTGAAATACAGTTTATTATTGAATAAGATCAGCCCGGATCACGGGATTAACTCATTTATGAGCTGCCGCCACACAGCTCAATTAAAATTACCTAGGCTTTGTTTTTTACTTAACGTTTAGCTGCCACGGTTTCATAAATCTTACCATTAAGCGCAATTAGGTATTAAGGCTGAGCGCAAAACCTAATCGCACGCCGGCCCATGAGTTATCGCCCGTGTTTCCGCAGACGTGCACACTCGTGCACACTCGTGCAGAGCCGTGCAGAGCCCGAGCTGTGCACTCGCACGCGAAGTTGGCCTTTGTTGATCCGCAGCTGACCGCTTACATGGAAACTTGGGGCAATGCGAGCAATAACGGACGCTGGGTGAGGTTAATTTGCGTAGGTACAACTTTAGTACCATATCATAATAATTTCTGCGCTTATTCGTAATGGTTGCACATGCGCGATCGTAACGAGTCAGTTGGTGTGATATAGTTATAAAGAGAGTGACTACATTGGATTTTATTTTTATTCTTTATTGTTCTGCCCGCCTGGCCTGACATCACCTAAAACTGGCGCCAAAACAACGTTGTTAGTAGCAGGCACTGTCTGTTCAACAGTTAGGTGTTCTAAGAGTTGGAGATAAGATAGCCAGTTCCTCAGTAGTTTATGATTACGGATAAAGTGATGCGCTTGCACAGCCATCGGCCTTAGGATACCTTAATATTTGGTAAGATGAAGCCAAATGCTTTTCCGTTGTGGTATGTTTGTGTTGTCAGCGGTCAAACAATAGAGCGACTTGATGGATAGCCTTACCTTTATTTCATCTTATGGTAAGTAGAAAGATACCTGAGCTGTGATATACGGACAAAGGATATAGGTAAGAAGTAATAGTAGTAGTAATTTTACCCGGTATTCGTTGAAATCTAAGAGCCAAGATAATTCATGTCAAAACGTTTTGATAACTACATACAGTCTGTCAGAGATTATAATTATCAATGGCTGTTATAACAAACGCGTCGCGCCCAGAACATTTAGCGGCTGATAGATACCTGACAGGAACCGCTCGAGAGCTGCCGCCGCATCAGCACAAAGGGATTTGTCTCCGGATCACTTACATTCGAGCAGTGTCTCAAATTAAGCGACCCCCCCACCCCGCTGCCGCCGCTGCCGCTCCCTCCCCGCGGCGCTGTCGTTTTATTAGCCAGCTCATTTGAAACCAACTCCACTCTCAAGATTACAATTATGTTAATGTTACGTTTCCCCCTTAAAATAGGTATCTTTTGTTCTGAGCTTTTTATTATTGATGTCAGCGGTTTTTCATCGTATTTACATTTTACGTTATGCATTAAGATGTCCTGTTATTAGGTTACGTTCTCTTTGTTTTTTTTTCATGTAATTTGATTTTTTTTCCTTTTTTTTACAACGGGTAAGCGCTTGGCCTTCATCTCACCTGATGGTAAGTGATAATAAGACCCAAGGTGGAAGCGCGCTTCACCCGGAATCCTCGACCACTGAGGAACTGGCTATCTTATCTCAAACAGTCGGAAAACAACAATGCTATAAACATCGTTGTTATGGCGACAGACTTAGATAAGATTGTGGTAGCTAGCCAGGCGGACTTAACAGCCCTACCACCAACCAAACCAAGCACACAAAGATGTACCCCCCGCTGGGAATCGAACCCGGGACCTCTGGGTCTGAAACCGGTGGCAAAGTTTCAAATTTTAGACAAGACTCTATTTTTCACATGGAATAAAGTGGGAAGTTTTCATAGCGCTCAATTAATACTGTAGGTAAATAAAATATGTTGAGACGTTATTCCCGGGGCGATGACGCTCGTGCGCCGCGCGGATCTGCCACTTCAGACTTAGTTAGCGGGCGATTTTTGATTTTTCAACTGGAGTGTTTTAATCAAATTGGTACAAAACAACGTGTTTTAAAGATGTCTCGATCTAACAGTATGTTAGACTTGGTACAGCAACATGTTCCTGCGCATGAAATTGCATTCAAAACAAAATCAAGATTTATTTTGGCATTCATAATTTTTAAATACACTATTCTTATGGAATTGGTTAAAACCATACTTGACAGATAATATTGTCGTATGTGTCAGATCCCACAGTGTTAATGGATTTTCATTTTGTACATTACTATTTGTTTGGGGTTAGTGAACTGCTGTCGGATATGGTATTACCAGTTGGTAATATTATTACTTGTTCATCTTGCATAAGATTTGTTGGATATGGTACTACCGCCATTGTTACTTGTTTATTTTTGACAAGCTTTTGTCGGATGTGGTAATACCTACATTGTTATTTGCACATCATACATTGGGTTTCAGTTGGATGTGGTAAAACTGACATTATTATTTGCAAATAGTGATAAAATTTTAGTCAGTAATGGCATAAACTGCAAAGTTAAGGTTAATTTTTACCCTTATGGGTCACATTCTACGTTTATGGTTATACATAATTTTACGCAAATTTTGTTGCTAACAAATTACAATTAAAAAACCACGATAGCATAAAGGTATGCACCTGACTCAGTATGTCAGTCCAAATCCCGCTCGTAAAAAATAATATTTTTTTCACATTCTATGATATTAACTGTCTACGTACGACATAGGCAGTATTATTATTTATTTATTTTTATACGTTCAAACTGAACGTTGGCTTGCCTCGCAATGCGTCTTCAGTTTAACCTTACTCTAGCAAAAAAAAAATGTATAATACTTACCTATTATACCTATACTAATTGCTAATTTAATTTACTAACCTAATAGCATACTGCACCGTCTTTGTCGTGTTTATAGTCTGCCATATTCGTAACTGCCGTGTGAGATGCTTACTCAGCTTTTTTTATAAAAGAAAAAGGCAAACGAGTAGGCGGGTCACCTGGTGGAGAGTAATAACCGCCGCCTATGAACGCACGCAAAACCAGAGGAATCGCAGATGCGTTACCAGCCTTTAAGAAAGGAATAGGCCGCCGCCGAGAGCTGGTTCCATAACACTGTAGTACGAGGCAAGATTACCAATGAATAAGCAACATGTCATTGATATGCAGAAGAAACAGAGTAGGGGATAACACACACCCCTGCGGGACTCCAGCATTCACGGGCTTTATGTCAGATCAGTAACCGCCGACTACGACTCTGATGCTACGTTCAGAAAGAAAGCTGGCAACCCACGAACACAATTTCTCAGTAAGCCCATAATATGATGGAAGTTTAGAGAGAAGAGCCATGCCCTGTCAAAGTCTTTCGCTACGTCTAAGCTAACAGCCTCCCCTTTAATTTCGTAGTTGTTAACGAAAGCTGTCACAGTTAAGAATAACAAGTAAAAATATTGTCTACCTATGATTTTGCAAAGCTTCCACATTTACATTTCAAGGGTTTACTTGGTAAATTCAACTCTTGTGAGAGCTTTTATTGACGAAAATGTTCTGTGATCTGATTTTTACAATATTTTAATAGTTATTAAAGGGGCACGTCGTGCAACAAATCTGTTATGAGAGTTAAATAGATAAATTATAACATTAGTTAACTACGTACTGATGTGCATTTTTAACATGACTGTTACTTACCTATTTATTAACGTTTTTTTATTTGTCAATAAACAAATTTAAGTTATTGTAACGGCTTTTTATTTGCTGGTCCACATAGTATGTATGTCTTTCGTATCTACTTGCAAGGTAATTAAAAAATAGGACCTCGCTAATAGCATGACTGTTGCCCTAGGGAAAAAAGCAGTGCTAACAAGTACCTTGACTTAGGGCATGGTGATCATGCACCTAGTAGCAGGTAATCAAAATGGTATGGTTGTCTGCTACTAGGGATTAATGCGATAGGCAAGTGTGTCAGCAAGATAAGCGGCAAAATAAAATAAACTAAAATGACGATGTTGACAACAACAAAGAAAGTGATGGTGAGTATGTCGTAACTACAAAGGAATCTGTAGTTTGTTATAAAAAATATAGTCAACGGGACGAATAATTGTAAAAAATCCATTTTATTATCATTATTTTTACTTTCGACATTCCAAAGCCCGGCTTACATAGTATTATTTCCCATATCCGACACAGTCGAAAATTAATACCTTATGATCTTCTCGAGTATTCAAAACTATTGCATCATACCAAATTTTGTTTAGATATGTGGTCTTATGCCCATTTTATTCTTGTTTAAAACTTTAATCGGTCATACTGAAAAGTAGCAATTTCTCAGTTACGACATTGTTAATTGCTGCAGTCGATATTTTGTAGTTAAAAAGCAATAAAATAAAAGAGAGATAAGAATGCTCCTAAAATACAGTTTATTATGTTAAGTAAAAGGGTATTATTACAAGTATTTTTAAGGTTTATGATTTAAGTTAAGGACCCCTCTGAACCACCACATCGAAGAAACTGTTTAAGGTAAATGCATTGACAGACTTGGATTGGACCAAATCCAGGACCTACAACTGGTGCCCCGGTAGTCCAGTGTAACCACTATTAAGTGCGGGGTTCTTAGCGCGTTCGGTGGCGACATTAACCCTTGTTCCGTCGTGTCGTACAATACATTTGCGATTCAATTGAGAGGTGCGGGTCGCGCCGGCCCCAACATTAACGAGTTAATTAAGGTAGCTCTAATTGCTCACGGTACAGCTTTTAAAACGGGAATTGCTAAACTATTACGTCCGCTGAGCAACTTCCACAGCTTTAAGTAGCGTTCGGGAACTTAAGTTATTATTAAATGTACGCTAACGGTCGTTCTGGAACTTCGATGTTTTTAATTACTTGTATTTGCTGCTACATCGGTTTCGCAAGAATTTTCTGAAGTTTTGTAGTTAGCTGCCGTTACGGCGTCATCATATTATTTTTATAAACTAATGAAAATATGAAAACTTTATGACTGTAGAAATTATATAAGTTTATATAATATTTTTTTTGTGTAAACATACTCAAAGGTCAAGTCTAGTATATATATTAAGTATTTATATTGTGTAAGTAATATGTCATTATGTTAAATTGTTGAAGGTACCGCTCTTGGATAACAATACCAACAATCTTTGTTCTTAAGTAACAAAGTATTTGAATCATAAAATGAAAACGAACTTTGGTAATGCATACGCAGTGCGCTGACTCAAGCTGTTTCGCTCAAGCGTACGATTCTTTTGGCGCTTCAGCATTTCTGAACAACGTGTGCTACCAGCCCTAAAGGTCATGAACACCACGCGTCGCACGTGCCTAATAAATTTCACACAAACCAAACATCTTCGGCTTATCGTCACCTGTCACTTGTCATCGGGTGAGATGGGGGTGAAGTGCTTTCCCGATGTGGATTTAAAAAAAAAACGATCTACGGGTTACGTGAGGTGCGAGCATGTGCTAGTATGATTGGCGGGATATAATGTTATTTGATATAGGGTTTTATATGAAATATGTGAATTTACTTCTGATCCCTTTTAAACTTTCGCATTCCATTACAAATAAACTGTTTAGGGTCTAGTGAAAATTGCTTCTAGGCATACTTTCTCAAATAAAAAAAAGTTTCGACCGAGTTGCATCGGCCGTGGTCACCGACAGACGCGTGACGGAGGTACAGCAGCGTTTAAACGTTTTATTCATCCGCCAAGCAGCATTGTTTGACAATGTTGTGTTCGGGTGTGAAAAGTGTGACCTGCGGGTCTATCGGCTAAAAATATGGATATGCACATGGGCTTCATTTGACATTTGAAGCCCATATTTTGTCCTTATATGGGCATATTATGGGCGTCAAATGTCAAATGAAGCCCATGTCCATATTCATATTTTTTAGGCGATAGGGTAGCTGATGCTTCATGGTCGGCAGCGCGCGCGTGACGCCGGTGCTGCCGCCGCCGCCTCGGTTCCGCGCGTTCATTGGCCGCCATGGCCGCGCGCCATCACAAGGACCATAATTAATATGCTTGTTCAGTAACCTAAAAATTAATAGCTGATTTAAAATATTTTCTGTCCGTACACAATAAAGTTGATCATTTGTTTTTGGCGATACAACAATTACAATTAAGTCGGTACGTGCGTCGCTAATGCGAGCATTACCAAGCCGCTCGCGCCTTGCCACGTATGTATTTATAGTTACGTTTCGGCACAATTATTAGTATTCCGCCCTAACGCCGACATTATAACATGTATGCTCGCGTGGGCCGTGAAATTACAGCTATCCGCAAATGTGTGACTTGCGACAGTGTGCTCACGGAATTAGATAAATAACTTAATACATTTCAGAATAATCTGCTAAGTTTACATAATTATACGGAGTGGCGGTTTAATCACCTGCTGCGTTTTAGGGTACCGCTTCCTTGAATCCTCTAACAACAATATGGCAAATTATTAAAACGTAAAAAAACGCATTTTTTTGTTTAAAAGTTACTTAAGAGTTAAGACCATGAAGTGTGAAACGGCAGAACAATTATCATAAAAATATTGCAGGTGGTCTTTCTCCCCCCGTGCAGTTGTCTATAGAAGAGGCCTGTGCCCAGCAGTGGGACGTTTATAGGCTGATGATAATGATGATGAGGTGGTCTTTCAAATCTGATCATTGGTCGCTGTTGAGTTAAAGTAGATATAGGATCCTGTGCACCGTTAGCGGACTCGTGTAATTAACAAGTCATCACGATACGCCGCCTTTTGATACATTCCGAATTGATGTAGAGTTTTTCTCGATCGAATATTTAAAAAAATATCGGATCTATGAATACAGATGCATGAGCTCATGACGTGGTAGAGTTAAAGCAAGACAATCAAAACACTACAATATCGTTTCTGGTAAGTACTAACTACCAATAAATATTGTACTTATCTAAAGAATTTTATTTCAATCTGCACAAGGACAGTAATAAAATTACTTATTCAAGTACTTACTTCCACTCTAAGAAGCATTTTATAATAATAGTCATTATTCTACTACTTTTAAAATTTAAATCCATATTTCACTGCAGCTCCACTTTTGCAAAGTGCCCCAGCCAAGGTTTTAAAAGCTACGCGAGCTCGATGCTGTCAATGGAAAAAATATGGTTTTATGATGGTAATAACCGCTGGCGTGCAAAGTACTGCCCTGCAGACGAAGCCGTGAGCTACGAGTGTCGTAACATTTTGAAGGACATTGGCTGGCGATCATCATCAGCCATCACTAGCCCATAAAAGCCTCACTGCTGGGCCTTACCTAATGACATGAACAATAGCACATTGGAAGATTGGTCCGAAACCTTCCACGCGTCATTAGGTAAGAATCAGAACCCCACCCCATGTTTTATTGACATTAATTTAACAACCGGTACCAACGTACCTTCCGAAGCGACGTGCTTCGGAATTGGGTCAGAACCCCATGTTTTATTGATATTAATTTAACAACCGGTACCAACGTTCCCAAGCTCGGAGCAGTTCGAGACATTTTTAATTTGGTTACCCATTCACTGACCAGACATTGCTGATGTTGCTTAACTTGCCCGAACCCGAACCAGATCGTACTAGCCGCTGTGCTATTGAACTCCTCCCGCCGCAAATCCAAAGTAGGAGCTAGCTGGCAGTGTTTATAAAACCGCATTCGCAGACCTACCTCATTAAAAATATGTATTAATAAAAGGGGTGTGGCTCCCAAGTGTTCCGTAATGTTAATCTTATCTCCATGATTTCTTAATTGTTATTGTAATTACCTGCACTCTCCATGGCGCCGTGACTCGGAAACCTAAAACAAAACATTGAAAATCATCTCACACATGTCGACGCGAGCAAAATTTTAATTTGATCCGGCAAAGTCTCATTTATAAAGCCTTCTAAACTACCAGCAGTCGCCTTCCGCCGCGCGTTTTAAACGCGACCTTACTACCCTCGTAATAAGGATTATGAGATTGCTAAAATAAACTTGTTGCTTGCATGTGATGATTGTGTGCTTAAGTATACTTCGGGATTAATGTAAAAACTGAATTTAATTTGAAATTTCTGCTGAAAGGAGTTTACGGTGTCACTAAGAAGGGTTTATTCATTGTTTACGTGGGGTGTTTTGTTGGAGGTAACCGAATAAAGTGTTTGCATTTAGAGGCTTTTGCGTATATACGTACCTTTAAACGCTGCGTATATCATGTTGGAATGGGAGACACTCGTTAAGTCCCTTAAGCACTAGGTAGATAAAGTAAAAGGGTTCTAAATACCAAGCATTTAATAATATTTAGTTTTTTTCTCAAACGGTATTAGAATCAACCATACACCATTCTCCTTGTATAGTCCTTTATTGAGTACTCATTACAATATGTAAAACTAGTATCTTGGTAACATAATACATTCACTATAGTATAAGACTAGTCTTCTTGACGATCGGGTCACAAAGAGAGCGAGCAACTGAGATCCACCGTTTTTAAATGTACCCGGCCCCACCAGTCATGCCGCCAAAACCACCTTAGATTGCGGGAATGAGCAGTGTTGCCCATATGTAAACAAGTATCCGACAATTCTACCAACATTTTAAAAATCGTGACATTATTGTATAAAAATTTTGTAAAAAGGTATATTTTTGGTTGGTAATGGCTTTTGGTCCTAGGTAAAAAGAGTTTCGAGCGGTAAGTATCATCATCATCATTACATGTTATAAAGTAAAGTCGCCGTTTTCCTCTGTCTGTGGCACCGCACTATTCTCCTAAACGACGCAATGGATTTTTATGCGGTTTTCACTAAAAGATAGAGCGTTAACTGATGATAGTTTTTCTATATTTTGTAGATATATTTTTTTAAATGGCTGAACAATGCGGTTTTTCTAAGTTAGCGTGGACGAAGGCGCGTGCTGACTGTTAGTTACCTAATAAGTGCACATTCTACAACTTAAAGTGCTGGCTGGTGTTTAGGGCTTGGAACTCATTATGTAATTTAAAAAAAAACCCTGAATATAAAAAAGTGAAAACCCGATTTCAAAAGCTAATATTGTTTGCAATATTTGTATTTATAATGAGTTCCTAGTTTCTAACCAATTTATTATACCAATGTATAAAAATAGTGTATCCAAACTCCATAATTGGTAGGGTACGTGAACGTGCACAGGGTACGTGGCACAGCTTTCCAATATGTGCGGGTTCGAATCAATCTTGAGAAATATTTTTTACACCTTTTCTTTGTTAAAGTATGCGTAAAAATGCTTTAATTCGGTGGCCGGTCCTTATCTTACCCACTTGGGTCCGATATCCAGAGGTCACGAGCTCCATTCCCAGGTGGGGGTGGTGTGGTTCATATTTCCTATTCAGAGCCCGGGCTTGTGATCACCAACCCGCATTAGCAAGACTACTTTTTGTTGTATATATAAGGCAACTGCTAGAAATCGCAAGAAACTTCAAGGGCTGGTCAGGTCAAGTGTTTTAGACATGACAAAAAAGAAATTCGTGCTGTTTTCATTTTTAATTAAATAAAATAATATTTTAAACTTTCATGGTCACTACAATTATTTTTATGAAAAAACGGGATTTTCACCATGTCTGAGTTATTGGTTCTGAGACTCCGATATTTCGGCGTAGGTGCATGCACCATGATCACGGAGTAACTCAGTTAATAAATAACTTAATTAAATAGTTGATTTTGTAAATTTTAATTAGAAACATAAGAAAAATAAAATGAAATCAATTAAAAATAACGATTATTTACAACGCGCGGGCAGCGGCCGGTCGTTGACCCTACCGTCTGTTGACCCGTCTGCGTCAGCCGGGCGATAAGTACCTACGTTAGTCTGCAATGAGACTCCATTTATTTTTCTAGTAAGAAATGTGCGTATTTTTCTTACGTTACTGTTTTTTATTAAATAAGATACTAGGTATATTGACTATCCAATTAAAATTCGCAAATTGAATTATTTAATTAAAAATGAAAAAAGCACGAATTTCTTTTTTGTCATTTTTGTCATGTTTAAAACACTTGACCTGACCAGCCCTTGAAGTTTGTTGCGGTTTCTAGAAGTCGCTTTATATTTATCACCTACTGTTCCAACATTGACTGGGATCGCGGTAATACGCCCCGCACTACAGAGAACGACATTGATTTACTACTAAGAGCTACACCCGCCGCGCCACGTGAAGCCCCTACTAATTCCAACCATTACTTCTTGAACATTCTTTAAAGCTACAGCGTTTTCTGGCTTTTTACTGATGCACTCCATTTTATTTTACAACTACATCTGTTAATCGACTTCCTAAACTAAAATAAACACAAACAGGCTTTACATTGTGGCTTTTAGCTATCGTTCCGAGTTGCTTGAGCTTACGAAGAATGGAGGTATTGTTGTATTTTGCGTTTTTAAGCAACAGTTATATACATAATGACTCTGCTAATAATCAGAACGTTATTTAACTACCCCTGAATATTTAGTTATATTATTATTATAGATATTAAACCTTTCTTAGTTTTATAATGAGTTCTCTTTTTTGCTGAACTTAGTAAGCCAAGCGTGTCGCCGGCCGCGAGTTAATTAATTTAAATGTTAATTTACATAGCTATGAAACTATTTTCATTTCCAAGCGACCTTATCTGCCGTTATTATAGCAATGCCAGTAGTGAGCAGTCCTGGCTGCTAAAGTAAGATAGCCAGATGGTCGCCGGTTAAGCATCTCTTACCTTTTCTTTGTCTACAAATACCTACAGGAAGAAGAGATTACAAACACTAATTCCTTATTGCAAACTTTACGTTGTTCATCGAACGTTATATAGCAGATTAGGTTTGTTTCGAGACTTAACAGTAAAGCACCTGTAATTAGTTACTCAATGCAAATGATGAAGAAATTTTAAGACGAAACCCTCATCGAGTTTTGACCTTATCTTAACATAACCTGCTTACGAATATGTGAAATGAAAAATAGTTTATTAACATATAAAGTCACATAGTTGGTGTATAAGTTGTAGGTCAGCTGGGGGTGTACTCCGGTGATTGCTTATGGCGGTGCTGGATCACCCTGCCTATACGGAGAGGAAATACAGGAGTTTTTACAGATATAATCCCACATAACCATCTGTGTCTCCCCGGGCGCAGTTATATGTATTACATATTATTATGCATGTTTTTAAAAATTCTACTGCAGGAAAGTGCTCGGTCATCATCTCACCTGATGTCAGGTGATGATAGGGCTGTTAGTGGAAGCACACTTGAACCGGATCCCTCAACTACCTACTGAGGAACAGGCTATATTAATTACTAGCTGTCAGAACATAACAACATCGATGTAACGGCGACATATTTGAATAAGATGGTATGCCAGGCGGACTTAAACAATCCCAACTAATCAAACCGAGTACAAACATGTACCCCCGCTTGAAATCGAACCCGATGCATCTGGATCTGAGACCGGTGGTCTAACCTCTAGACCACCGAGGCGGTCATTTCCTTCTAATTATATAAAAAGAGAGGAAGGTCGGAAACATTTTGTGGGCGATATTATACTGCATCGTGGGACTGGATGCGGCTAGCGAAGGGCCGAAGCAAACACGCGTGAAAAAGGGAAGCTTACATCGTGCTATGGAAGAGATAGGGCAGCGGGTGATGATGGAATATTATAATAAAATCTATGTAGGCACTGGCCGGTGGAATCTGTTTAATATTATTTTAACCAATCGTGTTTATGTTTATTCAAAATCTGCTTTTGGGGATTTGTTTGGCGTCGTCCGTAAGTCAACACGGACCTTTTTGGATTAACTCGCTGTTTGCTTAACAAAATCTTTTTTGATTAAACCGATTAACATATTTTGTGCGCATATTCAATCAAATCCCGCAATAATGAATGCCCAGTTATTGTTACTATTTTTTTTCCTTCTGTGGTGTGGTGGTTAGGTTACTGGTTCGATTCTCAGTATGCAGTTTCCATTTTTATGATATCTTAGTTTGGTTGGGGGTAGAGCTAGAATTCGTCGACTTAACGAGCTACACTTTATTATATAATTACCAGTCATAACAAAATGTTTAGTACTTATGTTTCTACTATAAGTTAGAGAAAATGTAGCCTATTTCTCGGTATTGAGGATACCAGGTGAAAATAATCCCCGAAGTAGAATTCTGCTACTAATGCTATGTTTATGTTCCATCAATCTGTTTAACAAAGTTGCATTTTTATGTTATCAACTCTAACTATATGTTGTTCTTACATTAAATAAGTATACGTTGCTATTTTATAAGTTTTCTGTACTTTATCTAAGTTTTAAGTCTTAATTTATTCTAATTAGTTTGTTACTTTGTACGATGTACGGAAATAACATAAATAAAACTGTGTTGCGCACAAAACTAAAACGAGATTAACACTTTTTGATTAAACTCGTACTCACAGAGGTAGTCCCATATACCTAACGGAATAGTAACACGTAGACGGTGGCTGTATCGTTCAGCAAAGAAAGACGTTATTATCCTGTAACTGCTCGCAATTGAATTTCAGATAAGGAAATAATGAATGCGCATTTTTATAATAGTGATGAATGACTATAAATCGGCAATAAAGTAAAATAACAGAGACAGTTTTACTTTGGGCTCCACTACTGGATAAATAAGTACGTGTTAGAGCACAATGGCACGTCCAGAACCCGGTGATAACTATAACAATATTCTAAAATAACTAATAAATGCAGCAAAAAAGAAAAAAGGTACAAGGTACTGAAAGGAATGTCTCTAATTAAACACCAACACAATATACATATTTAATGAACTATTAAATCTCTTTGGAGCGGTTTCAGACAAGTGTTTATTCAGCGTAAGCTCGTTTTTGGAAGGGCGTGCAGGCGCGTGTTTCGCCTTTTTGCCAAACGTGCAACGGCGCTACTCGTACGAATGTTGACGCGCTTATAAGCTGGTATAATTATTGACACTGACTATACTAGCCTACTGCCTTGCCCTTAGAGCAGTATTACTTTGATCTTACTACGCAAATTCCAATACGAATTTTGCATAGTAAGATTAAAGTGATACAGCTGTAAGAGGTGACACTAGGACCAACTGGACTGACCGAGAAAACGCTGGTTTGGACGTTATTATTCTTGTAGTACGAATACGTGCTACAAGCGCTGATCTAAAAAAAAACGCTAATCTGAAACTGTGTTGCGTAGCGGTGAAAGAATACGACCACCACATTTTTTCCTTTGGGTGTTGTAAAAGGCGACTAACGGACTACAGACTGCAAAACATCCAACAGCTTAGGCGGCGATTGGCTCACCACCTGTCATGCTGAGCACATGTGCAGTCGCTATTTGGTGAAAAGTGGACTGTGGTAGAGGACTGCTTTTGATGTCTTCATTGCCTAGTCTCTGACTAATCCTTCGGGGGTAAAGTGGTGATTATATGTACCTATGTACGTAACCGCTTTACAGAATCCACCAGCAACCCTCACTGCAAAACGGAGTTCTATAAAAAGGCGTCAGTTATCCGCAACCCGTAACGGGGCGCGGGAGAGAGGCTCGTGATTAAGCGTAGGCTGCGCTCCGCACGCCGAATTAGCTGCGAGCCTCCCGACAGCATTTACAACCTGCAGCGAGATCGGAAGTAAAGTAAGTATGAGTAATGTAACCGCCAAGGATAGAGATGCGTGGAAGGGTTTGGGGGAGACTTTTTCTCAGCAGTGGCTCATAATATGCAAAAAAAAAGAAACATAATAAACAGCCTTTAAACGTCAGCACAGCAGGACAAAGACCACTCTACATTAAAATCAAGTCATCTATTGCTGGGATAGGATTAAGCATCAGAAGTTTAAGACAAAGCAGGTAAGAGCTTCGTCATTTAAGCATCCAAATTTGATGAAGTGCGTGTGTTATTGTAATTTTGGGAGAGAAAGTAACCGTCAACTTTACTGTTTACTGTTTCTTTAATTCTAACGCAGTTGATACGGTTATGGTTCACCAATAAATTTTGACGGTCTTAGCGCTTAAAGCGAAATTGTAACATTGTTTTTTTTTTTTAATTTATCGTCTCGTGTGTGTAGGGGAGCCGGTCTTGTAGTAAATTTTGTGTTATCACCATTTTTAGCACGGAAATATAAAACTAATAAAAATGTCTCAATAGTCTAAATTAAACAAAAAACATGCGCACTCAAACAAACACACTCCAATACACACACGCACGCACACATAACTGATACTGGTAGAAACAAACTAAGTACCTACATAATACTTATAGCAAGCGAATAGCCCAGACGTCGACACGGTCGAAGACCTAGTTACTATAAGCTTTGTCAATGTGTCCCATTCAAAGGACTAAGATATTATTGATTTCTTATAAGTACTAATTAGTTATAAGTGTGTATACCTATGTTGCTTGTGTTAGTGGATACACTTGACTTAGAACCTAAGGTCCGTCTTCGATTCTTAATAAGAATAGTTTATTTCCTTAGATGTTTATTTCATTTAAAAGATTTGTTTTACAAATTTTAGTGGCCGGAGTCATGTTTTAAGCAAATATTGCCTGTACCAAATGACTCCGCTCTTCCATTACATTTATCATTGTGTATTTTAACCTCCTGAGTACCAGACAAGCTTTTCTTAAAGTTTTTTTCTGAAACTTTTCTGTTGCACTGTTTGGCCATTACTTGATACAAGAAAAATATTTAAAAAAAAATTAAGGCGCGGAAAAATGGTTTTTCCTTATGTCCTACACAAAGTACAAGGGAACTAAACTACTATGTGCTTCATAAAGGATATAGCCTTTTTATAGCACAGTTAGTAGATAAGAGTAGTAAATAATAGATTTTATGTATAATTAGAATTAGTTTCATAAAATTTTTCAAAATCAACGATTAAAAAAAAATCTTTTTAAAATTATTTCAAAAAAAAACAAAAATCTTACAGTTATTCAATTGTAGAAACATAAGGGATCAATTATTTATTGTTATATTAAAGGTTTCAGGATTTGCATTTAACAGTCTACATGGAAATCACTAAAACAATTACGATTAGGCGTAAAAAATAGGTAAATATCTACACACACACTTTTGCAAAATACCGTAGTGTTTTATTACACCCATTCTTTACATAGCGACATTGTTTTGTGGCATATTCTGGTAAATGCGTTGCACTTTTGGTACGGTTTTCTTTGGAAGGTTTAATAAGAGCCTTACATTTACCTTACTTGTGTCCTATTAGTGCAGGTGAATATGTAGTTAAAATATCAAAATCTGCGTATTGTTCATAAAACTAGTACCTACCACTCCCATTCCTCAGTATTTTTGTTTGTGTGGTTGTCGTTTTTTTGATTTTGTTGATGCAGGTGCATTAAACTACTGATTTCTCAATCAAGAGTCTCGTGTAAGTAAGTATCTTGAATGCCTGCATTATTTTGTCGACTTTTAATAGCTATTAGTCGAGACGAATGGATAATAACCGTTCACCTCTACCACGACTACGACCACGACTCTGCCCGCGAGGTGTTCTTGTTGCACGTCCTCTTGCTCTTGGTAAGTATGACGAAGTTGAAGGGGTGAAATCTAGTTATCTGACATTGCTAGAGAAGCCACAGACATAACCACTTCATTCTCATCTTCGCTCTGTTACGGTGATCAAGGACTGTTACATTGATTGATTGCTGGATAAAACTCGGGGTCATCATCTGAATCATATCCAGATTAATCAAACTCTAAGTCGTTTAAAACTACTGCGATGAGGTGAGTTGCTAACCCCAAAACACACATAATAGTTATAGAAAACGCCAACGTACTTTACATAGTACTCGGGAATACAGTCGTGAAAAATATTAATTCCATACGTTTGTACTTTTCAAAGGACATAGAAAAGAATATAGAGGTTAGGTTAGGAATATTTGATTATATCTTACAATAATAATTTGAACAATTAGTTTACACTATCAATAACTATTTTACCCAAAAAGCTATGAAATCACGTAAAACATACACGATTATTACGGATTAACTTACTTCTGCGTAAACGCACGTCAGCTCGCCCATCTTCCGACGCCATTTTTAAAAGAATGGCAGATGTCTTTGTGACGTTTTATTTTTTGTCGTAACCCGTGAAGTCACTAGATGCCGCTAGTAAAATATTTTTAGCACTGACAATGAAAACGAAGACCACAGATTTTTATTTTTCTTACGTACTATGAGTAGTACAGATGTACGCAGGAGGAGACTATCATTAGAAACATAACAAATAAAATTTTCTACTACTCTATTTAATACTAACTTTACAAAGCTTATTGTCTGAATTTTGGTGGGTGTAATCGATATGAAGTGATGAGGTATGAGTGTGTGTATCTATGTAATATTAGTAAGTAATAGTCAGTTTATATAGTACAAATCACACATAACTTTAGAAATGAAATAAATGGAAATTACTGTTAATAATCTACGATATACCTCATAATTTGAAGTTTAAATCTGTCCAGGATTTGGTAAGCAAATTCTACTAAACCAGCTCATAGCGAGCCGTAATAGAAAATTTTATTCCGGTATTATCTTATGTTCGCGCCACAGCGCGACGGATAACCGTCTCTGCGCCGGTCAATTAAGGTGCATATTGGTGCAACGACTGGGCAACGAATGATCGGCCAATCACAGCGAGTTGACAATTATACTCGACGAAGTGTTCGCCGGCGCCGCGCAACGGAGTGTGCTTCGAGCCTTCAAAGAGAATCCACGCGCGCGCGCGCCCTAGAACTCAGCCCGTGATCATCGTCATACGTGTGCAGTGTGTGTGCAGTGACCTAGAGCTAGGACCACCAGCTCACCTCTCCCTAAAACGCCTACGACCAGTGCCCCTGAGTGAACTGTGTTGTGTGTTGCTGCCTTCAAGCCCGCGCCCCCGCGCCTGCCTTCAGCTCCAACCAGCTCCAGCCCGAACCAGGTAAGCCCCAGAAATTCCCTTATCTCCTGCCTAACCCATATTCCGTCGCTGTTACGGCGAACGCCTTTCGCCGTAACATCTTAAATACATTAAATTATAATGAAATGCACACTGGGGCTGCCACAGCGCGCGCTATGCAGTTATGCATATCTAACACGGGGATGGCGTTTGTTCTGTTAATTTTCACGAAAAGCGTCTAAAAAATAAAAAACAGCTTTGTTTCGTCTGTGCAAATGGTATAAAATTAAACTGCCGCTATGTACCTAGTTTGTTCCAAAATATCACGTACTCTTCTATCTATACCTATATTTCTATTGAATGCGTAACGCGACACACCACGCCCCGCACAACGCGCTGCATAACGCGCCGCACAACGCACTAAGAACGCGACGATTTTTTTATTCTCGATCACATTCTGCTAAATCGCCATCATTACGCAGACTCACATAGCCGAACTGTATCATGCTTAAAATAGTAATTCTACCCCTTTTACATACCCACATTCCCGTATAATACCAGCACAAACGCCACCGAAGTGTACGTCAGTGGCGCTAACACAAAAGAGTTGCTAATTTGAGTGCGGCTACAGACTGCGAAAGACGTTGGCACTCCAGAGCGTGGCTTAGTCTCCGAACGGTCTCGTAGCCGCCTATTAGCCAGGATTTATACGTCGTAAGGTTTTATTCGCCGTCAGCCTCCAATTAAGGCGGCTCACGTCTCTTCTTTAATTAAGAAAAGGCGACCGCCCCTGAATAAACAATCGTAACGAGATCAACGCGGGCGCGATGGATTCCTGAAATTTGATACCGTGACGTGCCATGCCGAGGTGGCGGAGAGATTTCAGCTATTACGAATAACCTCCTAGATGTTTCACTAAAAATGTGTAAGGCTAAATTGAATTATGTACATATATTTTACGCCAATTTACGATCAAATATAAAAAACATAAGAATAAGCATTTGTTTTCTAAAGTTTACGAGTACAATTAACATTGAAATGGAACTCTTTATTACTCAGGTATTACTTATTTTATCTCCCTGTAATCCCCATGACGTCAAACCCTGTAAAGGATTAGAAACGAAACGAAAGATATTAGCCGCTAGTTAATTCCTAAAATAGTGTTTTATTCTAATTTCAATATGCTACTTCTAGTCATCTACTATAAATTACAGATAATAACTGCTAAAATATGAATTAATAGTTTAATTGAACAATACAAAATCTAAATTTACTTTTGTATAATTATTTAAAACCTTTAAAGCCAGACCACAATATAGTGCGTACACCTGATTTAATCCCACACCTTTTGTTGTCGCGGCATACAATTGTCATTTTTAACACAACAATGTGTCCAACACAGTCGGTGCATTGTAGCTGCAGTACCGAATGAAAAGAGAAAAGTTATTTCAATAACCGGTCTCAGCTCTTATTTTTACCATTACATAAGTTTGAATTCTCATGAAATCCGTATAGAACGATCAAGACGTCGGATTGAGCGCTCCGAAGCCATTCCGGCCGCACGTGGATGCCGCTGATGCTCACCTGACCCAGTTCCGGAACTCGCATCCGGCGATACGAGATTAAGCCACTGCCGACCTACAATTAGCAGTTTCGCGCGTCTAAGTTTTAACCCCTCAAACCCCAAGCGGTCGCATGAGACCGCACCTACAAATACACACTTGACTTTGTACCGTGTTTTCATAGACTTACAGACTACTTTAGTATGAACAAGTTTGGTTATTTCGGTTCTGTGGTTCATCTTATCAAAATATCGCATATTCTATGCTCGATTCTGTCAAATTTGACGTTGACAGTTAGTGTCAAAAAACTGACAAAAAATCCAAGAGTGAGAGGTCTATTTCGCGTGTGCCTTCACGTACTAGAATATCGAATATTTTGCTACCCTAAACAAATGCTGAGTGATAGAAGTCAGGTTATCTCTAAATTAATTACGCACTGCCGCAGCCAGAACACACCCTCCACTATAATAAATTGTGAGATAATATTGAGTGATGAACATCGATTAAACCCTACCTCAAAAATATAAAAAATGTTCACATCACACAACGGAGCAAAGCACGAATGTCTTTTTTTTGGACACAGATAGTAGAAGGGTCAGGGTTTACATCGGTCGTCCTAAAATACATTCGTTGGAACTGTTATTATAAGGTTATAAAGATAATTTTTGCATCTAATTCGGGAAGTCCAACATACTTACTATTAACCGTAGCAGACGTAACACGTATAAGATCGGTTAAACAGCCAGCATTAGAGAGCTAAGCCTCCATCGGGGTGTAGCCGCGACCAGTCTCAGAGCCACAATTTCAGTTTAATTCGCCGCTCATGAGTATTTTTTCGATTTTCGCCCGATTGCGGCAGTTACCGACATTTA
The DNA here is from genome assembly GCA_963921215.1 of Scoparia ambigualis. NCBI lineage: Eukaryota > Metazoa > Arthropoda > Insecta > Lepidoptera > Crambidae > Scoparia > Scoparia ambigualis. Next base: position 38,937,059 of record OY992505.1, on the reverse strand, counting down.
TTGCCGCCCTATTTCCAGCCGCATTTGGAGCAATAACTTTTTGATGGAGCCATTTAAATTGTAATTACCTGATGGGAGGCTACTTCTTTCCAAAATACAATTACAGTTTCGCTGTATTTACGTTTGTAACGGGTGTTACGGAACGTGAAGTGGAATGATCGAAAATACTTTCGCCAATCATCTTTTTTTGGCTACAATTTAAACTCCACAGACTTTTAAGGATTAGGTAGTCAGCGGTTCTCATATACTATTTATTTAAATATGTATTATAAAAGGTCTCCTGGTTGGGACAGAGGGCGTCCAAGAGCGGCATCTTTGCGTTCTGTCTAAGATCACGTAACACGTTCGTTCAAACAACTGTCCGGTGGCTCTCCACCCAACTAGTTTTCTGAATGAAATGGTAAGATACCTTAGACACAAAAATTGTAGGTGCAAATTAGTGCTATTTAATGATACTTTATTAAAAACATAGCGATAAATATAAAATACCTAAGTAGGCTATAACATTTACTAAATACTTAGAACCACTAATTGAGGACCATCTGCGATGGAAACATTTTACTAAAAGTAAACCTAAACCAATTGATTGAAACAGAATCTTATTTTTAATTACTTTAACCTTTTGTAGCTAGACCATTATTGAAACTAAGACTAAAGAGAGAATTAAAAATCTCTTTCGAAGGGACGGCGACATGAACGAATCGATTGAACATCCCAATTCCAAAGTCATTAGAAATACTCATTATCACCCTCCTCATTGAAACCAAGCAACCAGGGAACGATTGAATATTAATGGTTTTCGTTTAACTGAATTTCTTTTGTAGGTTGTGTCATAGTACTGAGAAATTCGAGTTCAGTCCATTCATTTAAGTATTCAATTCTTTTTAGAAAGGGTGTATCTACATGATTGCTAATTAAAACTATTTTATTGGGACTTAAAACGATTAATTTTTGTAAGTAAGTACCTACATAACTACGAGTTCGCTTGTGACCACGGCGCAGAATCGCGGCCGAAACGTCAAGCAGTAAGTAAATATGTACTTACTTACAAAATTAATCGTGTTAGGTCACGTTAAAATAGTTTTAATGCAATACAACGCAATAGTTAAAAGTCTTATGATTACTAATATTTGAATTTTAATACACAAAGCTTTTGATGACATTAATAGTGCACGCGCCATTTTGACGAATAAAAATATTCAAATTTAACAAAAGTAACTTTAAAGTAGGTATTTATAAACGATAACGATCTAAAGAGCTACTTACGAGAACATTTAATTTTAACTTATCCGTGATCGATTACTGAAACAGCGCCAAAATACCATAAATATTAGGGCATCATGAAATCCCACTGCAATCCAATAAGAAAATTGTTATTTTTATTTACATTCTACTATTTAATTTATATTTAACTTAAAAATGGAAATCTGAACAATAGCTTAATTAAGCTGTTTCACTGGAAGCACGAGTTAACTTAAGCTCAAGGCAATAGTTTTACTCCTTAATTCCGTTTCCTTTTAATTTCTTAGCTTCCTTATCAGATCATATTGTAAACATGTCTTATTTGCAGAAGTTGCGGAATTAAACAGTGTTTAAACTAAATCTATAGTTCTGCTAGTAGTGATCCTAAGTCGATTATCCGCGCAATCAACCACAGGTACACAGTGAGTGCAACTCAAGCCGCAACTAAGTTTGATTGATGACGAGTCAGGAAGTACTTCCGGGCGTCGACGACACCGGTGTACAAGCCAAGGCTGAGATTTGACGACAAACTAATGACTTTAACCAGTTGACGTTGATGTCGGAAGTTTCAGTCAACTTGTACATGACACTTGTTACAAAGTATAAGGTAATAAACAAGGAACAACTAAGTGAACATCCTCTAAACAAGAATGTAATACAGGAAGAGTGATTACTATGATAGCCCAACATGTATTTCTGAATCGCTCCTAAAGGTTTATGTTTTAAATAAAACTCCTATCCTATACCAATTTTTTTTTCCTAAATAATGTATTTAATAATGTCGTGTCGCGTAGCGGTGAAAGAACCAGTTTTGGGGGTTAAAGAACCAGTTTTGGGGGTTAAAGAACCAGTTTTGGGGGTTAAAGAACCAGTTTTGGGGGTTAAAGAACCAGTTTTGGGGGTTAAAGAACCAGTTTTGGGGGTTAAAGAACCAGTTTTGGGGGTTAAAGAACCAGTTTTGGGGGTTAAAGAACCAGTTTTGGGGGTTAAAGAACCAGTTTTGGGGGTTAAAGAACCAGTTTTGGGGGTTAAAGAACCAGTTTTGGGGGTTAAAGAACCAGTTTTGGGGGTTAAAGAACCAGTTTTGGGGGTTAAAGAACCAGTTTTGGGGGTTAAAGAACCAGTTTTGGGGGTTAAAGAACCAGTTTTGGGGGTTAAAGAACCAGTTTTGGGGGTTAAAGAACCAGTTTTGGGGGTTAAAGAACCAGTTTTGGGGGTTAAAGTCACTCGCGTCCGTAGGTTTACCCTTGAGACCCTACACGTGACCCCTGGGTGGTGCTAAATGAGTGACACTGACTGAGTGGTAGAGCCACGCTGCGTTGCAGCACGCATGGGCTGGCTCGCCCGGCGTAATACCACCCTCTTGGTGCTGTTGTGTTTCGTTCGGCCAGTGAGGGTTCCGGAGGCCCTTCCCCCCCCCCCCCTCACAATTCCTATTCCTTCCTAAAACCTATTCCTTGCTTAAAGGCCGGCAACGCATCTGCGATTCCTCTGGTGTAGGTGTCCATGGGCGGCGGAGATTACTCTCCATCAGGTGACCCGCCTGCTCGTTTGCCTCCTTCTATTATAAAAAAACCATCCCCTCTCTTACCTTTGGGTGTCAAAAAAGGCGACTAACGGACTAAAGACTGCACATAGATCCAACAGCATAGAGCGGCGATGGGCTCGCTACCTGTCACGCGGAGCACGTGACGATGTGCGTCGCTATTTGGTGAAAAGTTGACTATAGCAGAGTTTTGCTGTCTTCATTGCCTAGTCTCTGTCCTAACCCTTCGGGAATAATGCTCGTGATTATATGTATACCTATGTATATAAATATGTATTTAAAATTGTGCTCACATTTTTCCCATTTCAATCGTGACACCTCAAGAATTGCTAATTCTCATGTGGTTAGGGGCAAAACTACGTAGCCAGTTGTCTGACTTTCACGTTAAGTTCTACAACGCGTGATTGATACCGTTTTCCATAGTCAACGGTAACAATTTACCATCTATTGGCCAAATTGGTACATTGGTCATAATTATAAAAAAATTTGGCTTTGGGGATTTTTTTTTTTAAATATCTTCTCCCCCGACGTGGGTTAAGTCGGAGACTATCTTAAGCTATCTAATGCCGCTCTATAGCAGCTCCTGTTCCTTAAAAGTGGCTTTCCGCCTACATTTCCTTGGCACTAGTATTGTGCCCTACTCTACTGTCTTCCTATTGCTATTCCACTACCACTGTATAAAATTTTCAAAAACGCTTATTCCATTTTTCTTGCACGTACGTGCCCTATCTACTCCTAACTTATTTTCTATTTATCTACTTGGCTTTGGGGATTGCAACACGATATCTCGCACCCATCTCGAGCACCATCGTCTTTGGTATTTGACGTTAATTTCTTTTCGATGTCAATGGTGGTTGTTGTTTAATTAGCATAATGCGCGGATGCCGCGGCGCGTCGGCTAAGTTTGATTGATGCGAGCCCGCCGCAGTTGGGGACTCGCGCGAACTTGCTAGTCCCACAATCCGTCACTGCAAAAACAGATTTAGATGGGTACTGAAGACGGCGTGTCGGAGGTAGCATGGCGTTATTAGTATTTACCTTTGATGGTTACAAACGAATATAGAAGTTTATAGAAGAAATATGTATATGTATATGTATTTCTTGTTCTTTCCATTTTGGAGGAGAATGAATATACAAGGGTTCTGGTTTAAAAAAAATCTGCTGCCTTCAAAGTGAAATGTATAAATGAATTGATTTTTTTAATCAATTTAGCCATTTTCCTAATGTGTTGTTAAAATATGTTAGATTCAAGTTCACACTCTAAGTTAAAGGTTTCTTCTAGGAATAGAAGTAGATAATAATTATTAGAACATATTGATCCGTTACACTACAATTTTTGTCACTTTACCGTGACTAAACTAAGTATACCAAGTAATCGAATCAAACATCGACTTTAGTTAGCAAATACCATCATTGAACATATCCTTTGGTTCTAAAAAGTCCTCTCGTACGAAACGATCCCAAAAGCTATCGTAATTTCTCACAGAGGCTGGAGCGCACAGATCGCAGCCGTTAACAGCGTAAACCGGCGATGAACCGGAATAAAACCGGTCCGGTGCGGCCCGGTGCCCGGCCGGGGAAAGAGGTCGAATGCACTCACCCGCTAAACCTCCCGAAACACTAGGGCTCTCAACCCGCTCACTGTACAAAATCTAAGCTGCAACGCAAAAATCGCTTTATATTTTTGTGAGAGCCAAAACTGAAATCGGATTGATTTGGGCGTTATCCACAAACTAACATTTTATGTAAAAAAGAGCAAAAGTCGATTGCGTTAAAGTGTTTCCGTTTCATTTCAATGGCAATAACAACATATATAAGTTCACTATTTCTTTTATTAATATTATTGTTAGTGCGCATTTTGAGTAAAATTATAGTAGCTATCACAGTGTATAGGTCAGTATAAAGATTATCTATGTGGCTTAGTCTACTGCTATGCTAGCCGCCGTGGTCTGGTATCTAAATATATATTTTTTAAATAATAAAAAGGAGCCAAAATAAAAGAAAAAAAGCACTGAAATCTTGGCTACGAGATTCTAAAACTGGCCGCCCGTGCTTATATTGCAGGTTAAAGAAATTAAGTATCTAACATGCCTCTATTGTATCGAAAAGTAATATAATTCACTAGAGTTTGGAGGATAGAGTTTCAGCTATCACAAAAAGTTATTAGGTTTCATTTCTTGTAACGAAATTAGAATGCCAACGTCCAAGGGAGGTACGCAAAGAAACCGCCGCTAGCTCCCGTCAATATTGTTGGCAGTCCCGTCGGGCGCAGTGATCGCCAGCTCATTCCAAAAGGTCCGCTAATCAAGTAACGTGGGCGCTGGGCAGGTTAATGAGCGCGTCTACTATTGAGCTATTATAACTAGAGCAGCTCTTCCAAAATGTGCTCAGCTAGATGACAATGGGCACCGCGTGGGGCGTATAGGGCTTGGCGCTTCGTTGTCAGGCATTTGCAGCCCATAGGCCGCAACTCTGTGCGCAAAAACTTGCTTCGCTGTGTCTTCTCTAGTTATAATACTTCAATGATATCTATAGCAAACACGCTGCCCTGTGTGTGTGTGGACAGAAGCGACCTCCCTTATTAACTTACTGGACGGCCGATTCTGTATTCAGCTGGTTGGAACAACATGTGTCTTGGTCGGGACAGTTTGTTTTGTAGATAACACAATATTTGAGTCTAACTAGCTACCGCCGGCGGATTTTAAATAAATAAATAAAAGTATTTATTTATTTATTCAAGTAAGTACACAAAAAGACATGAATTGTAATAAAATACTAATTTGCAAAAAGGTAAGGAGCATAATCAAATGATTATCCTGAAATATCCTGAAATATGTGTACCGATCTATCCAAGCTAGTCGTTTTTTTTCTATTTCACTTCTTTTACATGTCAAACATTTAAAGCAGTGAAACAAGACTAATTTTTTTTTTTGTCATGCGACGATCGAAAGTACTCGCCAAAGTGACCAAAAATTGTATTAAAATTTACTTGATTTTTTCTATGATCCACCTTGGTCGAGCGGTTTGTACACCGGTTTTCATGGTGTCGCCATCTCTGAGGTTTCGATCCCCGGTCGGGTCAATTTAGAAATTATTGTTTTTCTAAATTGTCTCGGGACTGGGTGTTTTCGATGTATAATAAGTATGTATTTAAGTATGTTTATCCTTTATCCGTTGTCTAGTAACCATTTAATGAGTTTCTTCGTAGCTTCTATTGAGCTAGATAATTGGTGTGATTGTGAGAAAGTTTTTTTTTATGCCTCGAAAGGCAGATTAAGTCTCTAGTCCCGGCTGCTATGAAAAGAGTCCAGTCGTCCAAATGAACCATGCTTGAGATAGATCTTAATGGGCGCCTTATTTAAACTCTGAGACCAGATTTATTTAGAACTTTGCGCTTAATCAGATAAGTTTTAAAAAGTAGTTAAGTTTGCGTAACAGTTAAAGTGCGCTATACTAGGTTTGCCTCTGCATGTAGCCATGCTTCATAGTTAATGAGTTAGTACTCCTTAGGGGATACAAATTGAGAGCATGTCGATTTCTATACGTGGTTATTATATTGTTTTAGCTTATGAACATGCACGACATGTGCAAGCTTAACACACTTTTTAACTTTCGCGCTCCATCATGAACAATTCATATTAGTTTAATATACAGGACTTTTTTTTATTTTCCGCACATATTTTTTTAAATTATAGAGTAATTAACTTAATTTAGAGCTACAGATTTTATTTTAATTTTTTTTAAGTGAAAAATAAAGAAACTAAAATTGATCAATCCACAAAAATACCGCGCCATTGAACTCTGACACATTACATGTCTTGTTTATTTACCCCCAGTCCCCAGTCGAATAATATTTCAAATTGGCAAGGCTGCCTTACTGTCAGCGCTACACACTGAATCTCAACTTAAATAACAAAATGTATAAAGTTTAGGCCGAATGCAGTAAATCATACCTCTAGGTGGGTTCCTGGGTACCATCGTTATGGTATATTTATGATAATACAAACAATATACTTAACCAGGCCATGAAACTTTATGATCGTATTATACTAACACAAGTGGGCTGTTCGGTGGCCATATGAAACTGGAGCCTGTCCTAATGGAATATCAATATGCCTGTGGTTTATTTCTAGGATTCTAGATGACCCGGTGAACTTTGTATCACCTACATTATATGTATTTGTGAAAAATATGGTCAAAACTTAATAATTATAAATATTTTCGGTCAGCACATTTAGCCAGTGTCAAGTTAATAGGTATGAAGTTAGAAGAAGGTATGTAATTGTTTAAAGTAGATGATAATGAGTGATAATATAAGATAACGATTAATGGTAAATGATCGGGGAATGTTGGGGTAATCCCAACCCCCTTAAGACTCAATAAAGCTGTGGGACTTAATAATTGAGATCTCACACGGACTTCTTCAGAGAATCTGAAAAGTGATGACGCCGAGAGCTGGTTCCACAACACTGTAGTTCGAGGCAAGAAATTTCTTGTAAAACGCACAGTAGTAGACCGCCATCCATCAAGGTGATGTGGATAGAATGACAGTCGATTGCGTGTAGTGCGGTGAAGGAAATTAGCGGCAGGGATCAAGCCGAACAATTCCTCAGAACACTCTCCATGATATACGGTACAATATACAGAGAGACGCAACGTCTCTCCGAAGAGCCAGTGGATCGAGCCAACCTGAAATAACCACGTCGTCGACAATTCAAGCAGCTCTGCGTTGAATGCGGTCAAATGGAAGGAGTTGGTATTGGGGTGCTCCAGCCCAAAGATGGGAGCAGTATTCCATATGCGGCTTGACCTGTGCTTTGTACAGTTGTAAGCGGTGGGCCGGCGTGAAATACTGACCCGTTCTATTAAGCACACCCAGCTTTTTCGAAGCTAATTTAGCTTTACCTTCCAAATGACAACGAAACTGAACGTCGCTCGAAATATCGACGCAAAGGATTCTAATAGTCGGGTTGGTATCAAGGGGAGCTCCCTCCCAGTTCAGAGGTACGACGAAGGGATGTTTTTTCGCGGTAAATGCGCAAACTGTTGTCCGCATAGCAATAAATGCTGTTATTATGCAACATGTCATTGATATGCAAAAGAAACAGAGTAGGGGACAACACACAACCCTGCGGGACTCCAGCATTCATGGGCTTCATGTCAGAGCACGAACCGTCTTTGATGCTACGCCCAGAAAGAAAGCTGGCGACCCACGAACACAATTTCTCAGGAAGCCCGTATGATGGAAGTTTAGAGAGGAGAGCCCTGTGCCATACCCTGACAAAGGTTTTCGCTACGTCCAAGCTAACTGCCAGTGCCTGCCCTTTACTCTCGACTGCCTCCGCCCATCGGTGAGTAAGGTACACTAAAAGATCACCAGCCGAACGACCGCGACGAAAACTATACTGGCGATCACTAAGCTGATTCTCCTCTAGGTATCTTAAGAGCTGGCGGTTTGTAATGTACTCCATTACTTTGGAGAGCAAAGAGGTGATGGCTATTGGCCTGTAGTTGGACGGATCTGAGCGATCGCCTTTTTTGGGAATCGGGAATTTGAGAATATATCAGAGCAAGTTTGACCTAGTTTAGGTACTAAAGTGTTATACAAAATTTATCAAATTTATGCGTTAATCAATAAAAATTATTATTATTACTAACCTTTTTATTTAACATATTATCTTAATTTTTTACAATATTTTATACAAAAAAACAAGTATTTTTAAAATTAAATATTATAAAAAAAAATTACCTAGGTTGCCACCGGCGGCAGCGGGGATAGACCCAAGCTATCGGTGGTTAGGGCTGCAGAGTGAGGAACCTCCTGATAACGTGCCGTGTCAAGGAGTACTGCCTTTTGCATTGACCCTTGACCCAACCTTTCAGCGAGAGCCTCTTTTTTTTATGTGACATGTCATACTTACATACATTTTTATGTGACATAACATCCTGCCTGATGGTAAGCAGCCGATGTAGTCCAAAATAATGAGAGCGCTTCCCACCGTGCAACAAGCACGGTAACAATCGCACCCATTCATGACGGCCCGCATAAATGCCGTTTCACGCCCCGTTTAAAAGACCCGGGATTATAGGAACTGGGAAACACATGCGCTGGCAGAGAATTCCAAAGCCGAATGGTCTTACAGAGGAACGACGTGCCAAATTTTTGGGTACTAGTGCTGATATTCTGCACAGTATGATGGTTCATAGTTCATAGTTATTTATTCCATAAAACAATTTACATTGTATTGGAAATTAAAAACAAAATAATACAGATTAGAAAAAGAAAATTAATTACATTGACAAATATTAGGTATACATAAATTAAGAAATAACAAGAATTCATTTAACTTAATAACTGATGTAAAATAATAAGTATGTCAAATAATTTACATTGCATTGGAAATTACATAAAATATAAAATAATATACAATAAGGAAATTAATTACATTGACGAATTATTATAAATAAATTAGCAAACAAACAAGAAATCAAAATTAACAAATTAAAAATTAAAAATGGTATTTCAAATATTAAAACTTAATAGGATCACTGAAAAATTCATCAACTGAGTAATAGCACTTTTTTTAATAAGAACGCCTTGAGTTTATTTTGAAATTTATATAAGTACATCATAAATGGATTTTAGAGTTATAGGCAGAGAATTATACAGCTTGATGGACTGGTATCTTACGCAGTGACTAGCAACGTTCAAGTTAGGTATGAAATTACTTTTCAGATCCTTTCGACGCGTTAATTCTCTCTTTTTCCTTTCCTCATAACATTCAAATTTGTCAAAATTTTTGATTAAATGATAGAGCAATACTAATTATGTACAAAGAATGGACTGTCAAAATATTATGAATTTCAAAAAGTGACCTACATGACTCAATCTGGGAAATACGCATCATGGTACGGATTGCTCGCTTTTGTAAGACGAATACTGCCTCTATATTATACTTATGACTATTGCCCCAGAACATAATACTGTAGCTAAGTTTGGACTCAACCAGAGCAAAATAAACCTGCTTAAGCTATTTCACGGTGACACGGTGACGCACAAAAGAGAAGTATAAGAGCTATAAAGGGTCTAAAATCTGATGATAGTTGTAAACCAGTTTTTAAGCAGTTAAACATACTAACACTTCCATCTTTGTACATCTTTGAAGTAGCAGTATTTGTCCACCAGAACCGACATATTTTCCCTACTTTCGATGAACAGAATCCACAAAGAAGTCATAGACATGGACACAAAATATGTGCACCTAAACATAAAACTGCACTCTATGCAAAAAGATTTTTTGGTATGGCCCCAAAATTATATAACAAGGTTCCAAATGAATTTAAGAACCTGCCAATTAATCTTTTTAAAAAACATTTAAGGAAGCTGTTAATTAATAAAGCATATTACTCGACCACTGAATTCCTGAATGACATAATAGTATTATCTTTGACGTAAAATGATCTCATTGTTATTGTTATTTGACTTATTTATTTCTGAATTTATTATGGCACAGTGTAGTTTAAAAATGATTTAATTATTATTACTATTATTATATTATCATATCATGCATCCGAGCGCTCGTTACTAAATTGTAATTGTATTGTCATTTGTATTTTCGTTTATATTAAAACTACTAATTGATTTTAGAATTTATAGTTTATCAATTTTGAATTTATTAATTAATTATCAAGTAATGATTTTGGACATGTGTAATTTTTATTTTATTAATGTTCAACATTTATTAGTATTAATTTTATATTTGGACATGTGTAATTTATATTTTATCAATTATGAATTTGTTTACTTTAATAATTTTATATAACTTTTAGATATTTGTATACCTTGACGAAGGTGGAAGTGTAGTGAAACTAATTAATAAGTTTAATACCTATGACATTGTACCTAACCTGCATTTCACAAATAAATAAATAATATTCTATTCTATTCATCTCTTAGGCTTCTTAAAGCATAACACGCTGAACTTATGCTAGATTCTAATGCCTTAATTTCCTGTGTCCAATTCAAATCGATATCAATGTGGATTACTAAAAATTTTACAGATTGTACGAAATCAACATTTACATTAACACTTAACGAGTCCCTTTGTCTTGCAGTCGACCTGAATAACATAGCAGATGTTTTATTTGTGTTTAGTAGAAGATCATTAGTCGAAAACCAATTGCTAAAGAAATCAAGCGTACTGTTTGCAATTTTATTCAGTTCATCTAGTAAGTTTGCAGAAATTATAGCATTTGTGTCATCTGCAAAAATGGTTAACTGTACCTCCGGCTGTTTTGTTTTCATATAGGCCGCTAAATCATTTAAAAATATGATAAAAAGGATAGGTCCTAAAATAGATCCTTGTGGAACACCCCTTCTCAACCCTGTCAACTTTGACTTATATACTGTTTCAACGTTATCACTTATGGTTGTAATTTCAACAAACTGGCGATTAGATAAATAAGATTGAAACAACTCTAAATTTGTATCTCTAACTCCATAATGTTCTAACTTTTGTAGTAGTATCTCATGATTAATTGTATCAAAAGCAGAACTTAAATCCAAAAACAGACCTCCAACCCTTAATTTCGTATTCAGCTTACACACTACATCATCAACTAAGGTATTTATAGCATCTTTAGTGCCTACACACGTCTGATACCCAAATTGTCTTTCACTAATAATTCTATTACAACGTAAATGTGCGAGCAGTCTTATCGTTACGAACTTCTCATAGATTTTAGACAAAACGAGTAACAATGAAATCGGTCTATAATTTTGGGATCTGTTTTACTTCCTTTTTTATACACTGGGAGTACTCTAGCTATCTTTAACTGATCGGGAAATAAATTTTGTTTAACACATTCATTAAACAAGTATGCCAAAGGTTCTGCCAATACGTCAATATGGTCTTTTATAACCCTAATCGATACTTCATCATATCCGGAGGAGTTTTTATTTTCCATATGTTTAACTATATTTAAAACATCATGCTTTGTGATCGAATCGAAGTTCATATTGTTACAGATTCTTTCCACGCTTTGTTCTAAAATGAATTGCGCTGAGATTAAATCAACATGGACATCATTCATTAATGAGTTTGTTACATCAAAGCTGCTTGAAAAAACGTTAACTATTTTCTGTTGATTGCTTATCATTTTATTGTTTATTTTTAGTTGAATATTGGGTTTTGTTTTAGTCTGACTCTTTCTACATTTATTTACAATTTTCCAAATTTCTTTATTAGAGTTTGTCGCCAACTCAATTTCTCTTTGCACAGCTAACTGTCTTGCCTTTCCAAGAACCTTTCTATATATTTGCATGTAGGGCAGGAGCCCCGGTTTTGGCCACTTTAAGGAAATTTCTATGTTAAAAAAATTTCTACTAATACAAGAATGTGTAATATGGCGGTTTGAAATAACCAAAATTAAGGGTATACATTTACCTTTTAAAGTTTCTATGCGATGCTTGATTCGAGTCAATATATTTTTTTTTATACGGTTTTAAATATAAAAAGTGTGATTTCACCATTTCTGGCCACTTTTCCCCCGGTTGTGGCCATACCATTGCACCAGTTGTGGCCATTGAATTAGTAAGGAGATATTTCGGTTTTCTTTTAATAAAATAAAACAAATAATTATATAAGTCAATATTTATTGTTAGGTAGGTAACAGTTCCAATATTTTGCCAATCCAGGTACATAGAAAACCTCGCTTTGAACACGGGCACTTGGAATTGGAAGGTTTCGGCTAGCAGTAGCTACTTTCTTACCACCTTGTAAAGCTCATAAGAGGGTTTACGCATTTCAGATTTCCATACAAACTTCCAAGTCGAAATTTAAAAAAAAATACAGGGATTTAAATAGTTTGCTGAAAACATTTTTTTAAAACGTTTTTTTAACTGAGTTATTGCTATTTTAAACTTTTTAAAAATGTTTTCAGCTAACTATTCAAATCCCTGTATTTTATTCTAGCATGCAAAGTTTCATTAAAAATGGCTTATTGGTTTTTAAAAATTTCGACTTGGAAGTTTGTATGGGAAACCGAAATGCGTAAACCCCCCTAAACCCAACGCAATCTTGGAAGGCGAATAAGCAAAAGCTTCCTCTTCAAATTATAAATTTTGCATTTTTTTATTATTATTTGGTGCCATTTCACCCAACCTAAGTACAAAAGAAACAAAAAGTTGTAATGCCAAACCAGTTAGTAATTGTGAAGCAGTAAACATAAAATAAAAACAAAGTGGCCAAAACTGATGTTGTATTGGAGTCAGTTGTGGCCACAAGCATGGTCACAACCCAAGCAAAGTACAAATTAGTGTATTAGTTGTGGCCACCCCCTCTTCCCAACACGGTATTTAAACAAATAACAAAATAACCTCAAAACCATGTTGCTAGACATTCTGATCTGGCTCCAATAAAATCCAAAACAAAAATTAAAAAGCTTTCTGAGAAATTTATTGATTACTTACCTAGTGTCTCTTAAGGTTTTCCTTAAGAAAGTACCAGAAAATTTTGATAAAACTTATCAACCTCACAAAAAATTGTTTTGAAGCTTATGACGTCATAACTGTCACTTGATTCAGAACGGACCATAAATAAAGGATTTTTTACCACAGACTACGAAGAAGATCTGATTTCTATGCCTTAGTTATTGACCTTTATAGTTGCAAGTGGCCAAAACCGGGGTAGTGACCACAACTGGGGCTCCTGCCCTATGTCGCTTTATATTTGCATGCAAATTCATCACCACCCGCTTTTATATGAGTGACAAAAACCTTTTCATCTTACTAGAAACTAATGCCTTTAGTCAACCACTGCAGTTTTTTATTGGAACACGGTATAATTGTTCTAGTCTTTTTCTGGTAGCTACTTTTAAAACAATCATTAAAATGCTTGAAAAATAAATTTACACCCAGGCTAGTCCTATCTATTTTACAAATTTGCATTCTGAAAACCAGCGTGACCATCAGCAAGTTCATTATGATCCAATCTAGTAGTTATATTTGTAGCATTTATATTGGTGAGTATATTGTCAAGACAAAATTTTATATCGTTGCAAACATAAGTCGCAGCGTCCATTAAATACAAAAAGTTATAACAATTTCAAAGTTTTAGGAAATCATTTTTTTTGGCTGTCATCATTTAATAAGTTGATGTTGAAGTCACCACATAAAACACATTTCTTATTAAAAAAAATGCTCTAAAAATGTTTATACCATAACATAAATAAATCAAAGTTACTTTTTATTGGATTACGATAACAACAACATACATAAACATTTGATTCCAAGTCTTTTATACCACATATTTCAAAAGATTCAGATTTATAAAGTTTCTTACAAAAAGCAAGTTCTTCGCATTTGTCATCATTTAGTCCTAATATCATTGATCCTCCTCGTTTTTTGTTTGTTCGGAAATTATATGCTACCGTTTTATAGCCTGCTAGGTTAAATAAAAGAACTGTAGACTCATTTAAGAAGTGTTCGCAAACACATACATAATTAAGTTTAAGTTCAGCTGAATGGATATACAATTCTAATTCAATTTTTTTGTTTGTCACACCTCATACATTTTGATAAAAAATATTCATATCTACTGTTTTGGGTGTGTGATTTTGGTTATTACTACAAACGAAAAAATCATCACTACTTTGAGAAACGTTATTCTCAGTCTGATTATTGATATTACATTTGGAATTATTATTATACACCTCCTGTAGTTCCGAATTTAGTTCAATTAATTTTATTAGTTTATCTATATGAATAAATATATTTTTCATTCCCATATTATTTACTGAATCCAACACATTAAACATATCTCTCGAGTAGTTCAAATTTCTATTAGAATCAAAGAACAAGGCATATTCATGAATCAAGTTGTCCAAATACAATCTATTGTTGAAGGCTTCTACTCGTAAATTAAATAACTTACTATAATTATTAAATTTATATGTTGAAAGACACAGTATTACATTTGTATGCTGAACCAATAGCAGTTTCGATCTTATATAATCTATCAATTCATAATAATTCTTAGTTGTATGAAAGTCCAAGTCACCAATTAATATTATACAGTAGTCATTCAGTGAATAATGACGCAGTTTAATTTCTATATTAATTAAAAGTTGCTTAATTCCACCGCCAGGGATTATGTAATGACACAAGTTGTTATCATCAAATGTGCATTTGGCTATGCCTAATATTTGACTCTTGTTATTATTACTAAATTGATATTTTCGTCTTTGATTTTTGAGCGTTAGCTTTATTGAGAGGCGTGTCTACGCCTGTCAAGAAAGCTTTTTCATTTACTTTAATAGTATTCAAAGCGTTTGATATTTCGTCTGAGTGTAAAAATGTTTATGTCGAGGCAATATTGGTAGTAACAACATCACATACAGTCTGCTTGGATTCCATATTAACGGTTGCCTTATTTAGAGAATTTATTAATTGCTGCTCTCGATCGAATTTTCGTGGCGTTGATGACTTGCATCTCTTCTTTATATTAGGACTATTCAACAATAAGCTGTTACTTAATTTTTTTGTAACCTTTTTGTATAGTTCATGTTTTTTGTCTTTCTCTTGTAAAGTTCTTCTAAGTTCCATATTTTCTAAGGACAAATTGTCTATTTCTTCATTAGTTGACGCCAAATTAATTTTTAATTGTTCTATTTCTTTTTTAAGTAATTGTATCTGTTCATCACTCTCTCCGTCTGATGAAATGTTTGGCAGACTACTCATAGTGCCCTCTAGTGTTGAATGACTGTCATCTTTTTCACTCAACGACAGTTGTACGTGCTTTGCGAAACGTTATGTTCTCTAGGAAATTCATATTCTAAATAATTTTGAATTCTCAACAATCTTAAAACTCAATGTTCAAAAAGTCTACTGTGGCGGTGAGGTTTGAACCGCGGGCCCCTGGATCTTTGTGAATGATTTACACCGCTGCCGCTGCCGCTGCGTAAAATGTGCCATATACGAAGTGACTAAATTAAGGTTTGGTTGGGACTCGCGATGTAAGGTTCGAGTCCGTTGAGTATTATTCAAATCCAAATGTGAATCCTTTGCACTGTTTTTAGTCACTACCGTCACCAAAGATAAATTGAATATTTAATTTGTAGTTTATTCACACTTTAAGTTAAGGTTTATTATTAGACTTCTTCACATTTAAACTGTTTTAACAATTAACTTTGTTACCGCAACATGTATTTTACTTGTTTTTAGTTAGCACTGATAGTACCTACAGATTGTTTACTAGTTCCACTTTTTCACTTTTTCTCAGAAATTATTCGCGAGAACGCTTTGCAGACAATTAATGATGATCGTTGTATGCCTAATAAGGTGATAATCACAAGTTCAGATGTTATCAGTACGAATAACTCTTTTTAAAACATATAAACGTTTACAATGTCACTAACTGATCATGACATCAAATGTGCTACTGTTAGGAATCATCATGGTGGTTCCTAACACCAGCACGTGTAGTCCGGGATGGGAAAGGAGAGGGCGGGATAAGATCAATAAGTTCTTCAGAACACTCTCCGTAGTAATTTCGGTAGAAGACACTGAGAGAAGCAATGTCTCTACGCAGCTGGAGGTCCTCAAGAGAGGCTGTAACCTCAGCATCTCCAATAATGCGTACCGCTCGCCTTTGCAGTCTATCAAGTGCATCGAGGAGGTATTTAGCGGAGCCGTCCTATAAATGGGAACAATACAAATCGCACCTGAGTCTTGTACAGCAAACAGCGCTGCTCGGGAGTGAAAAACCGCCTCACCTTATTGAGAAAACCCAACTTACGGGAGGCAGTTAAAATAACACTCTCGTTGTAGCATTTTGGATTCAGTTTCTGGCCGATGTCCATGCCAAGAATGCCGAGGTCCACTGAAATGGGTAAAGGAGAGCTCTGAAGAGAGGGAGGAGTAAGGAAGGGAGTTACCTTGGACGAGAATGCACAAACCTGGGGTTTTCTGGCATTAAACTCGACCAGGTTTTCAGATCCCTACTTGGAGACACGATCGAGAGTCAGGTTAAGTTTGGCAACCAGTTCTTGCCTTTTCACTTCGATATTAGCTTGCTTTGCCGCAGGATGCCCTATGTACCGCTCATGCACCGTACCGTCATCCGCATAACAATGAATATTGCCCAAGGACAACATGTCATTGATATGCAGACGAAATAGAGTAGGTGAGAGCACAGAACCCTGTGGCACTCCGGCATTGACTTTGTAGAACTCGGAGGAACTACCCTCACAAAGGACACGAATCCTCCGCTCTTCTTAAAATTCTGCAACCCAGGCGCACAAACGGGGCGGCACACCGAAGGCCGGCAACTTGGAAAGAAGGGAACGATGCCATACTCTATCGAAAGCTTTGGCGACATCAAGGCTAACTGCACGAGATTCGCCATGCTTGTCCATCGCTTCACCCCAAGCGTGAGTAACGTACGCTAGAAGATCACCCGTTGATCGCATGGGTCTGAACCCGTACTGGCGATCATGGAGCAGCGAGTGATCCTCTAGGTAGTAAATGAGCTGGGAGTTATTATCCGCTCAAACACCTTGCACAGCACAGAAGTTACAGCGATGGGTCGATAGTTGGCTGGATCCGAGCGATCTCTTTTTTTGGGGATGGATTGTATGTTCGCCTCCTTCCAAGACACCGGAACAATACCGGTATCGTAAGACATCCTAAACAATCGTGTCAACACAGGAGACAACTCAGCCGCGCATCTGAGCAGCACAATCGCCAGAACACCATCCGGTCCGCTAGCCTTCCGCACGTCGAGCGACCGCAGCACGGCACGTACATCACACTGCCTGATACGAATATCAGGCATGGTGGCCCTACAATGTGCTATAATAGGTGGAGCGGCGCCACAATCGTCGATGCGCGAATTAGCCGCGAAAACGTCAGCCAACAAGTTCGCCTTCTCAAGCGGCTGGTAGGCTAACGAGCCATCTGGATGTTTCAACGAAGGCAACGAGGGAGAGCAGAAGTTGGCCTGGATGGCCTTAGCGAGCCGCCAATAGCTAAGGCAACCCGTAGGGTGCGAGATCAACTTCTGCCCTACCCGCGCGACTCTTTGTGCATCCGCTCTTGCGAGAGCCCTCTTATTAAACCTAGAGGCCTTGTTGTAAGCCGCCTTCAAGGAGCCGGTACTCGGGTCATTTAGTGCGCCAGCCCTCGTCCAAGCACGATACGCCGCCTGCTTGCATTCAGTTGCTTTGAACGCAAAGACTCTCTAGGTGTTGATCGGGGCTTTTATTATTATTAACATTTGAGCTCTTATGAAATCAATTTGATTTGATATACTTAAAACTAGCGCCGCACAGGCGTGCGGCGCTAGTTTATAAATTAAACTAACTAAACTAAACTAAACTAACTAGGTAGTTACCCACTGGAATCTTGGATGCAACTCGACGTCCGCATCTCAATTAAGTTTACCCTCAATACTCCCGCCACTTTATTTTCTTAAGTTCAGCCCTAACAAGGCAGTGTCGGGTAGCCCCGATAGCCCGAGTGCAATTAGCAACCTCCTTAATGATACTCAATGCAATTAAAAAACGGTACAACGCTGGTGGTGCTGTGGCGTGCACACAAAGAATCATTCTGTGTTGTGTACACGACAATACTCATTTACACGGGGCATACAACTGTATACTTTAAAAGGCAAGTTGAACCGCGCGTGTCAATTTGCTTTTTAGATTCTTTTTTCTTTCCTTCGTCGCATCTGCCTGATGGTGAAAGATGATAAAGTTACTCAATACTGACTGACCCAATAATCAGCTGACTATCTTATTTATTACTGTAGGAATAAAAAAATGATACTCAACTTGTTATGGAAATAAAGTCGGTTATGATAATGGTCGATAAAATAATATTTCGAATGAAAGAGATATACTTACTTACAGATAAGTATATACAAAGTTTTGTGAAACTTTTAAAAAAACTTTAGTTTTTTATCTACCTTGGTGGTGCAGTGGGAAAGCGATTGGCCCAATAGCTCAGATAAAATAAGTAACCGAAAGCTCTAGTTTGTAATCGCCAATCCGCAGTTGGCAAGCGTACTGATTAATACTCATCAATAATAATGGCAGATGACTTGATTTAATTAATGGAAGCCTGTGCCCAGTAGCAGGCCAGGAAACTGCTTAAAGCTCAATATTTACTCGAATGAAGTTTTCTTCAACAGTATCGGCCAAAACAAATACTTACCTCCGTCAAAGGTTTAAACAATCGCAGTTAATTCTACCATTTCCCAGCAAACATAAATACAGCGGGAAACCGCGGGAAAACAATATTCAATGCTCGTGTTTGGCTGGGGGCCATTGCTTTAGCTTTAATGTAAAATAAGTCAAATATCGTAGCTAGCCATCCAGCCAGCCAGAAAAGTACCCAGCCAACCAGCCTTCTTTCTCAAATGTCCTACTTCTTTCTCAAAAACGGCAACGCATCTGCGACTCCTTTGGTTTTGCGGGTGTCTATGGGTGGCGATGAGTACTTCTCATCAGATGATCGGCCTGCTCGTTGGCCTCACACACATAAAAAAGTCACAAGTTAACGATCAAGCCAGCCAGTTAGTTAGTCAGCCAGCCAGCCCACTTGCTATTGGCAGTTGTGCGAGTTACCCGGCGATCACAAAATGGCCGGCTCCATAATGGTTCCGTGCAGTGTGGGCTACGGCCCCCGAGGCGCGTTGTGTAGGCATTGCGTGCGTTAATCACTGGATGTCGGTGGATTCCGCAATTCGCGGACACTGCTCTAATTGAGTACGAAATGTGTGTTTAAACTTGGTGTAAGTAACACTAACTGGTCTGGGAACACAATAGCTGTGATATAAATATATGACTGTTCCCTTAGAAACCCCCAACCGATAAAATTACCTTGAAATAAAATATTACTTTGCTACTTTAGATTTACAGATAGTAATCTGTAGTAAGCAATTTTCAAACTTTCAGTAGAAAGTCATTGCTTTTCACTGAAATATAGAAAACTCTTAAGTCACTCGGAAGCCAGTGACCGTGACAAATTAAAGCTGAGCACTCTCTAAAATCGCAGGCAAAGGCGCTAACTTCAAACGTCAAGCGGAACGGCCAGCGGACGGCGGCGGCCGGGGTCACGAGCGCGGCAACGGGCGGCGGCGGCGGGCGGCAGGTTCAAAGCCGGCGGCGCGGCGGCGGATCAGGCGCGCGGGCACACTTGTGGGCAGAGCCGCTGCTCAAATGCATTATTCCTTTGACATTACTGCAAAAGTCGCTTTTAAGCTCAGCATAGATAAGCGAACAGCTAATGGAACTAAGTAACGACATAACGTGTAATAAGATTTTACTCCAAAGTTATATTTTTTTTTTAAATCTAGGTTTATTTGCGAATTAAGTCAGATCTTTTTATTTGGACGGCTTTTAGATTTTGCTTAATTCTTAAGAGAATTATTCATTGAACGTATTTACCAAATTTCCAGTAAACTTGTTTTGTTTTAAGTACTTATATGATTTTGGAATGAGGATGTCAAGTAAGTACCATTTTCAGGTGTTCTCATTTTAGTGTCAAATATAAAATATTGGTATAACAGCTACAAGATTTATGTATTTCCGTCATTATTGTTTTAGTGTATTATTTTCCTGGTACAATTTTTTTTCAATTGTGCGAATATATTCACATTGAATAATGTGAATACATGTGACGTCCCGGCAGCAGCGCAGCCCCGTTTGTTATCACTAACGTCGTGGATTTATAGCCCAATTTCCTTATTTGATTCGGAAGTAATATGAAACGCAGTAAGATGGCAACCGAGAATATGACATTAAGGCTACGGCGTACGCACAAACAACGCCGTCATTTCCATGGATATTACGACAGTACCTAACGGACCAAAGACTGCACATATGACGACCTCCGTGGTCAAGTGGTTAGAACGCCGGGTCTGGCGTCGCGCCATCTCTGAGGTCCCGAGTTCAACCCCCGTAGGTCTAAAAAGAAAAACATTATAATAAATACAACACACGTCTTAACTACGGACACAGACGCGCAGACAGCAGTTATGTTGACTAAAGTAATACTTACCTTGTTATTAATATAATTTAACGAAAATTAAATATTATCTCTATGGACAATTTGCCTCAAGCAGGAACTGAAATCTTTTGCAACCCGGGCGACTGCCCTTTCGACTGAGTTTCCGAGACCGATGAACTGGCTATCTTATCAATTACACAACAATATCACTAAAGTGATTATTGTGACTAAGATACAATGGTAGCTAGGCAAGCTTACCTAAAATAAGAACAGTCACCGAACAAAATATTTATTTAAAGTTTCGTTATGGATTGAGCAGTGTGAATGTAATATAACGAGTTTTAAAGATATAATGCGGCCTTATTTGTAAACTTACTTAAACATTAGGTACTTAACACGATCATAGTCCTATATGAGCCACACATGGCTCATAACAATTGAAATTCTATTGTCTGAAGGACTGGGAATGTGTTAAGATTTGACATCCCTACACACACGTTTATAAGTAAACGGGATGGAGTTTAGCTACCGTAAAACTAATATGTTGTGATTGCTATCTGAAGCTTCGTTTCAATTTCCCTACACTATAAACCGGCTCGCCATTAGGAAGAGTTATTCAAGCCGGCATCCACAAGGGCTCACAGGAATTCCCTTATTACCTACACCTACCTACGACATGTTGTATTCTTATTGCGTATCTAAGAATTTCAGGTTTCGGAATAAGGGTCCGTTTTCATCCGACTGACGCAATTTTGTTTAGTTGACAGTAGTTTAAAGTTAAACATTTATTCAGATTAGGTATTCGTTTGAGAGAAGCATTACAATTAAAAGCATCTTTAAATTAATAGAGCAATCACAACATTCACACCAATCATTCAGCTCCAGCCCAAGTCCAAATAATCATTGCTTATACTATGGCGACTGAATAACGTGGATTTTACATATACATTGAGTGTCATCATTTCTAGACTATAAATACAGTCCGTACCACCAGAGAAGTCTTGCAGACGTAGTGCGATGAATATAATGTGAGTAAGTGTACCAAAAACCATTACTAACTCAAAATCTAACCTAGTTGGAAAATGTCCTAGCTGGATAATTACGTAGGTACTTGGAATCTGATCTACTTGGAATCTGACGTTCTTGGAATCTGACCTCTATCGCCAAATCCGGATAAACATACGTAAATATATATTATACTTTAACAATAAATACTATTAACACCCATGACCCGGTCACAATTTGCTCGTGCTCATCACACAAACATTTGATCGGGCTTGAACCCGCGACCGTGGGTTATGAAAGCGTCCATAGAAGGGATTATTTTATTAGGTCTGTGTTAAGGTGGTAAGCCGAACAATAGAGTTTATATAGTAAATACTATTCGTAACATAATAATTAAATATAAAACAGGAAAGATCAAGAAAAAATAAATCAAAAGCAGAAAGTACCAAGTCTGTAGTGTTTAGAGTAATCTTAAAAGCAGCTGAATCCAAGTCAAACCCAACATTGTACACATCGCAGTATAAATATTCATGGCAGCAGCGCCCAAGCCATTAGGCCGCCACTGCTCCATCTGATGATGTTATTTGTTGCATTACATTTGCATTTTGCGGCTTTCCTCGTGGCGGATGGCTGTTAGATTCGCGCGATTGCCGTAGCGTTCTGCTTCAGATTTTTTTTAAAGTTTGTATTACGTTATGGAGATTACAAAAGCACACTCGTTTACAGACGCGGTAGATCGTTGAAGTGACAGTGTGGCCAAGATTACTTCTTCTTATTCATAAAGTGCCTCGTCTAACTAGTGACGGTTAGCATAGTCAGCTCTGCATATTTGGACGTGTTTTTGGCAATGCGAAATAGTTCAGCGGCATTCGCTATTCCTGCCCAGTCCCGAATGTTTCACCATCCACCACCACGGCTTACCGGCTTACCGACTTATATTATAGTACAAGATAAAAGATTAAATCAAGCAGCTCAAAATAGCGGTTATTGTTCAAGTTTACCGGTTCTATGGTCGAGCTATGCGAACGATCCAAGAAACAGTGTTTACAAATTCTTAGAGCCCTAGCGGGGAGGGTGTTCTTTCTTATTATCGTTCTCTGTTCGGTGGTGGTAAGACTTGATTAAGTTACCACCATCAGTTCTTATCTAAGTCGTTGCTGTCGTGTTCCGACATCTCAATACTAGGGCCAAATTAGTTAGAGAATGTCTGTAACAAAAAATTCTCAATTCTTTGTGAAAATATTTAGTTACACTCGTTGTTTTAATTTTTCTTGAGAGATTCACGAGGAAACCACTAACAATGGTATCTTTCTTTCAAAAAACAGTTAAAATCCGATTGACAATAGATGGTATTTGCTCAAATAAAAATTAAGTAATTTGTTTACTTCATCGAATCTCCGTCAAATTTGGCCGAAAGTACTATAGCGAGTCAGTTGCGCAGATAATAAAGACTTAGACTAAGAAGGGTAAAGTGAAATTTCACTTTTGCTATTTTATTTTATTTTATTTAGGACAAAAAACAATTACACAATTGGTACATTTATAAAAGTAAATACATCAAGTAGGGTTAATTGTGCAACCAGCAACATTGTCCACAACGGAGGTATTTATAAAATGTTTGAGATAGGCACCAGTACACTACACTACAACACACATGGGAAAACATGACTTAACAAATATAACAAAACAAACAAAACAAGTTCCTTAGGACGTAAATGTAGCAAAGTGCCAAAAATTAAACATGTAATAAAAATAAACAGAACAAATCAAGTACTTATCTTATTTTATTAAATACGTACTTACTTGCTATCATCATCACTTTACCTAGCAATTTTCTGTTTCCACTAATCCGTTAGTCGCATCGCCTTTACGTCATCCACGCACGGGTAGTGGTGTTTCGTAGGGTAAGGTTTTTCACCGCCAGCTTAATATAACTCCTAAAGCTTGGAGAATCAAATCTGTATGTCGATTCATAAATATTGGCGTGCGACCAGCAAACAATGGGAACAGCAAGCCAGATCTCCGACCACTAACGTATCGGCTGTAAATCGAGTGCAGGGGCGGAGTCACCCAAACGGCGGTGGAAGTCCCGCTGTCCCGGACTCCGGCCCCAATAAACAACTAATAACAAATTAATGCCCGAAGTTGCAGCCGCCTGCCACAGGGCTGGCAGAAGGGCGGCCGGCGGCTGGGCGGGCATGACAACTATCACTCTTAATCATGGTTATTATCCCCGAAGTGTAAGTAGAGACTAAGCAATGAGGACAGCAAAAACAGTCCTCTACCAGTCCACTTTTCACCAAATAGCAACTGCACATGTGCTCGGCGTGACAGGTGTTGAGCCCGTCGCCGCTCTATGCTGTGCCATGCTGTTTTGAAGTTTGGAGTTCTATTATTAATTAATTAAATGTTTCATAGGGTTTAACGCAATCTGCTTGCAACTAACGATAGCAAAACAACTAAACGACTAAAGCTACGCCTATACCTACTGAGGCAGAGATTTTCTTGATTTAGGTATTTATTGTGTAACCAACAAAGCAATTACACGGAAACATGCAGAAAATACATCAATTGCGTTAACAAAAAGTGGTAACGCCTCACTTTGTGACGCCATTACTCAACTAAATGCATATACATTATTTATAATACGATTATTACAAGCTACAATTACTTAATAAATATAACGCAAGATTATTTTGTTATTAAAACTTTACTTGCGTATTACTGAGAATGTAACTATGCCAGTGGTTTAATGTAAACAGTACTTGCTACTAGTAAGTTGAATGGCCAAGAAAAATTGTTTTGTTCTGAATCTGATGGTGAGTGATGGGCAAGGAAAGTTCTAATGAGTTGCATCGGCTGTGGTCATGGGCTTAGGTACACCGGTACGCCTAAGGTATAGTAAGCAGACCTCGTTATACATTCCATTGATAACAATCGCCGCTTCTACTCCCCTTAGAAAAATACAATCCGTATCTGTTCTTTCCAAGCTCGTATTGTTATACGGATCAGTTTTGAGAATTGCTTTTATGGCACCTAATCAGGCTATAAAATACAGAGGCGTAATTTTTTATCGATAAAAATGGCGATTAGGTTTGCGCGTTCGTGTTAAGATCTTGCAAGCAAAGCTATTTTCGATATGCCGGGTAACCGGGTTGGTGACCATGTCAACATGATTCGAGCTTTTCGCTCTCAAGAAGTTAAAGATCGTATGCTGATGACGTACCTAGTTAGTTTTTGATATTGAATTTGGCTTCCTTTCACTTACAAATTAAAAGACATGAATGAGAAACTGGCTATCTTAACTTTAACACAACAATGCTACTAACATTATTGTTAATGTGACAGACTTAGATAAGATGGTAGCTAGCCAGACCTAAAACAAATTGGATCTTCAACTAAATGTTCTCTTTTTATACAAGTTTATTTTATTTTCGTTGTAAATAAAACATTCTGAATGAAAAATGACGGATTTGATTAAAAAAATATAGGAGTCGCGATAGCCTAACAGGGCAGTAGGGCAGGAAAGACATAACTAGCTAGAACGTACAGGGACAAGTCCTACTCAACCACACTAAGGTAGGTAATGATAATAAATTCCATATTTTAAGTTGTGGAATTCTGTAATGGCTGAAGTGTTTTCAATATATTTGTGTTATTTTGTGTTTGTACAAAAGCTTTACAATTTCCTAATCAAAAAAATCCTTTAACTAGTTTCCCCAATGCAACCCTGGAAATCTCCCGACGCGTACCGGGACAAGTTTAGCCGAAATTAATTGTGGCCGGCCGTTTTGCGGCGCGCCGCCGTCCCGGGACATCGTTCCCATTGTCCGCTTCCCAATTAGACCTGGGAGCCAATTTGGCGCATCAGACAGTTTGCTGAAAACTCTTTACGGCCGCGCCCGCCGGCAGGTTATTGCGGCCCGGCGGAATGACTTTAACAGTTGTAGTATTTAAATCGCCGTGTTGTTGGCCGAATTGTTATTAGTTTCATTGCATGCCAAATGGCGAGAACAGTATCTGAAATAGAATTTCTCGGTACAAAACGATCATTATGAAAGTTGTGAAACCGTTTATGTTTGTTATTTGGTAATTGGGAAATATTGCACGTGTACATTTAAAAGATTTTGACGTGCAATGGTTCTAAGGAACGTGAACCATTCAGGGTGTGGGAAGGCGATGCAAAGTATGTACCAGTACCTAATAGTACCTAAGCATGTCCTACCTGAAACAAATTGTCTATTATCAAGTGCCTTCATTTAAGTACCAGTATTTAGTTAGTAAATAAAAACTACTTTGATAAGATAATGATTTTTCAAGTTAAAGTCTCTCGACGACGGTTTTAAACGGTCTCCTTGTATGCTGTTTGCAAGATACTTTATTAGAAATTATCGGAGTTGATAAATATCATAACTTCGGAATAAGTGTAAGTTACTTATTTGTTAATTTAAAACGCACTACACAAAACAAAATTTTCATTCTTCTAGTATTATCTTTTATTGCTAACAAATACGTTGTCCTTCTACCATCTTCACATGAATTGTTTGTATTTCCAACACAAATAGTTATTGTCGAATTTCTTTTCCCGAAACTCTCCAAAGAATCAAAGTTAGATGGCTGACGATCGGCGGCGGGTAGTTGACTGCGCAAGTGCTCTCCACTGGGAGTGCTCGCGAGCAGCGAAGCAGTTATCGCACCTAGCAACATTAAACACCTCACAAATACCTATATAGTGGTAATACGAGAAAATCTGCGATTGTATATAGATAGTACTTAATGTAGAGCATTGCAAAAATGTACCTATACTTACAGTTTTGATTATGAAGAGCTCGATGGCGCAGCGGCTAACGCGTTCGACTTGTGATCTTGCCCGCTAAGCAACTTTCGCAATGCCGGGACGCTGGATGGGTGACCAAATTAAAAACATCTCAAGCTCCTCCGTGCTTCGGAAGGCGCGTTAAGCCGTTGGTCCCGATTGTTGTCGTAAGCTGGGAGTCGTTAAAACCCACCAACCCGCATTGGGCCAGCGTGGTGGGTTATGGCCCAATATCCCCACGTGCTATTGTCCACGTGGGAGGCCTGTGCCCAGCAGTGGGACGTTTATAGGCTGATGATGATGATGATGACTTACAGTTTTATTCACCCAATCCTTTAGGATGGGTGTGTACCTGTACCCATTTAAAAAAGCCTCTACTGTACTCGCACTGACTCGAGTGCTCTCTGTCTCTCTCTCTGGCACTCCTTGCCTTTCCATAATCATCATACTAACCTAATTAATATTTTTTTATGAAACGCAATATATGGCTATACAAGTACAGCCTTATTTTTGGTAGTAGCAATATTACTTAAGATATAATGTTTTATATTTAAGCGTTTTACCAACGCTT
Organism: Scoparia ambigualis; assembly: GCA_963921215.1. NCBI lineage: Eukaryota > Metazoa > Arthropoda > Insecta > Lepidoptera > Crambidae > Scoparia > Scoparia ambigualis. Next base: position 38,909,869 of record OY992505.1, on the reverse strand, counting down.
AAATATACTTAAGTAAAATTTTAAACACTGAAAAAAGACGACAACCTCAGGCGGGAATCGAACCACGTACCTTCCGCATTCCGGGCGGCTGCCTTAACCACTTGGCTACCGAGGTCTGGCTTTCAACCGTCGAAATTTGTCAGTGCTTGATGCTTATGTTTTTAGTCTAGTTAAATTTTACTTAAGATATACGAGTATTATAGACACCTTTTGTTATCATCGTAATAAACGGCCTAACTTATAACATTGACTCGCATGAGCAACTGAAATAGTTAGCAATAGATGCCGCCACATTACCTAATTGGCGGATAGTCCCCGAGCGAGCGCGCGTCAGGGGCTACATTTCCATAGCCTCTTTCCTTAGAGGCTATTGTGAGCGTCAAAACGTAGGCTGCGGCTTCGGTTGGCCATTTAATTAAAACCACTGGAGCTGAAATTTTAATCTATTTGTCCTTTTGTACTGTTTTCACCCTGCCAGGCCAGGCACATTCATGTGAAAAGGTTGGTCAAAGGTTTCTTTTGTTGCTTTAGGTCCGAAAGAATTACTATCTAATTCGTCGGAGCTCTTTTCTAGTGGAGTGGTATTATTCTCTAGTTTCGGGAGGGCATTCAAAGTCTTGACGTCTTTTGCTTTGGAATACTAAAATGTTTCAATAAGAAATTACATATACATGTTCTGTATTAAATCTTTTACTTTCATGTTAGCTCTTGAATAGCTGAAAGTACTTTACGAAAAATATCTACGTGTTCGACGAAATTGATAAAAGAATTTCTCAATATAATATTTCACTTGTTATTATTCTTTGTAATACTACTACCCACACAGTATGTATCCTGAGTAGGAGTACCTTTAGTCGTACAAAACGTTGTTAATGTATATTCCATTTTGTCAGACACTAATTTGTTCCGCCAATGCAAACGCGACGGCTCAGTTCAGCAAACAATGGCACACCCGGAATAGCACACATTAGCGAGCGCTGTGTCAAACTGCCGAATGGGATTGGCGATTTAACAGTTTTAGTTGGGAATATCGATGGGAATCCGTTTGTCTAAAATGTGTAAACAACGAACAATATATTTTAAAGTGAATAATCGAATAAAGAACTGGGATTGAAGACTGTAGATAATGGGAGATTCAGCTTACCTTTTAATGTTTGAATGCCGTTATTTAGAGAAACGAAAACTTTGAAATTCACCTTTAAGTATATCATTGAAATCCAACCATTTGACAACCTAAACATAGTTTTTTATGTGAGTAAGCCAAACCTAGTTCAGCACCAACTAGCTCTATTGTAAAGCAGGTTGTGGCCAAAGGTTACATGCTTACTCAGAAAGGAATTGTGTTTTTTAATTATTTCACATTTTAAATTAACAACTTGTAACAATATGAAGAAACATCATCACTAGACTATACTTAAACGTCTGAGCAGTGAGAGTTCCACTGCGCTGGATCTTTGCACATGAACCAAAGCACATTGAGACATCGTGCGTGGATGACGAAACAGTGTTTCGAAGTCAGTGAATGGTGGTGAAATGGCCAGTACTCGACGTGCAATGTCAATAGACCAGAAAGCGGTTGATCGCCTTCCAATACGCTCCATAAGGTACCCAACAAAATTCTCCTTCCACACAATAGCCGACCGAAACACAACATTTTCAATGTGTAATATTTCACGTAGCGGGTCATATTTACGTGCGCAAACACAGTTTTCACGCTAGAGCAGAAACTTTCGGGGGACGCGGCGGCGGCGCTTCAAGAGAAATGTTTTTGTCTCCGAGAACAAATAACGCCGCCGTCTCCTATTGACATTATTTAATCTGAGGAATTATTTGCGAGGACGAGCGGCGGCGGCGGCTGGTAACTGTATACAGGGGGGAAAAGATTTACAACCAAACGTGAAACAGAATAGTTTCCTCCGACGTTAAACACGCAACTTGATATAAAAGGATTTACTATAAAAAATACAAACACAATGTGTGTTAGATAGACGCTAGGTATTTAAGTTTCCCGCAGACAAATGGAAACTACCCGAAATCTTAAGAATCTTTTACGAAGGTAAAGCTGTAGCCAAAGGGCTTTCTGCAAACCGGTGTTTCCTACCACACCGTTCTCCTATTGTGTAGTAATCACGGTAAGTACCTATTTTACGTAATAAACTATAATTATACTATGGCATCAGAGCTTGCAACTTTGTGTTAAAGCAGCAAAAGGCTGGCTGCTTACTTTCAGGGCATCACTAATGTGTTTTGACGACACAATACCTGCTAGAAGAAGTTAGAACAAAAAACATAAAATAATTACTTATGTTAATATGCTAAAGAGCGCATTCGTTATCTTCTCACATCTCTAAATCTCAATGCACGACAGCACCAATGTATTAGGTAGATTAATTTGTAATTGAATTGAACCGAACCGCTCGTTCCGCATTCGTACAAAAATAAATATAAGCGTTATAACGAATTAAGTCACGGGGAAAATGAGTTTTTTATCCGCGTCCGGGGGGCGCACTAATCCTGGACTCCAGCGACATTTCATGGTACAAGGGTCCTGCGAGCACCGGCATAAGTGTTTAGTGGATTTTGGACAGAGCTCCGCTTGTGTGGAATAGCTGATGGAAGACTGCTTATGCTTTTCATGGTACGGTGCGCACTGATGCTAGCGCGTTTGGACTTCACAGCCCAGATCGCGGAGGCTTTTGTTTTCATTTTAGTGAAAAATTAGCGCAAAGATTAATAAGCATTTTTTACATTATTAATTACAAAACGGGACAAAAGTAATTTACACTGATGTTTCTTGTTTGATGTTATCAACTACCGCTCATATTATCATCAATATACGTGGTATGACGAAAGTATGCAACGGGCATTAGCAAGATGTGGAATTCATTGGAAAATTTGTTTGTTTAGTAACAACTTTGACTTGACCTAAGCTCTAACTAATGGTGGTGGACTCAAAATAAGCCATAACACTAACCCAGTATAAACATGTACCCCCGCAGGAAATGAAATCCGTTACCGCTGTGCCTTCTGAGGTGTAACTACTTAACCACTGAGGGGATAGATAAACTATACAGTGAAGTGAAAAACTTTTTACGGTTAACCGTAAATGTGTGTCATTTCACTGGCGTTTAATTTCCACGTAATATTATTTTATTCTGATGTTTCGAATTCGAACCCTTTACATTAACCTTTGTCACAAGACTGAGTTATTGTCTCATAATTATTTGTAACTTGAATCTGCCATCAAACAAACTGTAACTTAAGCTAATAAACTGTTAAGTAGTGTTTGCTATTTATAAACTACACTACAATTGGGCCATGAAATTAGCCGGCCCCGTGTAAATCTTAATAAAGGTAAAAGGAAAAATCTTAAGTGAAGCCAGCGGGGCCTCCGCCGCCGGAGCACTGCGCTGGAAAAATAAATAAGCTTCGGCGGAGTCGTAGTCGGTTCATCATGCACCGCTCCCGCTCGTCCCGCTCGTTTCCGCTCGTCCCCGCTCGCCCCCGCTCGTCCCTGCTCATCCCGTTCGTCCCCGCTGGTGCCCGCTTGTTCCCGTTGTTTATTTTCGCCGGAGCCCGCTTCCTGCTCCTGAAATATGGACGAGTGGCACAATGTGATTTTTGTTCACGATTGTCTGATTACTAGTGCAAATATTATCTGTTTCGTTGACGTTAGAGAAATATATGAACTTGGACGCGCTTTTGTGAAAACAATTGGAGATATTGATAAGAATCGATGTAATTATGAATCAAAAGCTTGTGGTTACAGAACATATCTACCTTTTATGTACGGCAGGCGTCATATGATGCCAAGAGCAAAGCGGGCTTCTAATTCGGAAGGCATCATATGATGTTTTGGCATAGGCAGTAAAGAATCATGATTTTAGTTGACATTATCTATGGACAGGTGCCATTTTATCGACACAGACTGTGACGTGATTGATTGGCCTCCATACTGAAGTAATTCAAAGTAAATTCGCTAGATGTCTTCCTATTGAAAAAAATCACAAAGTTAGGCAACGGATGCTGGCATTATATGATGCCAACCGGATTGTGGAGGAGCTTTCTCAAAAAACAAAATGGTTGATTTATAGTGGGGATCGCTTCGAAAATGGGGGTATATCGATATTAAATTTTATGCTTGGTGAGGGCCCAAGCAGATATCCTCTTGGAGATGAGAAAATCGAGGATATTTTACTCGATTCTTTTCCGAATTCAACTCTTCCATCAATAAATATGATTTTTAGGATTTCTTTTATTTTGTATTCCATTTATTTTTATTAAATTATGTATGAAAATTTTCTATTGTCGATAAATCGATTTTATCGACATTGATGATATATTGTGGCGACCCATGCCTAGTGTTCAATAGAAAGTTTTGGTGATTTTGGATCGCATAATTATAGGAGTGTTTCGGTTTTAATTGTGACTTTTTGTAAATATGTAATTAGCATATAATAACCTCTTCTTACATAAAATGTGAAATGTTTGTGCGGAATGATAATATTCCAGGCTGATTTCTGATTTTCTTCCTTACCCGATTTTGTGACTTTATCTCTATTTTTAACATATTTTTTACCCAAATCTGTAAAGTTTATGAAAGAACAGTATCTGGTGAGTGTTTGTACAAAATTTGTTACTCTAGCATTTATAGTCTTGATAGTATATTTTTTTAAAGTCGACCTTCAATTTGAGTTACTTTTCGACACATCAAAAAAATCGCCAGATTGAGAGGTTGCATCGCCTACAAGCGCCTCGTACAGAAAAGGTTAAAACCAATGGTCATATTTTATTTTAAGTTCACCCGGGAAGAGATAAAAGCTACTACCACCATCATCATTTGTCTAACACCACCTTAACAACAATCTACAAGTACTTACCTAGCATTGTTGTAGATATTCCGATACTTTAGAAAAAATGTAACTAATTTTAATCGGGTAGTTGAGAACTTCTGTTAAACTGAGCTCCACCTGTTCTTTGGTGTAACATACTATATCGGCTACTGTGGCACTATTAGCTCAAGCTAATCCGGTTATAATGATTATAATATGTTTGTGATAATTAAGTACCTATATTAAAAATCTTTATGTATGTTAGGTGAAAGAAACAATACTTTTTTTTCTTTTTTTTTAATGTTACACGTCATAGTAACTACATCCTGCCTGATGGTAAGCAGCCGATGCAGTCCAAAATAATGAGAGCGCGACCGTGGAACAAGCATGGTAACAAGCGCACCCATTCATAACGGCCTGCATAAATGCCGTTTCAAGCCCCGGGACTATAGGAGCTGGGAAACACATGCGCCGGCAGAGAATTTCAAAGCCGAATGGTCTTACAGAGGAACGACTTGCCAAACTTTTTGGTACGAGTGCTGATATTATGCACAGTATGATGGTGGTTCCTAAGACCAGCACGTGTAGTCCGGGACAGTAAAGGAGAGGGCGGGATTAGATCAAAAAGTTCTTCAGAACACTCTCCGTAGTAATTTCGGTAGAAGACATTGAGAGAAGCAATGTCTCTACACAGCTGGAGGTCCTCAAGAGAGGCTGTAACCTCGGCATCTCCAATAATGCGTACCGCTCGCCTTTGCAGTCTATCAAGTGCATCGAGGAGGCTAAATATAGCGGAGCCGTCCCATATATGGGAACAGTACTCCATACTCGATCGCACTTGAGTCTTGTACAGCAAACAGCGCTGCTCGGGAGTGAAAAACCGGCTCACCTTATTGAAAATACCCAACTTACGGGAGGCAGTTAAAATAACACTCTCGATGTAGCATTTTGGATTCAGTTCCTGGCCGATGTCTATGCCAAGAATGCTGAGGTCCACTGAAATGGATAAAGGAGAGTTCTGAAGAGAGGGAGGAGTAAGGAAGGGAGTTATCTTGGACGAGAATGCACAAACCTTACTTTCTCTGGCATTAAACTCGACCAGGTTTTCAGATCCCCACTTAGAGACATGAACGAGAGTCAGGTTTAGTTTGGCAACCAGTTCTTGCCTTTTCACTACGATATCAGCTTGCTTTGCCGCAGGATGTCCTTTGTACCGCTCACTCACCGTCCTGTCCCGTCCTGTCATCCGAATAACAATGAATATTGCCCAAGGACAACATATCATTTATATGCAGAAGAAATAGAGTAGGTGAGAGCACAGAATCCTACGGCACTCTGGCATTGACTTTGTGGAACTCGGAGGAACTACCCTAACAAAGGACACTTCCGCTCTTCTAAAAAGGACCGCTCTTCTAAAAACTCTGCAACCCAGGCGCACAAACGGGGCGGCACACCGAAGGCCGGCAACTTAGAAAGAAGGGAGCGACGCCATACTCTATTGAAAGCTTTGGCGACATCCAACCTAACTGCCAGAGATTCGCCATGCTTGCGTGCCACCCCATGCGTGAGAACGTACGCTAAAAGATCACCCGTTGATCGCTTGGAGCTGAACCCATACTGGCGATCATGGAGCAGCGAGTGATCCTCTAGGTCAGTCTAGGTAGTGAATGAGCTGAGAGTTAATTATCCGCTCAAATACCTTGCACAGCACAGAAGTTACAGCAATGGGTCGATAGTTGGCTGGATCCGAGCGATCCCCTTTTTTGGGGATGGGTTGTATGTTCGCCTCCTTCCAAGACACCGGCACAATACCGGTATCGTAAGACATCCTAAACAATCGTGTCAACACAGGAGACAACTAAGCCGCACATCTGAGCAGCACAATCGCCGGAACACCATCCGGCCCGCTAGCCTTCCGCACGTCGAGCGCCCGCAGCCCGGCACGTAGGTACATCACACTGCCTAATACGAATATCAGGCATGGTGGCCCCCCAATATGCTACGATAGGTGGAGCGGCGCCACAGTCGTCGATGTGCGAATTAGCCGTGAAAAGGTCAGCCAACAAGTTCGCCCTCTCAAGCGGCTGGTAGGCTAACGAGCGATCCAGCCAGAAGTTGGCCTGCACGGCCTTATCGAGCCGCCAATAGCTACGGCCACCTGTAGTTCTTTATCAGTTCAATTCTAGTCTTGTCTGCCGGCCGCTTTGAAAGACGTCAATTGACGGGCATTTTCTATAAAAAGTGAAAATTATGAAACAGCTAAGAAAAACAGAGAACATTTTATAAACAGAGTCGATATCGTAAATTAAATGAAAAACAACTTTACCTCAATTTTACATCAACTTGTGAACTTTACACATCCCGAACTATAATGGTTATGTTGTTAGGCATGAATTCCGAATAAAATATGCTCCTCTGATAGATTTTGAAATAACTAATCCAATCTCGGGACAACACCCTACGGGCGATCGGCGACACAACGGCCCGGAAATTGTGTCGATCAATGGGCGGCTAGGGCGCTAGGGCGGCCCGGCGATAGCGCGAGATATCGATGGCTCCGTGATGTGATGAGTGCATATTGAAATTTTTATGCCAGAAACAGAAACTGGTTTTCAAGACTTGCGTTAAGCTTTAACTAATGTTATTGTGATTTTATAATTTTCTTAGCGTTTGAACTATCAAATTATCTTTAAAAAATGTAGGTAGGTCAGCAATTATAGTATACAAATAAGTTCGGTTTTGTCTGAGAAGTCTTTATTTATAAATATAACAAGATAAATAAAACAAGTGGCCCAAAAATGCACTTTATATACGTGATTGCACTCATCTTTGAAAAAAATAAATATTACCGTTACCTACTGAAGAGGCCTGCAAGAGGTCTGCTACTGGTCTGCTATATTTCTTTACGGATAAATCTGGTTATTTTGGTCAGACCTTTTGGTAGAAAGGAGACTTTTTGAGACTAGGACCCAGTACCCATTTATAAGAATAAAATATATAATAATGTATTTCTTATAGTCATTGTTATTACAATACTGATGAAATTATTCATAATCTATCGACACACTATTGACCGTGGCGTAACACTAGTGATGCCCGATGCCGGCTATCCAGTGACCGAACAACCGGGGAAGGTTTTTGTTACCGTATCCACATGTTTTAGGGAGGGTGGATATAAAATGTTTGATCTCGAGCTATTCCTAGCTTCGACTACTAGCCTCTATTTGCCGGGAAGTCGCTCCAACTTCCTAAATTTAATTAAACTGAAGCTACTAATATGGGATAGATAGGTACGTACTGTTATTGGGATATCGTTTCATCTAAACGTGTGATACAAAACGCGTATGCTTAGGCATTTGTACACACTAAGCGTTACTTACTGACTTATTACTTACTTAAGTACATCATAATTTTTTATATACCTTCTTATAGGTTCATATAGATAACACCATTTATTTTTATTAAGTACATTCATAGTTACAGTTAAAGAAAGTAAGTAGATGTGCCAGCAGTGGAAAGGTAAAGGTGAGTAAGGTATTTAGCAAATATTTTCTTTGCCTAAAGTAGATGATAATAAGTGACGATAGTAATGTTTAATGATAAATGATATTCCCCCCAAATCCCTAGAGTTTCAATAAAGATGTGAAACTTTCCTGAGATCTTACATGGACTTCTTGACAGAATTTAATAAGTACTTAATGTTGCACTGTTTGGTTTTAGGTATTTGCCAACACTCAGGTACGTTTACGAACACTTAACGGTTAATAATTTACCATTATTTTACATTAATAAGTATTCGACAAAATACACATTTTCGGAAACAAAACAAAACTGAAGACGCTTCTTCACTTTCCCGACGAGAAATCAGTGCAATGTTTTTCCACCAGCTCACCACGCCGCGCTGTCCCAATTATATATTACTTATAACAACTTCCGGATTAAACATTTGATATTTTTAATTATGATACAACCGACATTGGTATATTTTTGCAATATTAAATCCATTCATTAATCATAATTAAAGAGCCGAGTGAACAAAGTCACAATCGTACAAATTGACTGCGGCTTGTCGGTTGGTCGACGATTGAAATTGTAAAAATATTTACCTACTGCTTTTAAGTATGAACCGGTGTTCGCAAAATTTAATGCACCAGATTTTAATAAACATATATTACATACTTGTAAACTTACATACATAGATATATCCTAGACTATTATCCCACTAAGAGTTAGTTAGAGGCTAGGCAATGAACGCAAAATCAGTATCTATTCTGTCATTGTCCACGTTTCACCAAAGAACAACGGCACGTATGCTCAGCATGACACGTGACGAGCCCATCGCCGCTCTTTGCTGTTGGATGTATGTGCAATTGTTCAGTCTTTAGTCCGATAACCGTCTTTTACGACACCCAAGGGGAGAGATAGGTCGGTGCCTACGATAGGTCGGTGCCTACGATAGGTCGGTGCCTACGATAGGTCGGTGCCTACGATAGGTCGGTGCCTTCGATAGGTCGGTGCCTACGATAGGTCGGTGCCTACGATAGGTCGGTGCCTACGATAGGTCGGTCTCTCAAATGCAGGCCTCTTTTTCTGAAATCAATTCATGGCTACAAGTTGATAGATAATCCCTATACCTTTACCTGAGTTGCTAATGGGCGATTTTCTGACAGCCCAAATTAAAAAGTAAAAATTAGTTCAAAAACACCCGATAGATGTCGTTTTATAAAAGCCGGCCACCAGCCGTACCTACCTTAAGGGCTGTAATAAATACTACACTTTTACTTGTCTACCAAAAGAATAAAAAAATAGTAAGTCCTTACCTATTTATATTCAGGACATCTAGAACCTATTTCTATTTTGGAATAGAATAAATATTACGCAGCCATACACGTGCTCTTTATGAACCCGCCTTTTACCATGCGCCATACTAATCTATGCTAAGCGCCATCTATGAAGTCATTTACGAACCAATTTCTTTTTTTTTTTGATCTCGGAAAATCGCCCATTGAACAAAAATGAGCGTGCCATGAACACACCTTTTTTTTAAACCTGGGTAAGTATTACCTTACATTTTAAGTTTGCTAATTAAATTATTTTTTATACCTATAAAGAAACATTTAGGTAATGACCACAAATAATATCTACATTTAAGATCCTTATAAAAGACAGACTCCCTCACAAAGAATATTCAAAGGTTGAATCTCCGGAGCTAACTAATCCACAGCATCCAGTCGCAAGGGTCTTAAAAGATTTAAGGGAGAGCCCCTTAAATACTGTGTTAATTCCTTTACGTAGGCACTTACTTATTATTTACAGAAACGTCTTCTCAGAGCCATACGGAATTACGGTTTGTTTCTTACTTTTGTATTCACTGGAACGGTTAGATTGAAATTGAGGGAAATTAACCTATAAATCTGTTAGTTTAACAGACACTTAATCGAATTCTCCATAACATACAGACAGAAACAATTTCGGTTGCGGTTGATGTTGGAAAACGGAAAAAGAACACTACCAATCATTAAATGACACTTGTCTTTATATTACAAAAAAAACATACGAATTATACAAAACATAAAAACAACAAATTCAAAATAATGGGCGATTTTCCAAGATCAAAAAAAAAATTGGTTGCTAAAGACTTCATAGATGGCGCTTAGTAAAAGGTATCAGAAAATATCAATATTGTGCAACTGTCAAACTGTGAACGATATTATGAAAAATAGCAATAGGTCCTGGAGTGAAAATACTAATTTTTTTGGTTGATAAGCAAATGTGCACCATTTATTACAGCACAGCCTTTGTATGAGCCGTACACTTTTTCATAATGGCGGTTGAACGAAGTCACCGCGTGAAGTAGTTCAGCCTAGTCGCAAAAATCATTTTCGTTTCCCTCATTCGCTTCGGCTGCCCCTCTTCTCACTTATCTGTGACCTTCGTTCTCCCCCACCTCGGTATCCTCTGGGTAAAAGCTTTCGGCCATGATGCGCACCAACTCCTTTGGGCTGGTGTTCTTGCCATCCCTAGATATCGGCAGGTCTTCGTACGCCTTTTTAGTTTTGCCTATGACTCTATGAATGCCCTCCTACATTGTTTCCCTCTCTTACTTCTTACAGAACTCTTTCCAACTCTTGATCCTTGATTGTCACACGGCTATCTTAAAACGCCATTTATCGAGTGCTTTTTGAACTAATTTTTATTTTTTAATTTGTGCTGTCAGAAAATCGCCCAATATTCTACCTATTCGAATTTTTGAATATTTGTCGGTCCCGTAAGATAAAAACATGGTAGGTAAGTATCTGCTGGTTTTTTATCTGTACCGAAAGTAATTGAGTTTTTACTCAATGTTTATCAGAATCAGAAGGAACAAAGCCAAAGATAAAAAATATGCGATACCGAAGGGACTCTGAAATCATTGACATTTATCTTATCGCCACTGCTGAATTGCCAGCCCGTTGTAGGGAACGAATGGACAATCTGTTTATTTATTGAATACAAGAATAGATAACATGTAATGCGGTTATTTCAGTCCAATAAATACGGACGAATTAATAAAACAGTATACAAACTAAATGTGGGTATTGGTTGGTAACCTACTGAAGTCTAGACGGCCGAATGGCGAAGCACTCGGCGCGATGCCGTAAAAAAAACCAGACAAAGCGAGTTTCGGATCAACCCCTATTTGACAAGCATGGCGTTTAAGACCGTGTCCCTTACGGGGGTGACATAGTCACTGCGTGACTAAACCATCTTTTAAAATGAAGATTTAAAAAAACCGTGTCAGTACAGAGGGCCTATACCTACTCTCTTTCTCCGAAACGAAATTTCAGCCGATTTTTTTTCTATTACGACTCGTCATAGTGACTGCATCCTGCCTGATGGTAAGCAGTCGATGCAGTCTAAAACAATGAGAGCGCTTCCCATCGTGGAATAAGCACGATTACCTACGAGCGCACCCATTCATGACGGCCTGCATAAATGCCATTTCACGCCCTTTTCTTTTCTTTGCTATATTTTTTATAATAAAATAAGGAGGCAAACGACCTGGCGGGTCACCTGATGGAGAGTAATCACCGCCACCCATGGACACCCGCAAAACCAGAGGAATCGCAGGCGCGTTGCCGTCCTTTAAGGGAGGAATAGGGTTAAGGAAGGAATAGGAATTGGGAGAGGGGGGACCCTCCGGAACCCTCACTGGCCGGACGAAACACAACATCACCAAGTGAGAGGGTGGTATTACGCCGGGTGAGCCGGCCCAATGCGTGCAGCAACGCAGCGTGGCTATATCACTCAGTCAATGTCACTCATTTAGCATCACCCAGGAGTCACGTGTATAGGGTCTCAAGGGTAAACCTACGGACGCGAGTAACTTTAACCCCCCCCCCCCCCCCCCATAAACCCCTTTTATTTATAGCACTTTCCATTATTTTTAAAAGTTCGAACAATTTTCTAAAAATTAATAATGTAAATGCCAAACCTATTTTGTATGAACGAAATTTCGGAAAGAATTTAAACCGCTGTAAATAGCAAACAAAAAACGGCCGAAATTTGGTTTCGGAGAGAGAGAGTAGGCTCTCTGGTACGAGTCATTGCAACAATTGTAGGTCTATCAATAATGTTGCGATGACTCGTAGACAATCAGTACCAGTCGTGGTAGTTGAACCACTTCTGTGGTCTAGTGGCTGAGCCACCGATGTAGACCCAGAGGTCCCGGGTTCGTTTCCAAGCGAGACGTACATCTTTGTGTACTTGTTTTGGTTGATGGTAGGGCTAATTAAGTCCGCCTGGCTAGCTACCACTATCTTATCTAAGTATAGTGTGGCGCTATGCAGCAATGTTAATAGCATTGTTGTGTCCCGATAGTTTTGAGATAAGATCCTCAGTGGTTGAGGATTCCGGGTGAAACATGCTTCGGCCTTCTCGTCACTCAACATCAGGACCAGGTGACGAGATGAAGGCCAAGCGCTTACGCGTGGTGGTAGCAGCTCCCTCTTGGCAGCATCGCGACGACGGTCATCAAAGGAGATTTAATTTTTAGGATTAGTGGCTTCATTAATTCTCATCATCTTAATCAGTCCGTACCTAGTTATATCAGTAAGACTTCACAGGTAATTATTGACGTCAACACTACGTAGGTATTTAGTTATGTTTCGAAATAGAAAATAGAAATACTATAAACTAAGTACTTTAGCGAATTACCGAGTTGGCGATACTACCTATTATAATACAATATTGTATTTACCTATATTTTATTACTAAGTGCAATATGGTTCAATGGAAACATAATCCAGTACCTAGGTAGTATCGCCTTTGCCCGGTGCCGGGACGAGCAAAGTTGCAGTGCAATATCAGCAATAATCGGCAACGCGACAATAGTCCGCTTTATTCCGGCCGGGGAATAGCGGGAGTTCGGTGGCTGCAGGAGACTCTGCCATGAGTCAGCCGCGCGGAAGCAGGGACGGATTATCGGATCTACAAAGTTCGGCGTAGGTAGGTACAAGCAACATCCAAAGTCGATGATCATAGCCGGATTACTATTACTGGAATGCATCTGCATTCCAGTATTTGCATCTGCAAGTTCTAGCTTTGTGTATGTTACTTACTTTGCGATATTTGATAAAAATAATACAATGTTATCAAAGGTAGGTAGGTACTTAAATAAGTAGGTAAGTACGTGAATATTCGCAGGTAAAGTAAAGTAAAGTACTTAGGTACCTTTATGCTACTTACTTAAATTGTTGTGTTCATTTATTTAATTTGTTATGTATTCTAGCCAGTTCCTCAGTGGTTGAGAATTCCGGGTGAAGCGCGCTTCCAGCTTCGGCCTTATCGTCACTTACCATCAGGTGAGATGAAGGCCAAGTGCTTACCTTAAACTTAGGTAACTAAGTCTTAAGTGAAACACCCTTAATTTTTGTTCGTTTAAAAGAAATTAAGGGTGAGTTCCACCCATAAACCTGAACAACTTTCCCCAAGAAACCTACGAACAAAAATAATTAAAAAAATCGACCTCCCATACTTTTTGTCATTTTTGGGGAAAGTTGTTCAGTTTCATGGGTGGAACTCACTCTTAATTTCATTAAAACGAATAAAAATTAAGGGTGTATTTATGGTAAGTAACTTTAATAAAAGTAAATGAACATTTTTAAATATTTTTTATAAACTGATCTCGAGTTCGGTATAGAAAGTTGATTAAATTGAAATTTAAACTTTGTATGGGATACCAAAAAAACACAGGTTCCTCAATTATTAACAATGAAACACTTCAGTTGGAGCCTTATGGAGGTGTAAACGCCGGCTTTGCGATCATCCTAACGCCACAGCCGTAGCCGGGCCGGCCGGTATTATGCAATAAACCAACTTCGTGACAACAATAAACAGTTGTCCGCTGACCGGAAGCGCAACTTGGCTCGTTACTAGCGTGTGAGCGTGTGTGTGTGTGTGTGTGACAGACAATGTGTGCGACGTGATCCATCCGTCAAATAGTTCAGAAAGTAGGTAGATGATGCAAGATGCAAGAGAACAAATTGTTCCTAGATAGTAAATTACGATGCACACCATCTAGGCCAAGTGACGCTTCATTAGGAATTGTTTTATGGTAAAATTAACCCATCCCATCCATCGCAGCCTCTATTAGGTCCGCCTTCGGACATAAGCCTCCTCTCCATTCCTCCATGCCTGACGATCCATTAACGAAAATTAACATACTTATTACTTATCTTATCTAAGTCCTCTGATATAGCCCACGTTTCACCAAATAGCGACTGTAGGTACCTACATGTGCTGAGCGTGACAGGTGGTGAGCCCATCGCCGCTTAAATGCTGCTGGATAATGTGCAGTCTTTAGTCTTTTATGACACCCAATAAGGGAAAAGGGGGGTGGTGGTAGGATTTTATTAACGAGCGCCGCGCGACACGGCTCTACTCGACATACTTACTTATTATACTTAGTTACGTAGGTAGCGCCCAGACCAGAGACAATTTAAAATTTGATTTCATAGGTTGATCCGTCCGGGAATTGAACCCAGTCCTCAGAGGTGGCCAGAACCGATGTGCTAACATCGGTGACGTGTAGATACTAAAGGTATTAGGTACACCAATGTAGTTTGTTTCTACCGGTGGTGATATACTTTGACACTCTTGTGCTACCTACACAATGTGTTATCCATTCCCGTTTGTTTTTCATGAAAAAATAAATAGAGCAACCGAATGAGATCTTCAATGACATATTAATAACTATCTGAATGAAATAAATGTAGTGACCGTGTGTAACAATAATGTTTGTGCAGTGTAACAATATAATGTCATAACGATCACCAAGCGGAGGCCAATAAACCTCCGCGCGACAATATGGCCGTGGACGGGCGGGCGGCGGCGGCGGCAAGTTCGCTCGTTATTCAGTAGTCGCTGTTTGTACACAACTCAGAGACAGGGCTGCTACCCCGAGAACACGCTGCTGCAAAGGCCTTCGCGTCAAGTCTTCACTACAATAATGGGTAGGTATCTTATTGTGTTAATCAGTATATGCGGGTTGGTGATCCCAAGCCCGGGCGCATTTGTAACCCGGAGCATTGATAACCCCTGAAGCTTCAATTCATGAGCTTGAATGCCCTTTTTAAGGCGGATTGCGATTGCGAGCAACCTTGCATTTGCTAAAATACCGTGAAATTGTTTTCATTATGTAGTCCAGTTAGTATAATATTAACTTTAAATTATCCTCATTAAAGTAAGATGTCACGGTTATCGCTAACCCTAGTGCCTGCAATGGCTGGTTGTTGCCAGTCGCTACGCCGAGAAAACGTTAAGCAATTATTAAACATTGTACTTACTTCACAGGACGGTAAGAGTTATAACCAAGTGTTTTTCTTGGAAACTCCTGCAAAGTTTAATTATTGAGTCAGTATTGAGTGAGTACCTAACCTACGCTATGTTAGCTTGCACATCGAGCGTAACAATGATTTGTAAAGCAACTGTTATCTACACCTTATGAAAAGGTTGTTTACCAAGTTGAATTTTGTCTGCCTATTGTAGTTTTTTGATTTGCATTGTAAGTATTATGACCATTATTATACTTACATGGCTCAATGTAAGTATAACCACAGGTATAACTATGACTGTCGAAGAGTCTTCTAAATTGTAATTTATTAAACAGCAACTATTGTTCCACTGCCTTAGTATAATTAAATACCTAGTATTTTATAATGTAGGTACAAAAATCAGAGATAACTTCCTTTCGCCGGAGCTGGAGTAATTGGCGCATTCTCCTTTGAATTCCGAAAGCACCCATATTAAATCATTCAAAAGCCGAAGTATTCCCCAACTATAAAGAAATGCACTAATTGGTAACACGTAAAAAGCGAAGCACAATGGGCGCGCAGCTGCCGCCTATTTTAATTAAACCATGCTTGGGGCGCCACCTCTTGCAGTTTTAAGTTCTGCCGGATTGCGAAATTGAAAATACTTCAAAATGACTTAGCAGAGCGGGAAAAGACTTTTAAATATTTGATATTTTTTTATCCATTTCGGGTAAGCATTGGCCTCGATCTCACCTGCGATGTTGGGTGATGGTAATGCCGATGGTGGAATGCTCTTAGCACGGATTCCGAGGAAGATGAGGAACTATCTCATCTTTTAGCTGTCACACACACAACAATGCTATTAGCATTGCGCATTGATGTAACGGCGACATTTAGATAAAATGATGGCAGCTAGTCCGGCGGCCTTATAACAAACCCTACCACTAACCAAACCGAGTACAAGCATGTGCTGGAAATCGAATCCGGGACCATTGAGTCTGCGACTGACCGATCACACCAGAGCTACCTTCCAACCCGCATTGGGCTAGCGTGTATGGGTGTATGGGTGTATGGCCCGACGTCTCCATGAGCGTCGCCAAGGGGGGGCAGTAGGGGCAGCTGTCCCCCGCCCCCCTTATAGATTAAAAAAATACGTAATTAAGGTTGATGCACAAATCAGTATCACACATATCAGTGAAGTCACAGTTCTGGCACAGTGGATAATATTCTTTCAAACATTGTAAATGATTTTTTTCAAAAAGAATACGTGCGTGATTTGCCGGTGGCGGCACTGACACTGAGAGCATTATCACTGACAAGTGGGGATGCGTTCATAGAGAATGTATGTGGCTGTGGCTTTACTGACATGTGTGAAGCAACCTTTAACTGTAAAAAATCACAAGAAAATAATATTGCCCTACTCTGAAACCTTAGGCACGCCTCTATGTACCGTTCTTCTTACAATCGAATTATTCATTCATATCCCCCCCCCCCCCCGGGCCATAGCTGGCGACGCTCTTGCCTGTACCCAACATCGGGTGTTTAAATAGGCTAATCACGATAGAAAACATGAAGGTTTTAATGAAATAAAACAAAAGGTAGAGGTAGATTCTCAATATAATTTCCTCATAGAGTCCACTTACATTACGTATAGTAATCAGCTGTATCACTTACACTTAAAACAAACACTTCTCTAGCCCCACAGACCGGCTCGTGACTAGGCACCACCACTCACTCATTCATGTTCCGCTTGCTTATTCTTCTTCTTCTTCTTTCCACTGTTAGGTTCTTCTGAAGTGGTTTCCGCTTCGGCCGATTCTGATTTCTTCTTCTTCTTCTTCTTCTTCTTTTCAGATTTGACCTCGGAGGTGTCCGTGCCGTTGCCCTGACCATCTCCTTCGGTTACTTCTTGCTCCTGCTTCACTTTCTTCTTTTTGGGTGTAACCTGTAGAAGTAAGTTTATTTTATAATTTTTTGACTAATTAATCAAACCTTACACAATTATGTACCACCAAATATACCAAAATGGTGTTATGTCATTATTTACAAAAATATCTAAAAAAGCGGACTTTAAACACCAACCATACAGGGTAAAATAGACCTCTGGTCCGAAACCCCCATGACTTCTAAATGTCCGTCCGTCCGTCCAAATCTCCCCATGTGCTATTATAGTGGCATGTCGGAAAGCCTGTGCCCAGCATTGGGAATATTACAGGCTGATGATGATGCTCCGAGGCTGGTCTGCTTTGGAACCATATTAACAAATTGTATTTGTAATATTTGTAAAAATGAAACGGAGAAAAAATAACCAGTGCAGTTTTTTTTGACGTGACAACGTCTTATAAATTGGTTTGCCGGGTGACACTTCAAGAAACTGCGTTACGCTCCGCTCACGTTATGCGCTCACAATGAGAGCGAGTGAGAGGCACGCGTCCCTTCCACTCGGGCATGGTTAGCCCGCCTAAGAGCGAGAGAGACAGACATAAAAAGTGAAAGGCACGCGTCCCTTCCATATAATTCTTTGTATAAATAAATGTTTTAAATTGTTACTATTATTTCATCCTTCTTCCTACTATACGAATGAATATTCACATTAAAATTATTTTACCACTCAAAGTCGTTGTCACGTAAAACTTTCGCCCGTATACCGACTTTACAGGCAACCAATTTTTTTTTTTTTTCCTCTTATGTAATGGCTTCGTACGATCAGCACATTTAGCCAGCGTCAAGTAAAATGTAATTAGAAATTGTTTTCTTTGCATTAAAAAGATGATAATGAGTGATAATTAACATTTAATGGTAAATGATACTACCCCAAACCCCTCGAGACTCAAAGCTGTGGGAATTTATTGAGATCTCACACGGACTTCTGGAGAGAAATTGAAAAGTGATGTTGCACTGTTTTGTTTTATTTGCTAACACTCATGGATGTTCACGGACACTTAACAGTAAATGATCCACTATTATTTTACATTAATATTCGACAAAACACAATTTAAAGAAAATAAAACTAAATTGCAGACATGATGCTTCACTTTCCCGCCAAGAAGTCCCTGTTTTTGAAGCCCCAAGAGTTTCTTGTGGATTCTTCTCGGTCTCCACCAAAGTAAACCATGTAAAGAATTTGGAGAATAAAAAATTTATTTGAACAAAAATATTGTTTACCTTTGGACGGCCTGTCTCCCTCTCGCAGTAGCACGTCCACCCATTGGAATCTTTTTTGAAATCCCAACCTATCGCTCGAGCTCCTTAGTGAAAATGCCTGTCATAATTACTCACGTTGTTAGCCCCGTCTTCGAGCTTGACCTTCTTGGCGACCTGGCCGTCCCCGTCCTCTGCCTCGGGGGAGTGCTCCCTCTTCACGGGCTTCTTGCCCAGCGTGCTGTCCGCGCCCGCGGGGTAGTGGAACACCTCGCTGCAACACATTACACATCATTGATTTGATTGATAACATACAATGACATACACTTAGAACTATTATCGTCAAAGGGTTAAAGGCCAGGCAAGGACTGCAAAAACAGCACACTGCCACACTCCACGGCATCGGCACACCATAGCATATCTGCTCAGCATAATAGAAAGGTGAGCCCATCGACTTTTTATACTGCCGGATGTATGATGTAGAAAACATGTTCACGTGGAGACTCTTCCGAGACACTAGTCTTATGAGTGCCGAATGAAGAGCGCGCTTCGGCGGGCACTGGTTTGGCGTCAAGACCTATCGCAGATGGTCTCCTGTGCGAGTAGTTTACTGGCGCAGGGACGTCTGGCACTTCTTGCATAACCTAACGGTTGGTCTCGAGATGCCAGTACAAATAAAACTTAGTGATGTAAGAAGAAGGGATGTGGGATGTATGAGCTGCCTTCAGTCCGTTAGTTGTGTTTAACGACACCTGAGAGAAAAGATGTGTTGGTAGTATTCTTTTAACGATGAGCCGCTACCACAGCATTGGATTTGTCTAAATTTTCTAACATGCAACATTGCAGTTCATTTAATTTAAAAGTCTACGCTTGGTTTTTTTAGAACAAGTTTCCCTATCGCCTATACTTACCAATACTGACCTATTTAGATTACTTTTATCAATTAAGTGTAAGTACTTAACTTATAGTCTCATAAAGAAATCAAATAACAGTTACATAGGTATAAAAATAAAAACTTTGTACAAGATTGACGTATTGAAAACAAAATGATTCAAAAACATTGCTACTTCGCAAATTGTATAGAATATCTAACACCAAAACCAAATGACTGACCAAACAAAAAAAAGTCATCAAAACTCACCTCTTGCTGTGGTATTTCTCAAACTTGGCTTTAGCCTTGCCTGTGCCGCTGATCCTCCTCAGGTTGCCTTCCTCCAGCAGCCTCAGTCTGTTCTCTAGCTTCACTTTGTGCTCTGCTCCCAGTTCAAATGACACATCTTCTCCGAAGGCATCAAATCTAGTTGCTAACGCAGCTTTGGCAGCCAACATCCGAGACATCTTTCCTTTATTCTTAGCACTGCACTGACCTACTAATTGGGCATGGTAAATTAAACCATACTTAGGTGTATCTTTTTTTGTTTTCAAAGCTCTGAACAAAGCTTTTTCAGCTCCGAATATCTGAATAGTTGAAGCTGGATGCTTGGCGAGGTTCATGAGAGAACCAGCGTGAGCAATGAGTCTAGCACCAATGTGCTCACCGATCAGCACGGTTAGATTAGGCGCCATCGCCATCATCCTGGCTTTAAGGTAATCTGTCAAATGGGTTCTGTAATCTGTAATGGATATAATTTCATCACACAAGTTCTGTATGTTCATGATGTCATCATCAGAGATCTCTGTGCCCATGGATATTTCAGCAGCCTCTTTCACTTTCTCTTCTAAATCTTCAGGCAGTATGTCAGACAGATCTGTCTTGGAGGCATTGTCTCGTGTGCCTATGAGTTTGACAACTTTAACAAACAACGTGTTGTCAGTTATAACTTTTCCTAGTTCAGGGAAGTGCCAACCGTACCACTCACGGCACCTCATGATGTAGTTATTCAATTCCTTATCTAGATCATCTAAAAGACATTGAGCTTGTACAATCATTGTATCTATTTTGTCAGGAGAGAACTTTAGTTTGTACCTAGAAAGGGAGTGCGCAAGTCCGAGTGCCATAGCGGTCATCTCCTTCTTTGGCAAGCCAGACAGTAAGCTGTCCATTTGTGAGCGTATGCAACGCAGTAGTTCCTGTACATTGGAGTTTGAAACACATTGCAAGTCAAACTTTTCTCTTATGGCACTGCCCAGCTTGGCATCTCCCACCAAAAGCTGGTCTTGAACCTCTTTTGAAACATACTTCTTGAGAGCTTTCTTTAGGGGCTTGGAGATCTTTCCCTCAATAGCTGCTGTAGTAGCTGCCAAAGCCTCGGTGGTGTCCTCGAACTTTATAAAGTTCTTTAATTTTACTCTGTAAACAATACAATTTAATCAAAATAATATATAACAATAGTGGCATAATTTATTTAATTAAAAATAAAGAAAAAGGTATTGATTTGTTTTCATATCCTAAAATTCTGAGTAAATTTATTGACGTAAATAATGATTTATTACTATACTAGCAGCCCGCCCGTGACTTAATCCGCATGAAAAACCTATGTCCTATGATGAATTTCCAAAACTTTTTTTCATACAAACATTGTCCCGACTGTTGACAACCCCCTGTTGTAAACACAACAAAACAAGAATTAGCTAAATAGGTGCAGCCGTTCTGAAGTGATGTGAGAACAAACATTTGTGGCAATTGATTTGTAATTTTATAG
The DNA here is from genome assembly GCA_963921215.1 of Scoparia ambigualis. NCBI lineage: Eukaryota > Metazoa > Arthropoda > Insecta > Lepidoptera > Crambidae > Scoparia > Scoparia ambigualis. The sequence goes on along the minus strand of OY992505.1, from coordinate 38,888,461 downwards.
ATTTTAATTTTTACAAGACAAAACAATAATTTGTAGTTTGACTTTCATAATTTAATAAAACAATTACATTTACATAGACATTGCTATAAAAAACAGATGTATGCCATGACAAAGTGAACCATTATAAATAAATTAAACTTCTTACACAGCAGACGCTCCCTCTGGAGAGTTAAATTCTTGGTACAGGTCATCTATTTGAGATAGTTTTGAGTCATCCAATAACTAGGGAAACCAAACAAAAACACATACTATTTTACACAATTTCAAATAATTACTTATGTCTAATATTGCTATCCAATATAAGATCCAATTTATTTATTTTTTAACACCAGAGAAAATAGTACAGTGTGCAATTATACATAGACTGCAGCATCACTATTGAATGAAACAGTTTTAGGTTATCTGTAAATTGTAAACAATTGCAATATCACTTGAGGTTATGTATGCACAACATTATTCAATATTATAAGCCTCTAAGATCCGTGGTTGCTTTTTTGGTTACTTCTAACATAATAAGATCTTTTATATTATTCTGATTGTTATGAGTAGGTACCTACTGTCTTCTGTACAATTTTACATGTAACTGGCACAATATATTCCTGTTAAGTACATCAATTTAGTTTACTACTACTGTGTGTTAAATTGAAAGATGCATTCGCTGAAAAGACTTTAGAATAATCAAAAACTACACAGACGAAGCATTCCATGATCATATTCATGTGGCATCATAGCTTTGGATAACAGTGCATAAATAAACAAAATTTAAGTAAGCCAACTGCTCAATAAGAACGACCACAGATGGTTTATGTTCATTTTCACACATAAATATCATTATATATAATCACATTAGAAAGAAACAATCTAAAAACATTTTGTATGTAGGTTATGATACACACGTGTTGATTTATACCTTAAATATTGCGTAGCCCGCAGGTGTTTCAAATAAAATCAACATGTTTTTAACAATAATTACTTTTCACTGTGTAATGTCCAAAACTTATAATGTAGTTTTTCTGTAATTTTTATTACAAAATATCACACGATGCGCGAAGATGCTTCGACATCGCGGGAGGAAGTTTAGAACTGACACATGACATAGACAATTGACAGTATTGACATTTGACATTGACACTGACATTTGCTTTTTTTGTTGATGTTTGCTACGGCTCCCGCCTCTGTTTCTTTTGAGCTTAATGCATTAATGTAAAAAGCTTTAATATTATGAATTTTATTTATAGTTTTTTTTTGGGAAGGAAAATGTAAAAAAAATTGCTTTAGATTTAGTTGTTTAGCAATTATTTTATATTGTAGTCAGAAAGTCAAATGTAATACCTTTAGAGCATCTAAGGCACAGAGGTATACGTCTGTGATCTAAGGTAATACCCTCCAACATTGCCTGCTTTTTTTCACATTTACGATCACTGACAAAGAAGTATAGCAAACAAACAGCACTTGAGCATCACCTAAGTCAATATTCGTTTAAAAAACAAAGGAGGTCACTAATAGTCCATACATCTTTGGCCATGTTTGTACCTTGAGGTCTTAGAGCATTCAACTTTAAGCTTGAGGTACATTTACCAAAATGTAGAGAAAAATTCGAGGATTCCGAAAAACGTAAGTATCATTTTGCTTTAACTAGATAACAAATTAATAAAGTCGTTAATTACTTGTTGTAACACATTTTAATCATAAGGTAACATTGAATATTCATTGCGTTTAGTATCAGACTTCTCCAAAACCGGTAAGTATCTAAGTAGTGTTTAAAAAAAAAATTCTTTTTATTATTGCTAATGAATCTACTTGTCGTCCATTTTTATCAGTACATAATTTAATGAACGTAAAACAATAATAAAAAGATAATTATATTATTAAAATCAGCAAATAATTGTCTCTCTGCAAGTAACAAAACGCTACAAAATGTCAAATAAACAACAACATGTCATAAATGTCATTCTGTTCGTTTCGGCGTTTCGGGGTGCTTCATTGTTTTCGTTTGCGATTCGTATTTTTATTTAATAACTTGGCTAATTCTGTTTTCCCTCGTCATTTGGTTCTTGTTGACACTCTGATTCCGAAAACAGATTATATTCATAATCGTATCACAGATTATTTTTCATAGACAGGGTCTAAAATGGCGTATTTTTCAAACCGAAATTATTATTTTTTGTCTCTTTCAAACATGTACGTAATATACTAACAGAACGGATCACTCTTCAAAATTCGACTTGACGCTAACATAATAATTCGGTCATTGTCGGCTTTTTCGCTTGCCTTGGAAACGATATAAACTAAATCGGATAAATTTTCAAAAAACTACGTTATGGTGCACAAGAAAAACACCTACAATATTATATTGAATCACTGTAGGTACAGGCAGCGTCAGATCGACCTACCCAAATCTGTAAAAATATCCCAATCGATATTGAACTCTATGTTATTCAAAAGAGTATGTCGATTAGCCAAGGCAAACTATCTGAGTTCTAAGATTAAGAATAGTAATGACAAAATAAAAATGACATGGAATATTATAAATAGTGAAACAGGAAAGGTCAAAAGTCGTAATAATGAGTACAATTTAAATTGTGATAATAAAACCTTGACTTCTGATGCTGATGTTGCTGCAGCATTTGAGAGGTTTTTTACTGACATTCCAGTTTCAACTACAAAAGCCTTGATTTCCTCCCCCACTGTAGCTGAATCTGTTTTGAAGGAGAATGTTAAAGATTGTGAAAATAATTTCAGTTTTCAAAAAATTTGTGTTATAGATATAATAAAAACATTTAACACTCTCAATAAAAAGAAAACTGCTGATCTGTGGGGTAATTCCGTGGACGTCGCTAAATCTGTAATTATGACAATAGCTCCAGTTTTAGCTTGCATATTTAATGAATGAATTGACTGTGGTGTTTTTCCTGACCTCATGAAATATAGTAAAATAATTCCATTATTTAAATCGGGTAGCACTTCTGACCCCTCTAACTTTAGACCTATTTCTGTGCTACCCACATTTAGTAAAATTTTTGAAAAGTTAATACTAGATCAAATGCAAATTCATTTTTATAAAAATAAACTTTTACATTGTAAACAATATGGTTTTACTAGGGGTCGCTCTACAACTGACGCCGGTGTTGAGCTTTTAATCCAAATATTTGATACCTGGGAGGAATCACAGGATGCCCTAGGGGTATTTTGTGATTTATCCAAGGCTTTTGATTGTGTTTTATATAAAACTTTGGTCAGGAAGCTTAACCACTATGGAATTAGGGATGCTTCTTTGAGCCTTCTAATCTCATACTTGAGTAACAGGATTCAAAAGGTCGACATTAACGGTAAAAGATCTCCGGGATCAGTGGTTAAAATGGGAGTTCCGCAGGGTTCAATACTTGGTCCATTCTTGTTTTTGGTTTATATTAATGACTTACCTTATTTTGTAAAAGACAGTCATGAGATAGTATTGTTTGCTGATGATACTTCACTTTTATTCAAAGTGAAACGACGACACCCGAATTATGACGATGTGAATAATGCGGTCTCAAAGATTGTTCACTGGTTTAGTGTTAATAACTTGCTATTAAACGAGGGAAAAACCAAATGTGTAAGATTTGTATTGCCTAATGTTAAGCAGGTAATAACTAGTGTACAAATTAAGGATAAGAATGTGAATCCTGTGGACACCACTGTGTTTCTAGGCATCACGTTGGATGCCAAGTTTCAGTGGGGCCCACATATAGCTAAATTGTCGAATAGACTTAGCTCTGCGGCTTATGCAGTAATGAAGATCCGTCAGTTAACTGACGTTGATACAGCGAGATTAGTTTATTTCAGTTACTTTCATAGTGTAATGTCGTACGCCATTTTACTGTGGGGAAATGCTACCGACATTCAAACTATCTTTGTGCTGCAGAAGAGGGCTATTCGAGCAATATATAACCTACAGGCTGGTGACTCTCTCAGAGAGAGATTTAAGGATATAAGTATAATGACAGTTGCATTACAATATATTTATGAAAATCTTGTGTATGTTCATAAAAATATTGAAATGTTTTCAAAAAACAGTGATATTCACAAATTAAATACTAGAAGTAAGAACAAATTAGCAGTGCCTTATACTAGGCTCCATAAAATAAATAATTCTTTTAAGGGTCTGTGTGTACGATTATACAACAAAGTACCAAATGATATTCAGAAATTAGATCTTGATAAATTTAAAATCAAAATCAAAGAAAAGCTTTATAAAAAAGCTTATTATAAAGTGTCGGATTATACAGAAGACAAAACAGCTTGGGTCTGACATGCTCTAAGTACCTACTCCAACAGCTATTTCTAATTGCCTATAATTAATTTATATAGAGCACCATATTTAATGAAAGTATTTACATTCAAATTCATATTTTGTATTTTGTGATCTGGTAACGACATATAATATATATATATATATTGTAAATGTCGTTGCTTCTGTGCGCTGTGGTTTCTTGCGCCCGTTCTTTGCCACAGTTAAAAAATGATGTCCTGAATGGGTGGTAGGTTAAAAAATATTTGGACGTTTCAAAGTACTTATTAATTGAGTTTATTGAATAAATATATTTTGACTATTGACTATTGACTATTGACTATGACTTCAACATTAGGCTGAGATTCGGTTGCAGGTTTTTCACAGATTAGTAGGTCGCAGAGTAGGTAGGGTAGGGCGATATGATGCTGCCTGTACAGTCAGCGTCAAATCTATCTATCCTTATAATATGTAAAATTCTCGCAACCAAATTTCATCCTAATGTCAATCATGTAGAGTTCAATATCAATTGGAATATTTTGACAGATTTGGGTAGGTCGATCAGTGGCCGTGTGTACACACACTACTTTACGTTCTATTGTTGGGCCAAAAAATTGTTAACGGTAAAAGTGGTCACTCTTGCCTTCAGCAAGTTTTGCGAGTTAATAACAAGAAGCAGTGTACAGTCAGTGTCACATCGGTCTACCCTTATCTGTCAAATTAACTAGATGGATATTGAACTTTAAGCTTTGAAAGTAAATCTGAAAATTGATACGAGGAAAATATACATTGAAGGATTACTAAGGAAATAAAAAACTTTTATATAAACATTTAAAACATTTTTATTAAATCACTGCCTCATAAATAAGAAGGTTTTGGTTAAAAAGCTTCATAATTTGTCACGAGGCGCACATTCCTGTAATTCCAGTTTCGTATTCGTATTGTCAAATACAACTTAGATACGGCTTTTATCAATAGGATCCTGTGATTGTCATCGAAACTTTGTTTTAGAGAATGATTACAAGATTGCTCAAAATGCATGTTGGTACAAATGTGTCGCAGACATTGTTCATGATTAATTGATCGTAAAATGTTTGGAACATATGACTGCGTTTATTCCATATCCAATTTAGTCTTCTTACACGCCGGCCGTAGCCATTCTTTATTTATATCATCATTTATTGGAAACCTGTAACCAAAATGTAGAATTTTTAAAATTAGTGAAAATGCAGATAAATGGTAGTAGTAGTAATCAAGAAGACCATTCAATGGGCGATTTTCCGAGATCAAAAAAAAAAAAGAAATTGGTTCGTAAATGACTTCATAGATGGCGCTTAGCATAGATTAGTATGGCGCTTAGTAAAAGGCGGGTTCATGAAGAGCACGTGTATGGCTGCGTAATATTTATTCTTTTCCAAAATAGAAATAGGTTCTGGATGTCCTGAATATAAATAGGTAAGTAAATACTATTTTTTTATTCTTTTGGTAGACAAGTAAAAGTGTAGAATTTATTACAGCCCATAAGTAACCCAGCTTTCATAAAACGACATCTATCGAGTGTTTTTGAACTAATTTTTACTTTTTAATTTGGGCTGTCAGAAAATCGCCCATTATGTACCTATATTTTTTTAATTATCAATAGGTAACTTTTAAAGTTATAAATTATTAATACTTATCATGTTAAAAGTAAAACAAGTTGTAAATGAGGCGTATACATATATCATAATTTAAAGATAGATGTGCCAACCACTTACACAAAATACTGATTTATCGATATAGAAATGCACGTTACTAGGCGAAAAAACATAACCTTCAACATCTGAACAAAATTTCATTGATAAATGCCTTATAACAGCACAGAACTGGACACGATGACTATTTAGACAAACTATTGGTGTGTTTTAATAAATTAATGCCATTAATTATGTTTAGGTAAAACGAAAACAGTCTGAGCTCACCGATAAAAGGTTATTGTCTCTTGATTATTTTCTTTTCTTATTATAAGGGATTTACAACCCTCAATCACACAAGACATTTTGTCACACGTAACGCATATATATCACTAACAATGCTATGGCTAGTTTATAAGTTTCTTCGGAAGAATACCTTGCAAATAATTAAATTTATCTGAGAGGAGCTACAACTTAGCGTGAAAATAATCCGTCATTATAATGTAACCAAGTTAGGTTGTCACTTATTTACACAGCAACAAAAAGAAAATAACGACACATTTAATCTGATGGTGTTATAAAGACATCCAATTATATCCATTTGACATTTACCTTGTGACAACCTAGAAAAAATAGAAACGAATGTGGATTAGAGGTTTCATTCACTCTCGTTACAGAATTAAATGAAGTCATATGAGTAAGATAGCTGTTGTCTAGCTCGTCATCTGTATTAAGTTTTTTAACATTGAAAATGTTTTTTCGTTCGCTCCAGTAGGGACCCCATTTTTGCTGAAAGTGCGACTCGCCCGTGATACCCTGAGGTTTAAAGCCACGAGGACGTATGAGGGCTCAAACGACGCGGAATTCGAAGGAACTTAAGATGATCTAAAAGTAGATTGTTAAACGAGGGGCCTAAAATGACCCATTACATACGAGGTAGTTTTAATGGGTTTTTAGCGCAGTTTTTATTTATGATTATTCTACTTAAGACTAAAAACTTTTTCATTTTTGTAGGCTCATTGTCATGTGACAGACAAAAATTAAAAAAAAAAAACTTTTTCCCCTAAACTATTTTATCCTCGCTCTGGAACGCTACAATGACGGTCTTTTTGAGCAAGAGGAATGAAAAAATATTTAGGAAAAGTTGGTTTTGAAAAAATATTTTTTTTGGTTATGAAAAAAAAATATCGAAAGAAAAATTACGCGTTCTTACTGAAAATTGCATTCGATAATCTATAATAAGTAGGTATATTTTCAATGCCCTTTCAAGTCGTGAAGAGCACGAGATCTGTGGATTTTTATTAATAAACCGTCAACAAACCAGGATTTTTCAAAACGTTTGGAACAGAGCCTTGAATATTTTGTAGGCTCCCAGTTATCACGTCTAATAGCTTTAAACCTTTCACGTCTTATTTCCGGTCATTTAGGGAACCTAAAAAAATAATAATAAAAAGAATATTAGTAATATCGATAAAGCTTCGTTACACAAATACGTACATCACTAATCATTATGCTAAAAACAAAGCCTATAAATTACATTTAATTAAGGTTTAAAACCTGATTCTTATGAATAGTGTACGATATAGTCTTTGATTAAATACATGTCTAGATAGAGCCTGGCCGTAAAAAAACGTTGAAAAATGTATAGGCCAAAATTGGCCTATTGCACAATCGTGGCGGTCAGTGTGCCGTCAAGCAGTGTTTACCTCTCGCGTTTCGGTGAAATTGTTGGCAAAATGACCGTTTGCTCAGTGAAATTCTGTCGAAACTACAAAAGAAATTTTTTTTCGAAAAGGAAAGTCACGTTTCATCGGTAAGTATCGATAAATTTTAATGAAAATTTAAAGATTAACAATAATAACGGCCATGTATGCGTAGTGTTGCTAGTATCAAAATGTAGAATTCCCATTATTGATGGCAGAATATAATAGAAGGTTTAAATATAATAAGTATAATAAAAAATACTCAGTCTTGTAAGTTAGTATTTATACATGGTCTTGTTGTAAATAAAGTAAATACATTAAATATAATAATTATTGGAACGCTTTCAAAGTTTTTTTTTAAACTGATGTCTGATTTATAAGAGCGTGTCACGGTTCCTATTCGATGCCGAGGTTCCGTTCTAAAACAAGAAAAAATATAATACCTACTGTAATATTTTATAACACTATTATTATAAATTGTTATTGTGGTATGGTATCGTATCGATATTCGAAACGAATAAAAAAATTATTATGTTTGAAATGGAATGTACGTAAGTATTTATGTAAGAAGTGTGTGTTTAAGTATATGTATGTAGGGGATGTTCGGCTTGCGATCTTGCCCTTTAAGCAACTTTCGCATTGCCGGGTCACTGGATAGGTAACCAAATTTAAAACATCTCGGGCTCCTCCGTGCTTCGAAAGGCACGTTAAGCCGTTGGTCCCGTTTGTTGTCGTAAGATGACAGTTGTTAAAACCCACCAACACGCATTGGGCCAGCGTGGTGGGTTATGGCCCAATATTCCTACGTGCTATCTCCACGTGGGAAGCCTGCGCCCAGCAGTGGGACGTTTATAGGCTGATGATGATGATGATGACGATGTTTGAGAAAGTGCGGGTGTATGTTTGTGCCCCTAAAAGGTCAATATTTCTCGTATCATGTAGGTAAACTATTGGACACGGATATTGATGAGCAGTCATCACATTATGTAACCTTTACAACTGTTCGACCACATAGCAAACATTTTAATTTTCAGATTTCCAACTGATCCGGTAGAAAGAAGTCGTTGTCGAAATATTTAACTACAAGGTTTCAACATAATAAGAAATTAGAGAACATGAAAAATGATGTAACATCCAAACGAAAGTTATTTAAGAATCAAATACAAAGAGAACGCCATTAATTGTTTTGATTTTTTTTTAAATATTTAAATTTCTAATTAAAAAATCAATTTTGATTAAGTATTAAATGTAAATCATTCCGTCTGTTGCTTCTATTTCGTCCCTATTACAAACATATCACACGCGCACAGGCTTCCATTAGCGCATTATTTTATTGTACTCGCCCTCGCCTTCAATCATCCATTTTTTCTAAACACACCAGCTTCTTTTATGCGTTATACCTACATATACGATAGACATACATAATTTAAAAAGTTATGTTATGTTATGAATCAAGGGGCTACCACACTGTTGTAAACAAGCCTTTCCCACCAGTTCACCTTGGCGGGAGGCTCGTTTACAACTTGTTGTGAACGAGCTTCCACTTGGTTTGCTACATTACACAGTGTTGCCATTTTTAGCAGGATCCTGCCTTATTAGTATTTTTAAGAGTAAAATTTAGGCTACAGCAGGATGTTAAGCATTATCGTAAAATTTAGCATATTTGACATATTTTGTTTTATTTGCGAATTTAAATGGATACATAGCCAAATGTGCAAGTCGCAAAATGTGCAGGCTGCGTAAAATGAGCAAATCGCAAAATGTGCAGATCTCACATTGAGCAGATCGCAAAATGTGCAGATCTCACAATGAGCAAATCGCAAAATGTGCAGATCTCACAATGAGCAGATCGCAAAATGTGCAGATCTCATATTGAGCAGATCGCAAAATGTGCAAGCAGATCTTATATTGAGCAGGTCGCAAAATGTGTAGATTTTGAAATAGAGATAATTCAGCCCACGGGGTTGCTCGGCTGCAGTCGGAGAGGGTGAGGGAGTGGGGGGAGGTAGGGAGGAGTGTACTCTCCTTATAGCGGGGACACGCGGAAACCCATAGTTTTGTGATTTAGAAAAATCGAATGAGAAAACAACCGAGTCACATCTTCAGAGTTCTTGAAGACAGTCATATTTTTGAAGTGCCTATTATAAATAAATATTTAAAACATAAATAAAGCACCGTTTGCATGTAGTCGGTAGTATACAAAATTGATATGAAACTTAAGTTGTTTTTTAATAATACAATACAATACAAAAAATCTTTATTTGTTCTCTCACATAGATATTACGCACAGATACATATAGCAGACAACAGTTATTTATCTATGTAAGAGACTGGTTTCTGCGCTGTAGATAGGAGACCTGTATGGCAGATAACCAGCCTCTCCAACTCTGGACCCGAATACTACTTATATATTTTAATTGAAAATATTTACATTTATTTATGTGAGGATATTTGGAGGTTCATTGTGCGGGTTGTGTGTGAATGTGTGCGTGCATGGATGTGTGTGTATGCGTGCGTGTGTGTGAGTGTGTGGGTGTGTATGTGGGTGTGTGTGTAATATGTGTGTATTTTATGTATGACATCTTTAACTATTTGAAGGTTGTTTAATAAGGAACCATTAACAGATTTTCAGTGTCCTCATAGCTTAGTCTTTTTAGGAAAGTAGAAGTTGTTATTTTACATTTAGTATTACTTTATTTTGTTTTAAAAGTGTAGAAGTTATTCGGCCATAACCATGATGACAATCGCTTGTTGAAATCGAATAAACCCACCCACGGAAGAGTTATAAAGAAATCAATAGTGTTTCGTTTCGTTTTCTGTAAACGATTGTTATCTTGGCTTAGTCTCCAAGTAAGTATGTTAAGTTTAACTAATTGTAATGTTTTTTTATGTTAATAAATATTTAATATTGTTAGGATTTATTTTTATTTTTAAAGATCATTGTGACCTTTGGTTTTATGAGCAAGAATCAAAAGAATTCAGTCCTTTGGCCGCGCGCTCTAGGAGAAATTAGAGCTCCCGGTATCCGGGTTATATGTGGAAACGTTTAGGTACACTTGTCCTTATCACAGGTGGCGCGTCTTAGACACACTGCGTTATAGGCATACCAAGAGCAAAGCGTACTAACAACCCGAAATACACGGAGCCGCCAAGAAACTTATCCTCCAGATCCTCCAAACCCATCGGATTACCTCTACTCGCCGTGGATCGGACCTGCGTGTACGAGTATAGTGTAAATAAGTGCACATTTTACGATTTGCTCATATTGCGGCCTGCACATTTAACGATTTGCACATATTGCGACCTGCACCTTCTGCGATTTGCACATATTGCGACCTGCCCCTTCTGCGATTTGCACATATTGCGGCCTGCACCTTCTGCGATTTACACATATTGCGACTTGCACCTTCTGCGAATTGCATTAGTGCACATTTTGCGACTTGCACATTTGGCTATGGATCCATTTAAATAGCGCTATTGGCATCCCTTCCTTGATATACCTAAGTAGTGAGGCAATTTAAAAAAAAATGATTAATTTACTGGAGAAAAACGTGATTAAGTTTATATAATTATTAGCTAAATATGACTTTTAAAGATGTAAAAAATACCGCGCTGTACGTACATTAATATATACGAACTTGGCTTTTTCCAGTAACCACGTTGTATGTAGGTTGAAGATAGCGGTTTGTGTGTAATGGTGTTTAAGGCAGTGGCAACACAGCGGTTTTCAACGCGCGCCCGCAAACAAAGGTCGTGGAAAGGTTGACCGAAATGTCGATGAAAACAACCTACCACACTGTTGTAAACGGCTGTTGTAAACGTCGGTTTACAATAGTGTGGTAGCCCTTTCATTTTAAAATTATATTGTGCATAAATATTTTTTCCCTACTTTATCGGAAATTAGGCATTCGCTGGCAACCATTTGCGCTAGTGTCAGATACGCGGCTGTCACGCACACTTCAAATTCAATACAAAACCGGGCGGATTTTGAGAAGTGTTTGTACCGCGATGCTCCGTCTAGACATGTATATAGTCAAAGGATATAGTATGATTTAGAATTAGCAAAAATTAATGGTTTGCCGTTTTTATTATAAAAAAACTCATAGTAAAGCCAGCGATATATACTTTACACTAGATAGGCCCTTCCGAACAAGCACCATGTTCCACTCATCTGCGGAGTCGACTCGGCACCTTACTTTAGTGTGGCTTTGACAATCGCGCGTGCGGAGCGGCGAAAATAATTTATTATTTCTTTTCAAAGTGTACACCTAGACGTTTACTACAATTCAGTTGTCAAGTAAGTGAAATTAATTGTTATTCAAGTCATTATAACATTAGAAAAGATATTTTTTCAACTATTGTTATTGACAATCTATTTGGGACGCCATCTTGATACACACTACGTTGTCTTGGACCGATCTGGCGCTGCGGCGCTGCAATGTCTGTCTGTTGATTAGACGACATTTATATGTTTAAGCGCTGCAGCGGCTGCAGCGAATTTTAGGTCTCTCATTCCAGAATTTGAACAAATGGTTTGTATGAACGTTCTTGTCTATACTTCTAGGTCAATGAGTAAAGCATACATATTAATAGAAATCACTAACGTATGAAATGATAATTCCTGGTCTTTCACACCTCTTTTTGTTGTTCTTGACGAACAATAAACAGCTGAACAAGACATGTCATTCAATTATGTCAATTGTATATTACACAAATAACACAAACACTAACATTTCTTAATATTTCACTATTATTTCGCACAATCCAGCAATATTTTGACCGAGTAGTCGGTTATGAAATGGCACGTCTCACACCGACAGTGCGTCGCTGCCAAACGTACATTCACTATCTCTTTTACTCATATCACACTACAGTCATACAGACAGAGATACAAATACTTTACTTTGATACACGTATGTAAAAGCAGCAACGTCGTAAGACTCTGTCCATGTAATATTTGGTTGGTCCGAGATTTACTTATTATAGAATTATAAAAAAATATTGAAGAGAGTTATGTCCAAAGCGAAGCACCTTCAAAACTCTGATCGAATCAATAAGGCTAGCAACACAGTAAAAGAAGCATGGCGCCTTAGGTTAATGATTGGTCTCGCTGCGCTCGACTAGACACCTCCGTCGTACTTGTCAAATGCAGCAACAAATACTACGCCGAAATCGGCGTACCCGAGTCAGTCACACTGACAGCTGTGGGTGAAGTGTACGTACCGAATGTTTTATTCAATTTTGGGCTTAATTCAAACTAAAATGCCAGTTTGCGTAGTAAAACTGTGTAAAAATAATACTTCTAAAAATAAGAAGGACACTGGGATCACATACCATCAGTAAGTATCGTATATCTATCTAATAATCTTGTAAATTTGTTAAATAACTTTAATCTTAGGTTACACATTAATGTGCCCACACGAGGACACTCATGCATAGACCACATGGCTAGCAATATCAAGGATGCTAATGGTATTGTTCATCATACTTATCTATCAGATCACAATACCTGTCAAACTCTGTCATTTAGCACTGCATTATACAAGCTGCAACCAAAATTTTGGTATAAACGTTTTAGAGATCAGAGTGATAATAATGTAGAAAAATTTGTAAACTATGTAAGTAGCCTCTCATGGCATGAAGTTTTTGGTGATGAAAACTTAAACACGGCATTCTCTTTATTCCATGATGAGTTATGTTTGATTTTTGATCTCTGTTTCCCTGAGAAGCGGATAAAAATTAAATCCATTGGCTCCAGACCAAAATGAATTAGTAAAGGCATAAAAGTTTCTTGTGCAATCAAACGTAAACTAAGATCAGTTTACTACAGAACAAGGTCTGAAAACGCTAAAGCTACATTCAAGACCTATAGTAAGATACTGCGAAAATGTATACTTATATCACAAAAAAAACTATAATCATAATCTAGTAACAAATGCCAAAAATAAATGCAAAGCTTCTTGGGATGTTATTAAGAAGAGGACAGGTTGTGTTGGAGCTAGTGCTGAAATAGAGTCAATCCAGGTGGATGGAAAAATAGTGAGTAACCCACATGAAATTGCTGACAAATTCAACCACTACTACGTAAGTTTATCAAAAACATCGAATACGCACATAGAAGAATCACGCACACTATACAAAATAGATAATCAACCAACTAGCTAAACTAATTTATCATTTACGCAAGGTGTATTTCCCGAAGCACTAAAACGTTCCATAGTTAAACCAATTTATAAAAAGAATAGCAAGAAAGATTTAAATAACTATAGACCTATTACACTAGTACCTATTCTTTCAAAAATTTTTGAAAAAGCTAAGAAAAGTAGACTTTTGTCTTATTTAGAAAACAAAATGCCAGTCAACAAAATGGTTTCCAGAAGGGTAAATCCACAGCTCTTGCCGGATATAAACTTATGTGCAATATTACGGGTAATATAGACAAGAGAGTTCCAGTTACGGTCGTATTTTTTGACATGGCTAAGGCCTTAAGGCCTTCGACCTTGTTAAACACTCTATCTTGATAAATAAATGTGAAAAGTACGGCGTTAGGGGTAATGCACTTAACTGGATTAGTAGTTACCTGACTAATAGAACACAGTGTGTACATATCACTAAAATCAATGGAAATAACGAAGCAATTGATTACAAATCGTCATACCTACGAAACAACTTTGGAGTGCCTTAAGGAAGCGTCTTGGGACCTCTTTTGTTTCTATAATATGTCAATGATCTGCCTAAAGTCACCCGATATGATACTGTTCTCTTTGCTGATGATATATCACTTATAATACCGGATGATGATAATACAATTGCCTACGAGGCTGCCATAAATAAAGCAATTGAAAATATCAACGAATGGTTACATGCAAATAGTCTTAATATTAATGCATCTAAAACCAACTATATACAGTTTTCAAACTATAAATCTAAGACTCATGTTCTTAATATAAAAAGCAAAGATAAAACCATTAACGAGGTCTATGAAACTAGATTCTTGGGAATTGTAGTAGACTGCTATTGTAATTGGAAAGGCCATGTGCATAGCTCTTGTAGTAAATTAAGTCGTTTTGTATTCGCTCTTTACCGTCTACGAAGAACAGCGGGTGAGAAAACGGCTCTTCTAGCATATCACGGCTATGTGTCGTCGATATTGAGGTATGGGATTGTCTTGTGGGGAAACTCTACGGACGTTAATAAACTATTTTTAACACAAAAAAATGTGTGCGTGCTATTGGCGGTGCAGGCCCTCGAGATAGCTGTAGACCATTGTTTAAAAAATATAGATTAATAACATTAACGTCGCTTTATATTCTCGAAGTAGGGTATTTCGTTAGGGATAATAAGGATTTATTCAGGGTTCCAGTTCAAAATCATCGACTGCGGCCAAAAGATCCATTCAAACTGGTAGTTCCTAGGTGTAATAGTGCTCTTTTTCAGAATAACTGCCATATAATGCCAATACGGATATATAACGCAATACTTGTTAATATAAGAAAGCACCCTACTACATTATTTATGAGAATGTTAAAAAAATGGCTCATTGACAATGGATTTTATAATTTGAAGGATTTTTTTGACATGCAACAAACATAATTACCATAATCTGTTTTAAATTTATAATATTGTATTATCTATGCGCTAATTGAATTCTATTTTTCTATTTTAATTTAAATAAGTATAATCCCCAATTAATATAATGATCATGTCATAGGTGTCCTGTTTTAATTTAATTTTTAAGTTTTTGCATGCTGAGAAATCGGCAGAGCACGCCTGCACTATTAAAAAATGTCTTTGAATACCATTGAGCTATATTACTACGTATAGAGAAGACACCGCTCACCACTAATGTGTCCCGTTCAAGTGCGGCCTACCGGCCGCACTTGGGCTGCAAACGCCTCAGTGATTGCGCGTGATTCAAGCGATTGTGGACCTTGCGGCTGCACCTTAGTTGCGCACAAACTTGCTTCGCGGTGTCTTCTCTAGTATATTGTACCTCAATGTTGAATACCAATATTGTAAACCGTGTCTCTATAGCAAATAAATATTTCATTTCATTTCATTGCATTTCATTATAATTTCGAAATTTCATCTTAAAATAATATGAACAATAAACGCCATTCAGTGTTACCGCTTAGACAAGAATAAAGTCCCCGTGGTTGAGATTTTTATTATGTGAATTTATTGTTATTGTCTTTTATTATATAGGTAACCTATTTCATTTGTCTTACAAAGTTACTATATACATAACCTAGTTTTATGTTATTTCATGTTTACTTATATTTGTGATCTATGATAAGGTGTAAAAATGTTTCGCTCATTCGGAGCGAAAGTGACACAACTGTAAATTTGTAAATTTTACACTACGTCAGTTTTAAGATTTTGTCGTAACTTTAATGAAGATTCTTATTTTTTTATGAAGGTTATAACTATTTCTGTATTTTTTTTGTAGTTTGAACCCTTAGCTTTAAAACATACACACTTTTTTTATCACTTAATTCATTTCTTTGTTTAATAAAATATTTTTTATATTAAGTCTTACAGTTGCGTCGTTGTTGCTCTAGAAAATAATATTCGTGTAGTTATGACCGGTGCTGTCTCTTTTAAAATGAAACCATTTTCTATGAATGCAACAATATTTGTTTTATTTTAATAATAAAAAGGAACAATCACAATTATGACATATTTATGCCTCATAATTATATGGCTTATTAAATCACAGATACAATGTAGCTGACTCATGCCTTAGTTACACTTTAATAGGAACTATTCAGTACTAAATTAATTAAATTAAGATACAGAATTATTTATCATAATAATACCTTTATAATATCAGGTGTCTAATATGGCACAGCAAAATCACAGACGTTTACTACAATATTCTTACAATCTAAAACCATGCACATCCATTTATTTAATGAGTTAGATACACAATAGGTAATCAGTAGCACCTTAGTAATCAATGGAAAGTTAGAACAATAATGTCTTATAATCGTATCGTGTTTTACATATGAAACTTACAAGTAAAAAATAGTTTTATTAAATGAAAAATAATCAATTGACAATAATAAATGTTTGTACTAAACTAAGTTAAAACAAACTTTCGTAAAATCCAGAATAACATCTAGGAATAATATTTTTTTCTAACAAAGTACGCAAATCCTGCTTTTTCTGGTCAGAGATTGTAAGTTTTGAATTATAAGCTGGTGTCAAATCTATTTCAGTAATATTTAAATTATTATCTGATCGACTTTTACGTGTATTTTTAGTTGTCTTCGATTTTACAGGTACCCATTCACTCTCATAAGAATATTTAAGATCGTAAGTGTCACTATTTTGAACAAATCGTATGGCTTTTATTTCAGACAATTTAATTGTGTTACCATGCAGATCTTTAGTAACATTAAGTGTTATATCCTCAAGCAGCTTTTTTAAATCATAAAAATCGTCAAAGTTCAGCTCGTTAATGACAAAAGCATTTCCAGTCTTCTTAGTATTTCTTATAAGTTGAACGTACTGGTAAGGAATATAGAAAGGACCAGACTTCTTTGCTCTCTTAATAGATTTCTCAATTAGCGAATGAGCATTGTCGCCCTCATTTTGAGTATGACCACGGATCAAGTATTTATGTGTAATTGAATTTATTGAGAGATTTTCAACGGCATAGTAATACATGCCAATCAGGAATCTGAAAAAATTAAATTTTACTTTATTACAGACATGTTTTAGTATTTTAATCATTTTTTTTACCGTTCGTACCTGTTTTTTTGCTGACCGCAGCAGTTGTCAGAATAAAATATTATATTGCAATTAGGATGACGCTCTGAAATCTCTTTTAGAAATTTTAATACACAGGATCCAATTTCTATTGCACCTCTATTGCCAAGCCCCTCGTGCCAGAAATAGCAATTTGTAAGATTGTCCTTTAAATTTGTAACCTGTTAAAAAAAGTGGAAATGTTAGAAAAAACTAATGTTTTTTTTTACAAATGGAAAAAATCAAGTAATATACTCACCGTAAAATTTAAACAATTCAATTTTGACTTGTAAAAAAACGCTGAACTATTCCCAATAGGCACAGGCATAACTGCCTGTAAATCGTATATTGCAACGACAGTTTTACCATCCGTTTTTGCTAACTCTGCATCTCTAGCTTTCTCTTTTCTACTTAAATCTTTTTGTTTTAGGTGCTCTTCATACGCTTCTTTTAATTTAAGTTGGTCTTCTCCAACTGCATTTTTGTATGATTCGCAGAGATCACACTGATCTTTTTTAGGTACAAAGAATGATAGATTAAATTCAGTGTTAAAAAATCGGTGATACATGTCATAATTTGCTGATGGCATTGTTCCTCTACTAGATACGTAATTGCGATGCAATTCTTTAACGGTAAGACCACCGTCAATAAATTCACGACTCGTGTTAGCCCGAGTGTAGTGGCTCTCAATTCTAGGAACAGAGTTAATGTGATTGCGAACAGATTGTAATATTTCCGGGTTTACTTGATTATGATGAGCATGTTTGCCACGCTTGTCTTCGGGAATCACACCTGTTCTACAATTATTTCTACCATCAATAACCGTTCGCAATGTTCGCTCTGAGATACCCAAAGTATTCATAAAAAAATTTTTGCATACTTTCGCCGTTTAGCGTAAAATGAAACACACAATTTTGGTTCCTAGTTTTGGCAGCTCCTTCTTTAACTCGATGGTAAGGAACTTTCAATGTTGATAAACAGGAGTTTGAAAAATCACGCTGTCTTTGTAAAGTTCCCAAGCCCCAATAACATTCAAATATCTCCTGTCTTTGTTCTTCCTATATTTTATCACGACATTTAAGCCGACATTTTTCAGTGCAAGGTGGTTTAACAGACCTTTCTAAAACAATTTTGCCATTTCTAGATACGTATTCCTTTCCTGAGTTTCTTTGTCGTTTACGCACATTTTTTATCCAAGCAGATTCATTACAAACTCTCTTCTTACCTCTATTGGCAACAATTATCTCGGGAGATGGCGGCAAAACTTGGCTGGTACCTATTATATTAGAATTTTCGGCAGTATCATGAGCAGTCGATGTAGTACTGGACGAACTGGACGAACTGGACGAACTGGACGATGAACTAGAGGATGATGATGACGACGATGAGCTAGATGACGTTGAATCAATACGTTTACGTTTAACAGACTTTTCTGGCTTATATTCGTCACTACTATCATCTGCAGAAAAGTCTTTCATTTCGCCTTCGCCATCGTTTTCTAAAACGATAGGTGGCGGGTCCATGTCATTTAGCAAAGAAATACTATTTTCTGTCTCCGTTGATGCTAAAATGAATAGAAAATAACTTTAATTGCATGACTCATCTAAACAAAACAACATTCTAATCAAATAAATCAAACCCTCGAAATAAATATAATAAATTTAAAAAAATGACTTACGTCGATTATGAGTATCCGTATCAGTTTGTTGAATATCCGTACTAATGTTTGAAATATTGTCATTGTTATCTTGCTTTTGTTTTATGGATGATATCTCTGAAATGTGGCAACAAAACGTTACAACGAGGAAAATATTAAAATAAAACTTTAAACTGGCGAAGTATTTTATTGATTTACCATTCGTACTAGTAGTAATTACGGTTTTTGAAGCAAACGATTGGCCCGCAATACTATCAGCTGTCAAACATTCTTGCTCACAAAGCTTGACTAACATTCGTGCTCGGCTTCCCATGTTAATAGCTTAAAATTTAAACAAATACAATTTATATGAAATTATTGCAATATGTCATAATTGTTAAGATTATTCAAGTATTTCAGATCAATATCGCCATAATTACATTTACGTCTGAAAAAATACAAAAACTAATAAAATGTTCGGTACAACAACGGCGCAACTGAATGATGTGTCATTGTATCCAAAAAACTATTTTCATTTCGAGTTAATAATGGCACAAAATACAATTGCGTCGTTGTAGCACCGAAATTTACCAACAAAATTTGTCATATTATTTACCTTAACAGCGATGTAGCTCCCAGACGCGTGCACACTTTACGGGGCACCCCGCGCAACTGACTTTTCGGCCGTTATCGCCCGGTATTCACGCGCCAAAATGGAATAGTGCAACAACGCCTTTTTGCTTACTAGCGGGCGTTTTTTGAACTTACAAATGTGGCGTTTTCACTCCTAACGTAAATGATTATGGAGATAATTTTGGTATAGGTAATTAGGTCATTTTCGCATTTTTTCTACAATTGCGTCACTGTCGCTCCGAATGAGCGGTTTGCTGACTATACAAAATGCGCAATCAGCTGATTGACTCAAGTATGGAAAAGCAATTTTTTTTCATTTTGACCTATGTTCCTGAAATGTAAACTTTTCGAGTCTGTACTTACATTGAAAATATTTGCGAAAAACATAATCTAGGGGATGAAGGATACGTGAACATTAGAATCATTTTTGGAATTTTTGTCTGTCTGTTTGA
Organism: Scoparia ambigualis; assembly: GCA_963921215.1. Taxonomy (NCBI): domain Eukaryota; kingdom Metazoa; phylum Arthropoda; class Insecta; order Lepidoptera; family Crambidae; genus Scoparia; species Scoparia ambigualis. The sequence goes on along the minus strand of OY992505.1, from coordinate 38,868,344 downwards.
CGCGCATCACACAAAAACCGCTGGACGCATTTTAATGAAACTGAGAACAGATAGCTTATGATTCGGGTAATATTATAGGTTAAAGGTTGCTTTACACATATCAGTGAAGCCACAGTTCCGACACAGTACCGGCACAGTGTTTTTCATACATTCTCTATGAACGCTTCCCCTCTTGTCAGTGATAATGCTCTCAGTGTCAGTGCCGCCACCAGCAAATCGCGGACGTATTCGTTTTGAAAAAATTCATAGACAATGTTTGAAATAATATTTTCACTCCTCTTGCTCAAAAAGACCGTCATTGTATCGTTGTAAAGCGAGGCTAAAATAGGTTTTCTTGCCCTAGGGAAAAACAATTTTTTTTAAATTTTTGTATGTCTCATGACAATGAGCCTACAAAAACGAAAAAGTATTTAGTCATATGTAGAATAATCATGAATAAAGACTCGACTTATTACTGTTTACTTAGATCAACAACTTTTTTGAGATAGTTATTATTAAAATTTATGGTAAAATTAGTAATAATTTGAATCTATGGACAACACAGACCACGCCCACACAGTCCACGCTTCAGCAAGAAACAACTGTACAGTCTGCACATGTGCTTAGGTGGTGAGCCTTTAGCCCGTGTCGCTTTTACGACACCAAAGGGAAGAGAGGGGCTGGTAGTATTATTTTGATGAGCCCATCGCCGCTCTATGCTGTTGGATGTATGTGCAGTCTTTAGTCCGTTAGTCCCCTTTTACGACATCGAAGAAAAGTGCGGGGTTGGTAGTATTATTTTGATGAGCCCATAGTTGCTCTATGCTGTTGGATGTATGTGCAGTCTTTAGTCTGTTAGTCGCTTTTTACGACACCGAAGAGAAGAGAGGGGTTGGTAGTATTATTTTAATGAGCCCATCGCCGCTCTATGCTGTTGGATGTATGTGCAGTCCAGCCCGTTAGTCGCCTTTTACGATACCCAAGGGAAGAAAGGGCTTGGTAGTAATAAAAAAAAACTTAATTATTGTTAGTAAAAAGTTAAAATTAAAGGAACGCAAAGACATAGTGAGCCTCTCGGTTGAGCGAACAATAGAAATAGCTTGTGTGGAGTTGGAGCAGTTTGTTGTATTAAGTGTGTACAGACCTCCTTCAGCATCATATGATTTTTTCGAAAAAGTCATGGATGAGGCATTACATAAAGTCCGTAATGTGGGTAAAACCATAATTTTTTGCGGGGATTTTATTATTAATTTGTTAGAAAATTCCACAATGTCAACTAAAATTAAAAACCTATTTCTATCATATAACTTAAATTATTTATTTTTGGAGCCGACAAGAATAACTGCCACTTCGGCCACCTGTATTGATAACATATATACAAATGTAAAACCACTGGCTAAGCAAATTATTAATAATCTGGACTCTGATCATTGTGGCCAAATGGTCAGCTTTCCACACCAGCGTAAACAAGTGACGAAAAAGAATATCACTGTTGTACCAAAAACTGCAGGTCGGCTGGAACGCTTTAAAAGCAATCTAGATACAAAATTAAATTATTTAGAATACAATGACAACCCTAATGTCTTTTATAATAATTTTTTAACATTTATTGTTCAGAATTTAATAAAACTTTTATTCCAAAAAAGATCTCAGTTAGTGGTACTGTAACTTTTAATGAATGGGCTACAATTGGTATTCACAGAAGTAGGAAACGCCTTTATGAACTTTATGGTGAACGCAACTATAACATCAGCGATGACTTCAAATTATATGTTAAAAATTATTCAAAGTTATTCAAAAGAGTATGTCGATTAGCCAAGGCAAACTATTTGAGTTCTAAGATTAAGAATAGTAATGACAAAATAAAAATGACATGGAATATTATAAATAGTGAAACAGGAAAGGTCAAAAGTCGTAATAATGAGTACAATTTAAATTGTGATAATAAAACCTTGACTTCTGATGCTGATATTGCTGCAGCATTTGAGAGGTTTTTTACTGACATTCCAGTTTCAACTACAAAAGCCTTGATTTCCTCCCCCACTGTAGCTGAATCTGTTTTGAAGGAGAATGTTAAAGATTGTGAAAGTAATTTCAGTTTTCAAAAAATTTGTGTTATAGATATAATAAAAACATTTAACACTCTCAATAAAAAGAAAACTGCTGATCTGTGGGGTAATTCCGTGGACGTCGCTAAATCTGTAATTATGACAATAGCTCCAGTTTTAGCTTGCATATTTAATGAATGCATTGACTGTGGTGTTTTTCCTGACCTCATGAAATATAGTAAAATAATTCCATTATTTAAATCAGGTAGCACTTCTGACCCCTCTAATTTTAGACCTATTTCTGTGCTACCCACATTTAGTAAAATTTTTGAAAAGTTAATGCTAGACCAAATGTAAATTCATTTTTATAAAAATAAACTTTTACATTGTAAACAATATGGTTTTACTAGGGGTCGCTCTACAACTGACGCCGGTGTTGAGCTTTTAATCCAAATATTTGATACCTGGGAGGAATCACAGGATGCCCTAGGGGTATTTTGTGATTTATCCAAGGCTTTTGATTGTGTTTTATATAAAACTTTGGTCAGGAAGCTTAACCACTATGGAATTAGGGATGCTTCTTTGAGCCTTCTAATCTCATACTTGAGTAACAGGATTCAAAAGGTCGACATTAACGGTAAAAGATCTCCGGGATCAGTGGTTAAAATGGGAGTTCCGCAGGGTTCAATACTTGGTCCATTCTTGTTTTTGGTTTATATTAATGACTTACCTTATTTTGTAAAAGACAGTCATGAGATAGTATTGTTTGCTGATGATACTTCACTTTTATTCAAAGTGAAACGACGACACCCAAATTATGACGATGTGAATAATGCGGTCTCAAAGATTGTTCACTGGTTTAGTGTTAATAACTTGCTATTAAACGAGGGAAAAACCAAATGTGTAAGATTTGTATTGCCTAATGTTAAGCAGGTAATAACTAGTGTACAAATTTAAGATAAGAATGTGAATCCTGTGGACACCACTGTGTTTCTAGGCATCACATTGGATGCCAAGCTTCAGTGGGGCCCACATATAGCTAAATTGTCGAATAGACTTAGCTCTGCGGCTTATGCAGTAATGAAGATCCGTCAGTTAACTGACGTTGATACAGCTAGATTAGTTTACTTCAGTTACTTTCATAGTGTAATGTCGTTCGGCATTTTACTGTGGGGAAATGCTGCCGACATTCAAACTATCTTTGTGCTTCAGAAGAGGGCTATTCGAGCAATCTATAACCTAAAGGCTGGCGACTCTCTCAGAGAGAGATTTAAGAACATAAATATAATGACAGTTGCATCACAATACATTTATGAAAATCTTGTGTATGTTCATAAAAATACTGAAATGTTTTTAAAAAACAGTGATATTCACAATGTAAACACTAGACGTAAGAACAAATTAGCAGTGCCTTATACTAGGCTCCATAAAATAAATAATTCTTTTAAGGGTCTGTGTGTACGATTATACAACAAAGTACCAAATGATATTCAGAAATTAGATCTTGATAAATTTAAAATCAAAATCAAAGAAAAGCTTTATAAAAAAGCTTATTATAAAGTGTCGGATTATACAGAAGACAAAACAGCTTGGGTCTGAAATGCTCCAAGTACCTACTCCAACAGCTATTTCTAATTGCCTATGATTAATTTATATAGAGCACCATATTTAATGAAAGTATTTACATTCAAATTCATATTTTGTATTTTGTGACCTGGTAACGACATATAATATATATATTTTTTGTAAATGTCGTTGCTTCTGTGCGCTGTGGTTTCTTGCGCCCGTTCTTTGCCACAGTTAAAAAATGATGTCCTGAATGGGTGGTAGGTTAAAAAATATTTGGACGTTTCAAAGTACTTATTAATTGAGTTTATTCAATAAATATATTTTGACTATTGACTATTGACTACTAAAAAAATAGGTTTAATCATTGCTATACATACCAACCATTTTTCTACAGAAGAAACCTATGTCTAACCTACATAATAATATATACAATTATATTGATAGATATTCGCTTTTAATTGTTAATTTTTAAATATTTTCTGAGATTTAGGGAGCTGTGGTTTATAGGTAGCGCGGTATCTAGACGAGCGCAGCGAGGCCAATCATACATCTATGCATGGCGCGTTATTAGTGAGGAGACCGGTAGAAAGAGAAAACCCAATAAACGTACTAATAAACACGATGATGATGGAAATATATTGACGGATGACAGTGAGATAGAACAGTATTATTTTTTCCAAAATAGCAATTATTATATCAGGACACCTTAAAACGGATAATTATAGATAAATGTATGTGCTCCGAAGTTCAGACTTAGCAAAAGTAGTAAATCTTTTATATGCAACTTAATTCGTTTTTATAACAAAATACCTGACGACATCACTGCATTGACAGACAACAAATTCAAAATGCACATTAAATGTGTGTTAATTGCGAAAGCTTATTATAAGATCAATGACTATGTTGCAGACAAAAATGCATGGAAATAAGTCTTTATTAGTATTTTTAGACTATTATTAATTATTGTTTCATTTAATTATTATGAATTGTATTTTATTAAAATTATTTAATTTTATTATTATTAATTTGTTATATAATTTTATTAATGCGTACAAATTGCACTCATTTATGTTTAATAAATCGTACTTAATTATATCTGACACTGTAATGTAACTTTTGTTACTTAGAGGGAGAAAAAAGTAACGCCTCCTGAGTTTCTTGCCAGCTTCTTCTCAGTCAAAGGCTTTCCCAAAATCCGAACTGGTGGAGGATTAGTTAGGTAGGTAGATTAGGTAGGTAGAGTAGATTACAGTCTGTGCCAGCTACATGTGCATGAAGGGTCATTTACCCCACTTGTACCAGAGGGGTGCCGCAGTTTAGGTACGTTCGGCCGGCGTGCCTTCCAGGCAGGCCGCCTACTAGGCGTATAGCAGTAAAGGTTGCCGCTCGGCTCACACGCTCCACGTCGCGCCGCGCGTCGTCGCTTATGATGGCCAGGTATTCCGAGCGCTTCTCTCTCGCTCTCTCGACATGGTACGACGACGATACGGGACGGGTGTAACAGTGAAGCGGCGCGTTTTATAGGTTTTATTGCGTATATGTATAGACTTTATAGCATACTCTGCAAATTTATCTGCGAAATATTTGTGTCTTTGGTTGAGTAGTTTAGTCATAATATTGAAAAAACATTACAAAAAGGGGTTACTAAGGGATTTTTTTCTATCGAGTGAGGTTTATTGGATCTTGTAACTGAATGCGACTTTGAATAGATTAGATCCTTAACTAATACATAGGTACTTTTTTCCCAGAATTTAAACCATTATTTTTTATGTCTCAGATGGTTAGAAAAAACTCAAAGCGCGACCTACCTAGCCTTATCTCGTAATCCCTGCGCGCGCGCGTAAATCCTGCGCTCCTGACGTCAAATCGATATCGAGTCAGCGTTGCTTATCGGAATGTGAACGCTCGGGTCACACAAGAAGTTTCAATTTCGCGTGAAAGTCGTTAGAGAGTGTACCTTCTGTATGGTAGTACTATTAGTTATTCTGTGCTTGTACCAAGACGAAAAACGAAACAATTTTAAAACACACAAATTAATGTACTTACCTATTAATATTTGACGTTTTTATACTTTTTTTTTTTTATAAAAGAGGGAGGCAAACGAGCAGGCGGGTTACCTGCAAAACCAGAGGAATCGCAGATGCGTTGCCGGCCTTTAAGGGAGGAATAGGTTTAAGGAAGGAATAGGAATTGGGAGGGAGGAGGGGGGAAGGGGCCTCTGGAACCCTCACTGGTCGGACGAAACACAACAGCACCAAGTGCCGTTATTTCACGCCGAATATTCATGAGAGGGTGGTATTACGCCGGGCGAGCCGGCCCAATGCGTGCTGCAACGCAGCGTGGCTCTACCACTCAGTCAGTGTTACTCATTTAGCACCACCCAGGGATCACGTGTAGGGTCTCAAGGGTAAACCTACGGACGCGAGCAACTTTAACCCCCATATACTAGTTATTATTAAAAAAGATATTTGAATGATTAAAAATGTCAACCTTATTAGTTTATTACTAATGTTCTCCAAAACTCATTTCAAACGGTACTTTATTTTACTTCAAAAACTCAGTTATTTCCAATTTCTACTACTTACTTACCACATCAATCAATATGATCATATCAATATGATAGGTACTTAATTGGAAATCACATTTATTCCTTGAAGTGTTAACTTATGTTAACAATTCATTATGATTTGTCATTCTCCACCTTCCATCCCAAAAAACGGTAAATTACCTAAAGGCTGATTTCACAGTCACGCGTTTGATCTGCGCCGGCCACACGCGCGCGGTTACAATCGCACGCAGTTCAAACGCGCAACTACTATGTAGTGTAATAATTGTAAGCGCGCGCGTGTGGCCAGCGCTGATCAAACGCGTGACTGTGAAATCAAGGTTAGACCGCACTAAGCGACCCTTCACGGCAGCGGCGCGACGCGACACGTAGCGACACTATTAGGTATACCGCACTTGAACTGCAGTGCCGCGACAGTTTGCAGCAAAGTCAGTCAGTCGATCCACAATTTCTGAGGAAGATGGAAGAAACTGATTTGAACGTTATTTCCCATTTCCTCGCCAATTTCCTTCCAAATGTAGTTTTTCCTAAGAGAATTCATGTAATGTTCATTTTGCAGGTCATATATCTCAGGATACTGACTGACTAATATAATTAATTTCTCTTCGTCGAAAGGAATTTTGTTCTAACACGTTCTAACTTGAATAAAGTGAAGTGTCGCGTCGCGTGCTATACCGCACTAACGGCAGTGGAACTACACGACCGACGCGGCGCGTCACATTTGATGAGTTGGTCAACTTTGCCGCGCAGTGTCGCGGCGCGTGACATTTGATGAGTTGGTCAACTTTGCCGCGCAGTGTCGCGGCGCGTGACATTTGATGAGTTGGTCAACTTTGCCGCGCAGTGTCGCGGCGCGTGACATTTGATGAGTTGGTCAACTTTGCCGCGCAGTGTCGCGGCGCGTGACATTTGATGAGTTGGTCAACTTTGCCGCGCAGTGTCGCGGCGCGTGACATTTGATGAGTTGGTCAACTTTGCCGCGCAGTGTCGCGGCGCGTGACATTTGATGAGTTGGTCAACTTTGCCGCGCAGTGTCGCGGCGCGTGACATTTGATGAGTTGGTCAACTTTGCCGCGCAGTGTCGCGGCGCGTGACATTTGATGAGTTGGTCAACTTTGCCGCGCAGTGTCGCGGCGCGTGACATTTGATGAGTTGGTCAACTTTGCCGCGCAGTGTCGCGGCGCGTGACATTTGATGAGTTGGTCAACTTTGCCGCGCAGTGTCGCGGCGCGTAGTTACGCTGCTGCGTAGTGCGTTATACCTCATACAATTCCTTAGGCGAACGCTACACGCAAGATCCATATCGTGATCCGTCAATATATACTGACGGATCACGATAATTATTGACGTGTAGTGTAGCGTATTGACGGATCACAATATTTATCGCAGGATTTCTGGAAATCCAGTGATCCAATGTTAGATCCAAGATCGTGATATTTATCTTGCGTGTAGTGTCGCGCGTCAATATTTATCGTGTCTAGGGTTGCCACCTTTTCTAGAATGAATAAAGTATTTTTTATTCCTCATACACGGAAAGTAGGATTGAAGTTGCCTGAGGAGCGGGTGGAAAGTAATACTTTTCTACCAACTACCAACAAAACATACAGTAATTCGAATGTAACAAAAAACAAGTTTATCTTAATGCTAAGTGCTGTCTCAATTATAGGTAGTCACGACATGCAATATCAAAATACAATCATATTTGTTGAACAGTAACTCATGTGTAGTTGTGACTTACTATTAAAACAATACTAACAACCCATCTCTTCCCATGGCTGTCGTAAAGGGCGACTACGGACTAAAGACTGCACATACATCCAACAGCATAGAGCGGCGATGGACTCGTCGCCTGTGTTGTCCATAGATTCAAATTATTACTAATTTTACCATTAACTTGAACTAAATATCTCAATAAAGTTGTAGATTTATGTAAAATAAAACTCACTCGTTTTTTTAGCTAATTCATGTTTTTATTTTTAGTTACTTACCATTCGTAATTAAAAGCTCAGTGTTTACCTCGGGTGAATGAAAGACTTATTTTCTCCCTCGAACTATTGCCGTTCGAGGGAGTAAATAAGCTACTTTCAGCCCTATAGGGTAACAAACCATGTACTATTTACATTTTGTTTATTTGTCCTTAAAAACGTTTTTTTGTTGCTTTTTGCAACATTTGACACATATTTGTCTTTTACGTAAATAAAGTATTTTAGCCTTAGAGCATTAATTTACTTTTTATTTACTAAAAGATTTTAGTTAGCGTACTTTATTGGTGTCGTAGCGTAGATTATAAGTACGCCTACATGAAAAAGAGACAATACTCTATTTTAAAGTGCGAGTGGCCCTACACGTCTGCCTCGTGCAAAGTACGTAATTTTGACGCGATCCGTATTGATGGTGTAGGGTGTGCTGTGATCCAGCCCAAGATCCATCAATAAATATCACGATATTTATCACAATATTTATTGACGTGTAGCGTTCGCCTTACAAAGAATATTTGGTCGGTACGTGTCGCGTCGCGCCGCTGCCGTGAAGTGTCGCTTAGTGCGGTCTAACCTTTAACTACAAGTTAGTTATCTGTTTTATTATTATTATTATTAGTATTGACGTCAATTAATAAGTGCCTGTAAAGTTTACATCGAATACATAATTTGACGGGAGGCGGTTAGCCAAACTTTTACGTAGTAGTTGGTACTTGTTGGTTTGTTTGTGGTTGTTTTGCTGCTCGGCCGTGTAAGCCGTGTGCTGGGCATTACTTTAAAAATTCACTTATTATAAGGTAGGAGCACTTCGATGTTTTTGTATTGAGTAAGTATCGTTTGTTAGGAAGTTTAGACTTAGGCGTGTATACGATTCTACAACGATTCGAACAACAAAAACACACAGTCATTTTCAGAAAATGAATTTTCCTCACAAGTGTGTTGAAAAACGTCGTATGATACGCGTGTGCATTGGTTAATACAATTTTCGGCTCTCATTAGCCCTCGTCTTCGGCTCGGGCTCATAACCCGCCTCGATTGTAATGACCAACATAGCACACTTGTGTCATAATGTACCTACCTACTATTTTTGCGGCATAAACGACTGCGTTAACTTACTCCAACTTACTTTTTGTGAGTTGTTTTGACCTATATTGAGATAGCCACTCCTTTGATTAGATTGCAGCTTTTTCCAATTATAGGCTATCATTTAAAAATACTGCGTTTACATTCTAGGCAGTGTGACAAGTCAAAGGTGTACCTACTTAGATTATTATAAAAGACCGGTCCAAGACTGGCCCCGTGGAACGCCGCTGTGTATCTTTCGCTCTTTTGATAAACTATTGTCTGACACGTAAGTTTTACTCACGCAAAAAGTCACCAACCCAATTGAGGAGTTTTCCACGAATTCCAATGAATTCCAACTTCTGTAGTACCTAGTTAAATTAGAATACTCTTCACGTCATGCATCACTTCGAAAGGTCAAGAAATGAAACCTTGGATGATCTAAACACGATCAAAGAATGAAACCATCTAAAATGGCCACCATTTTGTTACTTTTAATATTTTTATGTCACACGTAACAGTAAAGTAAAAGGTACCTAATCGCTTTTGTGAGTTCGTGAGTGAATTTGCAGGTGAATCTTTCAACGCGCGTTGTTTATAATCGGTCTTCGGCTCCATTCTATCGAGTCCTATCATCTAGCTTTCCATTGGGCGTAGGTACCGTTGTAGAGGTGTACGATTTTTTCAGCTTTTTTAAAAATAAAAATCTTTGTTGGTATTTTAGCTTGAATTTAAAAAAGAATTTTACTTATAAAATACAAAAAAAAAACTCTTTTACGTTGTTATTCTTAACTCAATTATTGCAGTAGTACTACGTGAGGTACTCAAGAAAGCTTTCGAGACAGATTAGGAGCGGTGGTGTGAGTACAGTTTTATTAAGGCTATTCCACCTGACGGCGGCCGTAAATCTAATGGAAACTGCAACCTAACAAATTGTGGTAGTAACGACACCATTATTTATGGCCCAAACCCGTGTCAGGGGCGGCGCTGCGGTCTCGTCAGGTGTTTTTTGATGTCGGGACAACGTATGGTTAAAGGATTTTCGCTCAAAACCATTAGGATTTCAAAACATGCGCCCCATGTGAGTTCCGCTGTGTCAAAGAAGGTTCCGTAAAAAAACAACCCAACTAGAGTAATAAAGCATTCCCTCGTCGGTCGTTCATTTAGTATTGCACATCTTGTTAGGTATATTTATGATCACAACAATTGAAAAGTAAGGGTGACATTAATAAACAGACAGTTTTAAAAACGTTGGTATTTTTATAGTTGTTACCATTGTCGCTATGTGTATCTACAAACTATAGTCACATAAACAAGTACAAATACATTCCTTTTTGAACAGTTTTGATTTTACTTCATTAATATACTTGACCAAACGGCAATTAAACAAACAAACGCTAGTTTGACGAGGTTATGGCTTTAATCTGTTTCGACCTTAAAATTGTAATTTTACAGCAAATTTACATAGGTACCCAAATTAGGTAACTAGGTAATGAACCAGCGCACTGTTCAAAGAACTAAATCATGGTTGCAACTATAAACAATCCCGAGCCCATAGATTATTATTCTAAGCCCGAGCCCATATTGACCGGCTGTCTGTATAATATTTATCCCGTTACCTACATCACGAAGATGTCCCGGATCAGCTGTCGATGTTTGGTGCATGTTTGGGGCTAATCGCTCCCCCGGGCGACCGCCGCCGGGCCGCATTGGGCCGCATTGGGCCGCATTAGCCCACTTCGCGCCGCTTTAATGGCCCCGTAAGCGGCAACATGTTGGGATCCACACGTGATACCCCAGATCGTTAGTAAAGATTTTTCCACTCGGATAAGTTGTTGGATACGGAGAGGAAACGGAACGTTCAATGCTCGCCTTTGTTCTTATCGAACCTTTTTTTGGTATAATTTTTAATGTTAAATCTTGTCAAAATCATTGTCATATTAGAAAATTCAAATTTTTAATAGAAATAACATTTGTAAGTAAGTACCTATTTTTTATAAACAATTACCTAGTGTGGAAATTATCTCCTTTTTAGGGTTCCGTAGCCAAATGGCAAAAAACGAAACCCCTATGGATTTGTCATGTCTGTCTGTCCGTCCTGATGTAATAAATTTTAGGGGTTCCCCATACTTAAAACTGGAACTCAAAAAATTTTGTTTCAACTACCCTAACCATGTGGGTAGGCTTGCCAACTCCAAAAAAGGCATTTCCGGGATTACCCAGCTCGACATCCGGGACTTGGGTATATTACGCGGGACACAACACACCACATAGGTAGAAAATAGTTAGTGAAAAAAACTTGCTTTTATAATTTTTATCATTTAATAAAAAAATCAATACAAATGCCTAACCCGAGGGTAGTTGGTACGAGATAGATAGGTACTTACCTATATCATATTGTCACTGATTTCCGGGACAAAAAGCGTCCCGCAAGGCGTCACGGCGGGACGGCCCAAAATTGACCCAGAAGGGGGACGTCCCGGAAAATCCGGGACGGTTGGCAAGCCTACGGGTATCTATGGAGAGGTTTTTAAAACTGAATAGTTTGCGCGAGAGACACTTCCAAAGTGATAAAATGTGGCCCCTCCCCCCCTCCCCTATAACTTCTAAAATAAGAGAATGATAAAACTAAAAAAATATATGAGTACATTACCATGCAAACTTCCACCGAAAACTGGTTTGAACGAAATCTAGTAAGTAGTTTTTTTTTAATTAATTTAAAAAATACACTATTATTAAAACATCGATCAAAGTTACAACGAACTACAAGAACTTTTATATGATGTTACTCGCTGCTACGGAACCCTTCATGGGCGAGTCCGACTCGCACTTGGCCGGTTTCTTTCAAGCTACGAGAGACGTTAATTTTAAATTATCGGAAGTTACTTACTTATATAAAAGTCATTCATAGCTTAAGTTTATGGGTATTGGGTCTAATAACCGTTCTTGCCAAGTATCTAAGGGTTGGTGATCACTGATCGCGGATGTAATCACAAACTCGGGCGGATCGAAAATAATCGAAATGTTCGGCACGCCATATGACTCGGCGGTAATTTAATACATCCGCGGGCCGTGCACTCAACCAATCGCCTTATTAATCATATCAATATAATGTACTTAAATGTCAAGGTACCCACATAATATTTTAAAATATTATGTGGGTACCTATAATACTACAAGCGCGTAACAAAGTAGGTACCTTTGTCTACCGACGACAGAACTCAATAAAATTATATTGATTTTGTATCCATTTGAAAAATCTCAAAGTTGGTTCAAATACCTAACAAATCACCACATTCAACGCGAGGACCAATATAGAAAATAATCACGTTCCTTGGTCGTCCGATTGACGTAGGCGGTCGTTCACTCACCGCTCGATGGAATCCATTCATTCGTTCAGTCGCTCAATCATTCACCGCTCGCGAGTGGGTGCATGGCTTTATGCAGAATTATTGAATTTTCGAATCCAAATAGCGCCGGAGCGTCTAGAATGGCACGGATAAAAATCCATTTGCGCAAATATTTATGTACACGTCACTCGTTTGGGGGACGGGTAATAAGGTTACGTGCCTTCCATCTATGATTACTTGCACTGTTATTGAATAATTCCCTCCACTCGCGAGGCATTCGCTCCTGGCGCCGTATTTGTATTGAGGCAATATTTCTACAAGCATTTTCAAGCACAAAGAGAAGAAAATAATTTTCGCACTCATAGCTTGAACTGAATACTGCAACAAAGTTAGAACCTATGTATAACAAGACTTTGAAATGTCCTTTAATGCACTAGGTACCTATTATTGTTATCAACAAGTTTTGTCAAAATAGCAGTAACAAATTATTGTCGTGGGCATGACGCTCTAGTTAAAAATTTGTATCTGAAAAAAATTTTTTTTTTCTTTTTTAAATTTTACTTAAGTATATTTAAGCGTTAATAAAACGCTAAAATATAAAACATTAATCTATAAACGCAGCTTCTTCTTAACCGAATGTTTAAATATTTGTAAAAATATTTCCTTCGGATCTCAGAGGTGAAAACTTCTAAGATTTGATGAAGCAATGTTGACTAAAAACATAAGCATCAAGCACTGACAAATTTCGACGGTTGAAAGCCAGACCTCGGTAGCCAAGTGGTTAAGGCAGCCGCCCGGAATGCGGAAGGTGCGTGGTTCGATTCCCGCCTGAGGTTGTCGTCTTTTTTCAGTGTTTAAAATTTTACTTAAGTATATTTAAGCGTTAATAAAACGCTAAAATATGAAACATTAATCTATAAACGCAGCTTCTTCTTAACCGAATGTTTAAATATTTGTAAAAATATTTCCTTCGGATCTCAGAGGTGAAAACTTCTAAGATTTGATGAAGCAATGTTGACTAAAAACATAAGCATCAAGCACTGACAAATTTCGACGGTTGAAAGCCAGACCTCGGTAGCCAAGTGGTTAAGGCAGCCGCCCGGAATGCGGAAGGTGCGTGGTTCGATTCCCGCCTGAGGTTGTCGTCTTTTTTCAGTGTTTAAAATTTTACTTAAGTATATTTAAGCGTTAATAAAACGCTAAAATATAAAACATTAATCTATAAACGCAGCTTCTTCTTAACCGAATGTTTAAATATTTGTAAAAATATTTCCTTCGGATCTCAGAGGTGAAAACTTCTAAGATTTGATGAAGCAATCCCAAGTAACAAAATGTGGTCTTGTAGTGGTTCCGGAGCCAGGTCTATAACAGGCTAGTAAAAGTTTATAACCACGGAAAAGGGCCCATTTTATACGCGTACTTTTGCTAATAAAACACTCATAGTAGACTTAGCGAGCACCACTTAGACTAATAATACACTTATAGTTGGACTACGCAGAACTATCTGCTCCCGCGAAGCCAACTATGAGCATCTAATAGAACCAGGCAGGCGTGTATCGTACTCTGCGCTTACATTACTAGCTACTTCAAACATTTGTGAATTGTTGTTGTTGTACGGTTGAAAAAAAATAATTAAAGGTAATTCATCTATTTTAAATAAAATGTATTAACAAGTATGTCGCACGTAATATTATACGTGAATATGTTTGCACGGCAAACGCGTAAGTATTTTCGGTGAAGTACATTGTGTTTTACATCTCAATTTTTGTTCGCCTTTTGAACACGGCGTATTTACAAAGTTGTGTTTAAAAATAATATAAGTTCAAACAGCATTGTCGTCCATATTGTGACGAAATAGGGTTCCGCATACAAATGTCTTATGATTAATTTTAATAAATAAGTGTTTATTATTTTTATATTTTAATTGTGACTTTAATCGAAATATCATGGCCAAATTTCCATTTGTTTATATCCATTTTTGTAATAATTTAATAAAACCCAATGACTCAAAAGAAGTCAAAATGGCCGTGAATCTGCGATAAATATTAAAAGCAATTGTCTTCTTAAATGGACTTCACGGAGATATCTTTGGACACTAATAGTTTTACAAGAAACCCTTATATAGAAATTAAGACTATAACAGCATTCGAGAGTCCACAATAGTACCAAGTACACATACTCTTAGAAGACACCACTGTAGAACTAATTTACTTATAATTGGCACATAAAGTTGACTTATACACCCCTAAAGGTCAAGTAACAAGTTCAAATGGTTCTAAGTCTATAAATTACTATTAATGGCGTATTACACTTATAGCGGATTTATAATTACTTCTTGTAGGCGATTATAAGTGTAACTTACTGATGCAAGTTTTCTCAAGTGTATTTACACCTATGCAATACTTTTATAGACCATCTTAGCCTTTACTGCGCCTATAATTTCGTTCTATACACGACTATAAGTCAACTTATAAGAACAGTTATACTATAAACCCAAACGAACTCCGTGTAACCTGTTATAAGCTTGGTAGTAAAACCTGGAACCCCTAAAAGAGAGGTACTAGTGTTGTAAGCCTGTAAACTGTGCACTACAGGAGAACTTTGTTACTTGGGATGTTGACTAAAAACATAAGCATCAAGCACTGACAAATTTCGACGGTTGAAAGCCAGACCTCGGTAGCCAAGTGGTTAAGGCAGCCGCCCGGAATGCGGAAGGTGCGTGGTTTGATTCCCGCCTGAGGTTGTCGTCTTTTTTCAGTGTTTAAAATTTTACTTAAGTATATTTAAGCGTTAATAAAACGCTAAAATATAAACCATTAATCTATAAACGCAGCTTCTTCTTAACCGAATGTTTAAATATTTGTAAAAATATTTCTTTCGGATCTCAGAGGTGAAAACTTCTAAGATTTGATGAAGCAATGTTAACTAAAAAAATAAGCATCAAGCACTGACAAATTTCGACGGTTGAAAGCCAGACCTCGGTAGCCAAGTGGTTAAGGCAGCCGCCCGGAATGCGGAAGGTGCGTGGTTCGATTCCCGCCTGAGGTTATCGTCTTTTTTCAGTGTTTAAAATTTTACTTAAGTATATTTAAGCGTTAATAAAACGCTAAAATATAAAACATTAAGTTGTATCTGAAGATGAGTTGTCTGAAGTACAACAGCCAATTAGTGTGATAGAAGCCGAAAATGCATCTAATAAAGTATCTATCCTGGACAAGACAAACGTGATTTTTGAACTTCATAGGCAAATCTGCTACTTGATTAAAATTGCTTTTAAGATTGAATTAAAACTGTATCACTAATTTGTCAAACCAATTTGTCACCATACTCACCCCACGTCTACTTTAAAATCGAAACCGTAATATATTGTATGCAAACTCATGGAGAAGATCACTGTGAAGCACATGAGGAATTTCTTGGAGCAACATCATACATCTTACGTCACCAACAATACCTATATCAGTTTCTGCGCTCGCCTGCCTCAAATTTCTCAAAACTTACTACAGTACCTATCGGCATGGACAGCTTTAGCGATCGAGAACCAGTTGATGTCCGGCTACCTATAAGTAACGTTAATAACACCCATCCACTTCACAGAAGTATCGTGATTTGAGCATTTTCAAATAGGACATCGATGAGTAAAGGAAACTATAATTTGGATATGGAAGCAAGAAACCCAACTCATTGAAGTTTATTATTGGTTGATTTGCTTTATCAAAAACAAATAACATTTCACATGTTTAGCATTATAGAGAGTTAAAGTTGATATGTATAGTCCTATTTTAATAACATTGTATTTATCGGACTGAAATAATCATAATCTACCATGATATCTCTTGTTGCATTGAATAAACAAACACAGTATCCATTAATTCCCTATGAACGGGCTTTGCCTATTCAGTTAACCATAGCTGGGGTACACAGGGTGATTCTTCGAGACGGCCAGTATAAGTAAGTCTAAAACTAATAAACTGTATTTACTTACTTACCTACATCCGTTTGTATGGGCATAGTGACACGAATAGGTATTTCTCATTCGGCAGGTTGTTATATTGTGACGTAGACGTCCTCGGGGAGTGCCTCTCGCTTCCCGAGTACAAAGTTGAAGAGTGTCCGCCGAGTTTATCTAGTTTCATATTGAAACAGCGGAAATTATACGAGAGAGTGAGTTGTGATAGCAACTTTTATAATCTCATGGAAGTTGTCCCGCGGGTGCGATTGCAGCACTGACACTTGAGGAGAGTTGATTCGATTACTTTGAGAATGTCAAAGTCTGTACGCTCATTTACCATTGCGTTCTAAAACTATTGATTTAGGGTATATGGTCACATCGAAAATAAGTTCTGGTTTGTTATAATGCGAAAATCTCTTGAATTTGTTTTAATTGGTCATACTTTAATTTAGTTCCAATTCGTCATATTATGTTTTAGTATCGATTGGTCACGTTGCAACTTAGTTTCGATTTCACCTCGCTAAATTTTTAACGTCAAACTGTAGCTTTCGCCGGATCATTCTGTTGTTGTCAAGCAATAACCAATAGCAGGTGCAATAGTGAGCTGCGGCTTATCATGCTTTCATCAACTTTAAGCCACGAGTGGTTTTTATCGTTCTGCAATGATTTACATCGCAATTACCTGAAACAAAAGATATCGACTACTTTTCGAACTGAGTTTAATACAATATATAAACACTATTTAAACATTATTTAGTTAAACATTGTTAACCCACTTACCCCGCCCAGTATAACACCGCTGAAATTGATGTAAACCTACCCTCAAATTATTATGTTAAAAAGTGGCATTGTCATAGTTTTTCTTTGGTTGTTTCATTTAGTACTTATCAAGGTAGGATTATGTATAGTTATAATTAACACACAGTTATTTTGATCCATAAATTGTATATTATTGCAACAGAGTTATTTTGATTTATTATGTCTGGTAAAAGATAAGCAATACAAAATATATGTTTGTATTTTTAAGTCGTTTTTTCACGAATTACTTATAATATGACTGTTAGTTATCTAAAAAAAATTAGTTGACAATGGTAATTACATTATTATTGTATTTTTTGCCATTTATATACCACAGGTGTTATAACACCTGGTAGGAATATCCACGTCTAATATATTTTGTATCTAGTTTTAGGGTATGACCAAACAGAGCGTTACAGTTACTCAAATATAGCAGAATTATTGAAGAAAGCGGATAATGATACAATCTTGCCAAGTGTTATCACTATTTTGCCCCCTGATAATGCAAATGCGGATATAATAACGGAGGATTCGGGTGATGAAAAGTTGAGCGTTGAGCCACTACATCAAAATAAATTTAAAGTGATATAATAGAAATATTATAAGAATATGGCAGGTTTATAAATCAGATTAAAATATAGGCTTTTACCGAATTTCTATTCTTGGCAAAAAGTGGTACTTTCCGTATATTTTGTCATTGTTTAGATGTTGCCGCATTCAAAGCTTTTCATCTACATAGACAATAACGGAGGAGCATGATTGTCTACTTTTGGAGTTGTTGCAAGTTATTTGTTGAAGACAAAGACCAACCTACGAGGCAAAACAAATGCGTGAACCTTATCCCATTACAAATACTCATAGGTTAACTTTTTGATTCGATAGATTGCATCATATCATTAACTTGTTAATTCTGCAAAAGATTTCTTTTCAGCTTTTCGTTACCTATAAGAAATCAATTTCATTTGTAAGAAATGTTTTGTTTATTTACGTCCCAAAACGTGTTGTGGGATGTGTCAAACTCCGGCTTTAATTTATATTGTCAGAATAGAAACATTTCATTCTATTTTATTTTTAATTTATTCTTGAAACCCCTTTTATTACCCCCTCAGTACTTGGTATAGTAGTGCATCCTCCTACCAGGTGTTATAACAAGGCCCATTTTCCGGCTTTTCCAAGTGACTTTGAATTTTTTCATTATTTTTCCTAAAACTTTTGGGTCTTAAATAACAACATACTAAAATATTTTTAAAATCCGAGATGAAAAATAGTTTCAGGGTTATCTGGGTTAAGTCATTCTATAATATTTACACAAAAAAATATATAAAAAGTGAATTTAAAGTATTGCAAGAGAAATACTTTATCTTTCATTTCAAAAATATAACTAACAAATCGCAATTTTTAATCAGTAACAACTGCGTTGGGCCGCAATTGAATTAGACGCGGGAACAAGCTCGCCCCCCGCACCGCCCCGCCCGCCGCCGCCCTGGCCTCTCCACGGACGCATCAAATGGATACAAATGGAAAAAGTTGGCGATGTTCCCTCCTCAGATAACCGTCTTGTCTCGTACTTAAGGAGTTACCTGCCCCTGATTTCAACTTCGCTCCCTTATAATTTGGATTTGCACGGAATTAAGGTGCCTTCCGATACTCGCGTGCCAAGTTTGAAGCCGTGTCAAGAGTGTCGGAAAGGAGAGTTGTAATTTTGTTATGAACTCGCGGCTGGGGTTAACGAATGGAATTTAATGCATATCAATTTTAATGTTCATTACTTTACCGGTTGCAATTACAAATTTGCAAACATACAACTTAATAGAAAGTTTAAAACAACAAATTGCCTGGCAACAGTATTCGACTGCCATCCTTCTTGTCAATTTTGTAAATTGATTATTTAATTTAATGTGGCACGTAAGTACACTTAGGTAGATTATTTACTTAAAATTTTAAGTATATTATTGGTTTTATCGTTTTATCTGTAACCACTATATTGTGTTGCTTATTCTGAAAAATAAAACGTAAAATGCTAGAGACACGCATTTTATTGCACGTAGGTAGGTAAATGTCCAACTTATGTCCAACTTTTAAATATCATTATGTAGATGACCTGTACCGGTGCCCTAAGTATTATATATTATTATATTATGCCTTTTCAGATGTTTCGTTTAAATATTGGTTTTAGAAAATGTTATTGTATATATACGAGTAGAAGAGAAAGCGTGGACCAGAGGAGAATTCCATATTTTGACTACCTACTTGACAAACAAAATGAGCAACTTTATTCCTGTTTGGAATATTGGCGACATTGAGTCAGTGTCACGTACTAAGACTACATGTAAGTGGTTATGTGAAAATAATGTTTCTAAGCACATGAAAACGGTTGAATTACCCGACAACATTACACAAGCTATGGACAAAGCGCGTCTGCTGCACAAAACAAGAAGCTTTTAACTAAAATTTAAATCTTGTTGCGGTTTCCATTCTTATTTCGCGCTGAAATCCAACTGAGATGTTCGTAACAATGCTGTCACTTAAATTGCAAGACAAAACAGACGTTTCTGAAAGCAAGCAAAAAACATGTTTCGCCCCGACCAGCGGCGCCGCGTTTTCATTTGGGTTGGCAATAAAAAATGTTAAAATGTAGAATGTATATGCCACATTCCGCCGCAAAGCTGTGATTTTATTATAACGGAGATACTGGGAGCGCGAGCACCACTCGTGTGGAACGAACATTTAGAAAATAACCCGGCCAAATTGAAACTGGTGATATCTGCCTCGTACCTACTAAGCGAGCACACAAATATAATGCAGTTAACCGTGTAAAGGATGTATTAACAAATTGATGTTATTATGAATACAAATTAAGGTACTACCGGATGACAAGGCCCACAGTTTTCCAAGGCCCAAGCGCAGAAAACTATGTTTATTACATTTGATCCATGCCAACTTCATAGCATGCATGAAACACATCAATATGAACGCCGAAACGCAGCAGCGGACAGCGAGCGGCCACCATCTTGTCACTGACACCCGGAAGTTTGGCGACATCGGTCGCGGCCGCTCATATTACTAATTTTGGCTCCTAAAAACGTCAGTTTTAACTTGTTTATACTATGATTTGTTAGTAGATTTTTATTTATTGTGTTTATTTGATCATTACTCTTTTGAAATTTACATAAACATGTGCGATTTTATAGCTTTTTATTTTGTAAATATTCAATTTGTGTTATAAAGCCCACAACGGTTAGGAAGGCCCAACGAAGTAGTTGCTTGGGCCTTAATAGGAATATAAACAATTATTACTTCATTTTAGCATAAATAACAATAATTTATAAGTAAAATCTAATAAGTATTAATACAATAAACACCTAAAAATTCGATACCTTGGCTGTTTTATCACACAGTGGAAAAGTATTTTTTTTAACAAAATATTGATCATTTTATTATCCGATTGCTTTTATCGAAGTTTATGAATGTTACAATTTTGATGTGTATTTAACCTTATGGTCTTTAATGCTTACTTTTGCTCCAAAAGACTTACAAACGACACGACACCAATTTGTAAAAAAGTGGGCCTTGTTACCCGGTAGTACCTTAGTAGAGTAGAGTACGTTAAAGAAAATATTAACATAAAATACTATGAGCTAAATAAACCACCAAGTTAATCGTTCAATAAGTCCCGAGACTTACTTGGAGATGGCGCATTATATTAAAAACTTTTTTGATTTTTAGAAAGTACCTGCTGGCCATCAGTAAATAAACAACAAATATTTAAGTGATGCTACTTTTTAATTCCGAAAACAATGGGAAAAACGAGTTTCGTATGTTGATAAACATCATTTTTTTTAATGGGAAAAAACACCGTTCAAACAGCAATGGCTTATAAAGTGTTATCTGAAATCAGCTGCTCCATACTAATCTAAACCAACTATTTGTCGGTGGTATGCCGATTTCAAACGCGGTCGTATGGACACGAAAAACGCTCTGGTTGTCCAAATGAAGCAGTGACTCAACAAAACATCAACCAAGTCCTGAAAATCGTGAAGGAAGATCGAAAAGTAAAAGTGCGCGAGATAGCTAAGATAGTGAAGATTTCAACTGGTAGTATTTTAACTATTTTACATCAAAATTTGCCCATGAAAAAGCTTTTCACCAAATGGGTGCCGCGTTTGCTAACAATTGATCATAAGCGACATTAATGATTCAGAGCGCTGTTTGGCACTGTTTAATAGAAATAAAAAGGATTTTTTACGTCTTTGGTTTACTACATGGTATTTGAGCAATTAAAGTACGACTTCGCAGAAAAACGGCTCAAATGAAGAAGAAAAAAGTGATCTTTCACCAGGACAATGCGCCGTGTCACAAGTCCTTGAGAACGATGGCCAAACTAAACAAATTGGGCTTCGAATTACTTCCTCATCCACTGTATTCTCCAGATCTGGACCCCTGTGATTACTGGCTGTTCGAGACTTAAAAAAAATGCTCCAGGGCAAGAAATTTGACTCAAATGGTGAAGTAATCACATCAACGGAGGCTTATTTTAAAGCCAAAGATTAAATCTTTCTACACTCAAGTTAGAAAAACGTTGGGGAGACTGTATTTTAGTTGAAGGATACTATGTTTAAAAATAAAAAATAATTTTATCAAAATAACTTTGTTTTAGTATTTAGTCTCAGGACTTATTGAACCAAGTATTATAAGAACAAATAGTCCTCTTCTCTCTTCCTATTACAGTGCCCGGCAGGGTACATAGTGCAACCAAACAAACTTTACTTTCAGTCTAAGTGTAGCAGTCGGGCTCAGAAGCAGCTTAGTAACACCAACCAACAATTTGCTTTCAATATTAATGGTTGCATTACCCCAAACGTTCCGAATTACCTATGTACGTACACATAGGTAATCATTAAAAAGGTACACGTACTTACCTAATCAAAACGTTTTAATAGTTTGAGTAATCTACATTTAAGTACTTATAGTATTTTGTAACAACTTTTTGTATAATATTGAAGATAGAAAATGTTTTAATACCAAATCCATGTAACAAAATATTATGGTCTGCCTCGAAGCTGAATATTTTTTCATATAATACTTGATGTTGTGGAAGGGGCTGCAACTTAATCCTGGCAGCGCTCTATAAATCGTACACTTGAAAGATAGTTCGATTAACCTGTGCGGAACATGCCATGTATCTACGGTATAACAGCCTTCGAAGGTTGCAAATTTGCTATTAATTTCAGTCTAACTAATAATAAAAATAAAATAAAATAGAAAAAGTTTAACCAACCCACGGGTTTATTGTTTTGTATTTAATATGATCGAAGCTTCTAATATAACATATTTTACGTTGGAGGACATCTTTTATCCTACTAGTATTATAAACGCGAAAGTTTGTAAGTGTGGATGGATGTTTGTTACTCTTTCACGTAAGAACTACTGAATGGATTTGGATCAAATTTGGAATACAGATAGTTTACAATCTGAATTAACACATACGATACCTTTATCCCGATATTCCCACGGGAAAGGGAACCAAACAGGTGAAACCGCGAGCGGCTGCTAGTTTATTTATATAGTTTTCTTAAGTTTTAAGTTTATGTAATTTTTTAAGAAGTTACATTGTGCTGTGGTTTTTTATCTTTTGTGATTAAGTTATTGAAACAATTAAGGGAAATATAGTATAACAGCTTTAAAGTAAAGTTTTCCACAACATTACGTGACGTATCGTAATCGTCGTGAGTGTAAGTACCTATATACTCGTATTTTGCCACAAGGAGGATGTTAAAAAGCAGTGCTAGGGGTTGCACATTCCAGTAGGTAAACACAAACAATGAATCGCCATGCTAACACGTTTGCCCGATCCAGTTGGCACGCAGATTGCCGACCCTTTTCAGTTCCGAATGATTACCACCATTTTGTCTGGCGACGCACGACAAAATGGCCGGGGCTAGCTAGATCAAATTACAAGTGCAAATACTTTTTAAAAGGGATTGATTTCTAAAGTGCTTCCAATAATTATAATTATAAGAGAATTTTATATTTTTATTAAGTACCTCCTACTACCTACGAGTGAAAACTACCAATATCCTGTCGATCGGCTAATTATTACTATTTACACATCACCATTAGCCTATAAACACTCCTACGTTATACGCGCCTATAAAGGCCCGGCCCCCTTCTACATGGACAAGTGCACATGGGGATACAAGGCCATAACCCTCCACGCTGCCCAATTCGGGTTGATGGGTTTTAACGATTGCCATCTTACGACAACAACCGATACAAACGGCTATACGTGCCTTCTTAAGTACGGAGGTGGCGAAATGTTTTTAATTTGATCACCCATCCAGTGAACAGACATCGCGAAAGTTGCTTAACTGGCAAGATTGCAAGTCGAACGCCTAAGCAGCTGCACCATGGCGCTTCATGGAGCTGCAAGCTTGGGGCTTACATTATACGATCATAAAATAGTTACAAATGCGTCGACGCCAACGACGGTTATTAAGACCTGCACCCTTACATCCGCGCAAAATGAATTCATATTAGCTCAGTAACTTAGGAGTACGAAACTTCACAATACCAATCACGATCGATCGGGATCGGTTTCAAGAGTAAGTGGGCTGTTCATCATAATTAAGCTTAGTTCTCTGAAGGTTTTAAGCTAGATTACCTTATGTAAATCCACATACAGCCTCATCCGTAAAAGTTTAAGGTTATTGTCGACCATCACAGTTTACTACTTTAATATGACGCTCGTAGTACGGATATCTAGAATTCGGTAAGGAGCGCTTAAAATTAACGATACGATTCAAATCTTTGAACGTTTCATTTCTGCTTTTGCCGCCAACATAGTATTGCTCGATATCTGATAACGTTACCTGTTACCAATATAAAGTATCTACCTATTTACTAGACCTTGAGGCTAAAGGACAGAAGGAAAATCGATGCACTAGAGATGTGGTGCTGGAGACGTCTTCTGAAGATTCTATGGACTGCTCACCGTACATGTATCGATCCTAAAAGAGCTTCACATAAAGGAAAGATTATCATCGACTGTTTAAATACGAATACTGAAGTTCTTTGGGCACATAACTCGCAACGAAAACTCAATGGAGCGTCTCGTAGTTCAGGGCCGAATGGAGGGCAAGAGATCATGTGGTCGCTCTCCAACCAGATGGGTAGACCTCATTAGATCCCTCACTCAATCTAACATGACTGTTCACACAATGCCACTAACAGAGCCGAATGGAGACGAAAAACGAGAGCCGTCATTCACCCTGACCCCCCAGTAACAACGACCACTCTGTCAAGAGTGCCCGACTAAGAAGAAGAATCTATTTACTTGGCTGCAATCTCCTGTAGTATGTACCTTCTCGTGTGTACTACATACAACCCTCTTGAATCATCGCTGTCTTTTATTCTTATTTTATACTAATTGTTATTGTTAATTGAAGAAGCTAATAATACCTCCAAATAAGATTTAAGTACGTCCGTCCCCTGTGAATCGGCCCTGCGACTGTTGCCCCGCTGTGTCACCGAGCTCTAAGGACCGCCTGGACTTCCTAATCCACCAATTCCCGCCCACTCGCCGGCAGTCAGCTCTGTTACTACCATTATCGTTTTCGCTAACGTAATCTACATTGCAAGTTGCATGGAGACTGGAGCGGCAAACAGACCGTTAGTTGTGCAGCTTTAGTTTATAGTGGAATCATTCTGAAACACGCAGACGAGTAACACCTTAATAATGTACAGGGCGATTCATTCACTGAAACCTTACAACATATTAAACACTTATATCAAAGTTTTAATGGGAATAATAAATTATTAACTAAACCAGCTACCCATATTGAAATATTGATAAACGAATTAAGCGAATATTGTTGAAATAATTACTTTAATGAAAACTCGTTAACACTACGACTTAATCACCAAGCACAGGTACACTACAATTAGATCGCACACACACAGCAGCGCCCACCGCTCCAGGGCATGCTTTAGTTACTGAATATTATTATAACGTATATACTCGTATATGGTATGTGTCGCTATTCACTCTAGACGTCTAACTGTTATTATATTTACTTTCAATAATGCTAGTTCTAGTATTCTTTTAAAATTATTTTTAAGTTAGCAATTGAGCGTACTGCTTGCTCTGTTTGAAGGAGCACCGCATTCTATGGACAAGTGCCCATGCGAAACAGCCCGTAACGCACGATTAAGAGACCTATTACATATCGACTGTGATTTTTGCGTAAAAGGCCAATTTTCGCATTCTGTAGTAATTTTGCAGAGTTGTATTTATCGTTTTTATCGAAATAGGTTAATAAATCCATTCTTCATTCATGAAGTAACAATTATTCTGGTATAAATTTTGCTCAATAACATTATCGTATAAATTCGTAGTTAACTTAAAGCGATTTTCGAAGTTTTTTAGTTTAGAGTAGGATTTTTTTTCTATATAAAATCAATAAAATCTAAAAATTCCGAGGCCGCTACAAACTATACGACTATATAAAAAAAAACTATCTAATTTTTTTATTTATTTTTTTAGCACAGTAGTTAAATCTAGAAAAAAGTGCCTTCGCGCTTTTAATGAAAATGTTTCTCTGCTCTAGTGTGTGTAGAGTATAGCCGAGACACACACATCTCGTACCACTATATAACCATGCTGCACGTAATGAAGAGGCTTCTGATCGCAGTCATTGTTTCATTAATTGCGCCGAACCTTCCGCCATTGCGTCATCAATTTTGGGTTTAATTAGTATAATTTTGGGTTAATGTAGGTAATTACAAAATTGAAAATTTTTGTTTATGAGATCAAGAACGCCAAAATTGGCCATTTTACGCAAAAATTACAGTCGAGATGTAATAGGCCTCTTAATATCATTACCTTAAACTCCATAAGCCCGTAATTGCACTGGATCTAGTAGACCTTTAGATTAAAACACAATTTTGCAAAACAATACTGACGATCAAAAGACATTATCCAAATTAACATTTTAAACTTTCATGGTCACTACAATTTATTTTTATGAAAAAACGAGATTTTTACCATGTTTGAGTTGTTGGTTTTGAGTCCCCGGTATTTCGGCGCAGTTGCATGCACCATAAACACGGAGTAACTCCGTGGTAAAAATCCCGTTTTTTTTCATATAAATCATTTTCTAAATTTTTCCAAATCGCCTAACTTATTATAATATAATAAGTAATTATAAAATACATGCCTGCAGATTTTTAAAGTGTTCGTATTAGGTATTCTAATTGGGTTACACGCCTAATGACAATAAAATAAATTATTCTGTGTTGAAAAAGAATATTTTGCTCGTAATGTTAGTTAATGTGCATTACAAGTTCCCGGCAATATCCGGTGACATGCCAGAGCATCTGTTGCCGAAAAGCCAGCAGTTTATCCCCGCGAAGACGCGGTGCGTCCGGCCCGAGGTCTGTTACTAATATTACACAAATACATTGTGTGTCATGTACACACACATTGTATTATTAAATACTTATGTTAATATACAATGTTTTACTGAAAATTGTAATCAATTCCCACAAATTTACATTTCAAAACTTTTGCACCTATTTGGCTAAATTTTAGAAAATTCATCACGTGATACAGGGACGGGGGTACACGAGGACGAAATCGCGCTAGTAGCAAATAAAAATTAATGTCTTAACAACATTGTTATATTTTAATTTAAATAATGAAATCAGTCGTCTATATAACAGGGAATAATAAAGTTCCATTCGTTTGTGAATTCTAAAAATGAGCTATTAGCTCGTTTCTGATTTAAAAAAACTACCTAGGTACCATTTGAATTGGACATGATAATGCTACATGATTTAAAAATGTAAAAGTAAGTGTATTTAACTGTTTAACAGTAAATATTGATAATCCTGAAAATGCTAAACCATTTTATAGTAAGTATTATTTATTTTTATTCTTGCTGCTTAACGTATATGATGGCCCAGCAAACAAATACTTACAAATCTGAAACAAAAAATTCTCTTCTCATTGTTCAGTGATAAAAATATGCTATGAACACAGCACAGTAGCTAAGTAAGCATTTGGTAAAGTAACGCTTTTAAAAAAGCATTTGTCCATAATAATGACATACTTAATTCATTTAAAAGTAATATCCAAAACCCACGAGCTTAGTACCCATCTCAAAGCGTGTCTCGGCGGGCGAGTGACAGTGCACAGCGGGGCGGCGCGGGGCCACGTATAATTAACAACGTAATTAATTATTTTTAACAAGCACAATATACAGGTAGATATGTAAATAGATAGATAAACACTTTATTGCACATACAGAAGGAACATTTACACATGACATAAACTTAAAACCCAGCATGTACAAAGGCGGTCTTGAAAGCGATCTCTTTCAGACAACCGTTGGTTAGCGGAACCTGAGAAGGGGATAGAGAAAGTTCGCAAGTTTTAATAAATAGATAATTTAGTTATAATAGATGGACAGTAAATGAATAGGTACATATTTATTTATAAACATATATACCTACATATAAAATATATATAAAACATACATTCATACATATTATATACAATTATAAACAAACTATAACATGTTACTAGCAGATGACAGAGCCAAAAGATGCATGTGGAGTTAAGCCTTAACCCAGATTCCCCTACGGGGCTTTTAAACGCCCAAAAAAAGAGTATTAATTCTACACTCAATTAAACGTAGTTTTTGTGTAGTGTGATCTACTTTTTCTTTAATATAGATTACAGATGCTACAGGTCTTTGTTTGAGTGAGTAGTAGAAATTAAAAAAAATAGATTATTGTTGTTTCTTTGGTTTCAAAATTAAGTGAGAATTTTGGGTGGCACCATGGCTCCGAAAAAGTAAGTTTCTGTCAATATCTTGCTTTAAAAATTTACAATACCTATTTTTTTTATTAATCTATAACCACTACCTAGTACGTAAATAGAAAATAAAACTTTAGCATTGAGTTTTAATTAACAATATCCGTCTCTAAAGTCTATGGCCGTATAAACGCCCTGTAGGGGAATCAACGTCTGTCAAATTTTTCAGACCTTCACATAGATAATCGTCAAAACTTCATAAAAAGATTGAAAAACTGGAATACTTTTGATGCCGATGATCAATTCACGGGTGGCGTAGCTATTTTGCCTTAAAAAAATGTGAACGCAGAAATCACAGACGAGGGATCTGGCGACAAAGAAGTTGCAGCAGGCTCGCAACTGGGGGCTCAAGCATTCATAGTATTTACAGACAAATAATCTTTGGGCAGTAAAGACAGTATAAATATGAGCTAAAGCAGTAAGGAAGCTACGTACAAACGCTCGAATCGACGTACGCCCACAGACGCACGTCTTTACAGGGCCCCTAAGCGGACATCGCAGTGCTCTCAGTAGCGCGTGTGGCGTCGAACCGAGTGTTCACTGTTGCATGTTGCGGGCGCTGTGCGCGCGATTTTTAAAAATGCCGCGAGTGTATTGCGTAGTATACGGCTGCTTGAACTCGGCTGCTTCAAAACCGGAGCTTTCGTTTTTTAAATTTCCTGCTGATGTTGAAAGAAGAATGATTTATTATTAATAAATAGCTTTTTCTTTTAAATAAATCGTTTGGTTGTTTAGGTGATATTTGGAGTACTTACGTATATTTTTTGAGCGCGCGTTATTTTAATGGTTAAAAATAATAAGAATTGATACTACGAAACTTCATCGTTAATAAACTTTACTTTAAAAATCGATATCTGAGGATCTGTGTGGTTTCTGACAATGAATCCGTTATTAGAATGAGAAAAAGTAGCCGCCATATTAAACTTTTTAGTTATTTAACCGATTGCTTTGAAAATCGATATCGTTTGTGTGGTTTTTGACAACGACTCCGTTATTAGTATGAGACAAAATAGCCTCCATCTTGAACTTTTTAGTTATTCGACCGATTGCTCTAAATATCGATATCAGATCTGTGTGTCTAACCGGAGTTTACTAATTGTACCACCGGATGATTTCGTTCAATATATCGAGAAAATGGACGAAAGTTTTCGCTGTTGTTTTCAAAGAGAACACATTAATTGTAAAGTAGCTGTATTCATTTATAAAGAAGTAGACAAAATCAGTTTTATAGTGCCGTGTCCATGTTTACCGATAATTTATTTAAAAAAGCTATTCATTAGAATGAGAATTTTTTACACTATGAAATTTAATAATAAAGCTTTTCGAACGTGTCGTAGCAGGTGAAAGTATTTTTCAGTGAGTAATTTATAATAACTAACGAAAAATAAAGACTTCTTAAAATATTAAAGATTTTTTAATTACGCAATTTTGTTTGTAAACTAGTCAATTCATTCGATTATTTGATCATTATAGAACCCAAACAAACGTTTTGAAAAATAATAGAAAAATTACCTTTTAATTTTATAAAAATTAAAAGTGACAACCCATAAGCTTTGCTAGTTATCTCAAAAAAACGCTAACTAGCTGAGATACATCGCTAACTAAACAAAAACTTCATCTATTTTACAAAAATAAGAGAACAACCCTAACGCTCAATTGGCGCGTAGGTGTATAAAACAAGAAACAGGCCCAGCTTCCGTACTGCTTTAGGTCATATTTATACTGTGGTAAAGATGTGCTGGCTGAATTAGCGAAAAGAAGATGTAAATCATATACACCTGTGGATCAAAATGCGAGTATGACCACAATTGCAGTAGTTGATATCAGCTTGCAACTGTCTCCATCCATGAGGTTGTATTTTCTCTTGAGTGTGCCATGTAATCAGAAGGACTATTATTATCCAAGATAACGAATGTTATAATCCACTTGAGCTTTAGTATTGACAAAAGCATGGCACAAAAAAATTATATGTCCGCTGCTGACAATGCGTGATAGTTCATAAAGGGTGACGAGCCTTCGTTACTCTCTAGAATACCACCATCACACCGCAAAGTAGTAGCAAGAGGCTTGCTAGAAATGAACAAAAGAGCATCAGAGCGTCTGTAAGTCAGACTGTCGTAAAACTACCTGATTTGATAAGTTCAGTCATATGAGTGAAAACAGAAAAGATTATGTATTTATGGCGAAAACAAATTTTGTAACTAATGTACCTTTTACTATGAAACCATGTTTTGTTGTTTGAATTTTTATTTATTTATTTCATCTATTTTATTTTAAGCTTAAGGTCTTCCCGACCGACAGCTTTTAACCACTCATGTCGTCTGAAAAAAAAGAATAATTAGAATGAATTGTAATGTATTTTTTTAAACACTCATCATCATCATCAGCCTATAAACGTCCCACTGCTGGGCACAGGCGTCCCACGTGCTAGTCCTAGCACGTGTGTGAAAGTCCTCGTGAAAGTCAAAGTATGAAAATAAATGAATCTACAAAAAAAAATGCGGTTGCTTTTTCGACGCTGTCCGCTTCCTCACACGAATTTCAATATTAAAAATATGTTTACGCTAACACCGTTAATATGGTAAGATAACTGAAAAATATACATAAACATAGAAACACGCCCAGACCTGAAATCAATTTAGAAAAATAGTTTTTCTCTAACTTTACCCGACCGGGAATTGAACCCGGGATCTCAGAGATGGCGCGACGCCAGACCATGCATGCTAACCACTTGAACGGAGTTCATTATTACCAGCCGTACGTATGCAATCGAATATTGACCTACATTGAGGAACACTTGACATAGGTACCTACTTCATTATTTCGTTCGCATAATAATGTCAAGCTTGTAAATGCAAACTATTTTAACGACAGTCGGTGATAGATAAGGTTAAGGTAATGATGATTCGGAAACAAAACAGCAAAATATTTGTAGATTCACCCAATTATTTATATGTAATAAAAATAACAATTAATTACCTACGTTAAGCCGAGTCTCCTGCGACTGCGACACTGTTTTGTGAAAACCTAACCTAACAACAAACATCTAACAAATTAAACGCATATTTTGTTAGATGTTAGGTGTTAGAAAACACAAAACAGTGTCGCAGGAGACTGTGTGTGACCCGGCTTAACATACATACCTACATAACATAAAGGTTTGTGTGACCTACTTAAACATATCTAATTTTAAATAGGTATAATCTAGTTTGGATTTACTTACCTAGTAGGCTCCTTGGGATAATTGAAATATGAAATATCTTTTTTTTTCTATTATTATTCATACAAATGGTACAGTAAACAACCGTTTTACAAGTCCAGAACTAATTATTTACACTTTCATAACTATTTACAGTTCATTTTTACAGACTCAGATTCTACTTAAAACAATTTCGTAAAAAATATATAGAAGCACAAAACAAATAAGACGCGTGCTTCGTGCAGGCCCTCAGCACATGAGTAAAGAAACGGTACAGAGTGAAAGCTACATACAACTACGCCGTCGCGAGTCAACTACTACAAGCATACGGCGCATGTGTGCGTGTCCACTAGCCGCTGCGTCGCGTACGCGCCGCCACTGGATAAAACCGGTTTACGCTCGCTCGGCCAGTGGACAAACTGAGGGCACACGAGTAACTACCCTACAGAGTGCAAGCTCTGTAACAAAGCGCAAAATTCATACCTATTCTGATAGGGCTGCCAGCCGTTGCGTGTTTAAAAATTTAGGGAGGAAAAATAAAATAAGGTAAGTAGGTAGATGTACATAATAAAACGTGTATTTCAAAAGGTATAAAATAAGGATTAGTGTAATTTGACACATACTAAATTTAAATTAGTTCAAAGATAACGAAACGTTGAAAAAATTGTCTTCTGTGTTGAATCGAACCCGCGTCCTCCGCAAGTAATCAAATATTACGAATCTATAAAGCAGTCTATCTTAACTAAATGTTTAAAATATTTAAAAAAAGAAATATCCTTATTTTTTTCCGAAATTATTCATACACACGGTGCAAGAGTTGGGAATTGTGTAACTTACATATAAACCCCCTCTCTTCCCTTGGGTGTCGTTAAAGGCGACTAACGGACTAAAGACTGCACATACATCCAACAGCTTAGAGCGGCGATGGGCTCACCACCTGTCATGCTGAGCACATGTGCAGTCTCAATTTGGTGAAAAGTGGACTATGGTAGAGGACTGCTTTTGCTGTCCTCATTGCCTAGTCTCTGACTAATTATTAATATAATTTAATGTTTCTTAATTTTATGTTTGTTTTTTTAATGTGATTTTTTTTTGTAATTCTTTGTAGTACTGATTCAATTAACTAATGTTCTTATAATTTTCCCGAAATTTTTTCCGATTATTTTTTGTTATTGTCATGTTGTGTTTGCCTATAATGTTGTTGCATTGTAACTATTATTATTCACATTACCATTTTATATATAAGCTGTAATGTAACAATGTTGGCAGTCCTAATTAAAAATAAAAGTAAAAAACCTTTTTGAAAAAGGAGCTTTTATTTAAATGCGCTAAAAAGAAAAAAAATAAACTTTTACTTTAAAACTTTTACTAACAACTTATAGCGTCATTCATTACACAATTTATAATGATATAAAAGGTTGTCGCGAGATTTATGTACTCGTATTTTCTTAGATTGAAAATTTTAATAGTTAAATCCAATCGCATAAAGTTATTTAATTTACTTGTTTATATATAGTAAATCTCGGAACAACCTTAATTATCATATAAATTGTGTAATGACGATATAAGTTGTTAGTACAAGTTTTAAAGTAAAAGTTTATTTTTTTCTTTTTAGCGCATTTAAATAAAAGCTTGTTTTTTTAAAAAGGTATTTTACTTTTAATAATTTTTTACTTATAAGTTATCCCTGGGAACGTATCCAGGGATAACTAATTTTCATCTGTTCATATCACTGAACGTGTACCAAGGTATACTACAGAATTTATTCACGTCTTCCAAACCACCACCACTCACTACCCATCAAAAACGGGTAAAACGAATCAAACTCGACGCGGTTGTGTGCTTAATTACTGAGTTTCTATGGCCACCTTCCAGCTTCATCATCAAACCCTGGTTACCATGTAGCACCAAAGAACTCGTCAAAATGAATCAAACGAGCCCATACTCGATGGGGTTATGTCGTTTAATTACTGAGTTCCTATGGACACCTTCCACCTCCATCATCAGACCCTGGTTACCATCTAGCACCAAAGAAATCATCAAGACGAATCAAACGAGCTGAAACTCGATGGGGTTGCGTCGTTTCATTACAGAGTTCCTATAACCACCTTCCAGCTCCATCATCAGACCCTGGTTACCATTGAAAGACAAACTACTCGTCAAGACGATTCAAACGAGCCCAAGCTCGATGAGGCTGTGTCGTTTCATTGCGAAGTTCCTATAGCCACCTTTCAGCTCCATCATCAGGTAATTACGTTAGCCACTGCCGGAGAGCTCAAAAAAAACCGATTTACTTTTATAAACTATTTAATTCTGATATTAGAATCACAAAGAAAATTATAATTAATAATTAAATCTAAGTGTTGACCCGATCGATGTAGGTACCGAAGTGGCGTAGTCGTCTGGTCACGTCGGCCGCTGCGTTGGAAACACGGGGTGCGGTGTCAGCAGTTTCCTCCAGTTGCAATAACTGGAGCGGGCGAAGTCCGTACAATCGCCAACTCAGCTTTTAGGGCCGTGTGCACTGTTATTAGTAGTGCTATCTTAGCATAATCCCTACTACGTGATCTCGTAACATCTTCCTCCCGAAGAGCAGCAACTATTTTTGGGCAGGTCGCAAAAATATTGCTGAATTCTGTCGTGGCGACTTGGCAGCTTCCGGTATTGCGTAAGTTGGAGCACGTTCTGCGAGCTCGGGTGTCATCTCCAGGTCCATATCTCTATTCTTAAGACACGTCGCATATTTTCTATATATCAAGATAATAACGAGTGCAAGTGCACTAGACAGCGCCACATAAAATGGTATTGTGGTGTGATATAATGAATCCGTAGAGACCTCGTCGAGATGTACTGCAGTCTGAGAAGCGATCTTATCTTGTATTACTTGAAGATCGTTGAGATTCAATGATGAGAACGTTACAGGAACCCGTGTTACTGCGTTCGTGGTGAAGACATAATCAGAGATGTTCAATATCTTCATAGGTTGCCCTTCAATTCGGTCGTTAGTGTTATATATGGTAGAATCTTTCGTCCGTATTGAACATTGAGCTGGAATGGTTATAAGATAGCTACCTTTCAGCATCTGATAATCGTTGCGTTCGCAGGTAAGTTGGACTTTTGTTGCCTCTGGAAACATTGCTATATAGTTGCGATCGTCTAACCTTTGGATGTCTTCTTTTAGGACGGTTACGAAGGTTGGTTTACAGGACTCGTCCAGTCGTTGATGGTGCAGGAGCTCCTGGATGCAGTCTGGATCTGATCTTAAATGTTGATTTAGTTTCTCGTGGCAAAGATACCGATTGTTGTACTTCGGGCATTCAGCCTCAATGTACACGTAAAAGTTCTCGTTGGTTGCTACTAAAGGATAAGGGGGAATAAGGACTCGATTAGCTCTATTAGGTGCTATAGGGAGCTTATACAGTTGATAAACGTGAGATGATATTATTGGTACTTTAAAAACTATAACTATCTGTCTACCTGAATAAAATGATCCTGTTTTTATTACGTCATAGTATTCCTTAAGTTCTAAGTCTAACAACTGGTCTTTATTATAAAAATGTTCTAGTTCCTTTAGCATCTTTTCTAACGTGTCTATTCCTATCATTGAATGATGTGTACTTGCGGTTCGCGTAAACGCTATGATATTCTCTATTCGTTGTAACTCTTGAGATAAATCGTCTATGTTATCTGTAATAATGGTAAGAAGCTGTGCTAGCTTACCGTATTTTATTAAACTATGTTGAATATAAGCATCTGTGTCTAAAAGCAAATTTAAGGTGTCGTTAATCTTTCTCTGGTTTTGTACAATACTTGAGATGATACTTGTATGTTGTGTCATCCAATCTTTACTAAGACTTATATGGTTATTAATTTGAGATGAAACTTTATTTTGGTTATCCTTGAGATTTTTAATGGCATTACTGTATTTAATAGCGTCAGTGTAATCTAAGTTTCCTGTTAAAGATTTAACTACAAATCCTAACCCATCTACAAGACCTCGCTTCACCCGATGGGGCTCTAGGCTTTCTAGTTGGTAAGTTACTTTATCTAATTTTAAGCTAAAATAATTAATCTGTATTTCAAATAATATATGAGTGTCGTTAGGTAACTTATTTTCTAATTCTATAATTTGTCCTTTAACTATGTTAATCTTGTTACGAATATCTACTAATTCTATATATTGCAGGAAGCTGTGGTAGTGTGTTGCAAGATTCATAGGTCCAAGTTTAAACGGTAAGAGTCGTCCAGACTCTCAAGTCTTATCTCGTGCGCCAGTCCCAGGCTCATGGTCAGTGTCAGCATTATCCTGTAACAATTTTGCGCTTTTTGGTACTCACTTAAGTCTAGATTTAGCAATAGGGCCTCGTTTCTTTGAAGTGTAAATATGTATGGGTAAGTCAGCTAAGACGTTATCGTGTGTGTATCGCGGGGCTATCTTTTGTCGGCATGCAAGAGGGTTTGAAATAAACACCTGCTGCTGTGGCTGGTATTCCTGTTCTGGTTCGCGAGTTTTATTGTGTCTTTCGATAAGGGCGGTACGGTTAACTAAACTTGAATCGTTGATTAGGTCGTAGACTATCTTCATTTGATTTCGGTGAGTATGAATATATTGCTGCATTATATGTCCGGTTATGTCTATATCTGTAGGGTCTCTAGGATCAAAATGTCCATTTATAATGTCAATGGGCCTACATTTGGTAAAGCTGTGTACTGAACTATTATATGCTATTATCGCGTAGGGCATAAGATTGACGATTGCCTCGTCCCTATTCTGAAGCCGTAATATCCTTAGGTGTTCTAATATGGTGGAATGAAACCTTTCAATATTTCCGTTATCATTGGGTGTATTCGCGAGAGTTCTATGATGAATGATCTTATGTACTCTTGTGAATTCCGCAAAAATCTGGTTTGTGAACTCTGTGCCTTGATCAGTTATTATAGTTAGAGGTAACCCATGATGTGTAGAATATTTTAACAATGCTTGAATTACGCTAAGAGCAGTACCATCTCTTAGGTGGTAGGCTTGCCCATATTTGGAGAAAACGTCAATGAAAGTGACGTATTTTTCGCTCTGAACGGTAAAGAGGTCCATGTGAAGGACTTCAAAGGGCTTACTAGCAGGATGTACAATATTAAATTGTTGGCGTATTGGATTTCTGTCATATTTAGCTTGCCCGCAGATGGTGCACTCGTTGATATACTTGGTAACATGCTCTTTCATTTTCGGCCAGTAGTATTTATAAGATAGTGATAGATAGCATTCATTAATTCCCCTATGATTAGTTTTCCCTTCGTGGTAGTGTTTAATGACATACTGCTGTCGAAGGTACTCCCTAACGTTCTCTATTTCAGTTTTAGCAATAACTAGGTTCATAGCGGAATTTTTAAATTTTTCTTGTAATATAGGAACTATTTTTTACATGCCTAATGGAGGTGTTATTAATAGCGCAGTTTTAACTTTTGGATTTACGTATTCCTTGATAATATTGACTACATCATCTTCTAGATTAGATTCCGATAGTTGAGCTGATATACGCGTATGTGTATCAAATGGCTTTGTTACGGTTGTACGTTTCTTTATATCACCTACGATAGTGAGACATAATTGTCGGTGAAATTTATTTAAAGGATCGTCTGTTATAGGAACCTCAAGTATGGGGTTCTCTTGGTCAGTATGAACAGTGTTATTGTCGGAGCTATTCCCTAAAGTAGGAGTTCGTTCTGAAGGATTAACAGACATAGAGTTAGTCTCCTCATTGTGGATTTCGACACGAGAGAGAGCATCCGCGTTCGTATTGGCTTTTTCCGTTTTATAGATTATGGTATAGTTGTATTCACTTAGTTTAAGACGCCATCTCGTGAGTCTTGCTCTGAGGAGTTTGGCTCTTTTAAGTTCATAAGCCACTGGAGAGGCTTATGATCTGTGATTACTTTAATTTTACGCCCAAATAAGTAGGGTCGGAAGTACTTCGTAGCCCAAACTATAGCTAACAATTCTTTTTCAATTGTGCTATAGTTTATCTCGCTATCGTTGAGCGTGCGAGAGGCATACGCGATTGGCTTATCCGAACCTATTGGCCCTTGTGATAGAATGGCACCTTTATCGAGGTTTGACGCGTCAGTTGTCAAGTAAAATTCGCGGGTAAAGTCAGGGTATTGTAGTATAGGATCGTTAGTAAGAAGTCTTTTGCATTTTTCGAAACAAATGATATAATCTGAGTCTAAGGTTATTGATTTACTTTTCTTTAAACATTGTGTCAAAGGCTTTGTGATTTTAGCAAAGTCCGGAATGAATTTACGATAGTAGCCAAGTAAACCAAGGAATTGTTTTATTTGTTTTGTGGTTTTTGGCAAAGGGTACCTTTCAATGGCCTTGATCTTATCTGGGTTTGGCTTAATACCATCCCTGCTTATGATGTGTCCGAGATACGCAGCTTCTAATTTCAAGAACTCAGACTTATCTATCTGGATCTTAAAATTAGATTCTCTAAGTCTAAATTCATAAATTCATAAACTTTATTTGCGTAAGTACATGGTATACAAAGATGGTAGGTACATTATAGTGTGCACATGTCTTGCCAGAATTATTGGCATGCAAATATTAAAATTACATGGAGATTACATTTACAAATTTGATTATTACGAACACAAACAAATTTAGCTATCCTCGAGTATAATAAATTAATTTAGTCAAATGCATAATTATAAAATTCAGATATAGTAATTAAAAATGTCAATGGTCATATAATTTTATTATTCCAGTGTTATACATAATAATCAAAATAATTAATACATGGGGTTAAGTAATTCGTTCAGTTTATAATTTTTTTGGTCAATAAGCCTTTTATATATTTATTCTTAAAAATATTCAAACTGTTAACTTTTATTTCACGGAGAATTTTATTATAGATTTTTATTGACATGTAGATACAATTCCTTTGGTACTTTTGCGTTTTTGCTATTACATTTAATACTAACTTTTCAGGATCTCTTTTGAGTCTAGAGTTTGTATTTTTTGATTTGGTGAATAGTTCCTCGTGTTTCTTTACAAAGCAGCCAATTTCAAAAATGTACATTGCTGGTAGTGGTAATAGGCCAAGCTTTATGAAAGCTGATCTACAAGACTCACCAGGCGGGATCCCACACATGGCTCTTACACATTTCTTTTGCGCTATGAAAACTCTGTTTCTGTCCACACTGTTGCCCCACAATACCAGTCCATAGCGTAGTAGAGAAGCAACAAATGCGTGGTAGGTTGTGACAACTGTTTGTTTGTTAGTCACTTGCCTAATTTTGCTAAGTGCGTATACAAAACGATTTATTCTATTGCAAAGATTGTCAATGTGTAACTTCCAGGCTAAATTGCTATCAATAAGTACACGCAGAAATTTAGTATGTGTGATTTCTTCTATTTTGTCGATGTTTAATTTAAAATTGTACTGTTTATGTTTTGATTTATTAAATTGCACAAAGTTTGATTTGCCCAGGTTTAATTTAAGGTCATTGTTATCTAGCCATTTTATAATGTTGTCAACAGTTCTATTTATTTCCTGTTCATGCATTTTTATTGAAAGGTCATTATTTTTTTAGATGTCACGATTATAGATATGTCGTCCGCAAAAAGAACGCATTTATGGTTGATAGTTTCTGTAATGTCGTTCAGGTATAAAAAAAATAATAGCGGACCCAATACACTTCCTTGAGGGATACCGCATGATGTACTTTTGCAATCAGATGCGAATTGCGTGAGTTCACCATCTACGATTTTATTGACGACTACACGCTGGCATCGATTAGACAAAAAAGACGATATCCAATGCCTTGTGGGACCTCTTATTCCAAGCGACTCTAGTTCATGCAGAAGGATATCATGGTTAACGAAGTCGAACGCTTTTGATAAATCAAAAAATAATAGTTAAGTTGCCAGCATTAACACTTTGTAGTACATTACTTACGAACGTATAGATTGCAAGTGTCGTTGACTTGTTCTTACGAAAGCCAAACTGATCGGTTTTCAATATTTCAAAAGTGTTGCAATAATTTATTAGTCGCTTATATAAACATTTTTCAAAAATTTTGGATAAAACAGATACCAACGTGATTGGCCGATAATTGTTTATGTCGTCCTTTTCACCCTTTTTGTAAAGTGGCTTGACGATAGACTCCTTTAGCAGTGAAGGAAAAGTGCCCGATGAGAACGAGAAGTTGATCAAATACGTGAGGATTGTGGTTAATTCCTCTACACAAGCCTTCACAACTTTTGTGGCAATTCCGTCAAAACCCTCAGATGTAGTGTTTTTTAAACTGATAATTTCCTTCTTAACTTCCGCTT
This sequence comes from Scoparia ambigualis, assembly GCA_963921215.1. Lineage (NCBI taxonomy): Eukaryota > Metazoa > Arthropoda > Insecta > Lepidoptera > Crambidae > Scoparia > Scoparia ambigualis. Next base: position 38,828,634 of record OY992505.1, on the reverse strand, counting down.
GTGACATAGGACAGAGAAACATGGAATTAGGTTTTGTGATAATTTCCTTTTTTGCATATTTATTGATTGTACATGTACCACGGGTAACTTCTACAAAAAAGTCGTTAAAAGCTGAGGCCACGTCTGAAGGATTTGTCAGGGTTTGTTTATTTATATTTAGTTCTATGTTATTATTGTCATTTTTCGAATTACAAATTTCATTTTTAGCTATCGTCCACGCCGCTTTGCATTTATTGTTGCTCTTAAGTATAGAATTTTTTTTAGAAAAGTAAATACTTTTTTTTAGTATATTGAATAATTCATGTAATTGTTTTTGTTTATTATAGATTTGTTTTTATAATATTTACACCGCAGTGACCTTTTCATTTTACAACTCACTCTCAAGCCCTTGCTTATCCAGTTTTGTTTTTTTTTATTGGCAATATTTACTTTTAATTTTATGATTGGGAAGCATAGGTTATAAAATAGGCAAAGAGATTCATGAAAAAACGCGAAATGCCTTATCTAGGTCCAACTCAGAATATACCTCTGTCCACGACAGATTACTTAAGCACTCTTTAAATTTCAGAACGTTTTCGTAGCAGTAGTCTTTTTTGAGAACAGAGTACGTTTTCGACCTGCTGTCTATTTTATTTACTGAAAAGCTTAATAACTGTGCGGTGTCGTGATCGAACAGGTAGAGTGGAAGTACCTTCGAATCAGCATTCTTTATGTTACTAATTATATGATCAATACATGACTCCTTGCGTGTTGGGACGTTAATATGGATTTGAAAGTCCTGGTTAAGGCATAAATCACGGAAGTAGTCAGTGATTTTTCCTTTTTTTAGTGTATTTATATTGAAGTCACCCGTTAATACGATTTTAGTGTTTCGCGTCAACTTTCTAATGAGGTCATGTAATAAAAGGTCTAATTTATCTAAAAAGGTAGTTGGACTTGATGTCGGCGTTCTGTACACACACAACACTACCAACTTGTGCAGGGGCATTACGATACCGCAAATCTCGAATACCTTTTGCACCGCGTAGGATTTTAATTCCGTCATATCTCTATACACACTATTAACCTTAGCCAGGATACATGTACCCCCTCTCTGACTATCTCGACAAAAGGTGGATGCCACTTCATAGTCATGTTTGCGTAAGTATCTTTCGTTTCCGGAGCGTAGAAAGGTCTCAGATAGACATATTATATCCGGCTCATTGTCGTTTTCGTAGAGTTCCTGCAATGTCAATTCTAATAGTTCCTGCTTGGGCAGTACACTGGCAATGTTTTGATACATAATCCTAAATATATGTTTATGTATTTTAGACACGAAAGGAAGACTTATTGCTTGCGCCTGGAAGAGGTGTTACGCTATTGCTTAGGGATGAATGTGATGTTTTGTTTACAACGGAGGCAATACGGGCATCCCGCCCTTGCTGTGACTTCTGGAAGTAGTATGGGATTGTACCCTTTACATATCCCTCGGCAATGCTGGACGATTTTTGACTTGGCTTGACTTTAATCAATTGCTTAAGTTCAAATATTTATGCTCATAATCCAGACAATCAATAATATGATTAATACTTTTACACAATTTGGAATACTTCTCGTTCGATTTTTTATACCTATCACATATATTTCTACAAGTTTTACTTAGGTCATTGATGTTCAAATAAATATTCGTCAAGGGATTAATAATAATAACATCATTATTACAAAATTTTCTTAATAAACGTCGTAGTTATATACTTAGAATTTTTAAATTACAATCGTTTTCACCTATACACATAATAACTTTGTCTCTAGGTTTCATTTCTAAGTTTTCAATATTTTTTATAACGTCTGCAGTTGGAGCAAATGGCCTTGTCACTGATGTCACCTGATACCTTTCGTATTTGGTGTTCTCTCTTGATCGTAGTAAGGATGCCGAAAGACCTACACATCGTTGTGCTCCAAATATGTATATGCAATTATTTTCATATTTTTTACCAGTATAAGTGTCATTGGTGTCAAACAAAGCCGTGCATCTAGAGTTATAGAGAGAAGTGTTGTTGTTTGTAGTTAAAAGTCTGTCCTCTAAGGTTTGTATATAAGTGTTAAGACGAATAATTTCCTCTTCTGTGGCCTTTAGTTGTTTCTCGAGGTCATTTATTTTGCATTGAAGCGTTGTTAGTAATCTATTATTGCACATCTGTGGTGGTGGCGTCTCTGATATCTCGCGGTGTTGAGGTGACATTCCGAAGTTAGCCTGAGTAGGTATCATTGATTGACGTCTAGAAGAGAGTGATTTTTTTTTTGAACTCGTTCGGATCGAATTGCTACTGAGAGGTGATTGACAGAGAGCTTTCAGTGTGTCAATGTCTTTGGTCAGTTTTGCGATTTGCTGTCGAAGATTCCTGTTTTCTAATAATGTATTGTCAAATTCATTCTGTAATATAGAGTACTCTAAACGCAGCGACTTTACTGTGTCCGTCAAATCTTGAATTGTAATTGGGTCTAATTTTGTACAGTCATACTTTTGGATAACAGGTTATCTACTGTCTCCACCAGGGAGTCATCCCGGTCTTGGTCCGGAGTCAGAATGTGCGAGTCATCAATCCGGGAGAGTAATGATTCATCATCCTCAACTCTGGTTATTGGTGGTGTAACAGGTGTACATTGTGGAGAAGATGCTGTGGGTACATTTGATGTAGTATTTTTTTCCTTATGGTCACGTTGGATGGCGCTAGGCTGTGGTGCGGTAACAATGAGCGGTTTTCGTTTGTTTGTTGATGGCATGTTTTGCACTGCCATTTTTTTTTCGTTTCATAATCTTTCAGTGAATGTAATTTTTCTGAGTATCCTATGCAATCAAATTCATAACTCTTTCCACATAGTGAGCATAAGACAGTATTATTCGTGTCAACTTTTCGTTTACATTTCCTGCATACGACTATTAGTGCCCTCTTGTGAGTCTCGGGAGCATTATTTGACTGGGGCTTCGGCATGTTTACCGCGAAAAATCAAAGAAGTCAGTTAGTTCCGTGCGAACATACAAGATGTCAGCTAGATCGGAGAATATTACGTGCTGTGATTGGTTAGTGCCTCTGGTGTTGAGTAGACAACTTAGGATTAACTGTCAGATTAATTATTTTGCATATAAGTAAGAGGCGCCCTCTAGTGACGAGTAGCTAAACCACTTGATAATAGCTTGGCAGGATGGTTTTGGAGTGTTATCTTCATCAAATTTAACTCAGAGTGGTTAGATGGCTCTTTGTGGCGAATTAATTAGTATGTAAAGTAGTGAAATCTAGCTATGAGAAGAAAAAATAATCTATGGAACACTTTCTCGAGGTTGATCATATGTTCCTGGAGGCTGGTGCTGAAGACAATGATGTCATCTAAGTAAACCAGGCAGATAACATTTTGCAACCCTTTTAGGACATTATCCATCACCCTTTGAAAGGTTGATGGAGAATTCTTGAGACTCATGGGCATCCTCAGGAATTCAAAGTGCCCGTGCTCTACATTAAAGGCTGTTTTATGAATATCATCAGGGTTCATCTGTACCTGGTAAAACCCACTAGCCAAGTCTAAGGTCGTGAAATATTGACATTTCCCTAACTTATCAAGGACGTCTGATATGTTGGGAATAGGATATTTGTCGTCAATAGTCTTTTTGTTCAGTTTTCGGAAGTCGATTACTAAACGCAATTTCTGTCTACCTGACGCGTCAGCCTTCTTTGGTACTATCCAAATCGGTGAGCTCCAGGCAGAGTCCGAAGGTCGTATTATTCCCTGTTCTAGCATTTTCGCGATTTGTTCCCGGACCTCATCACGATGATAGCGGTAACTCTTTGTGTAAATAGGCATTTCATCAGTAGTTCTTATTGCGTGTTTGATCTTATTACTAAAAGTTAACGGTTCGCCATCTAAATAGAATATGTCACAATATTGAGAGCAAAGTCGCCTAAGATTCGCTTTCTCTTCCGGGCTTAGATGGTCCGTCCTAAGCTGTGAAATTACATCGTTGACTCGTGACGCGTTACTGTTTTGTTCGGTACACGCGTACTTAATATCAAACGACTCGGTGTTAAATATTTCTGCGGCCGCGGGGCGGTCTAGCGAGAATATGACGTCATTGTTCGTTGGATTCGTCACTTTTATTATACCGCGACTATTTTCTATGTTGGTGACGCATTCCGAAATAATACAGTTACACAAGATTTGTTCGTTAACTATGACGTCACCGTTTAACGCATTTATAGGTAATCTTACTAATTTAGATGATACCCCTGGTATAATGTCTTCATAGAGATTAATATTTCGCGAATTATACATCCTAATAGGGTTAGTAGTAGTGCGTGTTGTCAAAATGTTGTCTTTTAGATTTATAGTAGCTTCCCATTGTGTCAAGAGATCAAGTCCAATAAGCCCATCAAAATAGTCGTGGAATTTATATACGAAAAACTTTATATTATTTTCATCTTTAAGTTCTCTAAAACAAGGCATCGTTATTGAATGACTACTTCTACTAATTCCGTGTATGTTAGACACCTCAAATGGATCGTAGTCTAATGGTATGTTAGGATAAAAATTACTTACAGCATCCGGGCTCAAGAAAGATTGATTGGCGCCAGTGTCGATCAATAATTTTAGAGGTGGATTATTAATAAGAATATACGGTAGCTGTCTTTGTGTTTGAAGATTAACTTCTATTTTGAGCTTTTTAAATTCCTGTCGGACTGAAAATCCTGATCATCATTATTAGAGGACGTGGAAAGCTGGGCCTGCTCTTCCACTTGCTCATACCATACTTCTTGTTGTTGTGGTGGCTCCTCATACTGATATTGGTATGGAAACGAATTATCACATTCATAATTTTTGTTGTGTGAGTCATACATAGCAAGGTAAGAGTTAGTATCATAGCAATCATAATAATAATAATTAGAGTAATCTTCGTATGGAGTACACTCATTCAGGTTTATATCGCGAGTTTTAAAGTAATTCGATGGTGGTGGGTTACCATGCTTCGTCCAATCATGCCCTGATGGTGGCAAAATTCGAGGAGCAAAGTGGCTAACGCCGCTGTTTTGGAGCATTACTATTGAAATTAAAATTAGGCCTCTGCTGCATCCTAAACATATTACTTTGTGGGTTATAATTAGTAGGGCGCACACTAAACATTTGTTGAGTGCGCGTGGGAGGCGGTGGCATGGATTGTTGGAATTGAGATTTTGGCGGGAAGTTATTAGTAAAACGTTGAGGTGGAGCTTGGATGGTTGGGAATTTTACAGGAAAGGTAAATGGTCGTTGAACAGCAAAAGCATTATTAGGCATTGGCATATGTACGGGAGGTCTATAGTTAGACGCGTTTTGTACGGTTTTAGGTAAAGCTTCGTTTCGATTCTGCAAATACATAGTATTAAGCTCTTCCTGTACGTATTCCAATGCTTTTTCTATGGATTCCGGGCGCATGCACCTTATACGAGATCCTAGAGTCTCCTTAAGTCCGCGTACGAACGCTTGCATTGTAAGTTTTTTATATAAGTTACGTTTTGCCTCAATGGTAGTCTCTATAGTCTCGTGTAAAGTAACGTACGTCATAACTGTAGAAAATAAGGTTTGACATTTATCATAAAATTCTTGAGGGGTGTTGCTCCCTTGGGTTTGAACAGCTAGGTCATTGTAAAGGGTGGATTCATCTCTTTGATCAGTAAAATTATTAATCAAAATGCTTCTAATGCCACTCCAACTCTCAGGAATCCCATTAGAATTAATTGTTCTAGCAGCGGGTCCCGTGATTTTGTTAAGTATCCCGTTCACTAGAAATATTTTGCCTAAGGCGTCCGTTTGTTCGTTATAAGAATCTACTATTTGATCACATAACCTTACAAATCTAGTTAGTACATTAGGATTGCCGTCAAATTCCGGCAACAGGCGTAGCGCCTTGAGGATCATGTCAGGATCAGCGGACGTAGCCATTGAGCTTACTTCACTGACTATACTAAAACTATAACTACTTTCGTTATCACTATCAATATTTCTCTTACTATCGACAATGGTACGGGTAACCCTAGTACTTCTAATAGCCTTAGGGCCCCTGTTACTCCTTGGATGGAAAATTTTTAAGGATTAAAATACCGAACGATAATTAAAATCTAGGAATTAAAATAAGGAATTTAATTTAATACGCGGGGAGGTGTTTAAGCCGGACGGGTCGAAGAGGGGCATGGATGTCAAATATTTCGATCAAGTTCGAGTTGAAATTTCCATCTTGAGGTCGATAGTCGGGGCATCAAACACCGCATCCCAGTCAATGCTGCTAAGGTCAGACATAAAGCTAACACTGTCAACATTGTTGAAATTACGTTGCATGATCACTCGGGGATTGTGTTTAGGACAACGGATCTTACAGGATAGGGAAGAAGATCATGATAGGAAAAGGCTTTAGCAGGAAGTTGCCCGTGAGAACACACTTGATTAGGAGAGGAAACAATTTCAAGATCCAACAAGGAAGGCTGGTAGTCAGGTTTACACTTGAATACACTCTTGGCATCAGTACCCGGTAAAAGATTATTTTTATATTATTATAGATATATATATTATTATATATACCCGATATTTTTTGCGAAAACCATTCAGATCTTGCTAGAGGATGCTTGGCATTCTGTGAGCGAGAAGTATGAAACTGGTGTTTAGTACCAGTGTTTCTAATATGGTTTTAAATTTAGCAAAGTAGTCAATGTGTAAATTGGGACTATAGAACACGCCTAATAGAATCTTCAAGTAACCAAGATGGACTTCTATAAAAAGATGTTCAGAAGATTTAGAGTAGACATACTTACTTAAGATATGAAAAGGCAGGTGCCCTCTGAGGACAATAGCTACCCCACCAACCCCTTGCCAGTCCTGTGATGGCCAGGTAGGTAGGTCACTCATTTCATCCTACTTTCAAATGTATTGTTAGCGAAATATTCTTAAAACGTTTTATAGTTGCATTTAATTTTGCGAAATTATCCTCTCCAAATGTTTAATATCCTGTTCTTGGAGAGGCAAGTCTGAATCACAGCTTTCTATTTATTTATTATCTATTTTGCTGAATTAACTTTCATGCATGACATTAACACAACATCAATGGACATTATTCCTATGAAATAGTTTAAATTGTAACGCCAGATTTCACTACTATTCACTTGTCAGCCATTCCTCGATAAAGAAGCGATTGATCTTCATCTTTTCTAATGATAAAAAACGATGAGGCCGAAGGTGGAAGCGTACTTCACCCAGAATCCCCAAATTTAGGGAAATGGCTGCTTAGTACCAATCTATGTCAAACACCACCACTCTTATAATACAGTATGCATATGCCTTTTAATTATGGAAGCGGTGATTAAATTCACAACTTTACATTTTTACAACATACTCGTACCTAACCTACACAACTAACTACTGATAAGTCTGAAAAATAAACATACAATCACGACTATTATCCCTGAAGGGTTATTCAGAGACTAGGCAATGAGGACCGCAATAGCAGTCCTCTGCCATAGTCCACCTTTCACCGAATAGCGGCTGCACATGTTCTCAGCGTGACTTCTATAATTGCGCAGTAGTTCTGTTTCGAAACAAATGGTACATTAACACCACATTATTATTACACGCAAAGTTGATTATCTTACCACATAATAATATTTAGTAACCTACTAACCTAAACAATATGGAAGACGGCTGACGTATGCCGCGGAGACCTAAGCGGCCTCAGGGCAGGACCCTTCTCAGCCGCGTCCCCCGAGCCCGCGCAGCCCCCGGGCCCGCGCAGCCCTGCCGCGGGGACTGACAGGCCTCCGCGGACAACCGCACGAGAGGAGGATTTGATGTTATATACTTATTAGGAATCAATCCAAGTCGCCTGCATCAGACCTCAGTACAGTATAATTTAAGAAAATAACTTTTTTATTTAAAATAGGTACTTATTCAGAAAAAGAGTTTCTTTTGCAGTGTAACCTTCCGTCTCGGTGTTAAGAGACTCCAGGTGAAGTGCGCTCCCACGTTCGGTATTGTAGTGTCTTATTTCTTCGTAGACCAATAAAAGACTTACCATCTGACGGACAAGTGTGATCACCCCCGCATTTGGCGAGCATGTTGATTAAGCGAATACCCATAAATCGAAGTGAAGACTTGATTCCAACGATGGAGGCCTTTGGCCAGCAGTGGGACAATATATAGACTACTTTACTTTATTTTTACTGGCGGCCCGCCCGCGCCTTCGCCCACGCTAACTTAGAAAGACCGTCATAGTTCAGCCATTTATAAAATATATCTACAAAATATAAACCAAACCATCCTCAGTTAACGCTTTATCTTTTAGTGAAAACCGCATAAACCGCATAAACCGCGTGGTTTAGAAATAGTGCGGTGCCACAGACAGAGGAAAACGGCGACTTTACTTTATATTTATAATGATGACGATATCAGACGCTACCCTATTAAAGTAGATATTAAAGGCAAACGCCTTCTTCATTGGAATTTAGTCGGATAGAATTGATGGGTGGCCACGCTTGCGTGGTGGTGTTCTCAAACCTGGGTTTTAATTTATTTACACCTTGCTCGACCTGGGAATTCGGTCTATGTACAACATGTTCTACACAATGTTTGTATATTGTTTTACACAATTTAATTCAACTAAGATAACTTATTTGTCTGAAATGAAGCGGTGTAACAATTCAAAACACGCCGCCTTGACAGATATTTAGCATTATTTTAACGCGGCTACGTAAATGGATGGCCACATCGAATTAACGTGTCAAAGCTCTAACGCAATTTTTATTTTTTATTTTTACCTTTAGGTTGTTTTTTTTAGTCATAGAACATCAAAATTGTCATCATACGACTATTGCAGGGAAAAAGTAAAATAACCTCAATTTCCCTAGTCAATTTTAAGTCCATCAATAGCGTCCAGAGGGCCTAGTCAATTGGCAAACAAATGAAACGCTACGAAATCTTCGCTACGATTTACCTACGACGTAAAATTTACGCTAAAATAGACCTAATTGACAGTTTGACAAGCCAAGAATCGCTAATCTAGCGATCACTCAAACATTGAAGATAAAAATTCACACAAAATGGTGATTGTTTGATCAGCTGATGAAGGAATAGTTGTGTTGTGTGCCCTCAGAGGGCCTAGTCAACTGGCAAACGCTCGACCGGTGACAGCGTCAAAATCGCTCATCAAATTCGCTAGGCTACATCGATATCGATAAGCTAAGGGATATAGAACATACAGGCTTGTCTTAGTATTTTTTTGTTTGATGATAATGTAACGCTTATGTAAGATTAATAAAAAGGTAGTAACCACACCGATCCTTTTGAGTTTTAGTGAATTGAATGTCACTTTACTAAGAAATTCGGGTAGACTCCTTGAGACAATTTGAAAAATGAATCAATCGCTTTTTTCGCCGGAAGTTCGCCAGGCAAGCACGTTTGTAAATAAGTACTTATAATGATGACGAGTGACTTACCTACCATAATATGATATTGATATGAGACCAAACCCATTTTTCAGCTTATAATATAAATAAATTAAGACTGAAGACCACAAGCAAACGCTTGCTGCCAAGAATTTCTCAAATATTAACAACTTGACGTCCGTCTGTAATGAAATAAGTGATAACACTAAATGTTACAAACCGCGCGAACATTTAAACAGTTTGATCTTAGATGCGAGTACCCACTAGGTAGTGATTAAAACGTTTACATCTTGTATGAGTACATCGCCTAAAGTAACTCTATGGCGTAGCGGCTAAGGCTTTCGGGTTTAGTTGTCTAACTACAACACCTATCACATTACTTTTCTAATTGATTATTGTCCTAAATAAAATAAAATAAAAAACATTCCAAGTACATGGTTTTGCTAGTTAAATTAAAACTAATTTTAAAATATGCAAACTAGCGAAGCAATGTACTTACTGTTACTTGAAAGGTAATGCTAGAGGTTCAACTAATGCAAAAAGTCCCTGCCCGCGCCGCACCGGTTTGTGATCTTGCCAGTTAGTTACGCAACTTTCACATTACCGAGCTAAAGGATGGGTAACCAAATAAAAAGCGTCTCGAGCTCCTCCGTGCTTCGGAAGGCACGTAAAGCACACTGCGGTTGTATTGGCTCAGGGCTTAAGCCTGTTATAGCCCAGTCTGCCTTAGTGCAGTCGTTCATGTGGGAACTTTCAGGACGTTCATAGGATGACGATGAAGACAATATCGCCTTAATATAGGATTGTTTCATTGTTACTTATTTATAGCGGTAGGTACCGAAAATAATTGAAATTAAAAGTCAAATCATTTATTAAATATACGCCTTCACAGACACAATGACATGATCGTGGTCTCTACGCGACAAGTTAAAATATTTATTTATTTTACATTATTTATTTCACTGCCATTCATTATGAGTTGGTTGATAATGTTTCGAAATAAAACATAGGATTATTTATATGTTTACCAAAAATAATTTTAAAACAATTAATTTTATATAATTACCCTAGTATGTTGATAATGAATCAAGTACAACTTTAAGCCATGTTTAATGCAGTTTCATTGTTGGATACGACATGTGGTACACATCCCTTCTTTATTGTGAGCCTGATGCAGCATTAAATATTGGTGTTATTATGATTAACCATGCTTTTTGAAGGTATCCAGAATCTCCTAAGAAATTGGAACAATATACTTACTTATAGAAAATTGTCATACATAAAAAGTTAGTAGGTAGTATATATTTACCAAAAATAATTTAAAAACAATTAATTTTATTTATTTATTTTATATTCACAGGTGAATCGACAGTTCTATAAAAAGTATAACACTGAAAATGTGAAACAGCAAACCATTTACAGATTCACACAAATAAAAATATGATAGTAACATTACAAACTCAAGCAACAATTACAATCGATTACTTCACAATCGCCAAATTGATAATAACTAAACTATTACAGAGTATGCTAGATATGGAACTTAATTTGTATTATATGTATAACAAGCCACCTTATGTTAAGCCACCTATTTAAAGAAAAAACAATATTATAACAAACACAATAGAACCCACCAGATTTAATAATCGGATAATAATAATGCAAGTTTATACATATAATTACCTTTGTATGTTGATAATGAATCAAGTACAACTTCAATAGCTTAATGTTATGACTAGTAGAAATTGATATAAGTAGGTACTTAAACATTATCTATAGGTACCTACTGGAAGTAAAATTAAATATCAAGTAAAAAGTAACATTAATGTTGTATTTCTTAATATATTCTTATTTCCTTACCTAACTCTCTCAAAGTCAAAGTTTATTAAATATGAGGCTTCACTTTCTCTTATTGACATTAAAACTATATGTGTATAAAAATAAATGCCAATTGTGTGTATAAGAAGGTACTGTTTTTTAGTATCTACCTAAGTAAATCTTTTTAATAAAGTACAATAAACTTAGAGCTAAATTAACTTTATACTTAATTTTTCCCCATCATATAAACCAAATTACTATTTTATGGGTTAAATATATTTATGGCACACTGTTCCTTTTCTTAAAATAAAAATGTTGTCAACGAAGGTACTGTTTTTTTGTCCATAAGTAAATCTTTTTAAATAAAGCACAATAAACTTAGAACTAAATTAACTTTATACTTAATTTTTCCTCATCAAATAAACCAAATTACTATTTTATGGATAAATATATTTATGGCACAGACTGCTCCTTTTTGTAGAATAAAAACGTTGTCAACAATAGAGCTCCACAAAAAAAAATCATATAAATAACTAAATTCAACGATGCCAAAGCCATGTTCAATGCAGTTTCATTGTTGGATATGACATGTGGTACACACCCCTCCTTTCTTGTGAGTCTGATGCAGCATTAAATATTGTTGTTATTATCATTAACCATGCTTTTTGAAGGTATCCAGAATCTCCTAAGAAATTAGAACAATATACTTACTTATAGAAAATTGTCATAGATAAAAAGTTAGTAGGTAAGTACCTATGTATTATACAAAATTGCTTGATATTGTTTTTTACCAAATAACCATGTTTGTTCACCATTCTGAGGAAGTCCATCCTCCAAATTATGAGGTAACATTTAAGATTTTTGAATCGTCGTCTCAAATCTGCAAAACCACATAAAATAGTTTTATCTTTATGTCAATACTCTTTATTCTAGCAATTTTAACAAAACTGACATTTCCTGGTAAATCCCAATATAATAATAGGCATAATACTTACCTTTATTATGTAAGTAATAATTTATTTATTAAAACTTACCGTTTGAACGTAAGGACTGATATCTTTTCCTATTAAGAAAGATACTTGTCTGTATAAGATTTATAGGGTATAGTCAATAGGTACACCTTACTACACTTAAGAACCTTGGTTTAATACTCTAAGCTACCTGGCAAATTAAATCTTCATTGGAACCTGTAAAACAAATAGGCAATCTAAGTTATAAATTGATAAATGGACATTATGGATAGGTTACATTTAATATTTATACAAAAAGTCCCTTACTGTTGTCTTATTCTTGACCTTTCTTGTCATGATTAAAGGTACTTAGGTGGATTTATTTGGCCCAAATGTTTGTATGGTTTGAGAGCCCCTACAAATTGTTATGCAGCGACTTGCTCTTCGTTGCGGAAAATGTTGCATGACACACATTTATTTGGTCACTCACATCGCAACAACTATATCAGCACGCAATTCCCGGCAGACCTTAGTTAGATATTTGAAAGTTCGTAAACGAGAACTCCGAGAACTATTCACAAGTACAACAAACTCGATTTCGTTAATTTGCTCCAAGTAACGTAGGGAAACATTTCTTCCTTAGCGCCTGAGCACTTGATTATCGCAGTCGACAATAGCCCTAAAAAGAGCATTTTAAACAAAACTTTCAACACAACACAACTATTCCATCATCAGCTGATCAAACAATCGCCATTTTGTGTGAATTTTTATCTTCAATGTTTGAGTGATCGCTAGATTAGCGATTCTTGGCTTGTCAAACTGTCAATTAGGTCTATTTTAGCGTAAATTTTACGTCGTAGGTAACTTTTGCTTATGTCAATCCCATACATTCGGTTTATCGTAGCGAAGATTTCGTAGCGTTTAATTTGTTTGCCAATTGACTAGGCCCTCAGTACCATTAGTTGTAGGTATCTAGTTCTGTAAACAAATAAAAATGCAACGTTATTACAATTCAATAAATTACTTGAATATAAAATATAAAGTTGATTATCTTGGCTTTTTTGAAAACTTAACGTTTTCCTAATTTAACAGTGAAATCAGAATAGTAATTTTTTATCTTTGAATTCGTCCTACATTCACAAGTTTGTATTTTCTACTGTAAAGTTATAGTTTTTCTATTGTTAACTTATTCGTCGGGGCCGACGAACTAACACTATTCAACACGTACATGTTTAATAGTGTTACTACCGCGGCAAAGATGTGCAAGCAGCACGTTTTTCAACAAATATTGTGATGTTTATTTAGACTTTCTGTTTAGAATTAAAGTTAAAGCAAACTAGCCTTAGTATTCTACATAAATTGTAAACTTAGTTCAGTCTTTGCTAAACGGTGAGAACAATTTGCGCTCAGGAGCGGGATAATCGGTCCTAGCATGTGTTTCATGATTTATGGCCAGCCTCGCCCGGGGCCTTGCTGGCTGAGAAGAGTCTTGGCCGATACAGGAGCCATCAGTAGCCACTCGATAGTTAAGGATCGGAGATTTCATTATTTAAATTGATTTCGTGCGAACGTGTTGAACTCTGGTGGTTACCAACTCGCACTCCGTAGTACAGTTATGTTTTTGTTTCTTCCTAATCATCATTATGACTTTTTCATCCATAATCCATGCTATCACCCTCCCACCCATCATTTCATGTTGCTCACATGAAAAGGCATGGTATGCATATGGTTCGTGAACTTTACCGAATGTAATCTTATGACAATAACCGAGTACAACTAGACTCCATAGCGCACAGGAGTGCGAGATATCTAAAGTATCTTATATATACATAGGTCACCTCGGACCAATTATTACAATTTGGTCCGAGTAGGTCACACTAAAAGATTCCGGAACTGGCCACTTACATAAACAATATTTAAAAAGTAATTACAACATTTGAAAATGGAACTCTTTGGCTGTAAAATGCAGTTTGTTTCATCTGACTGTCAATTGCTTTTAGATTGTGGCGCTATTTTTGGTCCGAGTAGGTCACACTAAAAGATTCCGGAACTGGCCACTTACATAAACAATATTTAAAAAGTAATTACAACATTTGAAAATGGAACTCTTTGGCTGTAAAATGCAGTTTGTTTCATCTGACTGTCAATTGCTTTTAGATTGTGGCGCTATTTTAAAAATTGCGTGTCTACATTAACATGGATTTAACTCGGGAAAATTTTTGTAGTATGTTTTTCTAGGATTATAAGTGTAATTTGACAGCTCAACAGAGCATTGTTCGGCTTCAATCTGCTTTTGGCGATGAAGCACCATGCAAGGCGACTATCTAAAGCTGGTTTGCAAAATTCAAGCGCGGTCGTGTCAATCTCAGTGACGAATCTCGCGATGGTCGCCCGTCCACCGCTGTGAACAACAAAAACATCGATGCTGTGCGCCGTATGGTTGAAACAGACAGGCATGTAACCTACCATAAGATTCGCGCATCCTTAGACATGAGGACATGAGGCATGAGTCAAATACAATCAATCCTACACAAACATTTGGGTGTGAGAAAGCTGTGCTCGCGGTGGATCCCACACAATTTGACCGAGGCTCAAAAAACGGACCGCGTCACTTGGTGCAGTGCCACGCTTACCAGATTCAACGAAGGTGCGTCAAATTTGGTGTGGGACATAGTACCAGTTGCCGAAACATGGATTTATTGCTACGATCCCAAAACAAAGCAGCAATCGAGTGTATGGGTCTTTCAAGATGAGCCGAAACCAACTAAAGCGGCGCGCGTGAAAAGTGCATCGAAGCGGATGATTGCTTCTTTTTTTAATATAACTGGACACGTGGCTACTGTTGCTTTAGAGAATCGTCGTACCTTGAATAGTGTCTGGTCTAGTGTGGACAACTAGTGGACCATTTCTTGCCATTTTTTTTAAATCATTGACGAGCTCCGTAAAAATAACCGTAATTGCCGTGTCGTCTTGCACCACGACAATGCTAGTTCAGATACACGGCCAGACAGACAAACGAATTTTTGAAGGTGAAAAACGTAGAACTTATGAGCCATCCTGCACCTTTTTTCTGTTCCCAAAAATTAAGAACCAATTACGCGGTCAACGATTTTCATCACCAGAAGATGCTGTCGAAGTGTATGAAAAAAAACACGTTTCTGAGGTCACCACGGAGGAGTGGCACAAAAGTTTTCAAAATTGGTTTAAATTGAATGTTAAAGTGCATCATTTTTGACCTTTAATAGTATTTTTTTCTTATTCATTCCGGAAACTTTTAGTGCGCCCCACGTATGCACTGATTTGGCATTGCAAAAGCTTGAACTTGCAAGATCACAACCCGGAAGCGCTAGCCTTTGCATCCAGCTTCTCATTTTCTTCTTTTGTTACCTTAGCCACGCTCATCATATCAATGTAGTAGAAATATCAAATTTGTATGATATGGGATCCCATTGTCCATCCTATATCCAGTTATATACTGAAAGGAAAACTTTGTTTCAGTACACATTTACAACACCAAGGGTGCGTTGCTGACCTAGAAGCTTGCCTAGTTATGTTATTAGTTAAAGACCTTTGTAACCGGAACACAGCAATGTTAAGCTACTTGGCGGGAGGAACAGGGGCCCAAGTCTGCTAATTTACGAATGGCATAATTGAATCGCAATTGTATCGCAATTGTATCGCATTGTAATTGTTTGACACATTTGGTATTCTTAGATGAGTAAGAGAATACCAAATGTGTCAAACAATTACAATGCGATCCAATTGCGATTCAATTATGCCATTCGTAAATTAGCAGACTTGGGCCCCAGGTATCAGGTCGGTCGCCATACAGTCGCATTGCGTGCAGAAGTTGACCATTGCTTCTTAGCAAATGTTGACTATGATATAAAATGGTTTACAGACGTGAGGTACTTCCTACAGAGTCATACACTTTAAAAGCAGATCCAAGAGCCGATCAGTAAACTGATAAAAGGCGAGAATTGAAATTGCTTCTTAACTCGTCCGCCTGCGCCCATATGCGCTTAGCAATTTGCCTGCGCTTTAGTAGCTGACGCCATATTCCGCTCATATTTTCTTTGTGCCCGCCTAACTTGCGGAGGCGTGTGAGACCATAATTCAGTTAGTAGTCGGGACCTGTCACGTATACGCGAAGAATGCGCCCCTCGCCTCCCGGATGTTTTATTAAGGAAAAGTTTAATCACACCCGTCTCCCCCCTCCCGGCCCCGCGGGGGCGCCCTCTAGCGGTAACTTGCGGAATTTCCGAATGAACTCGTGAACGCGTAATGAGACAGGCCCTGTTTTGAGTCGAGAGCACGTTAATGCCCGCTTGTTGTAATTATTCTTTGATTGTGTCACGTCGCTGCCTGCTCGTGAACTGTCTGGAACGACGGGAATGCAAATAGTTGTTGCTCGCGAGCGCTGCGCCTCGGTCTTGTTTTCATGTTGCTGCTATGGTTCTAGTTTTAATCAATTTTTCATAGACCATAGCCCATAACCATAGCCCATCCCCCTCCCCCCCTCCTCACAATTCCTATTCCTTCCTAAAACCTATTCCTCCCTTAAAGGCCGGCAACGCGTCTGCGATTCCTCTGGTGTTGCGGGTGTCCGTGGGCGGCGGTGATTACTCTCCATCAGGTGACCCAGCTGCTCGTTTGCCTCCTTCTAATATAAAAAAAGACAAAGTGGCGGTAAATCATGTCATCGGAACTTATGTGACGATTTGTTCCCCCGGTATCGATTCCCTGCGTATCGACTTACCCCGGTATCGATTCCCTGCGTATCGACTTACCCCGGTATCGACTCCCTGCGTGTCGACTTCCCACCGTATCGACTCCCGCCGTATAGATTCCCGCCGTATCGACTTCCCTCGGTTTCGACCATGAATTTGGCATAAAGTACAGTTTATGAAAAAAGTAGTTTAGTTTGAAAATAATGGGTTGTTGTACATTCGCCACAAAGTTAATTTGCCACGTTTTTGTAACTCCATACATTGAAAGTTAATTCGCCACAGGTAGGTAATCGTTATTGTACATTCGCCACAAGTCTTCATAGTACATCATTTTTGCATAAAGTACCGGTAGCAAGGAAAGTTCGTTTTGAGCGCTCGAAATGAAAGGTAGTTATTTTATTCTAAAATTATTGATGTAATCAATCAATCAATCAATCAAAATATCTTTATTCAGTAAGCCTAAAATAAGCATTTTGAATCGTCTAAATTTATTTTATTTATGGATCGATGGATAGGCACAGGAAGTATATAGATAACCTACGAAAAGTAATTAGAACTAAGTAACCATAAACTAACAGAAAATATCGATAACGAATAACGTACGTTTATTTTTAGAGAATCTACCTCTTTTCATTTATGTCACCCTGGTACTTTTAGCACAGAATAAGTAATAGTACTTAAAGTACTTTTAGTTCAAAGTAACTGTCATGATTCAATTTACTATTGACATAGTAAGTTGCAGCACCTAGTCTTACTCGTTTATTTCTTTTTTCCTGATAGTTAAGGGTAAGTAAGATCGCTAAGGCGCCTATCCAACTCTTTTAATTTATGTCTCTCTAGTACTTTTAGATCAATATGACTGTCATGATTCCATTTATTATTGACGTAGTAAGTTGCTTAAGCACCTAGTCCTAGTTTCTATCGACATCAATATTACGAATCTTTTAAGATCCTCTCTATTTTTTACGGTGGGTGCGCTTCGAGGAATAAAAATATAATATTTTAATTACCTATTCTGAAGCACACCCAACGGGTGCGCTTGGAGGAATAGTTTAGGTGCGCTTGGTTTGGTGCGATTCAAAATGGGTGCGCTTCGAGGAATACCCCAAGCTCTGGTGAGCATGGTGTAAGTATTTTTTATAATTACTTACTATTATTTTGTTATCTAACTATCTAAAAAATAATTAATAACGTTTTTACTTCACTTATTGTAATGATTATGATTTTTCTGCTGTCTGTGTCGAAAATAGAAGTGTGGCGAATTAACTTTATAAAAATAGAACTGTGGCGAATGTGCACATACTTTTTTCTGTGGCAAACTAACTTTGTGGCGAATGTACAACAACCCAAAATAATCAATATAACGTTATTAAATATAACAGTTTATTCAGTCTTCATAATTTCGTTTTATTATTACAAATAAGGTAAGTACGTAATTTAACCATAAATCACAGTTTGATTACAGCTATGCGATTCTCTAAGCGACACATAGACGCTGCGCGCATGGCTGTGATCATAGATGTTACAGATGTTGAAAAACTCCATATACTTGACACCTATTGATGAATATGACATAAAAAAATATATAAGCTCTTTAAATAATACAACTTCAGAAGGGTGTGACGAAATATGCACAAAAGTTTTGAAAGCATGTAGCGAACAACTAGGCCCCATCCTAGCATATTTTTCAATGGTATCATGTACTTTCCCGGAAAAGCTCAAATTTTCTGTAGTTAAGCCATGGTTTAAAAAGGGTGACAAACTGAACCTAAATAATTATAGGCCCATAACACTGATACCTACTTTGGCAAAGATTTATGAGAAAGTCATGCTCAAGAAACTCACTTCTTTCTATAATAAATTTAAGATTCTAAATAACGACCAGTACGGATTTCAGAAAACTAAGTCCACTACGCATTTTTCAACCTTGTGAGTGAGACATAGACAGGCTTAAATAACGGTATGTTGACAACAAGCCTCTTTTTTGACATGTCAAAAGCGTTCGATTTTGTCTGTCACAAACTATTGTTATCAAAACTGGAACGATATGGCATAAGAGGCGTTGTGTTAAAATGGATTCAGTCATACTTGCAGAATATAATGCAATTGGTACAAGTATCTCGGTTGGACAAGAATAAGGTGTCTCAAACGTATATATCAGAGTACGGGGAAAACCATTTTGGCGTCCCGCAAGGAAGTATACTCAGCCCGTTTTTATTTCTGGTTTATATTAATGACCTACCTAAAATAACTAATCACCGTTGCATTCTGTTCGCTGACGAGATATCGGTAGTAGTAACAACAATTACCAAAAATCTAGATGAGCATAAAATTGACATTAATAATACTATTTCATTAATTATAGACTGGCTGCATAATAATAATCTTATAATAAATATTAATAAAACTAGTTTTCTTAATTTTAATAATAAAACATTTGACATAATCTACAAAGGACATATATGTACTTAAAAAAGTATTGAAATTGACCAACGATTGAGCTGGAAGAAGCAAGTAGAGGTAGTATCCAAAAAAAATCAATAGTTTCACTTTTGCTCTTCATAAACTAACTAAAATAGCGTCTAGAAGCACTGCGCTTAGTGCCTACTTTGCTTATGTTGAGTCAGTACTCCGTTATGGGCTCATAATATGGGGAAATAGTGTTGTTGTGTGTTGTTGTTGTTGTTCTTCATCCTGTATAGCGGCGCTCGAATTTATAGGGTGGCCGACATTACGATCTTTAATATTATATATAAAGTCGGCCCCTGTCTCGTGTACCTTATTTCTCGAGATTTAAATTATATCACCCCGGCCGGTATTTGTCGATTAAACATAAAATAGATTTATTTACCTATAAGCTTTGCAAATTCTCCCATTAAGCCAATGGAATTGGTAGAATTTAAATATATAAAACAGACTGCATTTACTTAAGTCGGCCCCAGCCGAGAATCCGGTTTTAAGTAAAAACTGGTATTGTATTGTTGTTGTTGTGTTGTAACGTAAAATGTCTATTTATGTCCATGGTAAACAAAAATTGATTGTCACCTCTTTAGAAAGTGACAAAGTCATCTAATTAGTGCGGTCTCACTCGACTCGTAATTGGTTACTTACAGTGCTCAGTCCTGTTTGTATGTTACTACTACTACGTCCATGGTCGAAACAGAGAAATAAAAGCGTGAGAATTTTTTTTTTAAAGTCGGTCGTATTAAAATTTATAAAATCTATAATATATAATACATTATAAAATATATAAATGACTGTGTGATTTTTGCAGATTGTTTTTTTTTAAAGATTATGATTGAGAAAGTTTAAGATAGTTAAGATTTTTTTAAATAATTAGGTACCTATATATTTACATTTAAGTAATATAAGTTTTTTTTAAATTCATTTATTCGAAGACATCTGTAATGAAACTGTAATTTATGGTTACGTACCTACATACTTTGTTAGTAATAATAAAACGAAATTATGAATACTGATTAAACTGTTATATTTAATAACGATAATTATTGTAATAAGCACTTAAATATTGATTATTTTCAAACTAAAACATTTGCTTCATTAACTGTACTTTAAGCCAATTCATAGTCGGAACCGAGGGAAGTCGATACGGCGGGACTCGATACGGCGGGAGTCTATACGGCGGGAGTCGACACGCAGGGAATCGATACCGGGGTAAGTCGATACGCAGGGAATCGATACCGGGGGAACAAATACACGACAAGTAAGACTGCAAAAAAGTGCATCAGAGCCTATGACTCCAAACTATGTTAGTGTACTTTATGTAACACCTTGCATTAATGCAATGCTCGTTAAAAATACTGCCGCAGCCACACATGAGACATTTGGAGACAATATACGCATGACTTCTTTAAACATTCAATTAGATGATCAAAGATTCAAATACACAACAAAAGCCGCACCAGATATAGTGTTTACTGCATCTACCTTTTCGCCACGACTTTCCTTTAATATTGCATAATATTGTAGTAAAGTCATTTGTTGGCATAAGAATCATAAGAAGTTCATAAGAATCAACATTATTCATATTTATAAATTTTCTGTGACTTTATATTGCTTAATTTTAACATAAGGATGGTATAGTTAGCTAGGCGGACCAAAAATAAGCTAAATATAGAGGAAAAGTATTATAGAGACCTAGAGATCTCTTTCAGCCAACTCTTACCGTTGTATATTACCATTTTTATCTAAGTTCTTTGCATAAATACTTAAATTAATATAATCCAGTCCTTTTATTCACAAACTTACAATGATAGTTAAATTATTAAACGTAAGCACTATTGCATTCAATTAAATACCACGACCGTCTCAATTGGCGCAGACGCGACAAAAATAATTTAATTGCATTTTTCATCGCAAAGTAAGTTGTCACTGAAAAGCGTTTTAAACTGCTAATCGTGTTAGCTAGGAACTAGATCTTTGAAAAGGTGCTCTGGATAGAGCATAAGAGCTAACGGCCCGTACCATTAAACTTTATTACGATCCGATAATGACTGCACCACATCGATTGGCGGCCAAATAACCTACTCGCTTTTAGCTTATTCTTAATTAGTTTTTTTCTAACACATCACGCTTTGTGCTCATCATACTTTGTGCTCATCATACTTGGTGCGCATGATACATGGTCAAAGTCAAAGTCAAAGTCAAATTATTTATTCAATGTAAATCTTTACAGGCACTTATTGACGTCAATAATAATAATAATAAAAAAACAGTTAACTAACTTATAGTTAAGACTTAACAACTAATCTAACGAGCTATAGTCTGTGCCAGACAAAATGCGCATCGCTACCCCCAGTACCACTGCACGCCGAAACAGTATCGCGTCGAACCGAAATTTAAGCCGTGGTCATAGAATTGTGTAAACAAACGTATCCTGGTACGAGACAAAAATAGCGGGCAAGTGTCTCTCCCCTAGCGACACAAACGGCTAATATTTATAGGTAATTTATCGTTATTTTTAGGATGAAAGGTGAAGAATGATAAATCACAATGAATTGTTAACTTAAGTTATTACTTTATGGAATAAAATTAAACGTGATTTCCAATTATCGTATTGATATTGTGGTAAGTAATAGAAACTGGAAATAACTGAGTTTTTAAAGTAAAATAAAGTAACGGTTGAAATGAATTTTGGAAAACATTAGTACATAACCAATAAGGTTGACATTTTTAATCATTCAAATATCTTTTTTTATAAAAACTTAAGCATAGAAAACGTCAAAAATTAATAAGCATAAATTTGTGTGTTTTAAAAATGTTTCGTTTTTCGTCTTGGTACAAGCACAGAATAACTAATATTACTTCCGTACAGAAGCTTCACCCTCCAACGACCCCCACGCGAAACCGAAACCCATTGCGTGACCCGAGCGTTCATATTCCGTTACGCAAAGCCGACTCGATATCGATTTGACGTCCGTCAGGAGCGCAGGGTTTACGCGCGCGCGTAGGGTTTACGAGTTAAGGCTAGATAGGTCGCGCTTTGAGTTTTTCAAACCATCTAAGACATAGAAAATAATGGTTTAAATTCTAGAAAAAAAAAGTATGTATTATAGTCTGACCGCCACCGCCGCACCGCGCCCCGGGCACGCGAGCGGCGAGGCGGGGGGGCGAAACAGTTGCTCCATTTAGTTATTCTGCCGTCATCGCTCACGGCGGCAACTAGTGTGTCAGACGCACATGAGATAAAATATCCAAAATGGGTCGTGCATTATCACGAGATAATCAAGACAGTCATTTTTAAAGTGGCCGAATATTTTAAGAAAAGAAAAGCAAACAAAGTTTATATTATATAAGGTGACTGCCAGAAACCGCAAGAAACTTCAAGGGCCGATCAGGTCAAGCGTCTTAAACATGACAAAAATGGTATCATTGCAGATTAACGTAGGTACTTATCGCCCAGCTGACGCGAACGGGTCAACAGACGGTCGACCGGCCGGCCGTTGCCCGCGCGTTGTAAATAATTGTTTTTCATTTAGTTTTCTTATGTTATTGCTTTAAAATAAATTAGATACTCAAATAAATACAAAGACTATCCAATTAAAATTCACAATAAGAATTATTTAATTAAACCCGACCAGCCCCCGAAGCCCCCCGCGGCCCCTAGCAGTCACCCCATATATTTCCAAGAATTAAAGATTTATTTCATTTATATTGGTTCTTTAATTCAAAAACGGATTGGATGTAATTATACTCGTAAATATAAAGCTTCAATAAACTGTGCTTCGATATCGTAAGAACTGTCTGACACTACGAATCTTATGTGAGTTCATGCTCTTTACTTCCCACTCCCCCCACCACCCGCGCATACCCAAGGCGCGGCACAGCGGCTGCGGCCAGGCCATAGTTAAGGATCTAATCTATTCAAAGTCTCATTCAGTTACAAGATCCAATGAACTTCACTCGATAGAAAAAAAAAAGAAAAAAAAAAGAAAAAAAATCCCAAAATTACCCCTTTTTGTAATGTTTTTCAATATTATGACTAAACTACTGATACTTAACATTTATTTTTGTACTCAACGAAAGACAAACAATTCGCAGATAAATTAGCAGAGAATCCTATAAAGTCTATACTTAAAGGCAATAAAACCTATAAAACGCGCCGCTTCGCTGTTATACCCGTCCCGTACCATCGAGAGAGCGAGAGAAGCCGCGAGAGAGGAATACCTGGGGCCCAAGTCTGCCAATTCACGAATGGCACAATTGAATCGCAGCTGGATCGCACTGCAACCGCTTGACACATTTGGCATTCTCTTACTCATTTAAGAATACCAAATGTGCCAAACAACCACAACGCGCCACCCGCAAACTAGTAGACCCGGGCCCCTGGCCTTAAGCGACGACGCGCGACGTGGAGCGTGCGAGCCGAGCGGCAACCTTTACTGTCATACGCCTAGGCGGCCTTCCTGGGAGACACGCCGGCCGAACGTACCTAAACTGCAGCACCCCACTGGTACAAGTGGAGTAAATGACCCTTCATGCACATCTAGCTGGCACAGACCATAATCTACTCTACCTACCTAATCTACCTACCTAACCAATCTACCACCAGTTCGGATTTTGGGAGAGCCTTCGACCGAGAAGAGCTGGCAAGAAACTCAGGAGGCCTTACTTTTTTCTCCCTCTAAGTAACAATGTTACTTTACAGTGTCATAGATCTAATTAAGTAGGTCCAATTTATTAAACATAATTAAGTACAATTTGTACGCATCAATAAAATTAATAATAACCAAACTAAATAATTTCAACAATTCATAATAATTTAATGAAAGAATAGTTAATAATAGACTAAAAATACTAATAATAAACACTAGTACAGAGTAGACTTATTTCCATGCATTTATGTCTGCAACATAGTCATTGATCTTCTGATAAGCTTATAATAAGTCAATATTCATAAAACAATTATATAATAAAATAAAAGATAAAACAAAAGTGGATCTAAAAGTTTTACTCGGGCACTATGAACGCATTAGAACAATGTGTGCGAAACTAGAGGAATGTTAATTCCATGCATTTTTGTCATTAATGTAATCGCTTACAGTGTAATAGCCCTTTTCTAAAAGTCTATCCTTAACATGTGTCTTAAATTTGTCTAAGGGCAAAATTATAACATCGTTCGGTATTTTATTGTAAAATAAGACACTTTGTACCATAAATGATCCATAAACTTCCTGAAGTCGAAATTTAGGAATTACAAGTTTATACTTATTTCTAGTATTTAGTTTGTGTATATCGCAATTTTTTTTTAAATGAGAATTGTTTTGACGCACGTAAACAATACAGTTATAAATAAATTGTGATGCAACTGTAAGAATATTTATTTCTTTAAACAGCTCCTTAAGGGAGTCACGCGATCCTAGATTATATATGGACCTTACTGCTCTTTTCTGCAAAATGAAAATGGTTTCTATATCTGCTGCTTTACCCCAAAGTAGAATACCATAGGACATGACACTGTGAAAGTAACTAAAATAGACTAATCGAGCAGTTTCCACGTCTGTGATATGCCTAATTTTTCTAACAGCGTAAGCAGCTGAACTAAGTCTCCCCGCAAGGGTGCTAATATGAGGGTACCACTGTATTTTTGAATCTAAGGTAATACCTAAGAAAACTGTTGAATCAACAAGGTCCAACAGTTCACCATTCAATTTAATTTTATTTACAATAATATTCTTTACGTTAGGTAGAGTAAAATTTATACATTTGGTTTTCTTCGCGTTTAATTGAAGATTATTAGTAGTAAACCAATTCAACACATCTGTTAGGGCACTGTTGATATCATCAAAACTATTTTTATTTCAATCAGTCTTAAATATCAAAGAAGTATCGTCAGCAAACAAAACAATATTGCAGAAGTTTTCCGCATAAAATGGTAAATCATTAATATAAATTAAGAATAAAAATGGACCTAGTATTGACCCTTGTGGAACCCCCATTCGCACTGAAGATCCGGATGATATGGATCCATTCACGCTAACTTTTTGGATTCTGCAGCTGAGATATGATTGAATCAATTTCAAGGCATCCGAGTGCACTCCATAGTGTTTTAGCTTTATTAAAAGGGTGTTGTATTCAACGCAATCAAAAGCCTTGGAGAGATCACAAAACACTCCAAAAGCATTCTGCGATCCCTCCCAAGCCTCAAATATGTGTTTTAGCAGAGCTACACCTGCATCAGTAGTAGACCTTCCCTTAGTAAAACCATACTGTTCACTGTGAAAAAGGTGGTTTATAGCGAAGTGGGAGCCGAGTTGATCTAAAATAAGTTTTTCAAAAATTTTACTAAGAGTAGGTAAAATCGAAATAGGTCTGAAATTGCTCGGGTCATCTTTACAACCCGATTTGAAAAGTGGCAGAACTTTGGTATGCTTCAGGAGATCTGGGAAAACTCCTTCGTCAACACAGCTATTGAATATGACTACAAGAAAAGGCGCAATGGACTCGATAATATTATTAATAATTTTTGTTGAAATGTCCTACAAATCACAAGTGTTTTTTATTTTTAAAGATTTAAAGGATTTTAGTACGTCTTTACGGTTTACGTGTTTAAATTTGAACACTTCATTACACATGGGTACATACTTTTTTAACAGAATTTCTGCATTGCTCGGTGAAGAGTTGAGTGACATAGTTGTGGCAATTGGTATATTTGTAAAAAACTGTTCAAAAGCATCAGCAACTTTATTGTCTTCACTTAAAATGCTATTGCCTATTCTTAAAGAAAACTTAGTATCACGTGGCTTTATTTTACCAGTTTCGCGGTAAATGCAGTTCCATGTTGCTTTTATTTTATTATCAGACTTTTTAATTTTTTTACTAATAAATAATGACTTGGCACATGCACAAGCCTTCCTAAAAGTTTTCGAATACTTTTTGATATACTCTAGAAAACTTGGACTATTATTATATTTTTTCTGCTCATATAAGTCATACAACTTAGCCCTACTGTTATGCAAACCAGCTGTAGCCCAATCCCCAAATTTCATTGAAATATTAGTTTTAAACTTTTTAATAGAGAAAGTTTTATTAAATTCACCGTTTATAAGATCAAATAAATGCTTGTAAAGACCATCTGGATTTTCCTGTATAAATGGTAAACATGGAAGTTTTGCAGTTACGTTATGCTTGAAAATTTTAACTCGTCTTTCTGTTACTGGCCTACAAGATATTTCTTCTAAGTTAGGGTGTCCATATTCCGTAAAAGCTATTTTTTGCCCACAGTGATCTGAAGATAAATTAGTTAGTATGGACTTAGACTCAGGAGCAAAGTTACAAAAAAAATTGTCTAAGCAGGTTGCAGTGGTTGCTGTAATTCTTGTCGGTTCTATAAATTGGTAATCCAAATCGAATGATTTAAATAACGAGATTAATCTTACACTAGTTGTATGACTGTCTAATAAATTTACATTAAAATCCCCACAAATTACTATTTTCTTTTTAGATTTACAAATCTTCTTAATTACATCTTCCATAGTGGCTTCAAAGACACTAAAATTACCAGAAGGAGGTCGATATACACAAACAATTATAAATTTCTCTAACTCGACACATGACAGCTCAATAACGCGTTCAATAGAAAGGGAAACTACATCCTTTCGTTCCATAATCTTATGTTTACAGTAATTAACGAATATTAATGATCCGCCGCGAATTGCATTTGTTCTAGTAAAAGCACTGGAAAGCTGAAAGTTTTTAATATTAAAAATTAACTGATAATCTTTAAGCCAGTGCTCAGTTATACATAAAATGTTTATATCTTCATGTAATAAAAAAAGTTCAATTTCTAACTCTTTGCCGGCCAGGCCCTGTATGTTTTGATGAACTATTTTAATTTGGATAGGGCTGGCTTTTGTCTTACCTCTTAGTTTAAACTAGAGGTTGTGCAAGACTTATTAACTAAATTTACATTAGTAGAAATACTAAGAGTGCGATAATTTTGTGTCGACATTTTTATACTACTTATAACTGTGTCTTTTAAATTATATGCTAGCAATGATGCTATCTGTAACCTGTCTTTGTATATTAAATACATAGAATCAGTAGTCAACTTAAAACTAGATATAAATTTATTTGTATCAAAAAATACAATACTGTCACTGTGACGATAAGTGGAGTTATACAATAGTAAGTTCAAATCAAAGATCTGTTTGTTTTGTTTCCACGATAAGTTATAGGCATAGGGAAAGGCACAAACTATTATTTTACAATTAGTTTTATATTGTATGTCAATTAAACTCTCTATGCTTTTTAAAAGGTCACGCTTTTTTATTGTGAGACTATCACCACACAGTATTACAGCATTTGTTGAATGATTTAACTCCTGCTTGCTTAATGTACTTACTAAATTAGTGAATGTTTGGCCTGGATTGCAAAAGTTTATAAGCTCGTGGCTGAGTTTAGATTTAAGCTGCGGACCCAGGCCCTGACCTATCTTGTCAGAAAAGATAAGAGTTTTTCTAGACATTCCTTTAACAGAAGAATCTTTGTCTAAAGGCAAGTAGCGTTTTACTAACTTTGTATCACTCGATATATTATTATTAGCAAAAGTAGCACAGGGTACCACTGGGATACCATTTATGACACTCTTTATGGGTGTTACGGATGGCAACAAATCTACTTGACCAACTAGTGGATTGGTGCTCATCATAATTGGTGCTCATCATACTTGGTGCTCATCATACTTGGTGCTCATCATACTTGGTGCTCATCATACTTGGTGCTCATCATACTTGGTGCTCATCAACTGCGTGGTGGCGGCTCATTATTAAAAGAATAAGACCAACCTTTTCTCTTGGGTGACTTGCAAAGCCGAAGTTGGTCTTGAAAGTTTGGTTACAGGGCGCACAGTACAACTGACCGTTGTTATAGTACATATATGTAGTTATAAGATGGCTTTGGTCGGGTCTTTCGTTTAAGGCGCTTCGCGTTAAGGTCTTTTAAACTCATTTTTTTCAAAATGTGCTACGTGTCTATTGATTTTGTTACGCCATTCTGGCCTGTTTAAAGCAAACCGGTCCCAGTTTTCTAGAGATATGCCGCTCCATGTTAGGTGTCGCTTCAGGACGTTTTTAAAACGCAGGAATTGACCACCACCATGCCATAATAAGCTCCGAATAAAATACTGATTTTAGAAGTCCAGCATCATCCATGCGCACCACCATAGTTGACCTTTCATAAGCATAGCCTCCATACCGCTTACATTAGCCCTTCGTAGAACCTCAGAGTTTGGAATTTTATCTTGTCATTTTACACGTAGAATTGCCCGTAAATACTTCAGATGGAAAGAGTCAAGACGCTTGACATCTGTTTTATACAAGCACTAAGTCTCGGA
Organism: Scoparia ambigualis; assembly: GCA_963921215.1. Taxonomy (NCBI): domain Eukaryota; kingdom Metazoa; phylum Arthropoda; class Insecta; order Lepidoptera; family Crambidae; genus Scoparia; species Scoparia ambigualis. The sequence continues at coordinate 38,799,848 of OY992505.1, read as the reverse complement.
TGCATATAATAATAGTATCGGTATAACAATGGCCCTGTATACAGCAATCCTGGCCTTAAGCTGTAGATCGTGCAGTTTCCAGACTCGTTGGTTTAGCCCACTAAAGTAGCAGCAGCCTCAGCAATACGTGAAGCGATTTTGGTATCTAGACGATTGTCACTCTGTATCATACTTCCTAAGTAACGGAAAGATATAACTTCCTTCAGGGAGTTTCCGGCTAAATTAAGCGAGGTGTCGTTTGCAGATTGTTTAAGTATCTGAGTTTTTGACACGCTAATACCATGCCAAACTTTCGACAAGAAAGATCTAATTGGTCCAGATACTGCTGCAGGTTTTCCATGCAGTCAGCCATAAGGCAAATATCGTCAGCGTACAGAATCTCAAGGACTGTAGCGTATCTTGGCTTTTGCTCTAAAGCGCGAGAGTTCGAAGAAACTTCTGTCAGACCTCACGTTCAACTCTATTTGCCCGTTGCAGTTCTTTAGGGTCTCGCTCATCACAGTAGTAAAGTATATAGCAAATAGTGTGGGAGCCATAAAACAGCCTTGTTTGACGCCGCCTTGTCACTGGAAATACGTCTGTAAAGCTGTTGTCGTGTAGTACTCGCGAGATCATGATATCGTGAAACTGACTCACCATTTGGACAAACTTTGCTGAGCACCCAGCCCTCTCCAGAACAATCCAAAATGCTGTTCTCGGTATTCGGTCAAATGCCTTCTCCAAGTTTGACCACGAACATAGCATCTACCGTGCCTCTGTTTGAACGGAAACCGCACTGACTTTCAGGCAATATTTGTTCCACCAGCGAAATCAAGCGTCCATTAATACCATGCGACAAGACCTTTCCGGCTGCACTGAACAATGATATGCCCCAGTAGGAGCCGCAATTAAAGCGGTCTCCCTTACCCTTGTACAGCTTGCATATGGAAGCATTCTTCCAGTTCCGCGGTACTTTCCTAGACTCCCATACCTGCAGAATTATCGCGAACAGCCGCTCATTCATGTTTGGGCCACCATATTTGTAAACTTCTGTAGGCAGACTGTCCGAACCTGGCGTTTAATTATTTTTCATACGCATAACCGCTTGTTCGAACTCTTCAAGTGTTGGAGGACCATCCATCTCGAGTGACGTTGGTAAGTTCGGGAGTGAAGTTATAAGGGTGAGATCTGCACCTTGGTCTCTCGGGTTGAGTACTTCGGTATAGTGTTCCGTCCACCGAGCGAGAATATCTTTCGGCTCAGTTAGTCATTGAGTTTGGTCTCGCGTATGAATTGGTGCCGTGAGCTTACATCTTGGCCCAAAGACGGTTCTAAGACTCAAAAAATCCTCTAATATTGTGACTATCAGCTAGGCGTAGCAACTCTACAGCTTTGTTTGTCCACCACATATTCTTCAACTCACAAGTTTTTCCTTTGAGTACCTGCTGAATTCTTCTGCGATCGTCGACATTCGTTGCGTTGCTCAACGCAAGTCTTGAGCCATCAAAGAGTTTTCGTAATCCACGTCAGATTCATCGAACCAATCTTTTCGTTTTTCTTCAGTGGTCTACCAACAACTCGTTGAGAAACTTCATGCAGAGACTGTGCATATTAATTGACGTACCTTTTGGGTAAAGTGTCACAGCTGCAAATTCAACATCAAGTTTAAGCCTAGTTTCTCGCTGTGAAGAATCACAGCGAGTAAGTTTACTGCTACTACTCTCAACTTGGATCTGATGAGACGATGATCTATCCATCTCTCGGCTCCTCGCATGGCCCTTGTTATTAACACATTCTGGAGATCTTTTTTACGAACTATTATGTAGTCTAGAAGGTGCCAACGCTTAGAGCGGGGGTGCATTCAAGATATTTGCCATGAAGCCAGTAAAAGGTATTTGTAATATAAGGTGAGAAGTGCATTTCCATTAGCGTAGCATTTTTCAATTCCATGCCGACCCATTCCCTTTTCCAGGCCTCATGTTCCGTACCCACACGCGCATTAAAATCTCCGAGCAAAATTATTTTGTCACTACAAGGTATATTCAGCAAAACCTGTCGCAGTTCACTGTAGAAACGCTCTTTATCTTAAATAGTAAGTATATCCTTCCAGATCCTCGCATAATTCCCCGCTATCCGCCAGGTGAGTCTCACTTAAGGCAGCGATATCGACGTTATATCGAAAAAGTTCTCGTGCTATAACAGCAGTTTTTCTTTCAAGACATTGGTAATTGTAATGGATATGGATCCAGTAATGTTCTTACGTTCCAGGTCGCTACAAGGAGTCTCTTTATAATTTATTTATGTTTATTTAGACCGCGCCAAAGTTGGTACTCAACGACCGCGGTTTGCCGATGAGTTTTTAATGGGACGGACTATGTTTAGGCTACCTTTTCTAGGTCCCTCCCCGGATTGGGGAAGGCAGAGCGATCCTAAGGCTGCTTTGTCGTCAGACGTGCTGCCGATCCTGTCCTCCCGGCTCAATCGATTACAGAAGCGACCACTCTCGTCTGACCGCCTACGTGCAGAGAATAAGCTAGAAGCCGGCCCACCAAGGCCGAACTCCCACCACCAGCGCTCTATTGCCGCAGGACTTATGTCTCGGTGTCCAGTGGAGAATTCCCGAGGTCATCTGCGCGTGATTATATTTCAGTGAACGAGCAGTTGCGCAGGTGCAAGTCCACTCTCTCGTCCTATACATTTGTGAGCCTGTGGACCGGAGACCGGTACGACTGGTTCTGAGATAAGGGTTGTAGTGACATGGCCACAAGTCATATAAGATCCTGACATGCGCCCTTTATGGCTTGCCACAATGCCATGCTGTACCGCTACAAAAACCGAGGATGTTTGCCATATTGACGATGTTCGCCTTCCGAGCCGATGCAGACTTCGTGTACTTACGAGAGATCGCCCGTGTTACTACGCTAACCATAATGGCGTGCATAGCCCCTCCACCAGGTTTAGCCCGCGGGTCGACGCGGTTTACTGGGGTGTGGCCGCTGCGTACTCAACAGTTACTAGGAGCCACAGGTGGAGAGATTTAGGAGTACTTGCAGACCAGGCAGCAATCACCACTCTGACTCATGACAAGAGCCGACCGGCAACCCTGTCAAGGTACTACTGCTAAGCAACCCCCTACACCCCTTTTCTTGGGTGTTATAAAAGAGGGCCAACAATAAACCAAACAGTAATCGGCTCACCACCTATTACGTTGAGCACATGTGCAGTTGTAAAATGTGGTGTACCGTGGACTGTGGCAGTACACTGCTTTTGCGGTGATCATTGCCTAGTCCTGATTATAGTAGTTGTGAGTGTATATGTAACTGTAATAAATTGATACCTGTGTCCGCAATACAGTTGTTTAGGGATTTCAGTCTGTCTTGTATGCTAAACATTTTAAAAAGTGATTTTATCAAAACACCAGCTCATAATCAGGGTTGAAAATGCCAAGGAGCTCAGAAACATTAACTCCAAGTTGAGGAGAACAATTGTTGCAGAAAGTAACCGTAGTAGGGCCGGAACGTTTCCATCTAACGTATTTAATTTGGTTTTGTCGTCGCGTTGCCATTTAGTTGTCGCTCGATATCAACTCTTTAAAGATATCGTGACAAATATACACGCGGTAGTGCACTGCTTCGAGAGGAGCTTGAATAGCTCTTACAAGTAAATGAAAAGTTTATTATGTAGCGACGGAGCTATTTAGCGTACCCAAATCAAGATTTTAGGCTTCATTTAGTTAGAGCTTCAAAATCACCATCGTTCGAGGTAAGTCAACCGCCGAAACATCTTCTACTGAGAAAACCCAGTAAAATATTTTACATACTGATTCTTACTTCAGGTCATGGTCATTAGAAAGTCATAAAAATACAATATCACTGCCGAATATTATTCTAAATTAAAAACATATTTTACCAAATACCTTATTATAGACTGTATTGCCTTTAAAAATAGGCGTCCACTTTATCCATTGACTTTCAAATTAAGTAAAATAACCCATTCCTAAATCGTTTCTCTTTGATCTGTTCGATACATAAAGCTATTACGGCCGTCGCTGATCGCGTATCAATCGGCAGACATTTATTTATTTTCAATTTCCACTCTCCGACACGAACTCCATACAATATTTCGGAATCGCAATGAAAGTAAAATACCCTTAGGTGATTGGTAATTGTGAAGACTAGCGTTATCACCCGGCTCGGCGGTTTCATTTCAATGTGAATATATTAAATGTCGGTAGGTTTATATCATACATTTAAATTTATATAATGTTTATTAAGTAATTATTTAATATTATTTTGGACTGCATCGGCTGCTTACCATCAGGCAGAATGTAGTCACTATGACGTGTCACGTTAAAAAAAGATAATAAATATACATATATGATAATTTATATCTCTAATAATTAATTGAAATAGTGTAGATACGGCTTGGGGTAGTCCCATTCTTCTCCGAATATCGTTCGTCCAAAAATCAAAATCCCTAACGCGTTTGCTATAATCATCACTATCCATAATGTTCGCGTAGGTATACGAAATTTTGTTTAACCTAATCGTCTTTAATTCTAATGCTTTTCTGTCATAATATCGGGTGCTATAATAATTAGACATTCTAATTTTTCTTGCAATAAAGTCACATGTTATAAGTGTTATTATGTATCTTAGTCTGAATGGTTAATCCTAACAATATTATTATAACCCATCATTGATGGTTTATACTCATGTAGGTCACCTGATAGCTTAGAAGCTTAGATAGCTTAGGTTTTTTTTATTACGAGTATTAGACAACAGAAATACTAGCTGCGCTACTCCTGTAGTAGGTCACGTGATAGGTTAGAAAAGACAATTAGTGTGTGGGTATCAATACTATTTAGGACTTATAACTTTTATAGAAAAGCGTATTTTAAATATTATGGATTGTAGTATTTAACTATGACAAACAAATTTAGGTCATACTTTATTAATTTAGGGATTTCAATTTTTTGGCATGTGATATTATGTAACGTTAAATTCGAGCATGTTATTTCTCGGACACATGATGACTATGTCACAAATTATTATGACATGGTTATGGATAAAATATTTATGGGACAAAATAGAGAACTACGGCTTGGCGTTTAAATGAGTACTTTACCAGCAGTGGGTGTAAAAGTTAATAAATAGATAACACATCCGATTAGAAAATAAGGTGCGTGAGTATATTATCCTTTGTAATTATGACGTTTTGTTCCACCTTCATATTTTATTGATATTATAATGTTTTCTTTCGTTTTGACGTGAAATTATCAAAACAAACAAACAAACTTTCCCATTTGTATTATTGGTCGTTGAGATAAAAGGAAAGGTTCCTGTGGGAGGTATGATATTCGAGTGAATACGTTATCGATATTTGACAAAGGCAAATAAAGGAAAAGGGAAAATTTGCAAAACACGTTAAGTATTTCACTCAACAGGTTATTATTTCTTGTTCTCATAAATGCTGGAATATCTTTGTATTTAAGAAACAGGACGAATCCGACTACGTTTTTATCAATGTATTAACATCGATTTTTTTTTACCTTGACTTATTTATTATAAGTGCTGGCAGGAAACTAACGAGAGCGACCGAATATTATACAATTTTCTCTACAAGGCAGGCATTTGTATTACCCGCGTCCCTTAGCAACTAGCATCGCAGCGCGACTTCGCTCGCGTGTACACGCGTACCCCGTGATGGTTATACCAGCTCAGAAACCTTCACGGGCACATCAACTAACTACCTACATGTTTTACTTCAGTTTTTACTAATATTCAAGGATATACTTGAGTCGTATAAAATCAAAATCGGCAAAGTAGGGTTGACCTAAATTTTGGCAATTGAACAAAAACCGTTAATTTGCGATTGGATCCATCCTTCCTACTAATATTATAAACGCGAATGTTTGTAAGAATGTATGGATATTTGTTACTCTTTCGCGTAAAAACTACTGAATGGATTTGGATGAAATTCGGCATACAGATAGTTTATAACCTGGATCACCACATAGGATACTTTTTATCTCGATATTCCCACGGGAACGTATGGATGGATGTTTGTTACTCTTTCACGTAAAAACTACTAAATGGATTTCGATGAAATTCGGCATAGAGATAGTTTATAACCTGGATTAACACATAGGATACTTTTATCCCGATATTCATAGGGGAACGGGAACCACGCGGGTGAAACCGCGAGCGGCTGCTTGTAGATAATAATAACAAATATTTTGTCCTAATTACAACGTGTACTGGGCCATAAACAGTCAAAAATATGTGTAAAAGTTAAGCGTAAAGGTGCCAAATCACATTGAATTTGCTAGATTGCCGACTTCGGTTTTGAATTTATATAGATTGCCATATTTGAACCCAAACCAAGGCAAGATGGCCATCTTTGGTAGGTACTAAACGTTGGCCACAATGCAATCCGCCATTATGAAACAGCGATTTTACAACACTTCTGATTGGTTGACAGCGAAAGATTGCCGACTATGGTTGAAAGGTCCCGTCGATTGCTGTCTTTGATCGCGAAGCCAGTTTTATTTCGTGTTTTTGAAGGGTTTAGGGCCGTGTTTGATTTAAAAGTAACCACGGTAGTAGGTAAGTAGTTATCGGTAAACATTTGAATATTCAATGTTGCCCTATGCTATATTTATCTCATTTTCGCCCATCAATTTTTACTTTGCCAACTTTGATTTCATACGACTCACTTAAGAAATGATTATTGTTCCGTCGGACGAAGTATTGGAGATGATGGAGGATTCCATGGCAATGGTAAATAACGACTGCATCTCTTTATGTGATGTTATATATTTACAGTGACTACATTGTGACTAACTTATTATCTGAACCTTACAAGACTATTTATACAATAATAACTACGTACCTAGATGTTGGAGGGAGGATGCCGTGTCTCATCTTTATCAGATCTACACGCGTTTAGGAATGCGCTAACTCTTTGACCATACATGAAGATAAAAATTATATATTAATAAAAAAAATTGTCACGAAACGCATGCTAGACAAATGAATAAACATTCATTTAAATGTTTTTTTACGTAAGTAGCACGGCAGATGATTCCACTGCACCTGATGTTAAGTGCAAATGGAATCCAGGCGCGAAGACAACAGCTGCAGCGTTACCAAGACGCAGCATCAGTCGCCCTCACCTTGCCGGTCCACAAGGAGCCTCTTCACCCTTCATTTGAAGGACTAAATATATTGTAGTAATATAACAGTTATCAACCGCGTAATCTGAGCAGTATCTAATGGCACAAACAGCAATCCCCATGGGAAGCCGCTAAACCCGGCGGCTTGCACGTCTGCACGTCTGCATGTCTGCAGTTCTGCACTCGATGCACGTCTGATGCGTTGATATCACCGGCGCGGTGTGATCAGACTTCTGCCATAGATAAACACAGAGCAGTGGCCTAACTTACAATAACTAATAAAATGTTTACTAGAAAAAAAAATATTTTCTTGCTAGTAAACATTTTATCCTATATCTATATAGCATTGTGAATACAAAATTTCAATAATCAGGATACTATACAACAACTTTAAATATTTACAACTTCACTAATTGGCTAAGGGACATGATTCTAATTATTTTTTTACATGTTAGTTTTAAGTATTCGTTTATTCAAGACCGGTACTGTTGTAACTTAACGTTCCAAACTATATGCAATATATCATGCTGTGTATACCTACTGGCATAGGATTACCGTCTAGCAAATGAGAGTCAACAAATTGCTACTGTAGGCAGGCATTGACTGTTATCTATTTGTGTACCTATTGAAATAATTAAATAAAATACAACTATTGTTGTCAGTGTCAAGAATCAGGCTATATGCCGCACGCAACCGAGAAGCCTGCTGGCTGATCTGCTTTAGACAAACCGAATTTCTTGCGGGCGAAGCCGAAGGCGGAACCTTTTCTCTTCTCTTTTGCTACTTTTTTTTCATAACTGAAGAAGGCCAACGAGCAGGCGGGTCTCCTGATGGAGAGTAGGTAATCACCGCCGCCCATGGACACCCGCAAAACCAAAGGAATCGCAGACGCGTTGCCGGCCTTTATAGAAGGAATAGGTTTTAGGAAGGAACAGGAATTGTGTGCCTCCGGAAGCCTCACTGGCGGGACAAAACACAACAGCACCAAGTGCCGTTATTTCACGCCGGATATATGTGAGAGGGTGGTATTTACGCTGGGCGGCTGGCCCAATGCGTGCTGCAACGCAGCGAGGCTCTACCACTCAGTCAGTGTCACTCATTTGGCACTACCCAGGGGTCACGTGTAGGGTCTCAAGGGTAAACCTACGGACGCGAGTAACTTTAGCCCCCAAAACGAATTTTTACTGTATAGTTAAAGGTTCTATGTAAATTTTCAGATTTAACAAAAGGGTTGAATCAATGTGTAGTAGCTAAATCACTATCTCATAAGAAATTCCCAACCACCACCAGGGGAAAGTTCGAGTCGCAGCCAAAACAGATATCTAATCTATAAGCAACATGCGCAGTGCCGCAATTAAAAACCATGAACGCCAAAAAAACAAGTCAAATGTCGCACTGTTGGATGATTTGTCTGTGTCCAGCGCCCCCGCCCCCGCTGCCGCCCCCGCCCCCGCCCAAGGCGTATTAGATCGCATTCCAACTGGTAGGCTACTCTTGAAACAGAATTGCATTAATCAATTTCCAATCACAAATCTAAAAAACGTCAAATGGCACTTTGTAAGCGACAATAGCGCCACATTGGCATTAAATTGCGTGGAAATTGATTGAACAAATTATTATCGAGATGGCGTTGCGGAATTATCTTTATTTATCCAAATATCGATACATATTAATCGCATTGGAATTGTATTAAGATTGAGTCTGCGTTCGAGAGTAACCCCCCTGCACCGAGCCAAATAACTCCGCTAACGCGCGTAGATTGGGCCGCTCTGCATACGAGTATACTGCTGGAATTAATCTGCGGCCTCCATTTACGCGATGTCTCACGTGACTTCATACACGTGAATTGATGCTGGATGATTATTTGCATGTTTCCCTTATATATATGGCGTTCTTCATCTACATGTTACAAATGTTTGGCACAGGACTTCATTGGTCCCGGATCACCCTTGTGGCGCGTGAGGGGCAGTGAAGGCGTTAAGTGGGTTGCCCCTGTGAGTCCCACATAATAATTTTTAACTCATCAGGCGTTATGCATTTTCTGCTATTTAAAAAACTAACAAAATTAACATAAACTAAGGGGTTAGTTTATGTTAATTTCGTTACTCCCAAATGGGGATGTGGGATGGAGGGTTTTAGTTTATTACGATAACAAGCGAGAGCAACGGCTTAGCGATACCATCAGACTAGACACAGATTTCACTATTCGAAATATCACCATTAAATTAGGCCTTACTCAATGAGTAATAATCAAGTCAATCAAGTCAAAATCGGTATAATAATCAAGTTAAATTATGTAGGCCTTTGCTTTGCAGTGGGACAGTATGCAGGTTGTTGTTTCATTCCTTTCCTTCCTAAACCGTATCTGTATTTATGTATAATTTATACAAAAATCCTATAATATAATACTTACCACGGCACTCAAGTATCAAGTTGCTAATCAGCGACAATAAACATAATATTAAGTATCAAATTGCAAGCGTATCAACAAATCCAGTATCGCAGCAACATATCAAGTTGTAAGTCAGCGACAATAAACATCTTCTCAAAAAATGTCTTAGTATATACTTAGCGCACTTTAAATAATTGATTCAAAACTTAAGTACACTCACAGCGCGGTTATTTGAGTAGTAAACGGTATACTTAGTTCATAATGTATAATTTACTTAGCTTAGACTTGAACGCGGAGAGTGTTCACGCCATTCTTGTTTAACCAAGCTAAGTTTACTAAGTGTACAGCCCAATATCCGTGCTATTGTCCACGTGGGAGGCCTGTGCCCAGCAGTGGAACGTTTGTAGGCTGATGATGGTGATGAACTTTACTGCTTCATTCATTAAAAGGTATGTAATAAACCTACTTTAGCAAACGATACATTACATTGTTTTGTCTTTTCCTTGTAATTTTTAATTTCAATGGATTGTAATCGAGAGATAGTGTTCAATCCTAACAGATACAATAGAGTACTTACGCGACTCATCCATACATACCACACATGCGCTTACCGGATGGTAAACAAGGAAATTATGAATGTTCGTAATATTTTTTCATTTTGCAATAATAACGCCTAAAGAAACTCGAAAATAACGAAAAGTTGAATAAAAATTTATTACTTCCCTTTCAATTACTAATGTGTCAATATCACGGAGCAAATATTTGCTCGCTATTGTCGGTTAAGCCTCCACCGTTCATCTGTCCCACGCCATTCCTTATCCTCCTTGATAAGACACGACGCAACGTTCACTTATCTATGTGGTAGATTAAAATTACCATTATGATTTTTTAAACTATGATTGGTTTTCCTATTCCTCTCTTTTCTTTTATCATCCCCTACATTATTATTTTTAATGAATTCGTCGTGTCTTATCAAGCGGCCAATCATCTTCTCCCACTATTTGATAAATTCTATGGATTAAGTAAAATTACCATTCCAGACTGTTACGACTTAGGAACTTTCAACAAACGAGAATACTTTCCTTTTTTTTTTTTTTATAGCAGAAGGAGGCAAACGAGCAAGCGGGTCACCTGATGGAAAGTAATCACCGCCGCCCATGGACACCCGCAAAACCAGAGGAATCGCAGGCGCGTTGCCGGCCTTTAAGGAAGGAATAGGCTCGTTTCTTGAAGATCCCTAAGTCGTAACGGTCCGGAAATACCGCCGCCGAGAGCTGGTTCCACAACACTGTAGTTCGAGGCAAGAAATTTCTTGAAAAACGCACAGTAGTAGACCGCCATCCATCAAGGCGATGTGGATGGAATGACAGTCGATTGCGTGTAGTGCGGTGAAGGAAATTAGCGGCAGGGATCAAGCCGAACAATTCCTCAGAACACTCCCCATGATATATACGGTACAATATACAGAGAGACGCAACGTCTCTCCGAAGAGCCAGTGGATCGAGCCGACCTGAAATAACCACGTCGCCGACAATTCGAGCAGCTCTGCGTTGAATGCGGTCAAATGGAAGGAGTTGGTATTGGGGTGCTCCAGCCCAGAGATGGGAGCAGTATTCCATATGCGGCCTGACCTGTGTTTTATACAGTTGTAAACGGTGGGCCGGCGTGAAATACTGACGCGCTCTATTAAGCACACCCAGCTTTTTCGAAGCTAATTTAGCTTTACCTTCCAAATGACCACGAAACTGAACGTCACTCGAAATATCGACGCCAAGGATTCCAATAATCTGATTGGTATCAAGGGGAGCTCCCTCAAAGTTCAGAGGTACGACGAAGGGATGTTTTTTCACGGTAAATGCGCAAACTTGTGTTTTAGAGGGGTTAAAGCGGACTAGGTTATGTCGGCCCCAATCCGAGACATGACTTAACATGTTCTCGGTGTCAGTCACAAGTTTATTCCGGCTCTCGATTACGCTTTCCAGAGAAATATTAGCTCGCCCGGTGTAGAGCGTATCCCCAGTACTGTCATCCGCATAGCAATGAATGCTGTTGTTATGCAGCATGTCATTGATATGCAGAAGAAACAAAGTAGGGGACAACACACACCCCTGCGGGACTCCAGCATTCACGGGCTTCATGTCGGAGCACGAACCGTCGACTGCGACTCTGATGCTACGCCCAGTAAGAAAGCTGGCAACCCATGAACACAATTTCTCAGGAAGCCCGTATGATGGAAGTTTAGAGAAAAGAGCCCTGTGCCATACCCTGTCAAAAGCTTTCGCTACGTCCAAGCTAACTGCCAGTGCCTCCCCTTTACTCTCGACTGCCTCCGCCCATCGGTGAGTAAGGTACACTAAAAGATCACCAGCCGATCGACCGCGACGAAAACCATACTGGCGATCACTTAGTAGCTGGTTCTCTTCTAGGTACCTTAAGAGCTGGCGGTTTATAATGGACTCCATTACTTTGGAGAGTAAAGAGGTAATAGCTATTGGCCTGTAGTTAGACGGATCTGAGCGATCGCCTTTTTTTGGAATCGGGTGCACAAGGGCTGTCTTCCAAGAGCTCGGGACGACGCCAGTGGTGTAAGAGAGCTGGAAAAGGCGCGTTAGAACTGGTGCCAATTCAGGAGCACACGTCCGAAGCACAATGGGTGGAACTGCATCTGGCCCACTCGCCTTATGGATATCAAGGGAAAAAAGAGCCTTACGAACTGACCTTTGCAGGAACTGAACGTTTGGCATTGTACAAGCGCAATGCGGTATGGTTGGTGGAGAGTTTTCCCTATCGTCCAAGGTCGAGTTTGATGCGAAAAGAGAGCCCAAGAGATCGGCTTTCTCCTTTGCAGTATAGGCCAGGCAGTCATCGGTCTTGTGCAATGGTGGTAGGGACGGCTGACAAAAATTCCCTAAGATAGCTTTGGCGAGAGACCAGAACGCACGCGTCCCCGAAGGAAGACGCACTAGCCTCTCGCCAATTCTACCTATGAATGATGACTTCGCCTTGGCGATGTCCTTCTTAAAGGATCTGGCGGCAAAGTTGTACTTCTTTCTGAGCGCACTGGTGTTTGGATCCTTTGATGACACCGCATTAGCCCAGGCTTGGTAATGCTGTCGCTTTTGGCGAGACGCCATTTTGCAGCAACGACCAAACCATGGTTGGGACTTGCCGCCAATGGGAACCACAGAGTTTGGAATGAAAAGTTCCATTCCCTGCAGTATCACATCAACGACAGAGTCAGCGGCGACATCAGGATCATCCAGCGAGAAGCAAACTCGCCACCACGGGTAGGACGCAAAGAAGCTTCGCATCCCATCCCAGTCCGCCGACCTATAATGCCAGACTCGACGGGTAGCCGCTGGTTGCGGTTTTGAAGTTTCTGTGAGAGGCACAGTGCTGCGAATCAGACAGTGGTCTGATGAGCCTAGTGGTGCATCAACAGATACTTGATATCCGTCTGGGTGCGAGGTCAGCAGAAGGTCCAATAAAGAAAATGCATGGCCCTCCACATCTGGAACCCGTGTTGGCTCGGTTACCAATTGGGACAGACTGTAGGCCAAAGCGAAGTCATGAACGGCTCTACCCGCGTGGTCAGTTGTGCGTGAACCAAGCCATTCGACGTGGTGGGCATTGAAGTCTCCCAATACCACAATCTCGGCCGAGGGGATCCGTTGGAGAAGGGAGTCTGTCGCTGTTTGGACGGTCTCGATGAGTTGGTCAGTTCCGATGTTACCGCTGTGGGACCTATACAGGCACGCGTAGACGCGAGGATGACGTCCGCAGTCGACGTGCAGCCATAAGATGGAGAGGTCCCTATCTTCAAGATTGCCAAGGCGACGAACGCACATATCCTCCCTGACATAGGCACAAACACCGGCTCGTGGCACAAATGCATGTTCCAGGTTGTATCCCGGGTAGCGCAAGTACGAGATGTCAGGAGGGGGGGATATCTGCGTCTCGGTGAGGAAGAGCAAGGCCGGTTTCGCCGTCTCGAGGTGGTACTGGACGGCGCTCAAATTAGAGTGGATTCCCCTGATATTGCAGAAGTCCACGCGAAGCGTAGGAGGGGGTGCCAACTGTCCCGCCTTTCTCCTGCCTGCAGCATGCCTTGGCACGGGCGAACTTTTGCCCTCCCCAGAATACGTAGGGCAGCCTGAGCGAGAACGCTCAGGGGGGGATTCTCCGACACTGGATGTGTCGGTACCCCCCTGGGGTAAATCTAGATTACAGTTCGCTGCCATATCAATTGTGAGGGAGGGGGGGGGTCTCCGGAACCCTCACTCGCCGGACGAAACACAACAGCACAGAGTGCCATTGTTTCACGCCGAAAATTCGTGAGGGGGTGGTATTACGCCGGGCGAGCCGACCCAATGCGTGCTGCAACGCAGCGTGGCTCTACCACTCAGTTGGTGTCACTCATTTAGCACCACCCAGGGGTCACGTGTAGGGTCTCAAGGGTAAACCTACGGACGCGAGCAACTTAACCCCCTTACTTTCCTCAAAGGCTGGCGACGCATCTGCGATTCCCATTAGTATTGCATGAGTTCATTTCATAGTGCATGGGTTCATAGTCCATGGGTGCCCGCGATTGCTTTCTATCAGGTGACCCACTGGCTCGTTAGCCGCATTTTCTTTAGAAAAAAAGATAGTAAACTTTCCTACTTCACACATACTTAAGCTCGCGACCATCATCCTCAAAGGGTTAGTCAGCAAAAATCAACTGCAATCAATCAAACAACTGCACATGACGTTAATGTGCATGTTTATTGTAAATAAATAAAAAATAAAAATAAACCGGCCCAGTGCGAGTCGGACTCGCGCACGAAGGTTTCCGTACCATTTATCTATAAAACTTTGATCGATGTTTTAATAATAGTGTATTTTTTTAAATTAATTAATTTAATGACGTATTAAAAAAAACTACTTACTAGATCTCGTTCAAACCAATTTGCATGGTAATGTACATCATATATTTTTTTTAGTTTTATTATTCTCTTATTTTAGAAGTTACGGGGGGGGGGGGGGTGTGTCTCGCGCAAGTATTCAGTTTAGAAAAAAATGATATTAGGAACCTCAATATCACTTTTGAAGACCTATCCATAGATAAGGGTTCCGTTTTTTGCCATTTGGCTACGGAACCCTAAAAAGCAGGGACTGAATAACCCAAAAATTAAGGTACCTTTATATAGCGGTATGGCGTCATACCGAAAAATAGCGGTTACCGGAATATTCCGATATCCAAATTTATATCGGTACCGTAATTTTGAGTTTTTAAATAATAAAGGTTTATTTCGGTATGAAAGAGACGGCTAACAACCGTTTCAAGCATAAGCAACTACTGGCTTTCTTATAAAGCTTTAGTTTGGATTGTTCTCGTTGTCAAAACACGTGCGCCGCGCATAGGTTTGAATTTTTTACTAAAAGACAGGATATACCCACAAAATATTCTTTTCGGCCAAAAACACAAACAAGATTAATTTTGTCAACCTCTAAACTTCACTTACACTCTAAAAGTCCGTTAGTTATGTGTGTGAAAATATATAATAAATTACCTACTTCTTTAAAAAATATACCCACATAAAAATAATTCTTTAAAAAACTGAAAGACCTACTTATTGCAAAATGCTACTACACGCTGGAAGATTACCTAAAAGATCGCCTATAAAAATATAATAATGTATAATAATACAATAATTATTGATAAATAAATAAAATAATATGTAGATAATATTTTGTATATGTATATATATGTATGTAAATATATGTGTATATATATATATATAGAACAATACTTGTACCAGATTGGATGCAATTTTATTCCTATGTACAATAAGTCCTACTCTCGCCTTACGTTATTATATTTATTTAAGTAGAATCACAGAATAATATTGTAGAACAATGCAACTGCCGTGCACACGGACTTTTAAAAGTACGCTTGCCGGTAGGTATATTAACGCCAACTCAAGCTAGTGTCTACTAATAAGCGGACGGACTTTTACTTAACCCTTAACCGATTCATTGCGTATCCCTCTTTTAATGACTTTTGTGCATGGCGGCTAACAAATATTCTGTGACGCCTCCGTGCGTCAGCCGCCACCCATTAAAGTGACGCGCTTGCGCGTCTTCAGCCATGAGTGAACATATTTTGCTTTTTGTTATGATTTTGGCTTGTTTACACGTGAGTGCATTCAGTCGGAATCGGATGTCAAACGTAAAGGGTTTGCTAATTCGTTTAGTGTATTGTAAAGTGACTTATCTACGCGATTTTGCTGGAATGGCTGCTAAGTGATTTATTTGGATCAGTGGTTGTAAACCTTTTGTGTATTTTTAGTAGAAGTTTACAAAAGGGTGTGAAAGGAGTACCTTTATTTAGGTTCTATACCGTAGTGTTGCGATGCAGCCACTATAACGAGTCAAAATATAAAAAATAAAAAAATAAAAAATACGCATGAGTAGGTGTCGGAACTCTTGTTCTCATTGTTAATGAGCAATGTAGTCCAATGAAATGGAAAATGGGTCGGGTGGTTCAACTTCATATTGAATAATCGCTTGAATTTGCGAATAATCGAACTTACTTATAAAATCAGTTTTCAATCTAGCCGTTTTTAATAGTAGATTGATACACAAGTTGCTAAAATGACATATTAAAGCGAGGTATTTTAACTGCCGAGCTTAATTCGATTGCAAGAAAATAAAATAATCCAATACAATATTTAAAATAAATAATGTACAGCCACTCAGGGCTTGTTTATTCGGTTAATTTTCAAACCTAGTCAGCAGCCAGTTCATAGGAACCGTTTTATTAAGGTTTTTTTCTTTTAAACAAGGAGAAATCCTATTTTCGGATACACAGCGGGCCTGAGGAAGCCCGCTGGTTATGTGGCGACTCTCCCCCCAACGCCCGGTTCCCTGTCCAGGTCCGAAGGCCTCGACAGGGACTCGGGTGAAGAGGGGCCTTACCCACTAAAACTCCTTACACCATCCCATCACTTTTTTTTTTTATGGGTTGGTTTGTAACTTAGGGCTTCATTAGAAGGCAAATATTTCCTTTTGTGTGTTAATTTGGGAGTATGGGTATTTCCCCGCATGGGATAAGCGTAGGCTATTAAAGGATGTTGGGTAATTTTGGGATAAAGGGTTTTGAGGATCAATTTGGATTAGGGTTCGTTTAAGGATATTGGGAATTATTTAGGGAAGTAAGGGAAAGCAGAAATTTAGAATCTATTATTTAATGCCAAAATTTTTGAGGTGGACTTTAGAGTCCTATATTTAAATTTAAGTGGACTTAAGGTCCACTTCTAGTCGATTGCGGGTCATATATAGTTAGGAAAGAAAGATTTTAGAGGTAGAAGGGAAAGAAGAAGTAAGGATAAGAATAAGGAAGGAATTTTTAGGGTTTTATGGGATTATTTTTGTTTATAAGCTTTATTTGCGTTAGTTTTTAGTCTTTAATTTAGGCTTAAATTTATTTAATAAGTCTTAATTCCGTATTATTATTTTAATTTAGTTTTATTTTAATATTATTTATTGAAGAATTGTAGCAACAACATCTGCAAGAACCATTATTAGTTCATCAGCCGCATACTAGATGGCGCTGCGCTACGGATTCTTGCATCGCGCTATGGTTTCGTTTGCCGGCTCCCATATATAGTCGCCGTGACTTTTGTATTGTATCCTTTCTTAGGTAGGAATATTCGCAGTTGTACGGTTGTATCCGTTTATACGGACCTTCTGAACGCTTCGGATATCGCATACAGTGCCTTATAAAGGGGAACGACTGCTTCCATCTCCCTGGAACTCTCGGACCACGATATCCGGTATGGTATTATATCTCTCGCAACATTGTTCCTTTTCTTATTTCAATCGCGTACTTAACTTACGTATTCTAATATACGCCATTCGGCTTTAAACTACGCCACTCTTCTTTTTTCTCCCAACTTTCTTCTTTCTCCCAACTACCTTATACCACCCCCTACAATCTGGCGCCCAACGACAATAACCCGCACTTGAGGAAGAAGATACCGAAGTTTATTGTGACGCGTTCGGGTCGACAAACAACTACAAGGCGACGTAGTTTCGAAGAAGTAAAAGAGCGAAATATGAATTTTACCGACGAACAATTTAAAAAGTTGTTAGCAGCTGTAACGACTACCCAAAAAAAGTCATTCACTACTTGCAACTCGATCTATGATGGAAAGAAACAGACTGAATCTGTCGAGTCATTTCTCGCGGCTGTAGGTATATTTAAGAAAATGGAAGGAATTTCCGATTTGGATGCACTAGCTAGTCTGCCGCTAATTTTAAAGGAAGACGCAGGGGTCTGGTGGCAAGGCGTTAAAGAAAAAGTCACCACCTGGTCTGACTTCGAAGATAGACTAAGATATGCTTTCGCTCCTAAAAAGCCAGCATTTAGTATATATCAAGAGATCATTGGCGTTAAACAAAAACCTAACGAAAGTGCCGAAAACTTTATTGCTCAAAAAAGGATGCTGCTATCTCAATTACCTAAACCGGAGCACACAGAGCAACAGCAGTTAGACATGATGTTTGGCCAATTAAGTCTTAATATAAGAAAACATGTTACCAGGGATTCCGTCAAGACTTTTGATGATCTTTTAAATAAATGTCGTGCCACAGAGGATTTTTATAAAGACATGCTAACAAGTAGAGAAAAACCCTATGATGAAAAGCGTGACTTCTCATTAAAGAAAAAACTGAGATGCAGTTTCTGTCGTTTGCCTGGACATTCCATTGAACAATGCAAGAAAAAAGCAAAAGTTGAACTTCATAGTAACCCACAAGATACACAGCCATTAGGCATACTCCAAAAGGCAATAGTACACAACAAAAAATCATTTGACATAAATCAGTCAACAAGCGCACCACCCAAATATTCTTGTTATGGTTGTGGAGAACCGGGAGTAGTACGTAGTCACTGTAAGAAATGCAATACTGTAGATAAAACAGTAGAGGGTTTGGAATTTTGTGCAATTCAATCGAACATGGATATTCGTCAGCGCCCCACTGTACCAGTATCAATAGATGGCCATCAGGGAATGGCCTACATAGATACTTGCGCGAAAACTAGCGTAGCATCGTATAAGTTGTACAAAGCTCTGGAAGGAAAGGGATACATTTTTAAGGAAGAAACAATGTGGATTACTCTAGCTGATGGAATAACAAAAAAACAAGTAACTTTGAACTTTAAGGCACCAGTTACGATGTATGGCAGAACAGTAGTTACCTCTTTCATTATCTTGCCTGAAGCCAAAGACAATAAAACTTTGTTGGGTGTTGGTTTTATTTAAGACGCATTATTGTCAATTACTTTACCTCAAAAGACATGTCATTTTTTGGACAATCCGTCAAAGCTGTTCGAACTCATAGAAGAAAAGAAAGTCACAAACAACAAGATTACACCAACTGTGTCACCTAAATTTGTTCCAATTATTGCAAGTTTCAATGAGCAATCACAACCAAATTACCCAACCGCTAGTATCACAGAATATGCCGTAAATCCAATGAAAGTACCCGTATGCAACCAGAGAACGGAGGCTAATTACTCAATGGAGGCATGTGTACCAAACACGCATTTCGAAAAAGCGTCGAGCTATGGACCGTTACTGCCAATACAATTATCACCTCCAAACAAAAGAAAACGTCAGGTTCTCTTTGACGGCTACTCTCCAGTAATGGATGCTTTATATCGAGATGCAGAAGAGAACTTAATTGACTATCCCGGTGAACTATCACCAGAATCAGCTTCTTTGTTTCCCAATACAGACTATATTCAACAGGTATTTTCAACCGATGTAGAATTAGAAGAATTGAATCAACTTCTTTATAAAAATCGATCGGTGTTTGTACCTAATAGCCAGCCAGCCTCCCATGTCGAACACGCTATAGATACTGGAAATAACCCACCAATATCAGGGGCAGCATATCGCATACCTGCACCAAAACTTGAAATCCTAAAGAACGAGATAAAAAAATTGATTAAAGAAAATGTTATTATCCCTTGCAATTCGCCTTGGTCGGCGCCTGTCGTCATGGTAACTAAAAAGGACGGCGGTGTACGCCTATGCATTGATTACCGTCAACTAAACAAGATTACTGTTCCAGATGTTTATCCTATGCCACGAATTGATGACTTGCTCCATGATGCCAAAGTAACTCCATACATGACAACAATAGACTTACGTGCTGGATACTATCAAATTAAAGTCAAGGAAGATGATCAGATCAAAACAGCATTTATAACACCTTTTGGTGTTTACAAATTTCTAAGAATGCCATTCGGTTCACGAAACGCGCCCTCAACATTTCAACGAATGATGGACCGATTTTGTATTTCGTTAAGTCATATTAAGCTGTTGTCATATTTAGATGACTTAATTATTCTCTCTCCTTCGTATAAGCAGCATCTACGAGACCTGCAAGATGTTTTTCTTCGTCTAGTAGAGTTTAATCTTACAATTAACAAGGAGAAATGTAAGTGGTGTTGCTCTAAGGTAAAATATTTGGGGCATTACATTACGCCCAATGGGTTAGAAATAGACCCTGATAAAGTCAGCTGTATACTTAAAATGCCAGCACCCACTAACATAAAACATTTAATGTCGTTCCTACAAATGTGCTCATGGTACCGAAGATTCGTGCACAATTTTGCTAAGATATCTGAACCTTTATCTCGCCTCTCTAGAAAAAACGTTGCCTGGACGTGGGGAGATGACCAAAGAAAAGCCTTTCAAATTCTTTGTCGAGCCTTATCAACCGCACCAGTTTTAGCTCAAGCCGATGCAACTAAACCGTTTAGTCTGAAGACTGACGCTAGCAGTTACGCCATTGGTGCTGTATTAGTGCAGGGGGAGGGAGATCAGGAACGTCCTGTAGAGTACGCCAGTCGTTTACTAACTCCAGCTGAGAGAAATTATTCAACGACTGAACGGGAAGCGTTGGCAGTAGTTTGGGCCTGTAACAAATTTAGAGGGTATATAGAAGGAGCAACAGTAACTGTCCTAACAGACCATCAAGCCCTTAAATGGCTCATGTCACTTAAATCACCAATGGGTCGTTTAGCAAGATGGGCCTTACAATTGCAGTCCTATGATTTAACAATCAAATACATAACTGGTAAAACTAATGTAGTCGCAGACGCCTTATCTCGCCCTTGTTGTGAACATGAAAGTAAAGAAAATTGCGCAATATGTACAGTTATAGTTGATATGCCTAGAAGAAGCGCTAAGGAAATTAGAGAAGAACAGTTAAAAGACGAAAACATTGTAAAAGTAGTGCAAGCTTTTGAAGGTAATCACGACGAAAACGCGAGATATTGGAGTCAAAAGGGTTATTTAATGAATAACGGAATACTATATAGATATAGCCCAGAGAATAACAGTGATGACTGTCAATTAGTAGTTCCAAAACACGAACAAAACAACGATATCTGTCTATCATGATGATCCTACAGCTGGTCACTTCGGCGTAGATAAAACAATAGAACGCATTTCAAGACGATATAGTTGGAAAGGTTTGAGAACTCAAGTGGAAACCTACATAAAAAAATGTATTGAGTGCCAAAGATACAAACCAAATAACCTAAAGCCAGCAGGCCTACTCCAAACAACAGCCGTGAATCAGCGTTTCGAAGTGATAGCTTTCGACTTGTTTGGACCTCTTCCCAAGTCTCTAGACAACAAAAATTGGATTTTTATAGTAGAAGATGTCGCTACAAGATGGCTGGAGCTGTTTGCTTTGGAAAAAGCAACCGCTGAAGATTGCGCTAAAGTTTTGCTTAATGAAATAATACTGCGTTATGGCACTCCACGCCGTTTCATAAGTGATAACGGCACACAGTTCGTTAGCAGCGTTATGCAACAACTTGCCTTCTGTCTTAATATTAGCCATGGGTTTACCCCAGTTTACCACCCAGAAACTAACCCCGTAGAGAGGCGCAACAGGGACATGAAGACCCAATTGGCAATATTTGTGGGAGACTGCCATTCATCTTGGCCAGAGAAACTTGCAAGCATTCGCTTTGCTATGAATACTGCAGTTATGTCATCAACCGGATACTCTCCTGCTTATTTAACTTTTGGGCGTCACCTACGATGTCCTGATGATTGTAGGAATGACTTGAAACAAATAATAACTAATGAAAATTTTATTCCTGAAATTACTCCAAAGCTGCACCTGTTAGTTGATACTCTGAAAAAAGCAAAAGAGATACAGGAGATGAACGAAGAAAAAAGAAAAGAGTACGTGGATAAAAGTCGTCGAGAGAGACCATCTTACAAACCAGCAGACTACGTTTTAGTTACTTCTCATCCGTTAAGTAAATCTGCTCAAGGGTTCTGCGCTAAATTTGCTCCCCGACGTGATGGACCTTACATAATTCTGCGCATACATGGACCGAGCTCCTACCAAGTAGCATCCCTAACTGAACTATCCCCGTACGAAGCTCCAAACGACGCTTCTCTACCTCAACCGTCCTTGCCAATCAGAAAGCGAGGCCGCCCAAAAAAGATCCAACTTCAAGATAAAACAACGCATTAAACCAGGCGACCACGAGGACGACCACCAAAAACGAAGTAACTTACACATTATCCTGTCTACCTCGCCGGGACGTCTTCGCAGCCAGAGGGGGAGCCTGTAGCAACAACATCTGCAAGAACCATTATTAGTTCATCGGCCGCATACTAGATGGCGCTGCGCTACGGATTCTTGCATCGCGCTATGGTTTCGTTTGCCGGCTCCCATATATAGTCGCCGTGACTTTTGTATTGTATCCTTTCTTAGGTAGGAATATTCGCAGTTGTACGGTTGTATCCGTTTATACGGACCTTCTGGACGCTTCGGATATCTCATACAGTGCCTTATAAAGGGGAACGACTGCTTCCATCTCCCTGGAACTCTCGGACCACGATATCCGGTATTGTATTATATCTCTCGCAACATTGTTCCTTTTCTTATTTCAATCGCGTACTTAACTTACGTATTCTAATATACGCCATTCGGCTTTAAACTACGCCACTCTTCTTCTTTCTCCTAACTACCTTATACCACCCCCTACAGAATGAATTTAATTTTTTTACGTTTTTTACATAGTTTTGAGAGATTTATAATTTATTTATGTAATAGTTTTTATATAAAAAGGCTAGGCATTATACTTGCAAATTTTCTGCCAATTTATTTTAGGTTTGTTTATGTGTATTATTTGGTCAAAGTTTTTTATTTTAGACTAGGTAAAAATTTTATTAAAAGTTTTAGGTTTGTTTTAGAAATTTTTAGTGTTTTACTTTGGGCCTTTAAGTGTAGATTTTATTGTGTGTTATTATTTAGGAACAATCTGTGATAAATTTATTTAAAGGTGTTAAAGTTAATTTTATTTTTTTTTAAGATTTTTATGAATATTATGGTTTTAATTTTTAGTGTAGATTATTTTAATGTTATTTTAGTTATTCAATTTAGGTAATTTTAGTTTATAATAAGTTTTGATTTCAAAATATGTTCAATTTCCATAGTCTGTTTGGTTCTGCAAGCGCAGAACCATGGATTTGATTCGGGGGCACTCTTTTCCATTCGTGGCATTATGGCTGGAGTCCACTTTAGTGCCCATGCGCAGGTTGTGTGCGGTACAGTTATAACATTTGGGTCTGTCCAGTTTGTTTGGGCACTCGGTGATCTGATGTCCTGGACTAGCACAGTGGGCACATGGTTTTTTCTCCGCCTTGCACTTGGACTTTGTGTGCCCGTATTGCAGGCACTGGTGGCACTGCACAAAGCGGCTGAAGTCCTCAACGTGGACCCTGCTATGGTCCACGTTGAGCCTCCCGAGAGCGAGGATGGTCTTACGCATCTCGGGAGTGACCTCCACAACCGCATTGTACAGTGCCGCGTTTCTGTTTGAAGTCAGAAAGCAGATGCGAGAGATGGCCACGTCATTTTGGGTCACAGCGACCTCCACCAATTCCTCGCGGGGGATGTCTTTCGAGACTCCCTTCAGGATTAGAAGTGGTGGTCGCTGCTTCGCCGGTTCGGCGACGAAGTTAGGGCTCTCGTGGTGACGGGCAATTGTCTCATCGCACTGCTCTCTGCGTTCAAACTCGACCCTTAGTTTTGAGTGCGTGATCGGCAGAATTTTGATGGGGGCATATTTGTGCCTCCGGAATGATATCTCTTTCTTCCACATGGACATCACTTCCGGAGGCTTGAGGAAGGTGTCAAATGGGCTGACAATAATTGCGGGGTAGGTTTCGGGAGTTGGGGGCAACCAATTGCTCCAAAAACCACCACCACTTATGCAAGCGTTACTGCTGGCATCCCATCACTTGTCGTCAGGGTGGTTCGGGACCACGGACAGCAGACTCCGAATTCCACCCTACGACGGCACGCCAGTGGGGAGGATGCCCGGGATAGTTTGAGCGCCCTGCAGATTCCTATGAGTTTCATGCAATGCGGCTATGGGGTCTCCCACCCCACAGTCACGCAAGCCTCACTGCGGTGGAAGGAGGTGGGCAAAATGCCGCCTTCTCCTACCGACTCGCCTGCGTCGGATCGGGTCCGCATGGAGTTGCTCCTCGCGGACCCTCTCCGCGGCCTCCTCCGCGTGAAACAACCGCTTCACTGATCAAGGCCATGGCCCTCCATGATCTGTCGCTGTCTAGCATGGCTTTTACCACGCTAGGCAGCGAGAGTGTCTCCCCCAACGACCGACATCAGACTGTGGCGCTGCGCAGCCCACGACCCGCACTCCTCAAGGGTGTGCGTTTCTGTGTCCTGCGCAGCTCCACAGCTGTGGCATTCTGACGTCGACTCCCCTCGGTGCAGGTAGTATCCAAAGCATCCATGCCCAGACAGCATCTGTTCCAAGTGGAAAGATAGAGTCCCATGTCGCCACTGTAGCCATCTCCCCAATTCTGGTTGGATGGCTCGGCACAACCGGGAGCCGTAAGTCGATGACCGCAAATCATCGGCCCATTTGGCCAGCAGCTCTTGGTCAGCCAAATCTCGAGCCTGTTTAAGCTCTTCTTAAGTATGGTTTCTACCCTGTTCTTTAGCCTCTGCCCGCTGTCGGTACAGTTCCGCCAGCTTCACTGCCTCCAACCCCCATGGCGGGATGCCAGCCAGCGCACAAGCTACAGCATGAGACACTGTCCTGTACCCTCTGATGGCCCTCAACGCTATTATCCGCTGTGCGGCACGAAGATGTTGTTTGTTGGTAGCGTTAAGGGCAGTCGCCCATATAGGGGCCCCATAAAGGGCCATCGAGCCCACTACTCTAGCATAAAGCCGGCGAGTCAAAGCGTTCGGCCCACCAACATTCGGCATGTTGCGTCCCAAAGCGGATGCCGCACTGACGAGAAGAGGGGAGAGTTTGCGAAAGTGCTCCTCGAAGCGCCAACGCCCGTCCAGAATGAGACCCAGATACTTCATCCGGACCCCAACCCGGATCCTATGCTCGTCTTTATCTAGGTGGGTTCCAGGCGGCGGTCCTCGTCGAGGCCCATGGAAAAGAAGAGCCTCAGTTTTACCGATCGCTACCTCGAGCCCCAACATATGGATTCTGTCCACCACCAGAGATGTTATGACGGTGACCAGTCTCCCTGCCTCTGCGCAATTTCCGCCCCGGGCCGTGATCAGAGTATCATCTGCATAACAGATTACATCGGCCCGTGGGCCTACCCAAACATTAAAAAAAACCTGTTTCTAAAAAAATAATAAAATGGGTTTTGAATCATTTAAACGGTTTATAGAGGTTTTTTCTTCTTTTTTAAGTACCTAAACACACCGGGACAACGCGAGCGCGCGAGTGGCAAAGCGAATAGCGACCTTCCATACGTAGACATGAATTCTATTTGCCTGAAATACCGCTCTCCCAAAGTGAGCGCGCGAGTTTTAAATCGACTTGCGAGCTAATGTCTACACACGGAAGGTCGCCATTAGCCTAATCGCCTCGCCAGCAGTAGGTACATTTCGCAGCTTTGGATTAAACTGGTTTATTTAGGTTTTTGAAGCCCTCTCATTTACATTGGAAGCGGTTTTTGTAAAAACCTTAATCAATAACCGGGATTTTTTAAACCGGTTCGAAGCCCTATCGTCACTAATTCAATTTATAATTAGAAAATATTAATAAAGGAAAGATGGCGAGCCAGTTTAAACCTTTACATCGTTGTTCCATAATAAGTCTTAACGCGTCAATAACGTATGCCGCATAATCGCGTTTATCGTCCGGCATAGAAAATCGCGTAGCGAATTTTTTATTACATCAAGCAAATCCTCAATATATAATTAGCAGAACTTTCAGTTCTGCTAATTAGCACTCCCTAAAAAGTAATTCTACAAAGTTTCAGTGGAATTTTCTTTATGACGCTATGTGGCGTCATACGCCATACACAAAAGAAATAAAATTAGGGAACAAAAAGTTTGCAACCACTGAAGTTTTTTAACTGGCGCTATCTCCTAAAACGTTCAATACAGGCATAATCTACGTGTCGAATAATATAAGTTCTGTTAATTAGAACTCTCTAAATAGTCATTCTATAGAATTTCAGAGGAATTATTTATGACGCCATTTGGCGTCAAACACCATACGTAAAAGATATCAATGAAGCTCCATGGCGTCATACGCAATGAATCGGTATGCATGGCAAATGGCAACACGTAATGATGGACTTATTATACTAGTGCAGTAAGTTGGTTTTCACAGACGAGTAGACTAATGTAAGGCTTACTATTGACATGAGTTTGTAAATACCAATTTCCGCACTAGTGTAAAAAGATGTTTACACGCGCACATTTTTTTACACATTTTTGCGCGCGACACGCAACAAAAACAGGTTTTTACTTGTCGCCTCGCAAGCAAAAGCAAGTCTCACCCCTCACCCTGCGCCCCGCAACTGTCAATGCAACGTTTTTCGGTACCGATATCGCTTATAGGTTAAATAACGGTAAAGCCTTACCTTTATTTTATTAAGGTACACTTATTTTTTACCGGTAACGTAACCTTATACCGTAACCGCTTTCAGTCCCTGCTAAAAAGAACATTAGTCGCCTTTTACGTCACCTAAGAGAAAATATTAGTTAGTATTATTATAATAATGAGCACAGCTCTTTATAGTAAATAGAGAAATGAGCAGTGTGATGTGTTGCTGCCCCATTGTGTCACGCTAATGCACGTGACCCGCAGCCGCGTTTGCGCGAATTGGCAAATCTGATAAAACTACGCGACGTTGGTAATTATACAACTTTTAATTTGTGCCAGCAACTACTAATTAAGGCACTGAACGCGGTGCTGTCGGGTGCCATCTATTTAAATATTCATTAGGAAGCAGTATTTGCTCTAATGTTATTACCTACGAAGTCTGAATAGAATAATTATTTTCATTTTTATAATCCTTCACTTATATTTCTTTTTGTGCGGCGAACAGAAAAAGTGATAAGAAGTAATTGACAAAATAATCTGCAGTCGGATAAAATGGGTTAATAATAAAGTAATAGTATAATTTTATTTTCTTAATAATAAACTGAACAGTTAATCAGAACTTTATGATAAAAAAAACCTTTTTCAATCAGCCTATCAAAGCGATTATAATGTGTTTTTTTCGCTAATTAAATCTCTTAAATTTTTCGGTTTATTCAGTGTCCGAACAGAAAGTTCTAGTTATAAAATTGGTCTTGTAAAATCTCTTATTACCAGCTGGTTCTATCACTACATCGCTACTGTTGTTGCTTGGGATAAATGGCTGTGACGTTAATTAACACAACTGAATATAAGTGTAGATAGGCATTCCCTGACGTGGAGATAAACGAAACTCGACCGCAAACAGGATAACGGTTTATTGTTTTTTGTAATATTGTGTTTGTGTTATCTATAAATAAATAAATAAATAAAATTTGTTTATTTCATACAAATTCAGTACAAACAATAATCTAAGGTTGGGACCAACCTAGTAAGTATAATAATAATACCTGTTGGAGGAGGTCCATAGCAATAGGTGGCGTACGTATTATAAAAACAAAGTTATAAGATAAATTAGGACTAATAGCTAAACTGAGGTATGTGTTTTTTGTGTGAGTGAGTGTTATAAGATTGATTTGAACGCGCGTGCGTGTTTGTGTGAATGTGTGTCTGTGGGGGTGAGTGTGTATGCCTGTATGAACGTGCCCACGCGTGTGGTTTTGTACATGTAGATGTTTGAAATAAACACGTGAATAATAATAATAATAAATCTTTATTGCAGGCAACAAACAATGTACAAGATGGTAAAAATACAGAGAGGCCCATATATTAAATACCTTACAGACTAACATACATACAATATAAAACAAATTTTTGTTAGTATATAACTTATAACTATGTTAGTATTTATTAAGCACCATATTGTGCTGCTCCGGTGATGTTGTCGGGTAATCTCCTGCGAAAACGCCGCTACACCACGCCCTTCGGCCAGAAGTCCTCCTTCATAAAGGTGTCAACCAGCTTGGATGTCCGGACTCGCACCACAAATGCCTTGAAGCTGACATTGTGTCGCGACTCTAACGGCTCCACCCTCAGAAGGAAGTTGGTTTTCGTCTTGATGTACTCTATCACATCTTGCACGGTGATGGTGCGGTGCAGGCGCGACAGGTACATCGGCGTGGTCGGCGTCGCAGCGCGCAGCAGGAACTGGGGCCCTGTCAGTGCGGTGCCGCAACGGTTTTGGTTCGGCCGGTTATGGCGTGCTCTCTTCCTTTGGACCTTGACGAAACCGTCGTCGTCTCGATCCATGGCATCACGCTGAGCTTTTAAGCAGAATGCAGCAACAGAGGCGTAGTCACGACGGATGGGCTTCGCTTGTTTGGTGACAGGCTCTAGCGAAGCTGTCACGTGCGGCACCGTGGGCGATGGCGCGGGGCGGGACGGCGGTGGCGGCGCGCGGGGCGCGGCGTCAGCATGCTGCACGGCACGGGGGGCTGGCGGCTGCGGGGCGCGGGGGGCCGGCAGCTGCGGGGTGCGGGGGGCCGGCGCCGGCGACCGCCGGGCGCACCGAACCGGTGTCCGCGCGGGGGCCACGGCTGCGTCAGCGCTGCACGGCGCGGGCGACGAGGTCGGCGTCGAGAATGCTGACTCGAAACTCAGTCGCGGCGCATTGACGAATGCACCGCGCCGCGTGTTGACGTTTGAGTCATCGACGGCTGACCTAGTTACTGCGAGTGATGCGCGCAAACTGTCAACCTCCTTGCGCAACTCACTCACAGCAATCTGTGATGCCTCGTATTTCAGCACCACGTCCGCCAAGCCCGCCTTCATGGTCACAATGTCCTTCAGGAGGCTGGTTACGTCGACGTGATCGAACGTGACGGGGGGGAGCTTATTTAGGTCCCTCGCCACAAACGTTGGCACGTCGTCAGGGTCGGTCTTTTTCAGCAGCGTAATAATCTCCTGAAGGCTCTTCGGTGTCCCGTCGCGCCGATGAGACACCATTTGATCGCTTTTGTTCAGTAACCCAAACAAAAGTTTCTTGGCTGCAGATATGTCTTCCTCGCTGAAGCTGGACTTGCAGATCTGCACTGCACTCACTTCGTCCATCACGTCCAGCTTCTGTTGCAGGAAGGCGAGGAGCTCGTTTACCACGAGTTTGTCGCTCATGGTGACTGTTCGTGCGGCGTCACGCGCCGCGATACTTGTCCAATTTACACTTTTAAAAATTGCAATCGACGCACGACCGCACAGAACGTTGCATACTGCGAGAAACAGGCGAAGCAATGTATCTGATACCGTTGGCCCAGCCCTACGAATCTTATTCTTGGGATCGGTTTAAATAAACCACTAGGCTATAGTACCAGATTAATAGACTGATTCGGGTAATTTTTCTGTATCACTATACCCTATTATTGCCAGACCCTTAATTAAAGTTTTTTTTTACATTCGCGATGCTGTAAACAGTAAATTTTATATTTCTTGTGCAATTTGTTACAAAGGCGAGCAGATTAGGATCGAAATTGACTTTGTTTTGTCTTATCCCCCAAAAGTAAGTTAGGATCAAATGGTAATGATTTATGCAGCTTTATAACTGTGGTTACGATATAAAGCTTCCTAATCGAAAGTATATCAGAGATGCTATAAAGCTCATCAGTGGGAAATCTGTAAGGTTTAAAAAACATAGTTTTAAGTAAACCCCTTTGCGCCCTTTCGGCTTTAAGGATCTTAGTTTTAGTGGCACCGCCCCATATAGGTAAGCAATATCCTATAACAGATTGAGCCAATGCAAGGTATATACGGTGTAGATATTTTCCAACTTAGTCTTTCAGAATTCCAAAATTGCTTAAAAGTCTCGATAAAACCTTCTAGTGTAATTTAGTTTTATATTGATATAGTTTAAATCGTAACATAGGAAGCACCTTTTTATAGTTTGGATATTTAAGTTATGATGTGTGCACTTATTATCGGATTGTAGTTTAACAAAATACTTTATATATTGCTATGTATCCTGTTCATGTTTTGGCTATAATCTGTGCTGTGTACCGTATATAAATAAATAAATACGACCTAACAATTTGTAAGAGGTCACGTGTCTTAGAGTTTTAAAAATCCAAGTCAATTTTCTTATCTTATTACTTATGTATTCAAGCTGCTGATGCCAGGATAGTCGTTGATCAATACAAACCAATGACAGAACATCCGCAGTTTTCTGTATTAATATTGTGACAGAAGTGTAATTTAAGTTTTAGGTCGGGGGGCAGTAGCGATCTTTTGTCAATAGCAAAAGTGATATAATTTGTTTTGGAGATATTTAGGGTTAGCAAAGAAAACCTTAGCCAGTTTGCCACTTTCATGAGTCCATTTTCTGCAACTTTAAATACAGAATTCCAGGAGGAGCCACTAAACACTATGGCAGTATCATCTGCATACAAAATCAAACGACCGATTTTGTATGCAGATGATCCTTCAATCTCAAGGTTAGTTAGATCGTTTAGGTATATAAGAAATAATGTAGGGCCAAGTACGCTTCCCTGGGGAACACCATACATTATTTTGAACTCGGAACTTGTATGATTGCCGATTTATACAGACTGTGAACGCCCCTGCAGGTAATCAGTCAGTAATTTCAACGGGCCACCCCGAATACCTACTTTTTCCATTTTTTCCACAAGGATTCCTTTTTTAGGCCCATGAATACCGCTAACGTCTTTTGCCCATTGTCTAGATGTTTGGATGACAGTGCTAACACAGCGTCTTCTGTGGACTTTCCTTGTCTGAGAACCTGAATTGCGCGTTGGACAATTTCCCAAATTTTTCGAGGTAGCTAATAACACGTGAGTTAATCAACTTTTCAAGGATCTTAGATATTGCAGGCAAAACAGAGATAGGTCTATAGTTACTAACTTCCTTTTTATCACCACCCTTGTGAACAGGTGTCACTATTGATTTTTTTAGTAAAGCAGGGAAAACGCCTTGTCTAAAACTGTAAGGATGGGCGCAGTGGAGACGAGTAAAACAAAGAGTTGTGCGATTAGAACTGAATATATTAAAAGGGATTACATGTTACCTAGGCTATTAGGTAGTATGTTTATTTATACACTACACCTCCCCTGGAGGAGAAAAAATAAAATAATACTTGTGCACTTAAGTATAATTTATTTTATAACCTACTAACCATTACCATAATACTAACATACAATAAATTCCTCTAACTTTTATTTTAATAAAGAGAATATAGATTTTATGAATACAAGATAATATCAATACTTATAGCAATTAATAAACATTTTATGAATATAAAATATCATAACATAATAGTGATATAGTAACAATTTTTTTTCTTATAACACAATAACATGTCACAAATAAAATAACATACACTTTATGTTACATAACTTTTAGTGCGATTCTTATGGACAATTTCGGGTTTTCCGTTCTTTAGAATTTTTACATTACACCCTAAATACTAAATAAGGTCCATTATAAACTTTTTCAAATTTATTTCCCGTTTCGTTTTTTAACAGTAAATATGTATTATTCTTATAGGAAATAGGATTTATACTTCTGTCGTATTTAAATTTTCTTTTTATTTTACTATTTATCAAGTTAGTTTTTGCATCTTTTTGTGCTACTTGTAGCCTATATTTTAACTCTGATGGGTAGTTGTCATAATTGTATGAAGGATCTACGACATCGCTGGTGAGATTATTTGGTAACATACATGACTTACCGAAGACCAACTCGTGCGAAGTGTATTTCGTCTCGCTGTGAACGGTGTTGTTATAGCTAAAGCACCAATACGGAAGCCAGCTGCTCCACGAACTAGCATTATTTCAAGACTCCGATAGACTCATGATGGTACGCCGTAGATGACAATTTGTTAATTTTTAGTAAGTCACATACCTGTTTCATAGTAGTCGAGATAAACTCGGTGCCCCTATCTATTGCTATCTCACGTGGGACGCCATACCTTAGAATAAAATTTTCAACAAACGCTCGCGCTACTGTCTCCGAGTCTTTCGCATGTAACGGATAGGCCTCTACAAATTTTGAAAGTTCGCATTGCAAGGTGAGCACATAAACATAATTGTTGTTATCCTTTGGCAATGGCCCTACGATATCCAAAAAAACTTTTTCTAGCGCATAGTTTGATGTACTTGTAATTTCCATCGGCTGCTTGGTGTTTACTGCATGTTTTTGCGTTTTGCATTGACTACATTTATTTACAAATTCTACTATATTTTTATCCATTCCCGGCCAGTAATAAAATTTCCTAATATTATTAGACATTCGCCTAATGCCCGCGTGGCCACTTGTGGGCAATAGATGAAAGTCATTTATAACTACACGTATGTCATCTTTACTATTTAATCTTTGGACATTTCTTAAAATGCACAATCGAGGACCGGTCCATTCTTTATATTTATTTATTTCGCTTAGTATCCCAGCTACGAAATCTTTATTATTGTCATTCCTTATTACACAAAGTTCTTTTATATTTAATCTTTTACATAAACAAACTAGATCTCTCACCAATACGTCTCGCGTGATCGGCGATCGAGATAAGCTGTCGAAGTAAATACTTGAACTACTGGGTACGTATATAAAATGTTTTGACCTTTCCTTTATTAAACATTCTTGCTCTAATTTAATTAATCTTTTATTATTTGTCAAAGCCAATTCCGCCAAACTCGTCGGTTTTTTAATAATATCCACAACTCTTGGTTGATCAGACTTCGAATTATAGAAATTATTATTTACCGATGAATTTGTCGGTTGCCCTTGCAAGTCCCTTAATCGTCGCGCTTGCGCTCTTGTTACTATGTTAACGATATGCTCATTCATACATTTTAATTCCTCTGACGTAATAATTATACGTGAAAGAGCGTCCGCCGCGGAGTTTTTACTACCTTTTATGTATTCTATTTGGAAATTATATTCCTCTAACTGTAACCTAAACTTAAGCAATCTACTCGAGGGGTCCCGCATGCCAAATAAATAAACTAGTGGTCTATGATCTGTCTGAATTTTAAATTGTCTGCCGAATAAATAAGGTCTACAATATTTTACACTCCATACTATGGACAAGAGCTCTTTCTCAATGCTAGGATAGTTCATTTCGGCCATATTCAAACTGCGACTTGCGTAGGCATAGGCCGACCGTCACTATTACATAGTACGGAACCTACGGCTACACCTGATGCGTCGGTTTGTAAAATGAATGTGTTTTCTTTTGAAAAGTTAGGATACTGTAAGACCGGTGGGGTTACCAATGCTGTTTTCAAAATTTGGAACGATTTTTCGCATTCTTCGGTCCACACGAACGGAGCATATTTGCAACATAATTTATTTAGTGGGAATGCCTTTTCCGCGAAGTTTGAAATAAACTTGCGATAGTAATTCGCGAACGCAACGAACCGCTTAACGTCATCACTGTTTTTAGGGGTAGGATAATTTTCCAAGACTTTCGTTTTATTGGGGTCTGGCAAAATACCCTTTTCTGAAAATACGTGACCTAGGTATAGAACTTCTTTTTCCAAAAATTTGCATTTGGCGGGGTTTAACTTAAGGTTGACTTTTCTCAAACGAGTGAAAATATCCATTAGGTTTTTATTATGATTTTCTAAATTACGGCCTATACAGACTAGGTCATCTTGGTAAATCATGCACTGCTCATAGTTTAGCCCAGACATTGCTACTGTTATCATTCTAGAGAAGGCACTAGGGCTTGTCTTAAGGCCCATGGGAAGCCTAGTCATCTGATATTGATTTTTGCTTGTGGTGAAGGCTGTATATGGTCTACTGTCTTTATGTAAGTTAATCTGATAAAATCCTTGGTATAAATCAAGATGGGAGAAATATACCGCGCCTGACAAAAAATCTAAAATATCTGAAATGTTCGGGAGGGGAAATTTATCATCCTGTATTTTTTCGTTCAGTTTGCGATAGTCAATGACTACTCGCCATTTTTTAATACCTAAAGAATCTAATTTTTTCGGTACCAGTAGCAATAGACTTGACCAAGCGCTCCTACACTCCTCTATTATCCCGTCATCTAGCATTCCTTGGATTTGTTTGTCAATTTCGGTTTTTTTGTGTCTGGGGTAATCGATACGGTTTTACATATACCGGGGTGCTATTCGGTTTTAGTTCAATAGTTTGCTCGTACAAAGGTGTTGTACCTAATTTGTCTCCGGGTAGATGAAACACATCGGGAAATTTAGCACAAATATTTTCTATGGACTTTTGTTCTTCCGTTGTCAAACCATCTAAATTTAACTGAGAAAATAATTTTTTAACTCTTTCTGCGTTTATATTTGACTTACTAAATTGGCAAACGTAATACTCTTCTAGTTTAGACAAACATGGACTAATATAATTTAAAATGACATCTGTTTCCCTTGTATTAAACAATTTTATAGGGATCTTCCCGTCTTTCTGCCTAGAAATGGTGTTAGCTAAGAAAACTCCTTCACATACTTCCTGACTACTCACTACGCAATCCCCGATAAATGTGGTATCAACGTAATGTATAGATTCGCTACGAGCTGGTATTACTAAAGAACTACTATAAGAAGTTTGCTTATCAAAAAAACTAAAATTTATTTCTACAGATTTCCCAAATGTCGTATTTAATTTTAATGTGTTAAGCTCGTAATTTAATACAGCTTGATGCTTTACTAAAAAGTCCTGACCTAAAATTCCGTCTGTTTTGCACGGTAATTTATCAAAAACATAAAATTTATTTTCGAAGTCAATGTTATTAACTCTTAACTTTAAATAAACATAACCATTGGAGATTACGGACCCGCCTATTCCGTTTATTCTAAGTGTTTCCTTATGGAATGGAATGTGTAAACTTCTCAATCGTTCTCGTTTAATTACGGATAGCGACGCGCCGGTATCAATTAGCCAGTCGTATCTTAGGTGGCCTAAAAAAAGCGATACTTTATTTAGTTTAGTCACTGCCAACGAATAATTATTCACGAAAAAAATGATGCAACGCCTCCGTGTTTGGTTGCTCCGTGCGCTCGTTACTCAAAGCCGCTTCGTGGTCGTGAGTCATACTATGCACGTTTCCCGGAGCCGGCGCTAGAGTCCTACGATTAACGTTCCACCTATTTCTATAAAATCGGTTTCCGCGATTTGAAAATCTCTGCAGATAACCCTGATAATGCGTGTTTTGGCAGGAACGTTCTCCCGTGTATCCTCTGGATGGCCGGCTTGCATACCGCGTCCTTACACGTCCGCCGCGGCCTGTAGTTATCCTGTTCGAATGATTATTATATCTACGCTTATTTATGGTACATGCTTACCACGTCCACCAAGTAGACGCCCCTGGAGCAGAGATTTCTTCCTCCTGGGCCACCTGGATAGCGTCCTTTAAGTTCTGGAAATCACGAGCTGCTATTATCGTGCTTAACCTACGATTTCGTAGGCCGTCCGCGAAGCGTTTAATTGCGAGTTTTTCATTAATGGGTCGTAAAATATTAAAACTGTCGGTGTTTCCCTCGGACTGCGAAATCGTTAAGTCTACGAACAATTCAGTAATTTGCTTACCGAAATCCGCCACAGACTTGTCATCTTGTCTCGCCACCTGTAGTTTCGTATGTATGGCGGTCGCAGCTTTTTTTGGCAACAGCACCTGTCGCATATCCTTTAACAAGTCCTTGACAAACGAATATGAGCTAGACAGCTTTAATTTAGCTGCCTGAGAGAGACGCGTTTTTAATACAAACGATATTAGATTTATTTTGGATGCTTCGTCTAAAGTAGTTTCGTAGTACTCTATCCCATCAATTAATTCTTTCGTATTTCTCTCCGTATCATCCATCACCAGCAAAAGACTTAGCGCGGTTTTTAAATCAAATTTAGCCATATTTATGAATTCGTCTTCGCTACTACTTAAGCTTAAATCCGCGCTTGTCTCCGATTCGGAGGGATAGCATAAACTTTGAACCTCGGTAAATAAGTTTAAAAAGTTATCACTGTACTGAATTATTAATTTATTTTCTTGTTCGTCTTTAAAATCTAAAACCTTACTTATAGTGTCTAAATAACTGTTATAAAGATATTTCAATTCATTGGCCTCTTTATACTTTTTCTCTAATATTTTACCTTTACGTCTTTTTGGGCCAATTTTTATTAAATATTTCCTTATTTCACTTAATTTGTTATTTAATTCTTTAATAAAATCTGCCATTCATTTACACAAAACTAACAATAGTGATATTGATTACACATTTTACATTTTAAATTATTAAATATTAAGCTTACTTTACTAAAGTTAAGTGGCTAATGTTCATAGTATACCTGGTTTTTTCTAATTAAGACACAAGACCGATCACTTGACTTCACTTTTCATTACGCACTTTTTACCATGCATCACTAGCACTGATTATTTTACCGTTTGCCGCTCATTACACCCTCTCCCTGATTCTGGTCGGGTACTCCGGGGACAGCTTCTGCATCCGCACCACTCCAGCATCGACTCCACTCTGCACCTTCTTGTTAAAGCATTTGACGCAATAGCGTACGGAGATGATAACGGCCACAAGCAGGAGAATCAAAAGAAGAGCCACCATGCTCCAAGATACTCGTATTATTCCGACATGGGTCTCTATGTGGGTGACCATGTGGTTATTGTATCCTATCTGCGTGTTTACTTCGGTTGCTGCAGGCTTTTGGGGTGGTTTACTGTAAGAGTGACCTATTTTGAATTTTGTCTTCTTGACAAACAGGACGTTTGTTCTCGTTGAAACGCGAATGAATAGTGTGGACTTTCATCTTCACTATAATTTAATTAGCTACCGATTTTATTGTTGAATGAAATCGCACTCCAATCCGTAAACGGCAGGGTCGCCATGTAAGGATGGGCGCAGTGGAGACGAGTAAAACAAAGAGTTGTGCGATTAGAACTGAATATATTAAAAGGGATTACATGTTACATAGGCTATTAGGTAGTATGTTTATTTATACACTACAAAACAAAGGTTTGCAAGGTGACTGATAATGGGAAACACAATGGGCTTAATCATCTTAAGAAACTTGGTTTGAATACCGTCCCACCCAGCGGCATTTTCGGATTTTAAACTCGAAAGTAATACCTAACCTATGTAATAAAAAGTAAAAAAATATCTTCACCAATGTTATTCCCAAAAATTGTTAAAAATAAAATACAACCAATGGTATATTTATATAGTCTATTTTAATATAATAATAGTCTATTTTAATATAATAATAGTCTATTTAAATATATAAACTAATAAGATAATCCAACTTTTAAAGGTTTCAGTTGTAATTAATACTATAGGCTTTGAGGAGGCTTTTGCCCATTGTCTAGATGTAGGCTTTTTGCCCATTGTCTAGATGTTTGGATGACAGTGCTAACACAGCGTCTTCTGTGGACTTTCCTTGTCTGAGAACCTGAATTGCGCGTTGGACAATTTCCCAAATTTTTCGAGGTAGCTAATAACACGTGAGTTAATCAACTTTTCAAGGATCTTAGATATTGCAGGCAAAACAGAGATAGGTCTATAGTTACTAACTTCCTTTTTATCACCACCCTTGTGAACAGGTGTCACTATTGATTTTTTTAGTAAAGCAGGGAAAACGCCTTGTCTAAAACTGTAAGGATGGGCGCAGTGGAGACGAGTAAAACAAAGAGTTGTGCGATTAGAACTGAATATATTAAAAGGGATTACATGTTACCTAGGCTATTAGGTAGTATGTTTATTTATACACTACACCTCCCCTGGAGGAGAAAAAATAAAATAATACTTGTGCACTTAAGTATATTTTATTTTATAACCTACTAACCATTACCATAATACTAACATACAATAAATTCCTCTAACTTTTATTTTAATAAAGAGAATATAGATTTTATGAATACAAGATAATATCAATACTTATAGCAATTAATAAACAATTTATGAATATAAAATATCATAACATAATAGTGATATAGTAACAATTTTTTTTCTTATAACACAATAACATGTCACAAATAAAATAACATACACTTTATGTTACATAACTTTTAGTGCGATTCTTATGGACAATTTCGGGTTTTCCGTTCTTTAGAATTTTTACATTACACCCTAAATACTAAATAAGGTCCATTATAAACTTTTTCAAATTTATTTCCCGTTTCGTTTTTTAACAGTAAATATGTATTATTCTTATAGGAAATAGGATTTATACTTCTGTCGTATTTAAATTTTCTTTTTATTTTACTATTTATCAAGTTAGTTTTTGCATCTTTTTGTGCTACTTGTAGCCTATATTTTAACTCTGATGGGTAGTTGTCATAATTGTATGAAGGATCTACGACATCGCTGGTGAGATTATTTGGTAACATACATGACTTACCGAAGACCAACTCGTGCGAAGTGTATTTCGTCTCGCTGTGAACGGTGTTGTTATAGCTAAAGCACCAATACGGAAGCCAGCTGCTCCACGAACTAGCATTATTTCAAGACTCCGATAGACTCATGATGGTACGCCGTAGATGACAATTTGTTAATTTTTAGTAAGTCACATACCTGTTTCATAGTAGTCGAGATAAACTCGGTGCCCCTATCTATTGCTATCTCACGTGGGACGCCATACCTTAGAATAAAATTTTCAACAAACGCTCGCGCTACTGTCTCCGAGTCTTTCGCATGTAACGGATAGGCCTCTACAAATTTTGAAAGTTCGCATTGCAAGGTGAGCACATAAACATAATTGTTGTTATCCTTTGGCAATGGCCCTACGATATCCAAAAAAACTTTTTCTAGCGCATAGTTTGATGTACTTGTAATTTCCATCGGCTGCTTGGTGTTTACTGCATGTTTTTGCGTTTTGCATTGACTACATTTATTTACAAATTCTACTATATTTTTATCCATTCCCGGCCAGTAATAAAATTTCCTAATATTATTAGACATTCGCCTAATGCCCGCGTGGCCACTTGTGGGCAATAGATGAAAGTCATTTATAACTACACGTATGTCATCTTTACTATTTAATCTTTGGACATTTCTTAAAATGCACAATCGAGGACCGGTCCATTCTTTATATTTATTTATTTCGCTTAGTATCCCAGCTACGAAATCTTTATTATTGTCATTCCTTATTACACAAAGTTCTTTTATATTTAATCTTTTACATAAACAAACTAGATCTCTCACCAATACGTCTCGCGTGATCGGCGATCGAGATAAGCTGTCGAAGTAAATACTTGAACTACTGGGTACGTATATAAAATGTTTTGACCTTTCCTTTATTAAACATTCTTGCTCTAATTTAATTAATCTTTTATTATTTGTCAAAGCCAATTCCGCCAAACTCGTCGGTTTTTTAATAATATCCACAACTCTTGGTTGATCAGACTTCGAATTATAGAAATTATTATTTACCGATGAATTTGTCGGTTGCCCTTGCAAGTCCCTTAATCGTCGCGCTTGCGCTCTTGTTACTATGTTAACGATATGCTCATTCATACATTTTAATTCCTCTGACGTAATAATTATACGTGAAAGAGCGTCCGCCGCGGAGTTTTTACTACCTTTTATGTATTCTATTTGGAAATTATATTCCTCTAACTGTAACCTAAACTTAAGCAATCTACTCGAGGGGTCCCGCATGCCAAATAAATAAACTAGTGGTCTATGATCTGTCTGAATTTTAAATTGTCTGCCGAATAAATAAGGTCTACAATATTTTACACTCCATACTATGGACAAGAGCTCTTTCTCAATGCTAGGATAGTTCATTTCGGCCATATTCAAACTGCGACTTGCGTAGGCATAGGCCGACCGTCACTATTACATAGTACGGAACCTACGGCTACACCTGATGCGTCGGTTTGTAAAATGAATGTGTTTTCTTTTGAAAAGTTAGGATACTGTAAGACCGGTGGGGTTACCAATGCTGTTTTCAAAATTTGGAACGATTTTTCGCATTCTTCGGTCCACACGAACGGAGCATATTTGCAACATAATTTATTTAGTGGGAATGCCTTTTCCGCGAAGTTTGAAATAAACTTGCGATAGTAATTCGCGAACGCAACGAACCGCTTAACGTCATCACTGTTTTTAGGGGTAGGATAATTTTCCAAGACTTTCGTTTTATTGGGGTCTGGCAAAATACCCTTTTCTGAAAATACGTGACCTAGGTATAGAACTTCTTTTTCCAAAAATTTGCATTTGGCGGGGTTTAACTTAAGGTTGACTTTTCTCAAACGAGTGAAAATATCCATTAGGTTTTTATTATGATTTTCTAAATTACGGCCTATACAGACTAGGTCATCTTGGTAAATCATGCACTGCTCATAGTTTAGCCCAGACATTGCTACTGTTATCATTCTAGAGAAGGCACTAGGGCTTGTCTTAAGGCCCATGGGAAGCCTAGTCATCTGATATTGATTTTTGCTTGTGGTGAAGGCTGTATATGGTCTACTGTCTTTATGTAAGTTAATCTGATAAAATCCTTGGTATAAATCAAGATGGGAGAAATATACCGCGCCTGACAAAAAATCTAAAATATCTGAAATGTTCGGGAGGGGAAATTTATCATCCTGTATTTTTTCGTTCAGTTTGCGATAGTCAATGACTACTCGCCATTTTTTAATACCTAAAGAATCTAATTTTTTCGGTACCAGTAGCAATAGACTTGACCAAGCGCTCCTACACTCCTCTATTATCCCGTCATCTAGCATTCCTTGGATTTGTTTGTCAATTTCGGTTTTTTTGTGTCTGGGGTAATCGATACGGTTTTACATATACCGGGGTGCTATTCGGTTTTAGTTCAATAGTTTGCTCGTACAAAGGTGTTGTACCTAATTTGTCTCCGGGTAGATGAAACACATCGGGAAATTTAGCACAAATATTTTCTATGGACTTTTGTTCTTCCGTTGTCAAACCATCTAAATTTAACTGAGAAAATAATTTTTTAACTCTTTCTGCGTTTATATTTGACTTACTAAATTGGCAAACGTAATACTCTTCTAGTTTAGACAAACATGGACTAATATAATTTAAAATGACATCTGTTTCCCTTGTATTAAACAATTTTATAGGGATCTTCCCGTCTTTCTGCCTAGAAATGGTGTTAGCTAAGAAAACTCCTTCACATACTTCCTGACTACTCACTACGCAATCCCCGATAAATGTGGTATCAACGTAATGTATAGATTCGCTACGAGCTGGTATTACTAAAGAACTACTATAAGAAGTTTGCTTATCAAAAAAACTAAAATTTATTTCTACAGATTTCCCAAATGTCGTATTTAATTTTAATGTGTTAAGCTCGTAATTTAATACAGCTTGATGCTTTACTAAAAAGTCCTGACCTAAAATTCCGTCTGTTTTGCACGGTAATTTATCAAAAAGGAGGAGTAGGAAGAAGGCTAGGCTATCTAGGAGAAGTTAGGAGTTTGAGGAACACCAGATGTAACCACAAAAGGTTGTGAAGAAAAGCCACAAACCACAACTCTTGAGCTTCGCTTTCTGAGGTATGATGAAAACCATTCCAATAGCTTACCAGAGATACCAATCAAAGAAAGTTTGTGAAGTAAGATTTCATGGTTCGCAGTGTCAAACGCCTTACTGATATCCGTTTAGATTGTATCAACTGAAAGCAGCGAATCAAGCGCATCGGACACATATGACGTAAATGAGACAAGATTAGTAGTAGTAGATCGAGATGACAGAAAACCAGACTGTTGAGGTGCAAATGAATGTTCAATGTACCATGATAAACGAGGACATAATAAGGACTCAAATATTTTTGCGAAAACGGATAATATTGATATGGGTCTATAATTATAAACCGAAGAGACATCGCCCGATTTAAATACTGGGACAACTCTAGCGTCTTTCCATATGGATGGGAAAATTCCAGTTTCCAACGATTTAAAATAATAATAATCGTTAGAGGCAAGGAAATCGCTTTATAACATCCGGATATAAACAGAGCAGGTATACCATCCGGCCCAGCCCCCTTAGACCGATCCAATCCCTTAAGAACATTCAACACTTCATCTTGTGAAAATTGAAGATGAGTGAAACTGTTGCAATTAATAATTGGACTGTTATCTGGCTGTTCTATAGATGAGGAGGTTTTGTAAACAGACGCAAAGGATGATGCAAAAAGATTGCAAATGCTCTCATCACCAGCAGCCCGGCTGTCGCCAAGAGTCATAGATGATGGGAAATCACTGCAGTTACGCTTTTTATTTTTTATGTGTGTCCAAAACAGTTTTGGATTATCTGTTATTGAATTTTTCATGCCTGTAATATATTTCAGATAGCAAGCCTC
Source organism: Scoparia ambigualis (assembly GCA_963921215.1). NCBI lineage: Eukaryota > Metazoa > Arthropoda > Insecta > Lepidoptera > Crambidae > Scoparia > Scoparia ambigualis. The sequence goes on along the minus strand of OY992505.1, from coordinate 38,757,530 downwards.
AGTTAAATCAGAACACCTTTTTTTAAGTGTATGTAAAGCGAGTTCGTCCAGCGGATTCCCATGTTTGACATATCTTTTTCGGATCTTATATTTTTCCTGCAAAAGACGAATAAGTTCCTTAGAGTACCAGACTGGGAATCTAGACGAAAGTTTGCGTTTAGGTACGTGCATAGCTATGCTGTATCTTATAACATCATAAAATTTATCCACCATAGTATCGACTGACTCACCAGTACCTAGGTGACTCTCCCAGTCTAATGAGTTTAAATGAGATGAAATACTATTGTAATCAGCTTTGTGAAAGTTGTATCGTTTTGGCTGGTAGCGTAGATTGACCGAAGCAAGGGAAGGTAAACTCCAGAGGAGGATGGTATAAGTCGAGGTTAATAAGTGGGGAGCAACTGCGCATCACGTTTGTAACCATAGTGATAGAGAGAATAAGGTCTAGTATTTTACCCTTATCATTTAGTACATTATTATATTGGGTCAGATTATTTAGAGCTAAAAAGTCCAACAAAGTAATTTAAAATATGCTCTTGTTGGCGGTTTGTGACGAGTTATTTAGGTTATTCCAGGCAATACTACTTAAATTGAAGTCGCCAAGAATTATGACTTTTTTATGTGATTCCAAAACACGGTTAGCATTCTCAATAAAATTGTCCAAAATATATTTCTGTATCGGTGGCGGAAGATAGACACTACACAATAACAGACTTTCCACGGTACCGTTATTCTTAGGAACGTCCAATTCTATCCACAGATCCTCGCAGCTACTCTCCAAATGACATAACCTACGAGAACAAATACGCTTAGACACGGCAATGAGCACCCCGCCACCAGACTTTTTATAATGAAAACCGCTAGTCTCACGATCACGTCTATAAACTACATAGTTATCACTAAACAGTTCACCATCAAAAATTATTTTATTCAACCAGGTTTCACACAAGACTATAATGTCATATTCACAACAAAGTACATTTTTGTAAAATTCTGAGGTCTTTGTACGAAGTAAACCACATCATCGCCTAACGTTTTGAAAATAAATATTTAAATAATTAATTATATTTTAAAAATTTACTATTATACACTATGTTAAACATTACCTACACTTATTGACTATAAAATTATGAATATTAAAAAAAAAATGATGACAAACTACTTAGCGTTGACAAATTTCTGACCAGTACATATTCCGATGTGTCGGTCTTACGCATGTAAATTCGGCCGCTGCGGACCCATACATGCTTGTACCGGAGCTCCTTGGCGCGAACACGGGCCGCTGCATGAAGAAGTTTATTCTCCGGTGTTAGATTTTCGACCACGTATACGGCCGTCTTCTTGTCATTGCTGGTCCCAATGCCAAGATGCGCCGCGTTCAGTCTATCTTGTGGGTGGTTCTTGTTATATTTTATAGCGGCGGCCAACAGTGTGTCGTGTGAGCGTGGGCTATTAAGCTTAATCAGGATGGAACGGGGTCGGGGGCTCTCGGGGTTCTTTTTAGCGATACGTGAGCAGTAAAAAATATCCGACTCATTGATTGGGCATGATACAGTTTTGCCAAGTTGCTTTACAATGGTAATCAAGTTTTCAGATTTTCGCTCCGGTACGCATTGTATCTCCAGATTCGATGTGCGAGAAACCTGTTCGAGTTGATTAAAACGGTTGGTTATGGTTGGTGTTTAAATCCTGACGAAGAGATTCATTCTCTCTCAAAATGGCATCAATTTTCGTCTTGCAGGCGCTCACATCAACATTCAATTTCTCGAAGGAGTCGTTCATGAAATTGATCGATTCCGTAAGTGCACCAATCTCATTTCCAAATGTTTTTAATTGCGTGCTAAATTCATCCTTTAACTCTTTTACACATTCCTTTAGGAGGCCGCGAATTTCCTCTTGCATAATCGAGCGCAGCTCCGAGCGCGACACGCATAAGCCAGAGCAGGGCGCGGGCGCTTCATCAGAACAGGCCGCTAGTGAATTGGGTGACTCCCGTTTCTTGCGACGCAATGTAATATTTGCGTTGTCGCTTTTGTGTGCAGGTGTTTGAGGTGTTGATGGCCGGACTGGTGTGTTGGAGTTATCACTTCTTGGTTTTTTACTTCGACATTCAGGACACAACCAGTTTGACTTAGCCTCGGTGGAGAGTTTTCGTAAATCGGCAGATATGTTTAGACATACGCAGTGATAAGAGGAAGAACAGGCACAACAGTCCAATCGGCTGCTATCCTTAATTATCGATTTACAGGCAGCGCATTGATGCATTGTAGATAACCTTTATATAAAAAGCGCCTCAATTAACTGAGGTAAAAAAAAAATCTTCACTTTTAGTTTTCTTCTTGTTCGTAAAAAAATAAAAAAGTAAAAATAAATAAATACGATAACACAACAAAAAAATCAAAAATACTTCCAAAATATATAAAACAATGTTAAAAAAAAATACATACAGTATCCTGGGGATTTGAACTCGAACCACAAGAGAGTCTTATTACATTCACCGTAGGTACCAAGCAGCGCAGCGCCGTGAACGCGCTTGGCAAGCCAGCCGCGTAACTAAAGCTTCCAAAATAAGTGCAACAATCAGAGCAGCTGACACTCGCAGTAGTCTCTCAGTATGTACACTTTCAATGTTTCAAGGTCAAGTGCGATCGTTCGCAGCTTAGAAGTTGTGTTAAATAAGTTCGGAATACCCACGAAATGTCACTTTAACACTGATTTTTAACCACTTTCACTTCAATTTCAATTAAATTTCAAGTTCTAAGTTAGAATTTACTGTAAGCAGTAAGTTACGTGTAGGTTTACTTTGCGAAACTAATTTTATTGCAGCTTTTAGTTAAAAAAATACGGGAGCAATTTAAAATACGTGCACCACTTCTGACGTGTATCGGACGAGATGGAACGTTCCATTAATACACATGAAGACTTAAGCATTTCCACATCCAGTGCTATCATCACCGACCCCTTCTAACTTCAGTTTGTCACGGTGCACTCTGCCACTTTTTACCTGCGAACAATTTGTTTACATAATTTTACAACTCCTGGCTACCTCCCCCCTCCCCCCCCTCCACCCTCTCGACTAAGTGGCGTCTCACAGATGCTAGCCACGGTTTTACTACCTACAATCGACATGCAAGAGCTCCGACCCTGACGACGTTAGTAAAACAGGGTTATATAGTATGGCGTTTTCTTGAACATAGAATTATATGATCGACTGACGACGTTCAGCATAATGAGACTTGGTACGGTAAGTAGCCCTAATGAAATTATGGATTGTGAGCAGTTTCCTGTTTGTGCGTACGAAGTTTATTTTATTACATGCTCTATACTTGTGATGTTAGCGTCCATGCTGTTGAAGGCCGTGACTAATGTTTACAACATAGTTTACGAGAACATTAATTCTATATTACTGAACTACATTCACCGAAATCTTCAAAGTTATTCGTTAATTATGCTTAGTGCTCTTATGCTTTTCATCTTTTTGCTTATAGCACGTACTTGTAAGTTTGAAGAATAGTTTGTAAATTATTTTTTCCATCACCAATATTGTTGACATCCCGTCATCGTACTGCTGAACAAAGCAAAACAGTATCGTTGGTAAGGTTCATATTTACTCATTTTCTCGGCCGTGCCACCGCATATGATCAAGCAATATGTATTTACTACTGTCAAAGCCACAAGGAAATGCAACGCTGCTCATCTCATTAATTTTATGCTAAAGGTAAGGAACTGCTGAATGTTTTGAACACCCCAACAGTGTACTTTCACTAAGCACTTGTTGGTATATTCACACCTAAATCCTTAGTTTAAAAGAGACTATGATTACTCGTTTAACTTTTTCCGAAAACCAGGTTTGGCTTATTTTTAAAATAGAAGAGTGTATTTTACGTTTACCCTAACGCAAATTCCGTCAAACATCAAAGAAAAATCGTTTTATTCCAAATTCAATTCCACGACATATACCAGCCGAGACACAATCAGTTGAAAATTCAAACCTCTAAAGTGAAACAGCGAGGAAGTCTAGATTCCTATTCAGCCAGCGCGCTACGGCTCCGAAGCTCGTAGTAACGATCCCGCTACGCCGTAGACTACGGCAAATGCGCGCTACGGGGCTCCACGCAGACCTGGCAAACATTAGATATAAACGCTGCAGTATGTTTGTTTGTCCTTCCCTCACGTGCAGCGAAACCGCATGATTTATGACAAATTGTTGCTTAGATGGTGTGCTATATAGAATCTATAGAAGATTTTTCCCCTAGCGGCCCGTCCGCGACTATGTTCGCGTCAACACCTATGTACCGTGATGATTCCGTTTATATTATTACTACTTTATACTTTACTAAATTAATAAAAATACCTACATATTCAAACAAAATTAGCAAAATCAGTAGAGCTGTTTTCAAGTGATACTCCGTCATACATATGGCAATTGAAGTTTATTCAGTTATATTATTATCAAACATTCAAAATCTCGATAAAACAATTTCAATATGCCAGTACAAACGATTTAACAGCTTTCATATAAACCAATCGCTACGCACGATGTTTGTAAGAACTCCATCCATAACCATAATTAGTTTTGCAACAATCAGAATTTACAGCTTTGGTTGAACCCGTCCGCCCTTTACACCCCAAAAGTTGTGAAATGAATAGTTGAGCCGGGAGTTCAGAATCAATGTATCGTTTAGTAGGTGCGACTGAGTTTTGATATTTATAAAAACATAGCTAAGGGTCAACATTGCGAGATATTCATTTGTGTAGTCAAAGATCGTTATCCTTAGGGCAAGTGTCAACACATTTTTGGATATCGGTTCTGCATCATACTAAATATTTATTACTTATGGGTTAATGCAGTGGCTTACTGGAACTTTGTACTTCAAAAAAAAAATGTTTTTGATTCCATTCCTAACTCATTATGTTTCTGTGTAAATAGCTCATTCATAAAAACCTTTTAAAAAATAGTTGTACGTCCTATAAATATAGATTCACATAAATAAATTGTATGCCACAACATTCTCCTAATTAATCATTTTCCCATTTATTCTATTTGTCTTCCTAATTGCGGGCTCCGCAAAAAACAAAGTTGGCATACAAGCCAAATTGATACCAAAGTATAAATTACTGTGTTCCGAACGCACCCAACTTCAGAAACGGAAAACACATTAATATCCGGTGCTGGGTAACCAAATAAAAAAATTAATTAAAATATTACTCTGCGGAATGAACTGAGAACTTCTTTTTCAATGCTTTATTTTGCTGCTGATTAACTACATTTCACATTAAAAGTAGATGTGATCAAATCTTATGCAGTATTTTCTTTTGTGTATTTAATTGTCACAGTAAAATAATCTTTCACAGCAACAAACACTGACCTAGGACGACTGTTATTTGTACCATTTTATAATCATGTTACCTTTTCAGAGCCTATGAACATCCCAGTGCGGGGCTCAGTCTTTTGGATTCATGGATTAAGCTTTAACCCACTAACATGAGCCGATGGCTTTTAGTGGTTTTTAACGATTGCCATGTGCAAAAACAATTAGTCCGACTACTTAACATGCCTGCCGAAGCACGGAACTGCTCGAGATATTTATTTTGATCTCCCATCTAAGGACCCATCCATGCGAGAGTTGCTAAACTTGCAAGATTGCAACAAAAACGCGTAACCGAGCGCGCGAGCAAACATAAATTTTTCAAAACAAAACAAAGCAACACAAAACATTATGGTTAATTTAAACATTATTTACAAAGGCTTTAACTCAAACGCTATCTCGCAAATAAAATATCCGAGTAGATAAAAAAAAACAAATTTATTACGCCATAACTTCGCATCAAAAAAAGTCCATTTGCGGCACGCCTATCGGCGGCGAAATCAGATCCTGCCGAGTAACTAATTCAGCCAACAGATCCGACCCGGAGCGGAATCAAACTTTCGCCGCATGACGTATGGTTCTCGAACTGTGCTGACACCCCAACATGTCCACAATTTTATTGTAATGGAGAGCTGTGTGTCGCCTAAATCAATAACGCTCAATTATTTCGATAGAACGAGTTATGAAATATGACTGATGCTTTCCATCCATCCATTAAGGACTTCTGTCGATGATGTGATATGATAGGCGTTTCTGCCTATTGAAATTTTCATAATATTTTATCAACATATTTTGAAAAAGTTTTATTTGAATTGCCTGGTGGTGCTGGGATTCGGCCTCAAACCAGTCTGGATGGCGGCTTTTCTAATATATATTTCTGCCGCAATCAGCATTGCTTTGAATCACAGTTTTTCGTATTAAAATTATAGGACAAGGCTTTTGATTATGAGCTTCAAAATCGTCTGTAGGCTACGGTGATTTTTTATTAGGTTACATTGGAAAAATAACACAAAACAAAAAAACAAACAAAATATTTTGCATGCTAGCATTAATGGGTTGCTATTTAAGGCAGGTACTCATTTATTTCGCTTGTATATGTAGTTCTCGTAGAACAACTTCCAGATTGATATCTAACAGTAGTTAGGGCAACATCATCTAAACTTCCCTGCCTGGATTCCGTAAAAAGGGCGGGAACAGCGCGGTCGCTTAAGCGGCCACATTTGTTCGCGTTGTGGAACCAAATTTTCAAGTTATATATTCTTATGTCCCCACCATAGATCTAAAAGTCTTAATACAATAATTATTTGAGAAAACCAACTATGAAATTCTTAAGTTATATTTTATTTAGATAGTTATATCTACTTATTGTGAGTTTATACTATGAACAATTACACAAAGTAAGCACAAGGATAAATAAAGTAAACAGACAACTAATAAACTACCTAATACTAATATTATTATTAAGAATGAGACTGTGAGTTTATTTATTTGTTTGCCCTTCCTGTCAAAACAAAGCCACGGATCGAGATGTTTTTACAAATATGATTGCAGAGCCTCCGACATGTCTCGATCAGTCTTATCGGTACCCGATGAAGAATGCTCTTCGGCGAGTTCTAATTTAGCGTTATTATCTGACGTAGATAGTTTTTTAGATTTTTTATTGTTAACTTGGAAATATGTTGTGTAACGCATACATCATGAAGGCCAGTTGCGCCCCGTGTTATGTGAAACTCTTCATCCCTCTCCCCACTTAGTCAAGAAACTGGAAGTCCTCCCGCTAAAAACCATAGTGCTTTCTTCGAAGGAGACCGAAGGCAATCACCGAATCAGCGTAGATCGTCCCCTGTGCGAGTAACGCTTACGCAAGGTCGTCTGGCATTTAACAACCAGGCGTTCATCATCAGCCTATAAACTTCCCACTGCTGGGCACAGGCCTCCCACGTGGACAATAGTACGTGGGGATATTGGGCCATAACCCACCACGCTGGCCCAATGCGGGTTGGTGGGTTTTAACGACTGTAATCTTACGACAACAACCGGACCAACGGCATAACGTGCTCTCCGAAGCACGGATTAGCTCGAGATGTTTATAATTTGGTCACACATCGAGCGACCCGGCATTGTGAAAGTTGCTTGGCGGGCAAGATTGCAAGCTGAACGCGCTAGAGTTTGCGTCAACTTCTTTATCAGGCGTTACTTTTAAGAAATCCATGGCATATAAAAATGCAATAATTTCGTTACACACTGGTCTATCAAGCTTGGACGCAGCATGCAAGCACCGCCCTTCTGCCCGCAAATGTATGTACAATTGCAAACATGTGCCTCGTGACCAGCCGACCAGCCTTCGTGAAGGACACGTGCTGGATTTCGGTCTGCCATTTGCTTGCATTTATCGCTCCTTTTACTCGTGAATGCATTTGTGGGCGGGAATGCGGTGCTTGCATGCTGCATTGAAGTTTGACAGACCAGTGACTTAGCGGAATTACCACTACATATGTTTATTGGATTTTTGCTGTTGAATATAAATACTGTAATGATGTCTGTCTCCCGCGTGTAAGTCTGTGGTGGTAAGTCGTCATGTCGAACGTGGGACGGATGGCTTAGAGCCGCGGCTTCGTCTGCACGCGGCGCGCATACTAATCCCTGGACGCTTCCGCTGCGAACAAATGCTTAAGTGGCCGTTGCAGACGTGTGGTTGGGTGGCAAGACGATTCTTTTGCTATTGATTGTTAGTGACTAAGTTACACAGCACTGATCTTTTTTTTAGATCTAGTGTTATCATCGTTCAGCCAGTCTTGTCCCACTTTCTGGGCAAAGGTCGCTCTATCCTCTGTTTACGTTTATTACGTAATTCCGGTTAACTCGTTTAATACGGTTTAGGGCTGTAACAGGCCTTGTATCAAAAAGGTAAAATAAAAATTATTATATTGTTTTTATTTGCCTTTGACTAGACATATTATCGCAAACTACTATTTACCAGTTTTCGAAACCCAATCATTAACTTATTTGCATGTCAGTTGATATTAGAACAGCAAAGCTAATATAATTTTAACTTAGTCAGTTGTATATGGAATTATTTAATAAAATGTATTTTTTAGTTTGTATTCTTTTTGTGTTCAAAGCTCTTTGTTAAACATGACGTGTGCGAACGTGACAAACCCTTGTGTAGCCAGTGCACAGCGACGTGTCATAATAAATGCATTGCACGTTGCTATTTTAATCCTGATGATACATAATTCCAGCTTTCAGCACTGCAGACAGGCGACCGGTAATGACGTCACTAACGTCTGGCTAGGTGTGACGCCACACGCGGCCGTGTGGAAGCACAAAGCCGTCCCACAGTAATAAGCAGGATGTATGAGCGCGGGACGCCCGGCCATTACGGGACAAACGGCGCGTCTCTCACCTCCACGCGCGCGGGGTGGTGCGCATGCAGGGACACCCGGCCATTACGGGACAAACGGCGCGTTTCAAATCGAGGGGAGAATGCACAATGAACTTTGTTCTGTTAAAGAGTTTAAACTGTGAGTGTCTGATATAGGAACTCAGATCGCTGAGCTTGCTGTACCAAACCTACAGTGTACTTACTACCAACTTATTACTAATTAGATTTAATAAATAAAGGACTTACATATAAGCTTCTCCGAAGAATGCCGATCCTCGACCTTAGGCCGCGCCTTGGCTGGTGGTGACTGCGGACAAGGAGCGTCTCCTGGCCGCTGGTGGCGAGTAGAATTGCCCTAGACTACCGGCTCCCCCCCAGAGCTCTGTTCCCCAGTAAAGAGTAATGATCGCCTCACCAGGTTAGGACCGCGTTCACGTGGACGCAGTACTTACCTTGCCCACGGTCCATCAGTGGGACTACACAATCCCAACCAAAACACCACGGTGCAACTCAAAGTCCGCTTTGACAATAGCACGTGGGTAACTGGGGATATTGAGCCATAACCCACCACGCTGGCCCAATGCGGGTTAATGGGTTGCTTCTTTCTTCTTATACTTTCTTCTAACGCGCGTCGGAACGGAGCGCAAGCGAATATCGCCAGAAAGTGATCTACCGGAACTTCCTTGACTGTACTTATGTATCTCAAAATAATACATAGGTATCACGAGATAATATCTCAGAGCTCCAACGCTGCCATAGTCTGAACGTAGCCTAATGTCCCTGTAGCCGTAATGGGAATAGGATTAGCCTCATAGACGAGCTCCGGAGCAGCGCCCACTTACGTTGATCAACCGCCTCAGTGGACCACCGGTTGTAGACCCGCAAATTTCAGGTTCGATTCCCAGCGTAGCTTATTAATGCGTTCGAGTTGGTTAGCTGGCTACCATCATCTTATCGATGTCCACAATATCCACACCAGTTATCCCTAACAGTCATGATAGTGGCATTGTTCTGTTCCGACTGTTAAAGGAATAGCCAGTTCCTCAGTGGGCGAGGATTCCGGGTGAAGAATACTTTAACCGTCGGCCGCTTAATAGTAGTGAAGACCAGCTAAAGATCAACATAAAGCTTCTCTTTGAGAGCACTATCTATCAGAATACATTAAAATAAATTAACAGTATCATGGAAATTATAATGAGTTTAGTTTATTACGTATTTTTTACGTAGTATTTTCTCGTAATATCTCTACTATCTACGAGTATATATAACTAATATCTAGACTTTTGTCTTAACTTTTTCCGCTTTTAAAAATAGCATTTACCATGCCACTCTGGCGAAATGGACAAACAAACACATTTTCACATTTATAATAATTAACTTAACATTGGGTTCAGGCGACCTTTGTGCCTTGTGACTACACGCAAAGGGTATATTGTCACTTGCGTAGTTCCGCAATCGCCCTCGCCTGACACATCGTGCTCAAGCACCATTAATGGAAAAATAATTGCTAGTTAGGCGGACGACGACGCCGTTAAATAGCTTGCACTTACTTGGCAAACGAATATGAGAAAATGTAGAGTGAAGTAAATAACCTATACTGTACTACTGCTGTGCAAAGCTCTAAACATAAACATACATAACAGTGTATCTCGCGACTATTACCCCCTAATGTTTTTAGGTCAGAGACTAGGCTCTGAGGACCGCAAAAGCAGTGCAGTGCACACTTAATATCAACTGCATATGTGCTCTGCGAGACATTATGTATGTGCAGTCTTCATTACGTCCTTAGTCGCCTTTAACGACACCCAAGAAAAGATATGGTTTGGTAGTAATCTTTTACAATAACTTCAAACACAGTTGTTTCTATAAGGCTAGCTTTATAAACATCGTTATACAGAAGCCTAGGCAGTTGACACAACTAAAATCAGTCATGTCCCGTACGTATTAAATTACACGGTTACAGCGGGTGTTTGAGGTGTGAGGGGCGCACTAACGCAGTTTTGAATAACAAACTGTCCATTTGAGCAGTGACTGAGAATTGAATAAACCCTTTCACACTGCGCCGTGTGTCCATAGAACTGCAGTATAAAACAAGACATAGGTAAAAGCAAATGAAAAGCTGTATGCTTGCAAACAGTAAAATGCTCGAGTCCACGACTTTACGTCACTACGGCTAGTGCAGCTTAGTCAAAACAGTCAGTCATGCGAGCAATAAGCATTATAACAGTTATAGAATAGTAGATTATGCACCAAGGGGATAAAGCAGTGTCTTATGTAGCGGGCGCCCCGTATTGAATCCTGAGCAAAACGAAGGATTCTAGCGTTAACTCCCGGGCGTAGCGAGGGTGTTTAGAGTTAACTCCCGAGCATAGCGAGGGAGTTAAGACAAGAATCCTGAGTGCAGCGTGGGATTCAAGGTCGCCCAAGGCGATGGCACCTTTATCCCCGAAGAGAATACTCTACTTTTCACACTATCTACGAGACAATAAAAAGCAATAGTACTGGAATCAAAGTATTTATTAAAATTACACTTAGTAAACCTATTTAAAACAATTAAATGTTGAGGGTAATGTTTGATACATTAGACCAGTTGTGAAAAGACAAAGTTATGTTTTTATTCGGTATATTTATTGAAGTTGAGGTAGACTTCATTTGAGTATTACTGTTATGTAAAATTTCAGAAACTTGGGTCTGCTAAGGACTATTATTGATCGTGAAAGTTGGTGAAGGTGGTGCTTGAGGCAGCGGGTTAGATAAATAGTGTTTTGATGTGGAAGGTTGTGTTGACAAAGGTGTCCAAGGATCAGTTATAAACGGTGTTTTTAGTTTGATGTTGTCACCAATGCGGCAGCTTATTTTATCTTTATTTTGTATTGAATTTTCAATATAGCCCTCTGCTACTACATCAGATTTCCAGCCACCGTGTCTTTTAATCTGGGTCATGTCTGCTCCTGAATCCGCCAATAGAGTAGCCGATGTTCTCCATGTAACAATGACCCGTGTAGAGCTCGGCATTAGTCAATTTCAGGTATTTCGCAATTTCTTTCGGAATGCCGCTGATCTTATTTTTTCAATGACTTGCCTGGTGCACTTGCCATTATGATAAGCTACAAAAAATCGGTTACTGTTTATATTAGAGGGGCGTAGAGCTTGGTACTTTTCGATAATTCTTACGTATTCTCTACGGTCTACGAATGACCGTTCTTTCTTTGATTTTGTATCTGGCAAATTTACAAGCAACAAATCTGAATGTTTTTCGATATCTTCGATTTTAATGTTTACGAGTTCATTTCCACGACAAGCGCCATTCACTCCAAAAATCAATGCCACCTGTAACAAAAATAGGAAGTAGCTTAGTATTGTAGGAAGGTAACTTACGTAATATTTTAATTTTTTTTTAACATGTTATAAACTTTCTTAGATTTAACTGACACACTTATGAGTGTGTTAGACAAATTTAAGAAAGACATACTTATAACAACACATACCTAAACCTTACGAAGGTTTACAATAATAATAATTATTTAACTTAGAGTCGAAACATCACATCAGTAGATCGCACACAAGCGATCGATTCATGAGCTGGTAGCTGTACCTCTACTTACCTATAGTAGGTACCTACCTAAGTTTGTAGCTATTTTAGTTGCTAAAAATTAAATCAATAGGTAGGTACTTACTTTTGTGTCAAGAAAGCTATGGTCAGGGGCTTCATTTAGAAACGTTTCCACATTTTGAGCTGTGAAAACTTTTGATTTCTTAGGTAGATGTCCTTCTAATTTCCTTTTTAAAAATGCCAGTAATTTGGTGTATGTATTAATTTTGTATATTATTTTTGATGCTTATTGTTGACCTGAGCATCGAATAGATGCACCATAGGCTACTTGGCTTCTTTGTACATAATAAATGCTGGAAGTAGACTAAAAGCACTGATTCAGATACAGACTTGACGCCCTTTGTAGTTTTCCAATTGTTAAAATCGTCGTAGGCTTTCATGTACGATTCCTTGGACTTTTTTGGGAGTAGATTGTTGGCAATGCCAATGGCTTCGGATTTAATGTAATCCGGAGTCAAATCACTATCGTCACTCGACATTTTTGTGAGAATTTGTAGCTATGTAATTTGTTGTATAACAAAGCAAAGCAATTTTCAGTATTCGCGCCTCTTTAAAATTTGTGTTCTATTTTGCTTTTATTTTTAATCTACTCGTGGTGGCCAGTTCGATTTTTGAACAATTTATTTTTCACTCCTCTTGCTCAAAAAGAACGTCATTGTAGCGTTCTAGAGCGAGGCTAAAATAGCTTTTCTTGCCCTAGGTTATAAAGTATTTTTTTTTAAATATTTGTCTGTGACATGACAATGAGCCTACAAAAACGAAAAAGTATTTAGTCTTAGGTAGAATAATCATGAATAAATACTCGACTTATTACTATTTACTTAGATCAACAACTTTTTTGAGATAGTTATTATTAAAGTTTATGGTAAAACTAGTAATTATTTGAATCTATGGACAATACAGACCACGCCCACACAGTCCACGCTTCAGCAAGAAACAACTGCACAGTCTGCACATGTGCTTAGGTGGTGCGCCTTTAGCCCGTTAGTCGCTTTTACGACACTCAAGGGAATCTCTATTCCCTTGAGAGGGGTTGGTATTATTTTGATTGGGCCGTCGCCGCTCTTTGCTGTTGGATGTATGTGCAGTCTTTAGTCCATTAGTCGCCTTTTACGACACCCAAGGGAAGGGAGGGGTTGGTAGTATTATTTTGATGAGCCCATCGCCGCTCTATGCTGTCGGATACATGTGCAGTCTTTAGTCCATTAGTCGCCTTTTACGACACCGAAGAGAAGAGAGGGGTTGATAGAATTATTTTTTGATGAGCCCACCGTCGCTCTATGCTGTTGGATGTATGCGCAGTCTTTACTCCGTTAGTCGCCTTTTAGAACACCCAAGGGATAGATGGAAAGACTGCACATACCTACTATCCAACAGCATAGAGCGGCGACGGGCTTATGAAAATAATACTACCAACCATTCTCTTCCCTTGGGTGTCGTTAAAGCAACTAACGGGTTAATTTTTAATAAAATAAACAAATTCATATTGTATTGGATTGTTTTATTTTCTCGCATTCGTAGTGAAAAACATAGTGTAACACACGGCGCTAAAACCCCATTAAAACTCAGTTTCTATTTACTCCCTCGCTAAAGCTCGGGAGTACAACCACAGTATACATATGAGCTAAAGTATATTTATACTGTGGTACAACTCCTCGTATATAATGGGTCATTTTAGCCCCTTGTAAAACAATCTACTATTTTAACGCAGGTCCTAATGGTGAACGCATTGAATTATTATGTAACTTTCTACATTTTGTTCCAAATTCAAATCACATTATTGACCAGCGGGGCATAACGTAATTCAGTACAATATTATTGCCCTGTGAGGTTTGTATGACATATAATTTGACGTTGTCGAGCAGGTGGTGTGAAAAATAAATTAAGTTTGATTTGGACCAACAGTCATATCTCGTCTATCTATGTCTAAACCATGAATGAGGGGGAGCGGATCCACAGTCTGCATAGCAAACGGCACAGATCGTTTCTAACATAAAGTCGTCCATATGCGACTGCGCTAACATTCTTCCATTCCAGGAATTGAGGCAGGTACACCAAACACCAAACAACATCCCGATCACAGCTTATTCCAAAGGCTGCTGTGCGGAGCACATCAAGCACCAAAGGTGTTAGTGATACTGAATAGACTGCTTGCAATGTTACGATCCTATACGACTACACTGTTTGGTAACATATACGAGTATATGTTCGCAACTGGGCCAAGTATGAGAAAATATAAATTGCTGCAACTCATTCATACATTCAGTTCGAATAGTATTTGCAGTTTTGGTACGGAAAACACCTTGTATAATAATACTTAGCAGTAAACATTACATTTTGTATTATTTAGGGTGGATTCGACCAAACTGGAATAAGGTCTTATACCTAGATTAAGCGCCGAATTTGTATTTTTTTATATTTATTTTTTTATGTAAGCCCGGCAAATGACCCCACTCCACCTGATGTTAAGTGGAAATGAAGTCCAGGCGCGAGGACAACTGGTGCAGCGTAAGAGACGTAGCATTAGTCACCCTCACTCTGCCGGCCCACAAAGTGCTTCTTCACGCCTCGTTTGAAGGACCCTATGTCATAGGTGGGAGGGAATACGTGTGCTGGTAGACTATTCCATCTTTTGGAAGTGCGGCAAAGAAACGAGTCACCAAATTTCTTTGTGCGTGATGGAATGTTAGAGACTGTAAATTGGTGACTCCGGAGAGCAGCACGCGTACTCCTATGGAGGAAGGGAGAAGGAGGGATGAGGTCAAAGAGTTCTTCAGAGCACTCGCCATGGTATAAACGGTAAAAGACGCTGAGTGACGCAATATCTCTACGCAATTGCAAAGGCTCGAGAGTTTTAGTGACCTCCGAATGCGGTTTTAGTGACCTCCGAATGGCCGATAACGCGCACAGCGCGGCGCTGCAATCTGTCCAAGGTATCGAGAAGGTACTTTGCGGAGCCGTCCCAAAGGTGAGAGCAATACTCCACGCAAGACCGCACCTGTGTCTTGTATAATAGACACAACTGATCAGGCGTGAAGAATCGCCGCACCTTGTTCATGACACCGGGTTTACGTGAGGCATTTCTAATCACGGTTTCGATATAGTCCTTTTGGTTCAGATCGCAGCGGATATCCATACTGAGCATGTTAATACTGCTCTGTAGGCCTAGAGATGTACCCTGAAGAGAGGGAAGGGGAAGGAATGGCGACTTTTTCACACACTGTGTTTTCTTGGCATTGAACTCCATCAGATTATCGGAACCCCATTTAGAAATGAGGTCCAACACCCGATCGAGCTCAATGACAAGATTTGCTCGCTTCATTTCGGTGTCTACCCGCCCAGCCGTTTGGTGACTGTTATATCCCCCATGCACTGTGCTATTATCTGCATAGCAATGAATGTTTCCAAGAGGAAGCATGTCATTAATATGCAGAAGGAACAGCGTGGGGGATAAAACGGAGCCTTGAGGAACACCAGCGTTCACTGACATGAACCGCGAAGCGCATCCATCCGAAAGGACACGGATTCCACGCTCATGCAGGAAGCTAGCAATCCAGGTACAGAACTGAGCGGGCAAATGTATGATGGGAGCTTGGAGAGAAGAGCTTTGTGCCAGACCCGATCAAAAGCCTTGGCTATGTCAAGGCTAACTGCCAGTGACTCACCACGCTTGTCAATAGCCTCACCCCAGAGATGTGTGACGTACGCTAGAAGATCACCCGTTGACCGTTTTGGCAGAAACCCATATTGACGATCGTGAATTAGGGAGTGATCTTCTAGGTATCGAATAAGCTGTTTGTTCAATATTCGTTCTAGGATCTTGCACAACACTGAAGTTACGGCTATAGGGCGGTAATTAGTCGGATCTGACCGATCTCCTTTTTTAGGGATCGGTTGCACATTAGCTTCTCTCCAAGATTCCGGCACACAACCCGAAGAGAGCGAGAGACGGTACAGACGCGTTAACACAGGGGACAACTCCGCTGCACACATTTTCAGGACTATTGCTGGGATGCCATCAGGACCGTTAGCTTTCCGGACATCGATTGACTGCAGCTCCGCACGGACATCACACTGTCTGATTTTAATATCAGACATTGTGTGGCCACAGTGAGGAATTGAGGGTGGCTGTGCATTACAGTCATCAATCCGGGAGTTAGCCGCAAAGAGTTTGCCCAGAAGATCGACCTTTTCCTGCGGCTTAGGAGCTAAAGTTCCGTCAGTACATCTCAGTGGTGGCAGCGAGGGTTGGCAGAAGTTGGATTGCACGGCTTTGGCCAGACGCCAGTAGCTACGGCTGCCTGTAGGATGCGTCAGGAGTTCTTGGCCTACTCGTGCAACGCGCTGTATAGACTAATCTCGGAGTAAGTCTTATTCCAGTTTGATCGAATCCGCCCTTAATATTATTTAGATAAATGGTATGTAGATAAAAAAAAGAAAAAAAGTAAGCTTTTCATAAAAGTTCTTATGGGTCACTCAAAGATACTTTTAGGCGTTTTCTACAGTTCAAACCTTCACATTGACTACTTTGCCAAATTTGAGTCCGTATTAGAAACACTGGTACCAACTATTATTATGGGCGACTTCAACACCTGCTTACTTAAGAAGGATTCACTGTCGTCCCGTCTTAGCTCAATTGTAGAATCAACTAATCTTAACTTTCTTCCTTTAACTGCGACTCACCACTTTCCTGGCTGTCAGCCCTCCTTGTTGGATCTTGCAATTGTCTCCTCCACTGACCACGTGAGTTCCCATGGCCAACTTCCTGCTGAAGCCTTTTCCTATCATGACCTTATTTTTGTATCCTATAAGATCCGATGTCCTAAACCTAGACCACGAGTGATCATGCAGCGTAACTTCAATAATGTTGACACTATTCGCTTTATGTCTAACCTTAGCGGTATTGACTGGGATGCGGTGTTTGACGCTCCAACCATTGACCTAAAGATGGAAATCTTCAACTCCAACCTGATCCAAATATTTGATATCTATGCTCCACTTCGTCCAGTCCGGCTCAAACATCTCCCCGCTCTCTGGCTTCCTAATGACATAAAACTCATTATGGCCAGGCGCAATGCTGCTAAGGCACGATACAGGAAGGATCCGTCGGATGCAAATCAGAACACATATAGAGAGTTGCGAAATCGGTGTAGTAGATTGTGTAGGGATGCGCAGCGACGTCACATACATTCTTCTGTTGCAAATGGTGATCCTGCTAAAGTATGGTCATTCTTAAATTCTCTTGGTATTGGTAAGTCTAAGACTTCTGTTCCTAACAACCTCGACCTAGCTTCCTTAAACCGTCACTTTTCAGCTCCTTCCTTCATCCCATATAATTTGAAACAAAGTACACTTCAAGCCCTGTCTTCCTCTCCGAACCTACAACATCCTGCATTTTCCTTTTGGCCGGTCTTTGAGCGCGAAGTTGAAGATAATATCCGGGCAGTAAAATCTAATGCTGAAGGCATGGATGGAATTAGCCGGAGGATGATTCTATTAGGTGTTGATATTCTTGTCCCTATCATTTGTCACGTTTTTAACTTTTCGCTCAACACCGGCAGTTTCCCTAGCTGCTGGAGGCAAGCAGTAGTCATACCCATTCCTAAAATTTCTAACCCTTCCTTACCTTCTCATTTTAGACCAATTTCCATTCATCCCTTCCTTTCTAATATCTTAGAGCGTCTAGTCCTCTACCAATTTAGTGCCTTTGTCAATTCAAATAATCTCCTTAGCCCTTTCCAATCCGGCTTCCACCCGGGGCACAGTACGACCACTGCTCTGACAAGGGTATCCGATGACATACGTCTGGGAATGTCGAATCAACGGTTGACAGCGCTTGTTCTGTTGGATTTTTCCAATGCCTTTAACACCGTTGACTTCGATATTCTTCTAGCAATGCTTAAGTCTCTCCTTGTAACAGATTCGGTACTAGAGTGGTTTCACAGCTACCTTTTTGGCCGGCGGCAGTGTTTGCGTGCCAATGACAAACTGTCATGTGCTAGCGATGTCACTGCTGGTGTACCCCAGGGTGGTGTCCTTTCTCCTTTCCTCTTTTCGATTTTCATCAATTTTCTCACTCTCTCATGTAAATTACACTTGTATGCTGATGACCTGCAAATCTATTCGCAATCCTCCGTCGATGATATTGAGAGTATGATCGCCAGCCTAAATGATGACCTTGTGACTATTCATGAGTGGAGTCGAACCCATGGCTTAACGGTCAACCCCAATAAGTCACAGGCTATTATCATTGGGGGCACAAAACAAATAGCTAAATTAGACAAAAAATGTATACCTTCGCTGACGTTCAACGGTGTCTTATGAAACTACTGTCCTACTGTTAAGAAGCTAGGCGTCCTCTTCGACTGCACTCTTTCCTGGTCTCCTCAAGTGTCCGAGATAAGTCGAAAGTTGTTCGCTGCCTCTGGGTCACTTCGGAGGTGGAAGAACTTGCTCCCAGTGAAGAGCAAGGTTGAGCTTGCGCAATCTCTCCTTTTACTGATTTTGGACTATGCCGATGTCTGCCTTGTTGATTTAAAGGTAGATCTGCTTAATAAGCTTCAACGCCTACAAAATCTCTGCATCAGGTTCATCTATGGTTTCCGCAAGTTCGACCATGTGCCTGAATACAGGCACAGGCTTGAATGGCTACCTATTAGGTCGCGTCGTGAAGAACATATTCTTATTCTTCTTTTTAACGTGCTGTATGATCCTCGTACTCCTTCTTACCTTAAAGAATGTTTACGGTTTCTCGTGGAGGATCACAATCGTGGTCTAAGGTCCAAATTGGACAACGTGCTTAAGGCTCCCTTTACGCGGTCGGGATATTAATAGGATTCTTTTACAATCCAAGCTACTTTCCTTTGGAACAATTTACCTTCCGAAATCCGTCACTTCAAGTCACTGTCCATCTTTAAGTCTAAACTCCACAAGCATCTTTTGGCTCAGTCATCTGCTAGTAACGTGTTATAGTTTAATTTTATATATATAATGTAAGTATGTATATTTTATATTATGTATTGTATGTGTGTATTTTTATAAATAAATGTATATATTCATTTATTGTCCATCAAATTATCTATTTATTAAAACTTGCGCGCTTCTTCTATCTCCTTCTTAGGTTCCATTAACCAAAGGTTGTCTGGAAGAGATCGCTTTCAGCGATAAGACCGCCTTTGTACTACTAGTTTTAAGTTTATGTCATATGTAAGTGTTTCTTGTGTATGTGCAATAAAGTGTTTATCTATCTATCTATCTATCTAGAAAGTAAAAAAGAAACTGCTAGTTTCCGCGTCGTGTCGCGCTCGAAGTAAGTATTGTTCTGTGCAAAGTGTCCGTCCCAGAGAAACACAATTTCCTTGCATTACACCTCGTTCAGTTACGAGGAGAAAATTAAACATAATATAATTAAAACTGGGACCAAATTAGTGGATGCAATTGTTTTCGCTGCAGCGGGAACAAGGCCGCTCGCGAACGGCCCCCGAGCGCCGTAATGAGGACACACAAGGGCGCTGCAATTACACACACTTATTATAACACTTCTTAGAAGTGTTTATATTATTAGAAGTATTTAACACTTCTTGGAAGTGTTTAAGAATAATAAATATGAATTTGAAAATGAGAAATGAAAAACGAAAAAGCTGTCACATTTTTTTAAATACAGAGGCATAATTGATATTGTAACCTAAAAGGTCTTCGCTCAGCATTTTGTCGCGGCAGGAAACATGACCCAGGTTTTCTGCGAATGCCAACTTAACATCTAGAGCTGGGCTCTCAAACAACATAACACATTATTACATTTTGGCACATATTACCAACATTAAAAACAACGTACAAACTTTTTCATTTTCTTTATTTCAATCGGTCGTTAATTCTTCTCACTTCCTCTCTAATCGCTGCATACGACTATTTGGCTCAGCATCCTATGAGCCATTCAATAAAGTGTCAGCGTATTAAACGCTGACACTTTATTGAATGGACGGGCTGGCCTTCCAACAAATGAGCTGATTCCCCGATTTGTCAGGGCCAGGCACACTTTCTAACTCACGGTTATCATCCTCACCTCGCGTAATAGCGCAGAGTGCTTTGCCTCGCCGCAAACGCAATTGTGTCTAGCCGGGCGGGCGGCGCGCGGCGTTGTGAATGGGAACGAGCTTTGCAGTACAACACGGAATAGTTTGCTGGTCTTACGGCCTGTAAACGGAGTGCGAATGCTCTAACTTCCACCTCACTCTTGGCAAAAAAGTAAGTGAGTATGTAATGGAATACAAAATAAAAATAATTAAAATTTTACAGTTTTGATAGAGAAGCACTTGGTTATTGGATAAGAATTAAAAGCGCGCTTTACCTGGAATCCTCAATGCCTGAGGAACTAACTATCTTATCTCTAACTGTCGGAACTCAAACACGCTGCCCATCGCCACTTTCTTTGCGCGACAACACTCATTTATAATCATACTTTAATTTAAATTCAGATTCTGTATAAAAATTATAGAGTTGGAACTCTCATGGAACTTGAATCCTTATTTACCTTTCAGATACTGCAATTGTCTATATTATTGATATTTTACAGTTATTAAGCTTAGTTAGCTTAGCAAAGTGTAAGTTTCAATTGTTAAAATGTAACTTTAAAAATAACTTGGTCAAACTACGTCAATGTTAAGTTGTACCATCACTGTAGGAACCACAGTCAATACGGCGAGCAGGTTAAACTTACTCAATTAGCTCGTGAGTGTTGTCACGAAAACGCGACACAGGGACATTACGTCTAATCGTTGCGCACGTGTCTACACAAGGCGATACAACTTTCACCATTTAAGAAGGTAAGTGGCAGATAGTCTTCTCGGAACTTTCGCCTCCATGTTATGAATTATTCATGAGTCAGACAAAAGTTCCGTACTTTAAGACGATTTGACACTTATCTGGAAGTTGTGGAATTGGCCTTCAGTACATTTTCAATAAAAACAGATGTTCTCAAACAAGCAAATGACGAAGTCTCGACCCGCAAGTATTTCATGCGAGAAATTATTTATAATATTGCAAAATGTTTTGGAATTTATAAACTTTTGCAAAGTTTTATAATAAAGATTTTCAGTAATAGCCAAAATCAAAGACAAAATATATTTATTTTATAAACTCAATTAATAAGTACTTTGAATCGTCCAAATCTTTTTTTACCTACCACCCCTTTAGGGCGTCATTTTTTAACTGTGAAAGCAGAAAGTATATGCCACTAATTGGCTTTATATATCATGGAAAAATCGTTGAGAATCAAGTCATAGTCATAGTATCATGTATCTTTAATGCTTATTAGGTATATTACATAGTATATGTAGTATACTTGATGACCTCCTTGGTCGAGTGGTTTGTACACCGGTTTTCATGGTGTCGCCATCTCTGAGGTCCCGGGTTCGATCCCCGGTCGGGTCAATTTAGAAATTATGGTTTTTCTAAATTGTCTCGGGTCTGGGTGTTTTCTATGTATAATAAGTACTTTAGGTATGTTTATCCGTTGTCTAGTAACCATTAAACGAGTTTCTTTGAAGCTTCTCTTGGGGTAGATAATTGGTGTGATTGTAGGAAAGTTTAATTTTTATATTAGTGCCATAGGCGAACAAAATGTTTCCCGGTCACAGTAACACTACTGTTTAAAATAAACATTCGAGTGTTTATTCATGTAGTCAGGGAACTTGTAAATTTGGGAAAAATGACTATGTAGGACTAGCCTAGCAAACTCTCTATAATGACCCACAGCATAGACAAGTCTCCATCATTGACGTCAAGCCATCGCTACAATAGATGGTACCGGCTTACTCACCGCTAGCCAAAGGGTTGGTAATTTTATTTTATTTTCTTTGGCGCAGTTACAAGATATAAACCATACAATACAAATTAAACAATAATACATATAAAAAATGAATACGTTTACATCTCTGTTACAACCGCGCACAACATACACATAAAGTTTTACACAAAGAATACGGCTAATTACAACTTGATCTAAAACGTATAAGTAATAATAATTGAGAAAAATAAATATATTTAAAAAAAACGACACAATAGTAAGACAAATAAAACAACAATTATTTTTTACTTCGAATTGTTCTAGTAAACGTGCTGAGGCTTTGGTGGAATATATCCGGCTCTTCATCATTTAATTAATTAAGTAATACGACACATTATTCCTTGCAGAAGGCACGAAAAACAATTGTTGCCTGCGGCACAGATTAAAGAAGAGTTAACCTGCGGCTAGATCTATTAGTGACCCTAATCGAAACGTGGCTTAAAATGTCAGTATCCAGTTTTTAGCTAACAATTTTGTGCAACGTCACAAGGTCACTGATCTTGCACCTTACGCAGAGAGAATCCAGCTTAAAACTGTCAGGCCTATCTGCATATGTTACCAGTTCACAACAACAACACAGTTACACTTAAATCGTTTTAGTGTGACAATCAGAACTTGCTTTCCCAAACCACATTTCGTTATGTAGATAAGCTTGACATTAACCGAGCGGCCCCATCTCAGTTTCACCAAAATTTTAGCGGAGGCGCGCCCAGGCCAGGGTTGTCGCTGGCTGTAACAAAAACATTGAACATTCCGTATTCATAACGCACCCCCTTAAAATAACACCGTCTCCCGCGGCCGTGGAACAGGAAAAGAATCGGAGCCGCTTCCCGCGCTGCTGTGACTTATTATGGCTACGTGATGTTTATACGCACATAAAACGACAGTTAGCCGAAGCAGCACCCACGAGTGTGATACAAGGATGGGATAAACACGGACGCCTAAATTGAATAAGTGTTGCAAGTTCTTACAATAAATAAATGTAAGTTATTAAAATAAAAAGTTTAATATAGAAGAATATTATTTGTGAATATCTTTATATTGGTATATCTTTCAGTGAGAAATATTAATACAGAAATTTTTAAATATAATAAAATAGACTTTCATTGCTAATACTGTGTACAATTTGCGGTACAAATAAAAATATTACACTACACTTTGAAATATGAAACTATTCAAACGAGTCTATGTACTACCCATTTTACATATCACTCGTATATAATCATGTCGTTTAGATTTCGGATAGTGGTCACAAACTAAACTTTGTTTGTTCGTTAATTTGTTCTTAGATCACGCCTAAACGGCGGACCGTAATT
The DNA here is from genome assembly GCA_963921215.1 of Scoparia ambigualis. Classification (NCBI taxonomy): domain Eukaryota; kingdom Metazoa; phylum Arthropoda; class Insecta; order Lepidoptera; family Crambidae; genus Scoparia; species Scoparia ambigualis. The sequence continues at coordinate 38,734,003 of OY992505.1, read as the reverse complement.
GGAATTAATTTGGTACACGGGTAAAGCATGTCCTGGACTAAAACATATTATTAAGTTTTCTATCCCGAGAACAGACTGGACCCACCGCACTGGCCCAATGCGGGCTGGTGGGCTTAATACTAATAAGTGTCTGTTACGAACGTTCGTCTCAACTATTCTGAACTGGCCTCGATTGGCTTCGAGTACAAACTAATAATTTGCAGAATTAAACTCTTCCAGGGGCCACTTTAGGTGTCCCGGACACTCCGGACAGCCCCGGACAGCCGCATCCAGTTACAAAGGGTGGGTAGTTTGGGCGCAGGCCCTTTGAGGTCCCTATGAACGTATTGTTGACATCCAACTTTGTTCCACAACTTTATGAGTTGCCGGTAATTAAATGATGCTGCAGTACGCTTTTCTTGTATTTAGCGAGCATGGTAAGAGCGGTGAGCGTTTCATCATAAGATTATAATTAATATTATAACAATATTATTCATACACGTGCTGTGTGTGGCGGATCATTAAAATAATACTACCGCTTCATCTCTTCCCTTGGGTACCGTAAAATATAACTAACGGACTAAAGACTGCACATGCATCCGACAGCATAGAGCGGAGACGGGCTCACCACCTGCCACGCTGAGCAAACGTGGAGTTGCCATTTTGTGAAACGTGGACGTTTGCGGTTGCAACCTTTTGGGCCCATCTCCCCAAATGCTATAGTCCTTGTGGGATGGCCTATATCCAGCAGTGGAGTGTTTACATGAAGAGGATATTAAGAGGGTTTACCTACGCATTTCGGTTTCCCATACAAACTTTCAAGTCGACATTTTTAAAAACCAATAAGTTTTTGATGAAACTTTGCATGCTGAAGTAAAACACAGGGATCTTTTTTTTTTTTTTTATAAAAGAGGGAGGCAAACGAGCAAGCGGGTCACCTGATGAAAAGTAATCACCGCCGCCCATGGACACCCGCAAAACCAGAGGAATCGCAGATGCGTTGCCGGCCTTTAAGGGAGGAACAGGTTTAAAGAAGGAATAGGAATTGGGAGGGGGGGGGGGGGAAGGGGCCTCCGGAACCCTCACTGGTCGGACGAAACACAACAGCACCAAGTGCCGTTATTTCACGCCGAATATTCGTGAGAGGGTGGTATTACGCCGGGCGAGCCGGCCCAATGCGTGCTGCAAAATCTACAGAGTTTGTTGCAAAACATTTAAAAAAATGTTTATTTAACTGAGTTATTGCGATTTTTAACTTTCTATAGTGAACTTTAAATCGCAATAACTCAGCTAAAAAGACGTTTTCAACAAACTATTTATATAGATCCCTGTGTTTCACTTTAGCATGCAAAGTTTCATCAAATTGACTTATTGCCTTTTTAAAAATTTCGACTTGGAAGTTTGTATGGAAAACCGAAATGCGTAAACCCTCTTAATGATAGCATTCGGCATTACATCAAATCTATAGATACCTTTTAGGTACACAAGCTAGAACTAAAAGCGGTGGAAACACGACTTAAAAAAACGCTTTCGACAGTAAGCTTACTTAAATTAAACTTTTACTTCACTTTTTGTTTTTGAGATATCTTTTTAAAAAATCTGCATCTCACTTGTTTGCTATTGAAACGATAAACAATAACTATAATCTATCTTTGGCTTTTCTTAAGAACTGTCTAACGCCACGCATGCCAAAAGAGAAAACCCCAACCAAATCTCCATTCAGAATTATTTGTCGACCTGTAAATCTCCTACCTTGACGTACGTAGCTCGCAAGGATCCGCGCACGCTTTGATCAAAGGCTTCACGCACGGCCGTACCCGAAGATGGGGCCGATGCGGCCCAGGACGCTGCCAGTTTGCGCGCAAACTCGATCCCCTCGATATGCAGTTGGCGGGTTCAATGGAATTGTTACTTCCTTTCAGGCTGTCACGGTGTACTAGATAGAACTGTTACGTGTGTTACAGTACTATGCATTTTGTTTAATGTAGTTTTTCTACATAATATTTTAATTCGAATTAAAATCACAAAAAATGTAGAACCTTTTAATTAATAATTATCTTAAACTTATTTTAGTTGTAAGTAGGTATTATTGTTACATTTACTAGACGTCTGGATAAATAAATATAAAACTTACTGTTATATTAACAGCATGATGTTAAACAGACGTACAAAAATAACTTTAAAATGGATAACATTGTTTCCTTAAAAATATTTTTTTATCTGTTAAAATTAAGGACATCTACATACTGATTTCAAATAAAATGGATAGATGGATAACTTACTATAAATCTGCCCTACAAATAAACAAAGAAAAAGCAAGAAGAGTTATTCCGTGTTTTGTTTCTATCATGTAAACGTAATTTCAAAATAAAGTAAAAGAGATACAATACGGAACAGCTATTCCGACCTTATTCTCTGTTTATTTGTAAGGCACAACTTTTTTAAGCGTTGGGCTTTGTTTTAAATATCCCTTTTGGAAGGGATATTCTCCAACCTAACAAAGCTATGTTTGGCTAAGGTAGACCCGCGCTGTATCATAACAAGATAGTGCGATGAGTGATCCTCGCGGCGAGTGTGAGGATGAATCGCCGCCATTACGCGCGCTCCGTATTATCCAGTCGCTGATAACTCATTTATTGCTCGTTGTGGCGGGCGATAGAACAATATTAATTACACGCGGATTTATCAAGCGGCGCCTACCTGTAGCGTAAATAATGATTTACTTTATATTTAGCTAAAACACGTTAATATTTATATGCGAAAGTGTTTCCTTTTAGTCAAAACAGAGCAAGTCATCGACGTGCATGATGTTTTTTGGTACCTACACACACATACGAATGCAAAAGGCTTCTTATTACTAAGAAACTATATACTTTTTTGGAAACAATGATTTTATTAGAGCATTGACAATACAAACTGAAGAAAGAGCGGAATAACTGGAAAAAGTGACTTTTATGAGAGACTATTATAGTATTAAATATATTACTCAAATTGCATTAACTGTAAAATATTTGTTCACCCGTCTGGCATTACGAAAGTTGCTTAACTCACAAAATCGCAAGCTACAAAAATATATAATAAACCTGAAGACGTTAATAAATAACATCGCAGTAAAAGTTGGAAAATATTCATAAAGCTAAGCCTAAATACGAATCGATAGAACGGCCGCAAATTGTAAATGACGGCTAACATTTCATTTCCCGCCGAGAGGTAAGTGAGCAAATGAATACTGACAGCGCGGCGGCCCTCCTTCCCAGAAAATGAATAAAATTTAATAATACGTAGCCGTAGTACCTTTTTTCTAAATAAAACAATGAACAAAAAAGTTTTACACTGAAAAACAATAAACAAAACTTTTTTACGCGAAACAATTAACAATAGAACCGCCAGCTCCGGCGCCGCGCGCTTATGCCAACCTTTTAGCAACAACTTCATTTTCTTTGCTGAATTGCAAATTAACGGAAACGCCCGAGGACCACTTCATAATGGGTTTGCGGTGGATTATTTTGCTTTTGTAAGCCTGCCATGCTGACCCAGTGCGGGGCGGGTCGGCAACTCAACTCGACATTATTTAACGAGATCGCCCATCCAAGGACCGACCAGATCCAAAGCTGTTTAACTTCACAGAGATCCTACTTATGTATGAAGTAAGTAGTTTTACTAGTTAAGGGAGATAACGTCAACACAGTCAGTTAGTTCACATCTTCAAAGCCTCTAGCAGCCTGTTATTCTTGCCAACACGGAGCAAACGCGCGGATGGTATAAATTCCATGCCGGTTAAAGCCGAACTGTAAATTAGAGGGACCCATTTGCTCGAAACTTAGCATAAGACAAATAACCACGTTTGTAACTTTGACCCCTACTTAGGAACTTAAAAGTGGTCGTGTTTACCGTACTCAGCATGAGCTATTAGGCCAGTCCGTGTCCGCCGTAACGCAGTTAGTGTCCGGTAATCTTGTTACAGGTCCGGTGATTACAAGATGCGAGTTAAGGAGGTGCAAGAATGTCTAAGAAACCGGATTACCGATTCGTTCTTTCGTTGCTGTAAGAACCCCGGAACGTGTTCTTATGGTTAGCATAGTATTTTTTCTGTATTAAATAGTGGCTGCTCAATGATCACTTCACAATAAGTGTGACTGGCGATTAACCTATTATATTTTATTCTATGTAAAACATAAAAGTGTGAAACGTGTACAAAAGTATAGTATAATTTATCCTCATTAAACCAGTGTCATTGAGGTTATATACCCCTGGCCTGGTCTTCATTATGTTCTAGTGTTCACGTGGGAAGGGCGATAGCCAGCAGTGGGACGTCTACACGCCGATTATGGTTATTAAAACAACATAGATTTTACAATTTTAAAACATTATTACTTACTGATAAAAATACATTACATAAATTAATAATAACATCATGGTGAATAAACACAAATTACGTGGTTATCTACAAAACATTAGTTAAGTATCAAAATTTTATTTAGAATGTCCGTCGAAAATGAATTGGCAAACAGCAGCTTATCTAGTGGGGGATCTATAAATCTAGCAAAATAATAAACATTCCATTATAATTGCTTCGATTATAATAAACGACTAGGTACGTAAACAACGTAACATTAATTTATTGTTAGCGTAATTTAATTATTGAAAAGCAAGAAATGTATTAAAAGAAACTATTTAGCTACGAGTATTTGGCTTTATTATTTTAAAGAAACTGAAGTAGACACTTAAATATGTTTTGCGGTCGTCGTAAAAATACCTGTTTAATCACGCTAAAAGATCTAGATAAAAAAGAAAAAAAAAGTGTATAAATACTATTTACGAGTATGTACTTATTTGTTGTCCAGCAATGGGCCAACCCGGGCTTCATTACATATTATGAAGTAAAGCTGCCGTTTTCCTCTGTCTGTGGCACCGCACTATTCTCCTAAACCACGCAATGGATTTTCTTGCGATTTTCACTAAAAGATAGAGCGTTAACTTAGAATAGTTTTTATTGACGACCTCCTTGGTAGAGTGGTTTGTACACCGGTTTTCATGGTGTCGCCATCTCTGAGGTCCCGGGTTCGATCCCCGGTCGGGTCAATTTAGAAATTATTGTTTTTTTAAATTGTCTCGGGTCTGGGTGTTTTCTATGTAATAATGTGTATGTATGTATTTAAGTATGTTTATCCGTTGTCTAGTATAACCATTTAACGAGTTTCTTCGAAGCTTCTCTTGGGATAGATAATTGGTGTGATTGTAGGAAAGTTTAATTTAATTTAATTTATTTAATTAATTTAATTATATTTTGTAGATGTATCTTTTTAAATGGCTGAACTATGACGGTCTTTCTAAGTTAGCGTGGACGAAGGCGCGGGCGGGCCGCTAGTAATTAATAGTAATAATCTGTTTGTTGCAAATATTATTTTACAAGTAGCTCTGAAAAAAATCTCAACCGGTACTTTTTCCGGTTTTGCTTCTACAGCTACAGCACTAATCTGTCAAGGGCCTTTATTTCGCTAATTGCGGCCCTTTCTCATACATCATAATTACCGGATCAAACAAACCGGTTCGGCCCGCACTAGCGGCGCAACTCGATTACCGCGCAAATGGACAGCCGATAACCTATCCACTACTGACAACTATTTATGGAACATTCTTAATCATGTTACTATTACGTTACACGGGCACATGTTGGCTTACGCATCAGGATCATATCTGGATTATTATTTATTTGCAAGCTACCGCCCGTGGCTTCGACTACATGTTTTTTTTAAGAAAATACTATTTTATCCGGAATCAGATAATAAAATGTATTCTTTGTGCATATAATAATAAATAAAACACAGGAAATTGTCGTCACTGGATACATTAACTACTTATAAAAGGCTTCGAAACATCTGTAATCTTATGTGTCGGGATGCGAAGCGGAAATATATTCACTCTAAAATCGAGAGTATTTCTTACAAACACGTTTGGAGTTTCCTAAGGTCATTAGGAGTGGGCAAGGCCACGGATTCATGACAAAGTACCTTAGATCTTAACTTTGGATAGCGTCTCTAAATATTCTTCTCTTAACTACTTAGAAAACCTTGTCCCACCTGACTGTACCTCTTTATCTTTCTCAGCAGTCTCTGAAAGTGAAGTCGAGAAGAGTATCAACTCCATATCCTCCAAAGCCATTGGCAGCGATGGTCTCAGCCTTGACATGATTCGTCCTGTGTTGGATGACATTGTGTATATAAACACCCACATTCTTAACTTTTCTTTGGCTGAAAATGTCTTTCCAACATCGTGGAAGAGAGCCAATGTGATCCCACTTCCCAAAACTTCTAACCCAAACACCTTTTCTCAATATCGTCCGATCTCCATACTTCCTGTCCTATCTAAGGTTTTAGAATCCATCGCTCATAAACAGCTTTACCTTTTTTCTTGCTTTCAACTCACTACTGTGTCCTTTCCAATCCGGTTTCCGTCCCTCTCACAGCACTGTTGGAGCACTCCTGAATATCACTGAGGATATTCGGGGCGCGATGGACTCCACCAAACTCACGGCGATTATGCTGCTGGATTTCAGCAGTGCATTCAATAGTGTTGACTTTGACCTGCTCCTTGCTACTCTTCGTTCGATTAACATCTCAGACTTTGCAACTGCATGGTTTCGCACCTATCTCCATAGTCGTCAACAGCGTGCCGTAATCCACGATGACTCTTCTGAATGGTCTTCCTTATCAGCAGGTGTGCCCCAGGGCGTACTTTCTCCTCTTCTATTCTCTATTTTTATCAATCAAATTTCTCTTGCTATATCTTCCTCATTTCACCTATATGCTGATGACCTTCAGACCTATAGACACTTTTACATTTCCGTAAAAGTGGTTACAGATGCGATCGAAGCTTTCAATAGGGATCTTGCTGCTGTACATGAATGGGCTAAATCTTTCGGCCTCATTATTAATCTAACCAAATCACAGGCCATGATTGTCGGTAGCAGCAGGTTAAGAGGCAGGATAAACTGGAGCACGCTTCCTACGCTTATTTATAATGATACCTCTATTGAATTATCTAATAAAGTTAAAAATTTAGGATTAATAATGGACTGCAATATGGCGTGGTCGTCACATATTGCGGATGTGGGCAGGAAAATGCATTACTCTTTTCACTTCCTCAAACGACTTCAATACTTTCTCCCTTTCAAAACTAAATTTATGCTTGCTCAATCTCTTCTGCTCCCTCTTCTCGACTACGCCGACGTCTGCTACTTGTAGTCTAAGATCCGAGTATAGAACGACCTTCACCGGGAAGGTTAATGGATGAAAAGTATTTTATATCAAATTTAATATGTTAAACAATATATCGCGAGTGGGTTGGCTGAAAAATTTCAGTCTAGTACCTTTAATGATTAATTTAATATTAAAAAAATATTTTATTTTTACATTGCACTGGTTTGGTGTGTGTGTGTTTGTAATGAGCTTATCTTTATATAAACATACATTTTATTTATTTAACCAGACGGTTGCAAATTAATAATATTGACTTGCCTGTTTACACCTGCCTACCCAATGTTATGACAGAAAAAAAATAGTCAACCTAACGTTTGCATATTCTTTAGGCTTCATACTTTCGATTGGTACCTATGTAATTTATATATTATCAAAACAAGTGCAATATTTAAAAAAATATATTTTTAAATATTTTATTAATCATATACTAGACTGAAGTTATTCAGCCAACCCACTCGTAATATATTTTTAACACATTAAATTGGATAGGATAGGTGAAGGTCGTTGTATACTCGGATCCTCTACTATATGTAACTGAAGAACAGCTTAATAAACTCGAGCGTCAGCAAAACCTGAACATTCGCTTCATCAAAGTACGGCCAGCGTAAGTATGATCACGTGTCACACTTCGCGCAGAGTTAAAGTGGCTCCCAATTCGTCTTCGCCGTGACATGCACATTCTTTGCACCTTATTCAAAATCCACAATGACCCTAACTCTTCTCCCTATCTTCGCTCCCGGTTTCGCTATCATCTCCCCATTCTTTCCCGCTGGCGGCGGTCGTGCATCACTAAAGTGCTCGAACTGCCGACTAGCAATACCAACTTTTCCCTCCATTCATTCACAGTAAAAGCCGCACAGCTATGGAATAGACTCCCCAAATCTGTTCAAGATTGTCCTTCCATAATTACATTTAAATTAAAGCACTTTCTTAGACTACCAGTATAACATGATCATATAGGTATTATAATATAAGTTTAATTATATATATTTTTTAATATATATTTAAGTATATGTATTTTATTGTTATTTTATTTGTATGATTGTTTATTTTGTATATATACTTATTTGTATTAGTTTTAGGTCTAGGTAATCGTTTTTTTTGTTGCACTTTGTGTCACCCCTATTACATTTATCTCGCACACTCTCTGGGTTGACTGGAAGAGATCTCTTTTAGAGATAAGTCCACCTTTGCACACAATGTCTCTTGCTACTTTTGTTACTGTGTTTCTGTGTAATAAAGAATATAATATTAATATGATCTTTTTAATGAATCCATTAAACAGTTTCATATTGATTATGAATATACTACGAGTATATCCGTTAGGATTACGAGGATCCGATAGGAGGAATTGGATATGTTACCCTCTAATCAAATCATTTGTAGGGTTTAGTCGCAGAATGTCCAATTCGCAAAATGTCCAGCGGTCGCAAAAAGTGTAATTCGTCATTATTTATTTAATTTGTCCGGCACAATAAAAATAACTCGTGGATACCGTTTTATTGTGCCGGACAAATTAAATAAATAATGACGAATTAGACTTTTTGCGACCGCTGGACATTTTGCGAATTGGACATTCTGCGACTAAACCATTTGTAGCAGATAGCAAGCTGTGGTGTCGCCGACCCCTCCGGGAAGCAGGCGCGGTGGAAGTATACATACATATTATAACGACTATTATCCCCGAAGGGTTAGTCAGAGACTTTTTACCAAATAGCGACTGCACATGTGCTCGCGTGACAGGTGGTGAGCGAATCGCCGCTCTATGCTTATGGATGTACGCGCCGTCTTTAGTCGCCGTTCGTCGCCTTTTACGACACCCAAGGGAAGGGACTCCCTTCTCTTGGGTCATAAATATGAGTAGTTTCTTTACTCATGTGCTCGGGTATCGTATGTCGTAAGAATACTCCACACAAGAATACTACACACGTGGAGTATTCTTTCGCCGTTACGCAACACGGTTAAGTCAAGTGTAAGTATGTATGTAACTTCCAATTATGATGATGCCTTATTTAATATAAACCTTATACTTATGGAGATAGGAAAGAAGTTATGTTATCAATTTATATTTATGTAATCTGTAATATTACTTTTGATATAATTAAACTTCATACAGAAACTGCTAAAAAGTAGTCATGATTTCCTGCGTGTGATCAAGTTGGAGGCGGTTGCGGAACAGAAAAGCTTTCAATTTTAATTTTAAACAATAAACGTCCCACTGTTAGGCCTTCCCATATGCTTTGCCACATGCGTTCCCACAGGAAAACAGTACATGGAGAGATTGGGCACTGCCCCACCACGATGGCCCCATGCGGGTCGGTCGGTTTCAACCACACCCGCGACCAACGTCTTTGCGTGCCTTCCCAAGCGCGGGGTATAAACTTTATAAATGAAAAAGCAAAAAAACGTATAAGTACCATGACAAATAATAATATGGGATAAAATGTTTACTAGAAAAAAATCAACCAGTCTCAGGAAGCTCAAGTGGGATCCGAACCCACGACCTTTGGATTGCCGGTCCACTGCTCTAACCGCTGAGCTACCGAGACCCCAGAAGACTCGTTGAATTTTTTCTAGTTGTTTGATTACGCTGTAAGCCAGCGGTATTACGTCACTGTGAAGTCTACCCTCACATTCAAAGAAATACTATTGCAAGTATTTAACAATCGATAAAGACGTAATTGCTTATAAATATCTTTATAATTGAAATTTTTGCTAGAGCAGTGGACCGGCAATCCAAAGGTCGTGGGTTCAAATCCCACTCGAGCTTCCTGAGACTGGTTGATTTTTTTCTAGTAAACATTTTATCCTACATCTATATAGCATTGTAAATGCAAAAATTTCAATATTAAAAATAATAAAATATATGAATCTCATCATGTCACATTTCGCTCAGAAGGCTCGGCGTGCGCGAGGGCCCATAATAGTTTGCCCGTCGCTCCGCCAAATATTCCATTAATAACAAGTTCTTACAAATTGAAATAAATACCAATGTCTTGGAATTGCTTATGAAATTTCTTTGTAATGTAAATATTTTACTTTGATACTGTTGGAAACAGACGTGAGATTATATTCTTTTCCACGAATACACTCAACCACTAACTAAACGAGTTTTCTAAGAAAAATAAACTGTTTTATGTTTTTATTAAACTTTGCGACACGAGTATAGTAGGTGATTTAATTTTTAAAAGATAGGCAAATAAGTTACTACTTAATGACACATTTGATTATACCTAAATCGTATTAATAGCCATCTAATACTAGCGGCGCCGGCGGGCCTCCCGCGACTTCGGCCACGTGGACCCCGTACCTACCGTTGCCACCCGTACTCTAAAATAGAGAAGTGTACTCTTTTTCATGTAGGCGTACTCTATAATCTACGACACCAATAGAATACGCTAAAATAATTTACGAAAAACTGATCGTTACTGGTTATGAGTACTTCAGAGATTACTGAGAGTCTTCTCTCTTATGAATGTAAAGTGGAGAGACGAAAGGAATAGAGCTACCCTAAATTTGATAAAAAACGAGTTGATTAAATATTTTAGGCTGTGGATAGAGTGCCGCAAGCGGCATTCTAGTACGATCGGTTACGATGCCGTAATTACGGCATCCTAGTACAAAGTGTAGGCAGTGAATAGAGTGCCACAAGCGGCAACTTAGTACGATCGGTTACGATGCCGTAATTTGACGGCATCCTAGTACGAAGCGTATAGAGTGCCAAAAGCGGCATTATATCTCAATCGGTTCGGGAACCGTAACATATTTTTTATTTGTCATAATGTTCAGACGATTTATTATTAAAAGATATTTTTGTATGGATTTAGATTTCTGTTGTCTAATAAAAAAAATAACCTCGAAATTCAAGACAATCGCTACGCTGCGCTTCGCGATTGTCTTAAATTTCTAACCTATCACGTGACCTACAGGAGTAGGGCTGCTAGTTTTCTGTTGTCTAACGAAAACTTTACGGCAGCTTAGGCGGCGTCACTATTATACCGAAAAACTTACGGTTCCCGAACCGATGGAGATACAGTGCCGCTTGTGGCACTCTATACACTTCCAATATTTTAATCTAAATTTTGATTGCAAAAAGGCTGTAAATATCTTCAAGAAAGACAAATATTTGTTAAATGTCGCAGAGAGCAACAAAAATACGTTTTTAAGGACAAATAAATAAATACTCTTTTTTATGCTGTGTACTCTATTTTTGTTCTAACAAAATGAATAAATACTCTATTCGTCCTAAAAAAAGGTGGCAACCCTACCCGTATCCCCATGACGAATTTTCTTCCTTACAAACCTTGTCCTGACAATTACAACATACATACATTTAATCACGACTATTATCCCCGAAGGGTTAGTCAGAGACTAGGCAATGAGGACAGCAAAAGCAGTCCTCTGCCATATTCCACTTTTCACCAAATAGCGACTGCACAATATGTTCTCAGCGTGACAGGTGGTTAGCCAGCCCATCGCCGCTCTATGCTGTAGGTTTGGTAGTATGTGCAGTCTTTAGTCCGTTAGTCGTCTTTTACGATACCCAAGGGCAGAGCGGGGCTGGAAGTATTATTTTAGCGCTACGCGAAATGGCTAAAACTCAACAAAAAAAATTAGCCAAATAGGTCCAGCCGTTCTGAAGTGATGCGCGTACAAACATTTAGAGCAATTGATTTTTATTAATATAGATGAGACTCTTCGTAGACAGAGAAGAAATTAAAATCATATTTATGGTTCCGTTACATTAGTCATCATGTCTGTCTATCTACCTGTGCGTTCTTAAAGTTTTACACTTTTAACTTATCATCAGCCTATAAACGCCCCACAGCTGGGCATAGGCCTCCCACGTGGCCGAAAGAAAGCTAATGTCTATGTCCTACACCATTATTCCATACAAGCCATTCTCATCATTTCTTTTGCTTCTTTGGCTGCTACATAAGTATACAATAAAATAAATAGTTTATTAAATATCTATCCCCTTCCAAAACTAAACTGCAAACGCACAATCACGAACTGGCTCAAGACGCTAACATATAATGAAACCGAAGACTTTATTATCCCAAAAGTATAATTACTACAATAATCGGACCCCTTCTCTCTCTAAGGCTTTGTTGAAATATACTTGCGCCATGTAAGTATTAACACACGAAGGTACCTACACCACGCATTCATAAACTCTTACGTACACTCACTCATTAACACATCTCGTTTTGTTTATTTTATATCAATAAGTAGTTATAATGTAATAGTTATAGTTTGCTCAAAGTCCGTGGAATGGGGAGTCCTGTGGTCAACGGGTTTTTTCAAACCTATACAAGCACCAGTCTCTCACAAGGGGTACGTATGGGTTCTATATTATTGATAATGTGCAATTCTCTCTGTACAACTTACACCTTGTGATGAGAAAATAAATTTAATTTAATTGAATGGACAACGGCACGCGGGGAGATTATGCCATAACCCACCGCGCTGGACCACTGCGGGTTGGTGGGTTTTAACGAAAACAACTGGGCGAAGCACGAAGGAGCTTGGGGTGGTTTTAATTTGGTCACCCATCCAGTGTCCTATCATTGCGAAAGTTACTTAACGACGATTGCAAACCGAACGCTTTAACAGCTACGCCATCGGGCTCCTATTAACCTCCTAGCTCCTATGATCTATAAACTATTAACTAACAGGTTTTTAAGTGAACTATCTCATTACAGCATTTAAGCACTAGTGAAATGTATAATGTCTTTGTTTCCACAAAATTGAACAAAAGCGATCACAAACTGAAGTGTTCCTGCTTCATCCAACAAAAGGGTCTTATTCTGGCAATTGCGAAACACATCACGAGTCGAGTGCTCTCTAAATTATCGCGCTCGTTATAGCGGCCGCCATCCGTCAGGCGGACACTTTAATTAAATGCCCTGGAACCCTCCCAGAATAAACTATACCCAATCAGGGCCAATCGCGATTGATTGCAACTGCTTTTAGACAAAAAAAAACTTGCGCTGCTACGCTGAGGTGTTAGGATCACGTACAAATCACACTGACGTGGTTATTTTGGCTCTCGCTGACAGCATTCATGCGAGCGACCACCAAAGAAGCTGCTAATGAGGTTTAATTAAGGTTAGATTTCAAAAAAGGTAGATTAGTAATCAAGAAGTGACGAAGTTCTCTATTTCTCTGTTCTCCTTGGATTAGATCGACTAGAATTAAATGCACGGTGTTGAACTGACTACGTGTAGATGGAGTCCTAGTCGTCTTCGTCATCAGCCTATACATAGCCGTCCTACAACTGGGCTAAGTCGTTCCGACGTGGGCGTATTGTACAGCTGCCATCATAATGAGCTTGGGAAAGTTATTTTTATTTATTTATTTTTTAAATATTTACATTTTAACTTAAAATATAACATTTAAAATTTTTCTGTAGCCCTTCAAAATACTTCACAATAATTTTTTAAAGATTCATAAAAATGACCACGCGCTATTGTTTTTGTGACAATCAAAATACGCGCGAAACCCGCGGCGTGACGTCATCGGATTCCATTCTCTCGCACGGGTGGCGCGACTCGCGCGACTTCGTTTTATTAATATGTCCATATGAACCAGTACAGTTGTGCCACAGATTACTTAATAATTAAGTGCAAATAGTTAAGTAATGTAATCGGACGCCCGCCGCCGGGTGCGAGCAGCGAGAGCGGCGGCCGGGGCTATCGGATACGATGACGTCACGTCACGTCAGTCGAGTGCCAGCGAACTAAGCGAGGTAGTAGTGTTTTATGCAATTATTTATCTACAATAACTTTGTAAATACTTCTTGTATCGAAGTAAAATAAAAACTATTGGTTTTAGAATAACGATTTCTTTAATGGTATAAAGTAAAAATAATCTTTTTTTTCATTTGTCCCAAGTCCATTAAGATTTTTTTTTTATTTGTTTACGTTTACACCAATTATCTAGCCCGAGAAAAGCTCTTTTTATTAAACTCGTTAATATGGTAAGATACATAAACATAGAAAAACTACCCGTACTCGGAATCAATTAGAAAAACCGTTTTCTCTAAATTAACCGGACCGGGAATTTAACCCGGGACCTAAGAGATGGCCCGATGCCAGACCCGGCTTGCATACCACTCGACCACGCAGGTCGTCAGCCGGAACCACAGAACAGAAGGAACGAACGGCTTCACATGCCTTCCGAAGCACGTGCTCAAGTTAATACCCAAACGCACTAGTCACTGCACCCACAAGCTTCGAAAGACAAAAACGGACAACATTCAAGACCTGTCTAAATACTGTTCTCTTTTTTACGGAAATCCCTTTCGCCAATAATTGAAAGTTTCCGTACATAACGGCGGATCATACAGATTATATGTGGACTGAAAGGAGCATGAAAGTATTTTCTAAATGGTAAACTATAATGGGCGGTTAAGCCGCTACAGAATGGCGGGAAAATGGCGATGGTTGGAGCAAACGGCTGTCTGAATACGGCGAGCACGTGGCCGCGATTGCGAGCGAGTGTCTATTCATACGATGACAGGTGTTAAAAGATATCACATTGTTCGTGCCTTTAACGCAAAGGTTTGTTTCTTTTCATGAGGATAAACTAGCGTATCATCTATAGATATGCTATTTTTATACAATCACATGTAAAATCATCATCATCAGCCTATAAACGTCCCACTGCTGAGCACAGGCCTCCCACGTGGACAATAGCACGTGGGGATATTGGGCCATAACCCACCACGCTGGCCCAATGCGGGTTGGTGGGTTTTAACGACTGTCATCTTACGACAACAACCGGGACCAACGGCTTAACGTGCCTTCCGAAGCACGGAAGAGCTCGAGATGTTTTTAATTGGTCACCCATCCAGCGACCCGGCATTGTGAAAGTTGCTTAGCGGGCAAGATCGCAAGCCGAATACGCTAGCCGCTGCGCCACCGAGCTCCTCATGTAAAATAATACAAACGAAAATCATCAATCACTGTATTAATGTTCACTCGGACGAAGATAGAATGAAATAAAATAATAATATCTTACAAATAGATTTCAGAAATGTATGCAAACAAAATTATACCTTTTATGCAAATAATTCATTGACCACTACAATGAATAGGTATTACCAGACCCGAAATAAATTATCATCCAACAGCATTTCCACTTTGACCAAACAACAACAACAAGTGGTGTTTTCATTCCATTTGTTTCATTATACAATATGTTTTGGAAATGTGAACATTTCCAATGTCGTCCATAACGTTTGGTGAATCGTGTGATCATATTTTGCGGGGATCCAGAAGACATTAAAACACCATTATTAGGCGAACTTTTGATATTCGCGATAGTTGCGCTCACGGCGTGGTAGTAACGGTCATGCGAGCGTTTCCTGCTGAAAGTCGTTATTTATGTGACTTTGTGAGTGTGAAAAAGCACTAAATGTTAAAAGCTTTCATACATTTTGAGAAACTTTTAAGTTTAATATTTTTGAAGTCGGTACCAGTGAAACAAAATACAGATATCTGAGAAGTTATTAGGTAATAATAATATTTATTGACATGTTTCAAATTCAGTGAATTGGATACCACGTTTTTTTTCCGACTTTTCCAGTATTTCAAAGAACTTTCAATTCTAATTGCTGTGCCGTCATATAAATGGCAATTGTCTTTTATAGATTATTAATTTTATTATCTATAGTAGCTTACAAACTGTAGAAGTGTTGACAAAGTTTGAACAGTGTCGCGAATAACCTCGTGTGTTTTTTTTAGTACTTTATCTAAAGGTACCTGTTTTTATAATTTAATACTTAACACCTGATATTTACATCGCGTATATGAATTCACGTCCACAATTACCTGTGGACTTTAGCACACTTGTTATGACGGTGCTCCCACATAACCTTCTTTACCTAATCCATGGGTGCTCCGGTCACACGTGGCGACGACACTGACGGCTTGCTCGTACGCGTTGCAAGTTTTTGAAAGTTAAGCTATTTTCACGATGCCGGGTTACTGGACGATCCTAATATAATATTTCAAGCTCTTCTGCACTTCGGAAGGGACGTTAAGCCCGGTTAGTCCCGGATGTTTTTGTTAGATCTTCAAGACTCCCCTTCAAGATCCACCAATTCGCATTAGGTCAACACCACTTTGACCCGTTGTTAGTCGTGGCTTAATCTTTCCGTATGCTACTGCACTTGTGGGATGCCCAGCAGTGCAGGTGATCATGACAACGATGATGATAGTGATCGCATCGCCCTGCAGCTAGCCGTAGCGCGGCTGGCGGCTGCGGCCGATTAGCCTTGATTAGTAAGCTCTTATCTCTCCGCTGATAAGCCGTCGGTCCGTGTCATGCGATTGTGGAGAGACAGGAATGCATCCCTTTGACCCGTTTCACAGGTATGTAAGTAGTATCCTGTGTGCGTGTGTGTGCGCGTGTGTGTGTGCGCGCGGGGGTGTGTGTGGGGGGGGGGGGAATCAAATACAATCAAATTAAAAATCAAAATTACATATAAATTAAAACAAATTGAAATAAATAAATAAAGTGAATAACTTAAATAAAACAAAATTAAATTCAAATATAATTAAATGATTAACAAAAACTACGTATTGGACAATGAAGATTCCTGGTCCTTGAGGAAGTCTGATACAACTTTCTTAAATTTTGCGAATTTATCATTGAATATGTCAAAAAATTTATCATTGAAAATTTGCTTTTTATGGTGCGGGCGTATGTACTGTCTGTGTGTCATGTCGGTGGTTTCAGTAAATTCGTAAATGTTTTCTATTCCAAAATAAACTATAGTAAATAAAACGCACCAAACGTTTCACCGAGGTACTCTGGTATATATTTGTTTACGGCAAATGTCCGTGGAAAAAAGCCTGAGTAACTTTTAACTATTTGTAATATAAAAAGGATCGTATCTCAAGGGTACGAATACACGGAACGTCGCTCTGTAGTTCAGGTGAGGCGGCGGAACTCATAGCTCAGCGCTCAAAATGGCTGCACCGGATGTCACGGCGCGGCAGCGGCGACGGCTCCATCCATACATTATGTTATAACTTGAATAGTAAGTTCATAACGGGAAATTAAATAAAAATAAAAATGTATATGTAAACGTGGCCAAGCCAATAATTTTCTAAACGCGTTTTTATACTGAACTACCTCAGATGATCAAGATTAATGGTTGAGTTTACATGGCTACGATGCAGCCAAGGTCTGTTAGTATTTTTCTTGCAAGTACCGTGTACACCTTAGATACTACATTTTGCTGGTGATAATACGATACAAAATGCAATACTTATTACGGGCATAAAACACAAGAACAAGTGGTGTGTTCAAATCAAATTAAATCAAATAATTTCTTTGCTCAAATATTGCGTACAATCAACAAGATGTTACATTCGTTAAATTTAGATCTACAATATTTTTACCTTATTAACGTAGGTGTGCAAATATTTAAATTGTAAATGTCGACTCTAAACTCTAAAACACACAAATGAAATTTAAAAAAAAGAATGTGTTTCAATTTGTTTTTACAATTTCTATTGTTCATTCCATTTGTTCATTATACAATATGTTTTGGAAAGGTAAACATATCCGCAATATTATTGTGTAAGCAACTATAATATATTTATTGTAAAAAAGGTATTTATTTATGTTCCACCTGCCTGAAGCTGCACATATAAAACTTTATACTAACCCCGGCATTCGCGTCAGCTATAAAAGTGAAGTCCACTCCAATTGAACCTGTCTCGCGGCTATTTCTATTTCCAACCCGTTCACTGTACCACTAATTCAATACACAAAGCCCAGAACAACTTCGCACTTTACAAAGAGTAACAGCGACCCACGAAGTTGCCGCGAAGTTGGGGCTCGGCCCACTATCATTCACCGCCTTTATGTCAAATCAAATCAGCAAGTTTGTGGAATGAGCCGCGGGAACGTTTGCGGGAATTTAAAAGTTTTCCAATAAAAGGCCCGTGTAAGCCGCAGCCGACACGTTGGACGTGGCGGCGGCGGGGCGGCGGCGAGGCGGCGGCGCGACGACCACGACACGACGTAGTTAAGGTAGCCATATATCGCATGCTACGACGGGATCTACTTAAGTGTCTTATGTACACTGCTCAAAAAAAGAAAACTAATTTAAATAAAGCCTTGTAAACATTCGCGTTGTCTTAGAAATAAAAGAGCTTAATCGACGATCGGGCAGACCCAAAATTCTAAACTACTAGCTATCTGTTATCTCTAAATCTCATTGCAATATTGTTGTCATGGCGACAGATTTAGATAAGACAATGACAGCAATCCAGACAGATTGAGTGCAAGGCCTACTATACAAAATAACAAGTTTTACAACTGCAACTGTCTTGCAACTGGAAGATTTAAACCCATATTTAAACTTCACACAACACCCTGTGATTACTTGTTTTATAAATACAGTTACAAGGAAAGCAAACTTAAAGCTGGGAGAAATGAAAACCACATAACAATAATATGTAGGTACCTTCGCTTGGAATCGAACATTAGACCTGCGGGACTTAGACTAAATCTAACCACAAGACCACAGCGGTGGTGGCGCATTCAGATTCTCATAATACTCCGCATTCACCTGTGGGGCGGCACTCAATGGCATTTATCAGGACAACGAAAAGCAAAATAAATTATAATTTATCTGAGAGAGGGCGTTTAAAGAGGCCCCATTATTACGGCACCAGCGAATTTATGCGACGATAAAAAAATAATGCATATTGGCCGCGGGCAGCGCCAACCGGGCCCTGTCATGTTAATTTATTTTATTTTATTTATTAGGACGACACAAACATAGATAATAGCAATAACTGGGTAGAACATATTTACTTAAAACGAATTGTGAAATACCATATACAGAGAGATATATAAAGAGTTGGACATTTTTATGGCTGGTCAAATAACTGATTGGACTATTTTGAAATGATGGACGTTTTTCTTTTTAGACATAAGTCGTGCAAAGGAAAAGATCGGCCTGCTACCAATGCAAACGACTACAACATAATTGATGGTTAAACAAACTTACCTGAAGTGAAGTTTGACCGTAATTGTACGAGACGTTGCATCCGAAGAGATTTATATTCACAAGGTAGTCCACTCTTCAATGTACCAGGCATCCAACACATATTAAGAGCTATCTAAAAGAAATTGTATTAAAAAAACATAAAACGTTACCCATAGTATAGACACAGGCGCCATCTAGTGAATACCAACCGAGTGCACGAGTTTGTCACCCGCGCTGTCATCGTCATTCACTTTTAGAGCTTTTTTGCAAAATTAATTTATATGGGGCCAGCATGTAAGGGAAGGGAGGGATCTTTATATAAATCTCTTCGGATGCAACGTCTCGTACAATTACGGTCAAACTTCACTTCAGGTAAGTTTGTTTAACCATCAATTGTACTTCGACGTTGCATCCTCGAGATTTATATTCACAAGGTAGATGTTTAGAACACAAATTTTGCGAAATAATTTAAGTACCTATATGATTTAATTCAACTATTACAATTGAGTATTTACGAGTATAACCGATTAAATATAATTAGGTACCATATATTAGTACAAACCAGTATGATATATTATAATGAATGATAAGCTAGAAATTAATCAATGTAAATAGCCGCTGCAAAGGCATTATCGTCATTCTCAATGGTAAGGGGTCGATTGTAAAACCGTGCAAACACCAGAGAATTACCAGTCCATCCTGCAGTTATTGAAAGGCCTTTTCTGTTTGCTGCCGAGGTGGACGTGGACGCGTGTCTTACACGTGTGTGCTGAGAATAAAGAAGTGTCAATACCGCTGTTAAATAGGGTGTTTTTAAACTAACGACTTAATGTAGAACTAGTTGCATTATGAATAGGCTTCAGGTGAGCAATAACCTTTCCGTTCTAGGTTTATCTCTGTAAACTTAAGTCATATCAAGTAGGACAGTAATGTTTTTGCAGGGCAGATCTCAATCTTATTTAGATAAAATGATATAAATAAACAAGGCCGTCGTCGCCCTGGAGCAGATGTTTTAATTAAATTATCCACAATGGTTTCGACATAGTTATTATTTATTTATAAATTAGAAATTCGAAGATAACGTCTGTACTCGTTGTGCGGTTGACAATGCGAGCAGAGTTACTAATTTTTTAGTAATCGTTTGGATATAAATTACTAAGGTGATCGATTACAATCTTTGGATCTAACGTCTCCGAATATTTCGGATGACTAGGTTTAGTCCTGTAAATACCTTTAAAAACCGAACAACTAAATCAGCTTAGTTTGCCCTAAATAGCTAGAGCAGAACGATGCATATTTAATGAACTACAACAAATTTTTGCTGTTAACAGTTGACCGTAAGGAATTTTGATAGAATTGGAAGTGGGGAGTTATAGAAATCAACTTTATAAATATCACAATAACTCCACCATTTCGTAAAAGCGACATTGTATTGTTTTAGTGAGGATGTAGACAATGAGGAAATCATCACCTCGATGGTTTCATTACATAACGATTGTCTTTGAAATGCTTTTCTGATAATTTGTATGCTACCAGGATAAGTTTCTTGCAAAGGTGGTGCTGGGTCCTGAAAGGTGATAATAACATATCGTCACTTGGGCCGAAGTATATTGGTGGTGAGCTACTGAGGTAAGTAGTGGATACCAGGGTTGACTCGGCCAATACGATACGACTAGTACACCAGTGGCTTCGTCGTTAATTATTTTCCTGAAGCATTTTAATATGAGCGAGAAAGGGGGAAAAGCATAAAAATAAAATATATTCCAATTTAAGGTGAATGCATCTATGTCAAAAGCGTAGGGATCTCGTTGCCATGAGACGTATTTATTGCATTTATAATTTTGGTAAGTAGCAAAGAGATCTTTAAGAGGTGTCCCAAACGATTGAACAATTTTTTCGAACACAGGTGGCGACATTTGCCATTCTGTATAGATATTCAAACGCCGTGACTCCTTAGCCGCCTCGAAGTTATCTTTAGATT
Organism: Scoparia ambigualis; assembly: GCA_963921215.1. Lineage (NCBI taxonomy): Eukaryota > Metazoa > Arthropoda > Insecta > Lepidoptera > Crambidae > Scoparia > Scoparia ambigualis. The sequence continues at coordinate 38,712,768 of OY992505.1, read as the reverse complement.
TTATGTAGGATGCAAAGACAAATATTTTGCGTTTCTCGCACCATTGCCATAGACGACAAGTGATATTATTTAAAGGAACTTATTGTACTCCACCCATTCTATTGATATTTATATGTTCAAGAATGCGTTTTCGTTTTCCTATTGGCAATTGCAAACACATATTTTCTGAATTTAATTCAGAACCGAGAAATTTTCTAGTCTTTTGTGGTTCCAAGCTACTCTTTTTAAAGTTTTTATCAAAGACTAGATTTTGTAATAAACAAACAGTTTCGAGAACGAAACTTTTACATTCTTCATAAGAATGGCCAAGGCAAGATCTAAATATATTAGAATTAAAAAACCTCTGTTTCTAAGATAAATCCGGTAGATAGACCGGTTTCATGAGTTTCGTAAAGACAATAATAAGGTGCTGAACTAAGTCCAAACGGAAGGCACTAAAATTCATACGTATTACTTTTGTGTCCCAAAAATTTGAACCTTAAATACTTTTTGTAGTTTTCATCAATAGGAACTAAAGAAAAAAATACGCGTCTTTGATATCAACATTGGCCATATAACTGTCTTGGAACAATAATTTGCTTGCTGTCCGTATGTCCTCCATTTTAAAGTGGTATGAGGCGACAGCTTTATTCTATGATTTTAGGTTCAAGATAAATCTGGACGATCCATCACTGTTAAGAATATGGGAGAAATAAATTGGTCTTTGACACCCTCTCATATGCATATTACTCCTGACTGGCACAAGTCAGATATAGCTGTGATTAACTTACTTATTTCAGCCGAAGAAAAGTTAGGAGTGATAGGTTCAGTAGCTTGCTTTACAGTATTATTAAATGGTATTTTGTAACCCGTAACGTACTGTCAGACTACCGGGTCCTTTACGATTGAACACCATGTGTCAACAACAAAAAAAAAATTTATACGACCAGCGTGTAAGGTTACCATGGTTGTTATTTACGCAACATCGGTCTGTATGACGGTCTCACTGCTGTCATGGTGTGATAGCGGGCGAACGTCGGTGCTTGCGCTGATCGCCTCGGAGGTGGATACGGGAATCTTTGCTTGCTCCCACCCGGCCTGGCAACCCATGACCTTGTTGCTTGGATGGGTCTTGCCACTTTCCCTGCTGGGCGACGTAGTTCTTAGTGAAGTTGACGGTCCAATGTTGTTAGTATTCCGTATTTGCAAACCAGATTTTTCAGCGGCCTTAGCAGCTTCTATATTTTCTCCCAAATTTTCTCCAAAAGAGTGTGCGTCTCTTTTAACATCTTGTGTCATTGACAAGAATTTTTTATCAAGAGTAGGCAGGTAGTGTAAGCATTTTCCTATTTATGGTATTTTCATAATGTAAATGCAGCATAATTTGGCCAACTTCAAACAGGTATCAAAGTTGTCGCTAACAGTTCTTTTTTATTATCTTTGTTCATACCATCTATGAGGATTTCCCTAGCGTTGAGAGACCTCTTCTGGTATTTTGGGTCCCAATAGTACCTCCTTCACTTTAGAAACTCCAAGAACGTCAAGAAAATCCGACGATATTGGATTTACAACTGGCAACTCCTCTGCTGCGCTTGGATTATTACGACTAGGTATCCCTAGCGTCCTGGATGGTCTGGGTAAGATCCGGACTGTGTACTTGTGCTACGGTCATGACAGATCGTAAGTCTTTTTCAATATTAGATTTATATACGCCCGTTATTTACGGTTCTTTATTGAAATCGGAGTCACTAAGCCTTGCGGCAGGCGAGAGGCCTCGCGCAAACGTAGTCATTTGAAAGGAATGATCAAAGAATAGAATTGCCGTAACACGTCACAGCATAGGGTAGGTACCCATAATATCGATCGTAATCGCGTCACGATACTAGATTTCATATTAGCACTAACCGTAATCACGTCCCGGTACTACATAAGGGTAGGTACCCGTAATATCGATCGTAATCGCGTCACGATACTAGATTTCATATTAGCACTGACCGTAATTACGTCACGGTACTACATAAGGGTAGGTACCCGTAATATCGATCGTAATCGCGTCACGATACTAGATTTCATATTAGCACTTACCGTAATCACGTCACGGTACTACATAAGTGTGCAGTATGTAAGGCGGAACTGTAAGATTTTGTAGAAATCACTTGCACACAAAAAACACTCCAATAAAAAGATTATTAAAAAATAAAATAGAATGTAGGTACTGCCTCGCGCAAACAAAGCGTCATTTGGAAGGAATGACCGAGGAATATAATTGCCGTAATCGCGTCACAGAATAGGGTAGGTGTACCCGTAATATCGATCGTAATCTCGTCACGATACTATATTTCATATTAGCACTGACCGTAATTACATCACGGTAATACATAAATGTGCAATAAGTAAGGCGGCACTGTAGGATTTTGTAGAAAACACTTGCATACGAAAAAACGATCCAATAAAAAGATTAGTAAAAAAAAATAGAATGTAGGTAACTACTGCCTCGCGCAAACAAAGAGTCATTTGGAAGTAATGACCGAAGAATAGAATTACCGTAATCGCGTCACAGCATAGGGTATGTACCCCTAATATCGATCGTAATCTCGTCACGTTACTAGATTTCATACTAGCACTGACCGTAATCACTTCACGGTACTACTTAGTGTTTTTTACTTTTTATTATTATTTAAAAAAGCTAAGCGTCTTATGTATTCTTGAAAATCGATAAATAGTGAAAAAGTCAAAAAATGTGGTTAACCACAAAGGCACTAGCGAAAGTATTAATCGAAATTAAGAAGGAAACGTACTATGAAATATATTTCAATAACGTTTCTACTTTGAATGTCTCACTAAGGCTGGATTCGACCAAACTGGAATAAGACTTACTCCGAGATTAGTCTATACAAATTCGGCGTTTAATCTGGGTATAAGACCTTATTCCAGTTTGGTCGAATCCACCCTAAGAGGTTCTGAGTCGTATATTCGCTAACGAATCACATAGTTTTTAAGAAATCGTTTGTCTTTGTAATTTAATCCTAATATTGACAAAATGTAATATTTAAAACACTGACTCACCTGATTTACTTGGCGATCGTCGTTTACGCAGTTTTTCCACATGCGTATATAATGATTATCCATGCTTCCTTTTGCACATAGTTTTTTGCTACACAAAACACTTTTAGGGTAACGATGTGCGGATGCCCGAACACGAAAAGCGAATGACGATGACAGCGCGGGTGACAAACTCGTGCACTCGGTTGGTATTCACTAGATGGCGCCTGTGTCTATACTATGGGTAACGTTTTATGTTTTTTTAATACAATTTCTTTTAGATAGCTCTTAATATGTGTTGGATGCCTGGTACATTGAAGAGTGGACTACCTTGTGAATATAAATCTCGAGGATGCAACGTCGAAGTACAATTGCACTTCATTCTGTCAAAAAAGGTTCGGGAACGGATGAGTTGTATACGATTCCAACTTCAATTTTTTGTTGTTTTTTTTTGTTTTTAGATTAGCACAACTGTTATCCATTTTGGCGCGGAGTTTGAGTTGCATCTGTTATTTAGATTAAATGCTGCTGCTTTTAGTTAGTTTATAAAGTTTGTATTGCGAATTTCATAATGAATAAAAACATCGAACAAAGAGTTTGTCTTAAATTTTGCGTCGCCAATGGAATTTCGTGTTCGGAGTCACTGAAAATCTTACAGAAGGATTACGGTGAATCGACTTTATCAAAAACACGTGCTTATGAATGGTACAAAGCGTTCAAAACCGGTCGAGAGGTGATGGAAGATTTGCTTCGCTCTGGTAGGCCATCAACGTCTTCAACTGAAGTAAACATCGCAAAAGTGAAGGAAATGGTAACTGAAAATTCTCATTCAAGTTTGAGAGAGATATCCGCTGCACTTTCTGTGTCTCACAGGTCGATCATCACTAGGATATGAAACATGTTGCCGCTCGGCTAGTCCCAAAAGACCTAAATGTACTCCAAAAACTCAATCGCATAAGAGTCCCTGAGGACATGCTAGTACGAGTCAATTCCGACCCAACATTCATGCAACGCATTGTTACTGGTGACGAGACGTCGGTTTACGAGATTGACATGCAAACTAGTCAACAAGCTTCGGAGTGGCACCTTCCGACTGAACCGAAACTGTTTGTTGACTGTTTTAATTGACTATCGCGGTGTTGTGCACTCGGAATTGTTTTCGGAAGGTCAAACGGTAAATAAAAAATATTATTTGAGCGTTATGCGGCCTTTTAGAGAGCAAATTCGACGAAAAAGGCCAAATTTGTGAAAAGAAAATTTTGGGATTTTGCACCACGATAATGCGCCTTTGTTCACAAGGCCATCATTGTGAACGAATTTTTTTACCAAAAACTCAACAAATACCATCGAGCAACCACCTTATTCACCAGATATGGCTCCAGCCGACTTCTTTCTTTTTCCTAAACTTAAATTACCACTTCGTGGCAACCGTTTTCATTCGGTAGAAGACAAAAGGAGAATTTGCGGCGAGAACTGAACTCAATTCCGGAAAAAGCGTTTAAAAAATGTTTTGATGATTGGATTATTCGTTGGCGTAAGTGAATTTTTTCTGAAGGAGTATACTTTGAAGGCGATAAAATAAATTTGGATGAATAACTAACATTTTGTGTATTATTGATCTTTTCCCGGTACTTTCTTGACAGATAGTATATGCCAGCTTTGGCCTATAGGCGATGAGCTTTTAATCATTCATTATCATCACGAGCCTTCCCACATGGAAAGATTAATAATAATAATAATTCTTTATTTCAGGCAACAAACAATGTACTAGATGGTAAAAATTCAGAGAGGCCCATATAATAAATACCTTACAGACTACCCACTGCTCTGGAACCATACGGTGTGGTGAATTTTAACTGCATTTTTTAAACAACCGGAACAAACTGTTTAATTGTGCTTTCCGTAGCACGGAGGAGCTCAAGATGTTTTTTCAATTGGTCACAGACCCAGTAGTCATTGTGAAAGTAACTTAAATGACACGATCGCAAACTGATCGTCTTAACATTCTAAAAATAATCACGTGGCAGCAATGGCGGTCAAATTAATCATTGAAGTCGGAAGTATACCGCATAGTAATAAAGGTACTTCGTTAATTTAATGGCAAAACTTGAACACTTTCATTATTCAATATGTACTTATATTGAATACTTAAAATAACACTAGACACCAGAAGACACAAGTAGTTAACATTGCGTTTTTAGGGTTCCGTAGCCAAATGGCAAAAAACGGAACCCTTATGGATTCATCATGTCTGTCTGTCTGTCTGTCCGTCCGTATATCACAGCCACTTTTTTAAGTAGATGTATTCTGTGAACGGCATTAAGATTTTCACACAAAAATAGAAAAAAAGCAATAAATTTTGGGGGTTCCCCATACTTAGAACTATAACTCAAAATATTGTTTTTCATCAAACCCATACGTGTGGGGTATCTATGGATAGGTCTTCAAAAATGATATTGAGGTTTCTAATATCATTTTTTTCTAAACTGAAAAGTTTGCGCGAGAGACACTTCCAAAGTGGTAAAATGTGTGTGTGTGTGTGTGTGGGGGGGGGGGGGGGGGGTGTCGTAACTTCTAAAATAAGAGAATGATAAAACTAAAAAAAAATATGATGCAAACTTCAAAAATTTCGAAAATTGATTTGAACGAGATCTAGTAAGTAGTTTTATTTTAATACGTAATAAATTAATTAATTTATAAAAATACACTATTATTAAAACATCGATCAAAGTTACTACGAACTACAAGAACTTATAAATGATGTTACTTGCTGCTACGGAACCCTTCATGGGCAAGTCCGACTCGCACTTGGCCAGTTTTTTATATTGTTTCAATTACTCTTTATGAGTGTTTAGATACTTTACGTCCTTAGGAGCATCTAGTATTTGTGTATTAGGCATTCTTTTACTATATTCCCTTAATTAAAATTTTTCCAAATAAATTGTGATTAGTGAAGACCCTATGCGATCAGTTGTGTGATTTCCTTCGTGCGAATAAATAACTAAAGGTTGAGGACTTAGAATATGGTTCACTGATTTGCTGTTTAAAAGCTATATTCACGTAAGATCGCATCAGCTGTAGCTGCTGCGCCGCCGTCACGCCGCCGCCGTCACGCCGCCGCCGTCACGCTGCCGCGCCGTCCCGGCCCGTCCAACGGCAAAACAAACCTTAGGTATCTGTGTTTGTTGGCGCCCGATAAAAGTGTACAAATATTATCCTGCCCGAGCGCTAAGGCGGCGATACATGAGCATGTACTTTATTTCCTTTTATAGACCAACGAGTTTTCGATGCACGCTCAGCCGAGAGATGGAGCGATAACTGACTACACTGCAGTGCGATTCTCTAAGTTAAAGCCGCGGCTGCCGCAGCGCTGAGAATTGACTCTGTCTTTTTCATATGCATAGAATTGGAAAGAGACAGCAGATCACAGCCTTGCGCGCAGCGTCTGTGTCGCTTAGAGAATCGCATAGCTGGTCACAATTCGGCTGCTATCTAACTTCCAAGATCAATCATCGACTTAAAAAAAATTACCTACACGAAATCACATTTTATGGTTTACTAACTAATTTAATTAGATTGGTACTTATGTATTACTTTAGGACTTGACGTGATACTCATACCTTGACTGTTGAGCCTATTCAAAACGATTCAGCGTCTTAATAATTCGTTATAAATGGATGGTATAATATTTCTACTACTACTACGAAAATACTAAACAGTAGAGGTAAAAAAATAGTTTCCTTTGTCTAAACCTCCCCTTAGCCCGGGACAAACAGACACAAAGTGGGAATATTTACACGACCGCTCTTAAACGACAAGCCGGTGATTTGTCCGCGCCGAGTATCCACCGCGCAATATGGATCCGACACCGCTCCGGCCGCTCCGACCGCTCCGGGATTAACGCCGCTTTGTCATCGCAGCTTGCCGCGCGTGACTCTGGAATATGTGCTTAAAGTTGTTTGTTCAATACAAAACCTACGGCATCTAAAATATTGTACAAATTTGTAAAAAAAAAACCCTGTGTTTATTTTGTATTTTTTGTTTGGCACACTTTTATGTTTTGGTTTAGATTATACGTTTATTATATTTTATACAACCTAAACACTGCTAAAAAGAATCCTTCATACATTATGATCGGTGTAAAAATTAATAGAAAGTGTTTTCACTAATAACTTGCAAGGATTTAGTACTTACAATATAATTAACCAAGCTAAACACTGCTACGCCTCCAAGCTCACGCCACTTATTATTCAGTAGCCAAATATAAGCGGTTCAAGTCGAGGTGGCTGAAACGAATCCTCCACCACATACATCAAGCATATTACCCGCACGCGTTATTGAAAGGCCCACACGCTAAGTCCACAATAAAGTGTAATGAGTAACGAGCGCAGAACTCCGAATAACTCGTCAGCGCCGCTGCGCCCATCCGCCCGCCGTCACTTACGCGCCACCCTACTTTGGGGGTCGGATCCAGAAGCGGTCGACTATTTCAAGAGATTGGAGATATCTGTCCTCTTTGGATGTGATTTAAAAAGAACAAGGTAGATGCCGAAAACTTATTGTAACATAATTGTCAGGGTTATTATTCTCATTGAGCCAGATAGGGTCATTGAAAAACAATAACGCTGTCCTCTTCAGTAAGCTCCCCTTGTGGGAAGGGTTTAGCCCAAGAGTAGGACGTTTTTATGGTTGAGAGTTTTTCCGGCTTAGATAATTATTCTGTATCCGACACTAAAGTTTGTGAGGTTGAAATGTGCAAGCAATATCTATCGTCTTACAACAATCCTTTAACTGTACTAACACAAAACATACGCAGCATAAATAAGAATTTTGACAACTTTAGTGTTTTTAAGCAAAGATTAGACATAAATTGTGACATCTTTGTTTTAACCGAATGTTGGCTCGGTAAACATAGTAATTTACCAGAATTACCAGGCTATAATATGTACAGCAGTAAGGTAAATTATAACCAAAATGACGAGATAGTAGTTTATGCTAGGAATAATTTAATTATCACCGTCGAAGAACCAAATATTTTAGACTGTAATCGGCTACTAATCAAAATCGGATCAGATTTTGCAATATTAGCTTTGTACAGGCCGCCCTCTTTTAAAAATACCAATACATTTATTGACTCACTAAATAACACATTACAAATACTATCACCATTTAAAAATACAATAATAATAGGAGATATTAATATAAACATTCTTCCCGACAACAATGATTCCGCTGCTCAGGAATACCTAAACCTATGCTCCTTTCATGGCTTACTTCCCGCGCACACGCTTCCCACACACCTATAAGCGGCTCTTGTTTAGTGCATATCATGCTTAAATCGAATTTCCCATCAATAGCACTAGTTACTAACTCGACAATTACCGATCACAAAGCTGCTCTACTAACCTTAAACTGTAAGATACCTAAATTAAATCGCACGCAAACAATATCTAAAATATATGTAAACAAACTTGAATTCGATTTATGCAATATTGACTTTAACCCAGTTTTCAAATGTGATGACGCTGATGTTTGTATGTCGTACCTAATAAGTAATCAACAAGCTATTTTTAGAAATACAATGCACATACGTTTAAGTACATAATAAAAACTACAGTATTAAGCCCTGGATTACACCGGGACTTATTCGCTGTATGAAACATAGAGACAAACTACATATAAAGGCTAAATCTAACCCAGCTTATTTAATCTTACAGTCAACGTATAAAAGGTAGGTACCGAAACTTTGTAATTCCCTTCTGAAAAAAATCAAAATTAGTAACGAAAGTGAGGAATTGAAAAGGACGGGAACAAATAGTAAAAATATATGGAAGTGTATAAAAAATGTTACTCATATATCAAAACAACAAGAATCATCCTCTCAGTCTCATCAGTCTTTTATTTTTGCCTGGAAAACAGGATAAATCTAGTTCAGACACTTGTGTATTATTGTCACTAATACTCGTAGTATGTTTAGTATTCTGGATATGTTGTAAAATAAGTTATTCAATAAAGTTTTTTTTTATTATTATTGTTGTTTATGATAGATGCTGACCTTCGTTTGAATTTAGCTTTGTAGGTAGATTATAAACTTTGCTTACAATTACCTACATTACAGCGGCAGACCTAGTAACAAATTAAGTATCTCTAACGGTGTAATTATATTAATTGCGGAATACTCATTGAACGTACATTGTTAAAGTACACATTTAAAACGTTGACTGCCGCAAAACCAGACACAATTGAATTTTAATTGTTTGTCGGTCACCGGTGACCCCCACGGCGCGGCGGCGCTCAAAGTCTTAAGAACTTAAAATAGGTAAGTACTATCATTATAATATTTTTATTTGTACTTAAATAAAAAAGTCTATCATCCATACTTTATTTTCACCAACACCAAAAATATTAAAAGAAACTACTTTCAGAGAAATGAGGTATTTAAATGTGGCGAGCGGTTCTCCCATCAGACTCGGAACTGTCTCGGAAACGGTCATATTTCAGCGGGCGGTGTTATGAAATTTCCCTGCGAGTGTCGAGTGTCGACTCGAGGTGCGTCACAATTTTTCCCGCCGAATGGCCCCGTAAATTGGCGCGCTCCGTTATGAGATCGCCTGATGTATCGCCACTGTCTTTTGTTGTTCGGTAAGCGGTTCCTTTGTTTTGTGTGCTAATGCACTCTATTCAATAGGAGATTTTTCAGGTATTGGTCAAAGATTTGTTAGCTGTAGGTCCACTACGCAGTTTGTCCAAATTGTATTTCAACGCTCATTTTGTCCGACTCGTATATAGTCCAACACGCATTTCGTCCAACATCTATTTGTCCATACCATTTTGCAATGAGCAAATAAAATGGTCTGTATTATGTTGTTATTCCTTTCTGCGGCATAGATGGGGAAAGAAAGCATGGCCATTGTATCGAAATCCATGTTGAAAACCGGGGGGTTGGTTATAAACAACATTTTTAGGACACGGACTAAGGAGTCCGAATTTTGATAGGGAGGTTGAAACAGGTTAAACGTGGACTAAACGAGTTTGCCAACTTTTAGGAATCAGAAAAGTATTTAGTGCTAAATATTAAATTCTAATCTGCCCGCAAGGGGCATCGAATAAAGCTCGTTGTATGTACGGTCGGGGTCACCGTCGTTTTATCACTTTGCAGCGATTTTCGTATGAAGCGCACCGACCGCCCAGGTACGTGCCCGTACCAAATAGACGACGCGGTGTGCAAGGGATTTTGACCTTTAGACTGCTAAAGCGACGGAGTTCGCCATTGTACATAGGCTCGCTGTTCGCTACACAGCCAAAGAAATACAGTTTCGCTAAAAAAGCAAACTACGTAACATGTTTAAGCGGCGGCCATACGTCACGCGTACGTGTACACCCGCAGGCGCGCGACACGTGCGCAATACGAATCAATTGTTTTGATTATTGCAAAGCGGCAGGCGAGGGCCGCCTTCCTATTTCGCAGGCATATAGTTATAGTAGGCTGTCAGTTCAGGTAAACTTCAAGTGTGCGGCTGGTCGACGAACGGTGACAATCTCGATCCTCGAATCAAAGACATTGATCAAACGTTAATATATAAAGACATAGGATATACACCCTTACTTTTTAATTACTACATTCACTTTAAGGATTGTTTGTTGACATCATTATGCGAAACTTATACAATGTGACCAACACGTACTGAAGTGAAATGAAAAAAAAGGGGAAAAAGCAGCTGCTCCATGCAATAGGATATACCTACCTTTATTTACTTATTTATAGATTTTTAGATTAAAACGTATCCTGTATGTGATTGTGATAATTAAAAACCAGTAAGTAAATAAAGAGGCAAAAGAGAAATAGTGCGCCCCGCCGCAAACTGCTTGAGTTTACTCAAAGCCTTCTGTTATACTGTGTCAAAGCCAAGCTGTTAGACCGTGTAAGTGGATTCTAAAAACGCTTATTGTAGGGTTGCTCTCATACTTATTTCATATACTTATATTTCATATTTATTTATTTTTCATATAAAATCACACATATAAACAGAACAGATATATTCTTATAGATAAAACATATTAAATTTTAGCCCGAACTAGGAAAATCCTGAATAATAATTGCAAAATAAACAGCCAATTACTTTCTTTCTATCTCTACCTTAATTAGGGCATCGAACCCGGGTTTACCCGACCCGAAAAAACCCGGGTATTTCGGGTTTTCTGGGTCGCAAGAAAACCCGGGTGTTGGCGCTTAAGGCACCAACATGCGACGAGGTTAAAGGCTGAAGGCAGGAAGGCTGAAGGAAGGAATGACTTACCGGGAGCAGCTGGTTGATCTGGGGCGATCGGGTGTCGCCGGTAGGTACGGGCGATTGGCGCTAACGGCGCGGGCGTTGCAGCGGGCTTTCGCTGGTGAGGGCGGTAGCACACACACTTCACTTTAGGGCACTGGTCGTAGGCGTTTTAGGGCTAGTTGAGCTGGTAAACAAAGCGCTCTCAATTCACATACACTTAACACATGGTTGTTCACGGGCTGAGTTCTTGCGCGCGCGCGCGTGGGTTCTCTATGAACAGTCGGAGCACACTCCCGTTGCGCCAGCGCCGGCGGCGCGGGCGAACACTTCGTCTAGTATAATTGTCACCTCGCTGTGATTGGCCGATCATTCGTTGCACATTCGTTGCACCAATATGCACCTTAATTGACCGGCGCAGAGACGGTTATCCGTTGCGCTGTGGCGCGAACATCTTCCCGGGCCCCAGAGGGTAGGAAGGGGGGGGGAAGGGATGGAAGTTAAAGGGGGACTACAGCCCCGATTCGTGCGGTGTTGAGTTAATGTCGAGTGGGTGTGTATATGATGAGCTGAGAGGAGTGCACGTGTGTGACTGTATGAGTAAGATCGTGCACTGAGCACAGCAACAAATGGGCACAAAAACAACAACAAAAAAGGGCTGTACACTGGGCATACCATCATGTAGTCACGTGAGTCGTGCACTGAGCATAATGGCATATAGGCACAAAACAACAACAAAAATGGCTGTACACTGGGCATACCATCATGTAGTCACGTGAGTCGTGCACTGAGCATAATGGTATATAGGCACAAAACAACAACAAAAAGGGCTGTACACTGGGCATACCATCATGTAGTCAAGTGAGTCGTGCACTGAGCATAATGGCATATAGGCACAAAACAACAACAAAAAGGGCTGTACACTGGGCATACCATCATGTAGTCACGTGAGTCGTGCACTGAGCATAATGGTATATAGGCACAAAACAACAACAAAAAGGGCTGTACACTGAGCACGATAGCATACAGGCACAAAAACAACAACAAAAAAGGCTGTGCACTGAGCACGATAGCATATAGGCACAGAAAAGCGCAATGCGCGCTGTGGCGCAAAGAGCAAAGGCGCAATAGAAGCAAATACAAAGCAGACTGCATGTGTGTATGTGCTGCAGGCTGATGTGTGGGTGCACGTGTGTAGAAGTACTATGCTCTTGTGGTGAGCACGCACGAGATTGAGTCGATTGCCAAGGCAAGAATTAAAAGCAGAAAAAAAATAAAAATTAACACGACCATAAAAATTTCATTACAAAATAAAACGGGAAAAACAACAATATCGTCGTCTAGACGCGGGTGTGTTATACGTAACTAAAGTTATATGTGCAACCTAATTAGTAAGTAAAAATATAACACGAATCGAACACTGTTCTTGGAACACGTTCTTAATTTATTTTTGTAGGTAGGTTAATAATATTTCGCAATGCACTTTGCAACGTCTATCGTGCAGAAAGGGTCATGTAAGGTAATAAAATTAGGAATGTTACGCGATAAAATTTAAAACTCAGAAATTAAAATTAAGCTACGTGATAACCACGAAATATGAGTAAATATTATTTTAACGGGTCGAATGACCAACATGTAATGAAATAGTTAATGGGCTGAAATAGTTATCCTATATCTATATAATAGCGGACTGTATTAACAATGTGGGGCTACGTAACATGTACCTACTCCTGCGACTCCTGATGCGACTGCTGTGCATGCGCGGACGCATGCAGCGTTCTGTCGGTGGGTCGCTTTGCCGGAGTGTCCCGCAGCTGGGGCGGAAGCCACCGCGCCGCCGATTCCGGCTGGTAATGCTGCGTGGCGTCGTCCGGTCGGTGAAGGGACGTGTGGTGGTCGGCGATGCCACACACTCTGCATGCCTTCACCGACTTGCATTCGTCCGGGTAATGTGGTCCGAGACAGCGGGGACAGCGCTCGCGCGACACCACAAAATCCCACCGGCCCTGCGTCGGCTGGGCATTGTAGGTAGCGCACGCTATTAATCTATGCCCCCTAGTCCGGCAGTAAGGGCAGTAAGGGGTGTTTGGGCTGGCGTGCATTGTGTGGGTGTTGTGTGCAGTTGTGTAGGCGTGTATGGGTGGCGGCACGAGTCAAGGCAAAAAAAATGAAGTGTGTAAGGTAGGGTTTAAAAACTAGTGGACTGTATGTATCCGGCTCGTAGGATCATAAATGTTGGCGCTTAAGGCACCAACATGCGACGAGGTTAAAGGCTGAAGGCAGGAAGGCTGAAGGAAGGAATGACTTACCGGGAGCAGCTGGTTGATCTAGGGCGATCGGGTGTCGCCGGTAGGTACGGGCGATTGGCGCTAACGGCGCGGGCGTTGCAGCGGGCTTTCGCTGGTGAGGGCGGTAGCACACACACTTCACTTTAGGGCACTGGTCGTAGGCGTTTTAGGGCTAGTTGAGCTGGTAAACAAAGCGCTCTCAATTCACATACACTTAACACATGGTTGTTCACGGGCTGAGTTCTTGCGCGCGCGCGCGTGGGTTCTCTATGAACAGTCGGAGCACACTCCCGTTGCGCCAGCGCCGGCGGCGCGGGCGAACACTTCGTCTAGTATAATTGTCACCTCGCTGTGATTGGCCGATCATTCGTTGCACATTCGTTGCACCAATATGCACCTTAATTGACCGGCGCAGAGACGGTTATCCGTTGCGCTGTGGCGCGAACACCGGGTTTAGAAAATAAAAACCGGGTTTTCGGGTTTTTCGAGCTTTTTAACAATTGCTTTCTTGTCGGTAATTATTTGTATCATAAGTATATTTACGCCTTTTCGAAATGATCTCTTTGATTGAACACGGTCAAAAAGTACCTAACTCCATTGTATCTCACTACATACAAACCTTTGTATGTGTTCAAGATACAAACAAGTTAGTGAAGTTTACTTCTCTCTTAACTTTTTTTGCACTAGGCACTAATAATTTCTGCTTGACCTAATTAACTACAGTTGTTTTTTGTGCGAAAAAGATCAAATAATAAAGCAAGTTGCACGTTATTCGTGCGTTTGACTCAGATCAGAAATGACATAAACGGAATGAAAGATGGAGGCAAGATGCGTCGTCGCGTTGTTGACACGCAACGGGAGCGGTGAGCTGCGAGTGAGTCCCCCGCCATTTTGTTTCGTCAGTCCTCCTCCCTCTCTTCAGAACTCTCCTTTACCTATTTCAATAGACCTCAGCATTCTTGGCATGGGCATCGGCCAGGAACTGAATCCAAAATGCTACATCGAGAGTGTTATTTTAACTGTCTCCCGTAAGTAGGTTATTCTCAAAAAGGTCAGGCGGTTTTTCACTCCCGAGCAGAGCTGTTTGCTGTACAAGACTCAGGTGCGATGGAGTATGGAGTATTGTTCCCATCTATGGGACGGCCCCGCTAAATGCACGTGATAGACTGCAAAGGCGAGCGGTACGCATTATTGGAGATGCTGAGCTAACAGGCTCTTTTGAGAACTTCCAGTTGCGTGTGCGTAGAGACATTGCTTCTTTCAGTGTCTTCTACTGAAATTACTACGGAGAGAGTTCTGAAGATCTTTTTGATCTAATCCCGCCCTCTCCTTTCCTGTCCCGGACTACACGTGCTGGTCTTAGGAACCACCATTATACTGTGCAGACTATCAGCACTCGTACCAAAAAAATTGGCAAGTCGTTCCTCTGTAAGACCATTCGGCTAGACGCATGTGTTTCCCAGCTCTATAGTCCCGGGTCTTTTAAGCGGGGCGTGAAACGGCATTTATGCAGGCCGTCATCATGAATGGGTGCGAAATTTATTGTTAATGTTAAGAAAAAAGTTTAATTAAAGTTAAAATAAGTTTTATAATAGTCTTTAGCAGATTTTTAGTTAAAAGAAAAACTGATTTTACTGAAAGACTTAAATATTTTTTTTATTCTGATTCCAATCTGACTTCATACGAATAAGTTAGCTACTAAAACGAATTTATTGTTAATATAAATAGAAGAGTTTAATAATTTAAAAATATTTCTATATTGGTATCAAAAATAGTCTTCAGCATATTATAATTATTAGCAGTCTTAGAACTGACTATTACCAAAAGGCTAAATTAATATAAATAATTTGATCTGCGTGAGTCTGTGGTCAAAAATAATTACAAGCTAGATAAATACTAGATATTTCTCTATTTTATATTTGTTTTGAACTCATTGTCCAAAAGACTTTTTAATACCTATTAAAAATATTTTGTGATTTTGAAAGTACTGTTTAATTGATATAAATCCTTCCCTTGTTTTATATAGGTACCTACTCGTATTGACATAGCAAATCCATACTAAAATACAGTTTCCTCACATTTAAAAAAAATATCAAAAATACCGAAAAAGCTCGAAAAACCCGGGTACCCGGGTTTGACTACTAGACAACCCGAAACCCGGGTTTTTTAAAAGTGGACCGGGTTTCGATGCTCTAACCTTAATAGAACAGGAAAAAAAATATTAAGTTTTAGTATCAGCCTACCCCTCCGGGGAATAAGCGTGATACGCGATATGATATGTGATGTGCTTCAAAAGTAAGACTATATAATATAGTAGTTGTTGTATACATATTTAAAATTGCTATAAGGGGCCGGGAGCTCCGTAGCCGTCTCAGTCGGCGCGCAGCTTTCGACCAGTTAACAGCTCCTGAGGATGCCCCGTGGAGAGGCGAAACACGTGTCGGGTTTCGGTTAGCATGCCTTATTTAGCATCCATCGCTCCTTTTGCATGTGCATACATTGCGGGCGGGAGGGCGGTGCTTGAATGCAG
This sequence comes from Scoparia ambigualis, assembly GCA_963921215.1. Classification (NCBI taxonomy): domain Eukaryota; kingdom Metazoa; phylum Arthropoda; class Insecta; order Lepidoptera; family Crambidae; genus Scoparia; species Scoparia ambigualis. The sequence goes on along the minus strand of OY992505.1, from coordinate 38,696,659 downwards.
CATCCAAGCTTGATAAATTAGTGAGTTAGCGGGATTAACACTACTTACATATTTTTATTCTATTTTTGTAAAATTGCTGTCGTTATATTCAACAAAACTTATAAGCTAGTTGGACAGGATCGGCGTGGTGATGAAATGATGAGACCTTTTTTCGATGCCAAACGTATAATGGTGGTTTTCAAAAGAATTACAAAAATTCTATTCTAATTAAAAATAGTTGAGTGGGCGCACGCTGGATGTCTGATCGGAAGTGGGCCGGAGGGGACGCGCGGTCGGGGACGCGCGGGGGTTGCGACGAGGGGGGCGCGCGATGGAGACGCGCGGGGGTGCGGCGAGGGGGGCGCGCGAAGGGGGCACGGCAGCGGCATTAACATGCTCCCGGCGTTGGAACATCCTGTTCCAATTGTGGTAGTGGGATGAGTCGGTTGTACGCTCTTCTTAGGGTCCCTGATGACGTGATGACATCTGCGACGCGGGTGACGCCATCGGAGCCTGGGTAGACGTGGCAGATGCGTCCCAACAGCCATCTATTGGGTGGTAAGCGGTCATCCTTGACCACAACCATCTGATGCAAGCGCAGCTCATCTGATGATTTGCGCCACTTGTTTCTTCTTTGTAGCTCTGAAATGTATTCTCTATTAAATCTTTGCCAAAATTGTGACTTCAGATACTCTTCTCTTTTGTATCTTGTTAGAGCAGAGATGTTGGTGTTCTGCTCTCCGTCATTTATCTGCGGAGCGGTCATCATGACTGTTCGTCCCATAAGAAAATGTGAAGGGGTGAGAGCAGTTAGATCAGAAGGATCTGAAGTGAGGGGAGTGAGCGGCCTAGAGTTCAAAATTGCCTCTATTTGTACCAATAATGTTGTCATTTCTTCGTAAGTTAAATTAGTTAACCCTATGACGCGTTTTAAATGGTATTTAATAGACTTAACACATCCTTCGACTAGTCCATTGAAATGAGGACTGTAAGCGGGAGAGAATTTAAATTCTAATTGATTTCTGCTGCATATGCTGAAATTTCATTGGATTTGGAGTTTAAAAAATTAGCTAATTCATTAGAAGCTCCGACAAAGTTCCTTCCATTGTCAGAGAAAATCTTTGCAGGCCTACCTCGGCGGGCGATGAATCGATTTAAGCAAGCCAGAAACCCATTTGTACTTAAATCGGTGACGAGCTCAATATGCACTGCTCGTACTGCTAGACAAACGAATACACATATATAGGCCTTTAATAATTTGGCACCACGGCCTTTCTTATTCGCTATCATGATTGGTCCAGCATAGTCAACAGCTGTGTTCTGAAATGGGAAATCAGCGTGCAGTCTCTCTTTAGGCAAATTGCCCATTATGGGTTGAACCCCTTTGTTGGAAAATCTACAACATGTGATGCAATTACGTGCAACCTTCCTGGTGAGGTTGCGTCCACCAACAATCCAAAACCTCTGTCTCAGGGTGGACAGCATGAGTTGTGGGCCCGCGTGTAGCAGTACCCTATGGTAATGTTGAACTAATAGTTGGGTGATGTAGTGATTTGCATGCAATAAAATTGGGTGTTTGTTGTCATATGAAAGATTTGATCAATAGTTCAATAGTCTACCACCGACTCTCATTGTACCTGCACTATCGATTATAGGGCTTAAATTGAGTAGTTGATCTTTAGGTGACAAAGGATCGTTATTTTTAAGTAGAAAATATTGCTTTGCAAACATTTCCCTTTGAATTATTTGACATAAAACAATTTGAGTGCGGTTTATTTCTAATATTTTCAAATGACTAATTAGTTTATTGTTTGGAAAGCGACAATTATTAAAAAATCTTAAGACATAAGCCATGACACGTTGTAATTTAGGAAAGGTTGAATAACGCTTAACGTAACTATTGTCAGCTGATTCGTTAACCATGTGACAAAGTAACTTTAACTCTGGCAGTGTTTCTGTTATGCTGTTCAGTGGTTGAGAAGGTATTTGTATAGTGTTGTGGTGAAGGAAAGCTGGCCCATAGAACCATGACTTGTTTTTGATCAATTGTTCTGGGTTCGAACCCCGGGACCCTATGTCTGCCGGGTTCATAGAAGTAGGTACATGGTACCAGCTTGTGGGTAATGTATTGTCAGTTATTTCAGTTACTCGGTTATAAACATATTGTTTTAATTTACATTTAGACATTTTAATCCAACCCAAGACTATGGTTGAATCTGACCAATAGGTTTCGTTATCTATATGAAGTCTTAGTGAAGCCTTTACCTTTTTTGCTAATCTCATTGCCAAGACAGCGCCACAAAGTTCTAATCTGGGAATTGTGATATTTTTCTTGAATGGAGCTACTCGAGATTTTGCAACCAGCAAATGGACACTAATTGAACCGTCAGCAGAAGTGCTTCGAAGGTATATGCATGCTGAGTATGCATGCATGGATGCGTCACTGAAGGCGTGAAGGTCAATGCTTACAGGTGAATCACAAATGACATGTCGTGGTATTTGAATGGTTTCAAGGTAAGGTAAACACTTTAGAAAATCATGCCATTGTTTATGGAACTCTGGAGAAATAGTATCATCCCAAGCTATGTTATTGGCCCATAACTTTTGCAACAGAATTTTTGCCTGTAGCAGGCAGGGGTTGATTAATCCTAACGGATCGAAAATTTGAGCAATTTTAGATAATATGGAACGTTTTGTTTGGTTTGATGTGTTTTGATCGGTGACTGGTAATGACGAAAATAATAATTTATCATTTTTATTCTCCCATAAAATGCCTAGAGTCTTTGTAATTTGATCATTGTTTATAGTAAGCAGAGGATCATCATTCGATGTATTAAATGCAAGAATATTACTAAGAAGACTTTCCTCGTTTGATCGCCATTTACGAAGATGAAAATGTGCGCCTTTAAGCTGATTAGTAATTTCTTTGCACATAGTCATTAGTACTTCCGGTTCGTCATTTCCGGTCACCAGGTCATCAATATAAAGGTCATGCAGTATTGTCGTGCCAATTAGAGTACGAAGTTGATTGTTCTGAGTGTTTTGTGTAAGTGGATCATTAAGATAATCGTGTCCTAATTGTGACAGGCATTTGGTAGCCAAGTATGGTGCTGATGCGGTACCGTATGTGACTGTGTTCAATTCGTAAGTTTTTAGTTTATTTGTATGATCTGATCTCCACAGTATCCTTTGCAGTGACCTTTGTTCGGGAGTAATAAGCACCATGCGGTACATTTTCGCTATATCTGCGGTAACAATGTATTTAAACTGTCTAAAACGAAGTAAAATGCTAATAAGATCATCTTGCACTGTGGGACCAATGAACTGAATGTCATTCAATGAATAACCTGATGTAGTAGGTGCGGAAGCATCAAAAACTGTTCTAAGCTTTGTTGTTAGACTAGTTTCCTTGAGTATGCCGTGATGCGGCAAGAAATAGACACTTTGGCCTTTTTGTAGTTCAGTGATTTCAGTCATGTGGCCTAAGTGTAGGTACTCTTCCATGAATTCTGTGTATTTTGTTTTAAAATTTGAATCTCTGCTGAATTTACGTTCTAAAGTCAGAAATCTAGCATGTGCTTGTTCGTATGAATCCCCAAGATTGGAAGGGGGTGATTTTAATGGAATATTGACTACGAACCGACCATCTGGGTGGCGACTTGTAGTTTTAGCGAAAATGGTTTCGCATTGTATTTCGTCTTTAGTTAGACGTGGTGGATCAGTGAATGATTCGCACTCAAAGTAGCGATCGAGTTTCTTCTGTAACGCAGTGTCTGAATTATTCAAAAAATGGCAATGGACTGTATGCGGTTGATGGTGTTTGAATGATTTACTCTTGTTAGAGTTTGATATGTGTATATGGCTTACACCTGAGACTAGCCAACCTAACTTAGTTTCGTTAAGGCTGGGTCTATTTTTCCCTAAGGAAATGGTATTGTTGCCGAGCACCTCCCAAAAGAGGTCGGCTCCGAGCAACATCTCCACCTCGGCAGGCGTATGGAACGCTGGGTCTGCGAGTTGGATGTGTTGGGGTATACTGAATGAATCAATATTTATTTTATGAGTAGGTAGCATTTGGGTAATGCATGGTACAACGAAACAGGTTATTTGTTTACTGAAATCGTTGTTTACTAGTGATTGAATATTAACTTCACATCTGTTTGTGATTTGAGAAGCCTGATTATGTAGTCCTTGGATGCGGACATGTGTTTTTTGACTTGTGAGTTTGAGTTTGTGTACTAATTGCCCTGTGATAAAGCTAGAAGTGCTTCCATTGTCTAAAAGAGCACGAACTTTGTGAATATTACCTTCGTGATCTGTAATGCCTATAAGGACCGTTGACAGTAAAACTTGATTGTGATTTGTGCATTATAAAGTTACATTATTATCATTATCGTTACAAGTTGAGTTTGATGATTCGGGTTTTGGATTATTGTTGGATGCAGCTAATACTACGCACCACGAGAAGAATTTTGTTTTGGTTCTGTGTTATTAATAGAATGATCGTTCTTCTCAAGATGCAACAAACTATTGTGCTTCTGAAAACAAATCTTACACGGACCCAATGAGCATTTACTTGTGTCATGGCCCTTTCTCAAACAATTAGTGCACAATTTTAGCTCTTTCGCCTTTGCGATTCTGCTTTCAATGGAGAGTGATTTGAAACGAAAACATTGAAAAATATTGTGGCTGCCCTTACATAAATGACAAGCGGAAGAGGATCGAGTTGGTGAGGCAATGAATGTCTTAGGCCGCATAATATGAGGTATGTCACTATGTCTGCGTTGCTTGGTTAGATTTGTTTCCATGGTTTCCAACAAGTCGGAACGACCTTTAATAAAATCGTTAAATTGTTGCAGAGTGGGAATGGTTTTAAATTTATTTCTTTCCGCCTCCCACTCGCGTAACGTAACTGAATCTAATTTGGCTGAGACAATGTAAATAATTAATATATCCCAATGCTCAGTAGGTAATTTCAATGATTTTAAAGATCTTAGATTTTTATTAATTGTATCAATTAAGTTTCGCAAAGACCTCGAAGATTCTCTAGTAATTGTTTCAATATCAAATAACGCTTTAATGTGATTATTTATAAGGAGCCTTGGGTTGTTATATCTGTCACAAATCAGTTCCCAGGCTATATCATAGTTTTCGGCAGAAAAGATGAAGATGCACGTAAGTAATGGAACTTGTGAATTTTAGGAATGGAATTGTTATTGTGTATGAGAGATGTGTATGAATCGTGAAATCCTAACCAATCATGATAACGGCCAGAAAAGGTAGGTAAGTGTATTGTTGGTAATTTTAATGTAGGGAGCCCTGCTGCGATAGCAGTACCAGAGCCCGTCACCTGTGAATCATCATCGCCCGCCAAAGAACGCCGGCTGGAGAAGTTCGTGTTCCTGGCCAGCAACTCCTCCGCGGAGGCGACTGCTGCGTGGAAGCCGGTCTCAAAGTTTTCCCTTTCCGTGAGCTCGTCATCTGGAATTTCGCATAAAGATTCTATGTGAGTTTGAAATCAGAATCAAAATCATCATACATTGACTTGAAGATTTGGAGGCGATTTGATAGTTCTCTGATTTGTAGTGAACTAAGTTTATCACAGGAGAGGCCTGTTTCTAAAAATTGATTGAAAAGAGTGAGCTTCGCTTTGTAGGTACCTCGAGTTCTTTTTAATGTTTTTAAATCCATTTCAATTTGATTCCAAATCCACTGAAATTAACAAATTTTAAAGTTAAAAATGAAAATTACTAAGTTAAAAACGAATACTTAAATTTTAAATGATTGCAGCAGAAAATCACACTAGGAAGGCAAGCGTGCGAAAGGCAAGCGTGCGAGAGGCAAGCGTGAGAGAGGCAAGCGTCGCGCTGCTTGACCTTAGCGCGACCGCTAAGCGATTCCCGCCAACAGTCGTAGGTATATTGCGCGGCGTGGTAAAGTCGATCGAAAATTCTGGAACGTGAATTTTATTATGGTTAGCGGGCAACGCAACAATACTGGCACAAATAAGAGGAACTTCAAATGCAAGGCGGCTGAATGTAAATGGAAAATGCAACTAAAAGATAGAATCGAGGAAGAATAAAATTATTACGTAACGGATCTATGGCGATAACCGTTATCGTATGAATATGAATAGAATAGCAAGCCTACAATATGGGTTGTGAATGTCTACTTGCTGACTTATGTACGAAGTAGGTAGGTATTGGACCTCCGTGAAGTTACGTAACGGCCCTATGGCGGAAACCGTTGGTACGACAAGATAGTATAAGCTTTCGCCAAGTTCAAAGTCCTTTATAGTTTCCAACAGTATTTATTCACTTTACACAATTTTCAGCACAATATTCTTAACATCATCGGATGATAACACAATCGGATCGCATAAGTTGCACGTTTCGTCGTCGGTGAATCAATGCCGCCATTTTTACCGGCGACCGTCCTTTTGCGCGTATCGTTTACCGGAAGCGCAAAAGGGCAGTCAATCGCCGAAACATTATTTTAATACCTAATTAAATCATAAATTATTGTAATATTATCAACAAGTTTTAAAATCTAATTTAATTAAATTATACTCTGGCTAAATATTAATTTAAAACGTGTTGGCAATCACGCCGGAAGTACGACTATAACACACTGAACTAAATAAAAACAAATGAAGTTAAATAATTTTAAAGGTCTCTATAGTTATTTCATAACATTTTATAATATATTCAAGCAACAATATAAATATGAAATTTATTTAGCATAGCCGGAAACGCCTTACCGTCTTTTACATCACCGTGTAACAGGAAGTGGAAAAGACGGTTTATTAAAAGGAAACACTATCAAAGATAATATTAATCAGTTCGAACGAAGTTCTAAATAATAAATATAATAATTCATGACGATTAACTATTGCTTTAGGAAAATGACCCTAACAGCTCGGCCTTCCTGTACGACGCGAGACCCTTCGCGGATAGTGTATATATTGTTTACAATAAATAATTAAACATTTGTTACCGTATATAATTACCGTACGTAATGAATTATTACTTAGGTTCGCTATTATAATCTACGTATTTACAACATCTCAATAAGAGATCAATCACCATAAATCATAAATACAAAAATGTGTTAACTTAACTTATACTAAATGACACGAAATTACAGTCGAACGAGTATTTCTTTTAAATAATTGTAGTAAAATGAAATAACAAAACAGTTTTAATAATTGTGTTAGTTTAAATTAACCGTGATCTAGTTTTTATCTAGTGGTCAATCAATCGAAGAAAGGAAAACAGATATTTACATGCAGCAATTATTTTAAACTTTATTATCTACGTCCAATTGTATCGTTTCATTTATCTTAACACCATTATCCACATTTAATTCATTATTTACATCAATAGTAGTATGGTTGTCTGAGTCGTTAGTACCTTCATCGTCCGAATCGCTCTCAAAGTTTCGATCAAAGCTCATCCAAGGTTGGATTTTGTCTATAGCTACTATTCCTTCATAACGGCGGTTGTTTTTTCGTGAGAGAGGCGTGTCTTCTACCACGAACCTATCATGCTCAAGTATTTTAATAATACGGTACGGGCCTTGATATTTGACAACAAGTTTATGGGATTGACCATCATGTGGGACTTGTCTTTCGATTCGAACGAGATCACCTATTTTGTACGTTTTAGCCGATTTCCTGCGTCTATTATAACGTTCCGCATCCTTGAGCTGCTGTATTTCTATACGTTTGGTAGCTTCCTCTCTAACTGATTCTATCTCATCCCCAGCTATAATATTAATAGTGTCATTTATCACGGTACTTAATATGCCCTGAGTCCTGTGGTTAACATTAAATCCGAATAGGAGTTCAGATGGAGATTTCTGGGTGGTTTTGTGAACTGTGGTATTTAACCCTATTTGTATGTCCTGAATACGCTCATCCCATGTTTTTTCGTCTTTCCCGTGGTTTGACGTGGCCAACGCTTCAGTAATCGTCCTATTGAATCGCTCGACCTGTCCATTAGCTCTCGGAGTTGCGACCGCATTAAGAACATGTTTTATCCCGTAATCGGAGATAAAGTCTTTGAATGTTTTGCTGGTAAAACTAGACCCTCTGTCAGAGATAAAGCGGGTCGGAACTCCGAAATAGCTAATGTGGTTCTTTAAAACTTTAATTGTGGTTAGTGACTTTGTATTTTTGACGGGAGCTATATTAACAAATTTTGTGAAACTATCGATTATTACTAGCAGATAACAGTTCCCGGATTTGCTCTTGATGAAAGGCCCCAGGTGATCAGCGTGTATGGTATGAAAAGGTACACTACATTTTTCTATTGGATGTAGCTCACCTTCACGCTTACCACCCGGTGCTTTGTGATGAGCGCATTCCAAACAAGCCGACACATATTTCTTCACGAACCGTCTCATCCGTTTAAACCAAAAATGTTTTCTGATACGATCAAGAGTTTTTTCAAAACCGTAATGGCCTACGTCATCATGGTTTTTCTGAAGGATCTGCCAACGAGCTCCACGAGGAACAACCCATTTAAGTACCTCTCCTACTATCCGATAAACACGACCATTTTTAATTTTAAAATGCTTATGAATATCAGCAACTTGCTCGGACGTGGGATCACACAAGATATTCTTTATTGTCAGAATTTCGTCATCCGCAGATTGTACCGTTGTGATCCAATCTAACTCTGGTTCTACCGCTAATATATCCAAAACATGAGGTTCGCTAGGTTCTGCATCGATCGGGTTCCGACTGAGAGCATCAACGTGTGTCATGTTTGCCCCAGGTCTATACTCGATTGAGCAATCGTACTCCTGTAGCTGGACCCACCACCGAGCAATTCGCGATACTAAATCCATTTTTGTAAGGGTGGATCTCAAAGTATTACAATCGGTTTGTATGGTAAACGGAATTCCGATCAGATAGACGCGAAATCGGTGCAAAGAAGCAACGACCGCAAGGGTTTCCAGTTCAAACGAATGGTATTTCTGTTCCTCGGGAGTCGTTTTGCGACTAAAATATGAGACGGGTTGTAAAATACCATCACGGTTGCGCTGAAGAAGAATACCTGCAAGCCCAATTTTACTAGCATCGGTATGAAGATGAGTCTCGAGTTCGGGGTCGTACAAAGCAAGCAAAGGTCGCCCAGAAAGCAATTCTTTAATACGCAAAAATGCTTTATCCTGGGCCTCCCTCCAGACCCACTTCATGTCTTTTTTTAATAAATCTGTTAGGGGAGCGGCCAACAAAGCATAGCTTTTCATAAACCTCCTGAAAAACCCAGAGAGACCCAGAAATTGCCGTAACTCGTGTTGGTTTGTAGGTTTTGGAAAATTCGATACCGCTTCGCATTTTCTAGAGCCTGGTCTAATGCCCTTTGGGCTCACCTCGAAGCCTAAAAAGTCAATCTCGTCAAAAAAAAGTTACATTTACTCATTTTCAAAGTGAGTCCGCCCTTCCTAAGTAGATCTAGTACTTCTTTAAGTCGAATTAAGCCTTCGCTGAATGTTTTACATGGAATTAGAATATCGTCCATGTAAATAATGCCATATTTAATTTTGGCCTCTGACAAGATTTTGTTAATTGTTCTCTGGAATATAGAAGGAGCATTGACAAGGCCAAACGGGACGCGAACGAATTCATATTGACCATCCGGGGTCACGAATGCTGTTTTGAAACGAGAATCTTCGGCAATAGCTATTTGGTAGTACCCTGAAGCTAAATCTAAACAAATAAACATACTGTTGCCTGCTAGCAAGTCCAATTGGTCCTCGATTCGTGGTGTAGGATAATGATCCTTTTTAGTTTTACGATTTAAGGCGCGGTAGTCCACGCACAATCTTTTTTCGCCACTTTTCTTATTAACAAGAACAATTGGACTTGCGTAAGGAGACGAGGACTCCCTAACAATACCACTATCAACCATGTCCTGTACCATATCTCGAACTAGGCATCGTTCGGAGTGAGGCATTCGGTATGGTCTGTACACTACCGGTTCGGAATCCTCGAGTTCTATTGTCATTTCATTAGCCTCAGTGTAACCTAAGTCTTTAAGCCCACTAGAGAAACAATCCCCATAATCGGCCAACGTAGATTGAAGCTTTAACCGTTGCTCGATTGTTAAATTTGGGCCACAGTTTATAGTATCGTCTACTTCGGTTTTGCTGATAGTGAGTTCACAAACGTCTACAGTCATTTGTATTTGGGTAGCCCTTGTTAGTAAAAAATCCTTTTGAATAACAATATCTACATCAGAAACATTGCATATAAGTAATGAACTCTTATTATATGCTATTTTATATTCCCCAGGTAATAGATAATACTTCTGCCCTTCGAGTCCTCTAATAGTCCCATCTACATAAATTTTGCCCTGAGTTAGCGAATCACATTTAACAGAAACAGCACGTAACCCGTTAACGGGAATCGTGTTTTCATTTTGAGTAACGAGATGAATCTTTGTACTTTGAGGAATCTTTTGGAATATAATTTGATCTGGAGTCTTTGTTATAACAATTTGAGGTTTTTCTGTAAAGGAGTGACCTAATAACACTGGATAACTCAACACATAGTCCTCAACTACGTAAATATCAACAATTTCTTCGATATCCTGAACTTTAACACTGGCGACGATCAGGCCCAAAGGCCTAACAAGATTTGCTCCAATACCTCTCAACATTGGTAATTCCGAATCAGTGTCTAGCTTCATGTTCAATAATTTCGCCTCACTTTCTCTCATTAGGGAACATTGACTACCCAGATCCACATGACATTGAAAGGGGATATTATTGATTTGAATGGTCATTATGTATTTTCCACTAGATTTGTCTAAAATGCTGGGTTCAGAATTATGTAAATTGTTTCTTTTATTTACTACGTTAGATCCAGGGTTATATGTCTCTGATTTATCTACAACACTAAGTTTAAATATTTGTTTCTCGTTCTTATCTGTTGGACGGTGTTTAATTGCGTTATTACTAGTATTTGAAACGTTATCTACCTTGTTTTTATAACAATTTGATACCTGATGTCCCATCCTATCACAATTCGTGCACTTTACTAGTGGTTTATCGCATTTGAAGCTAGGGTGTCCTACCTGATTACAATTAAAGCATCGTATGTTTGTGTTGTTGCCCACGAATCTAGAATTATTTTGTTTAATGTTCGGAGAATAATTATTTTTGTCTAACTTAGCCCTTTTTGAATTATCGTTAGATTCTTTAGTGTAATTTACTTTAATCGATCTGAAATATTTAAGAACTTGTTCTGGTTCTTTAAATTGAGCCGCCTGCGCCCCAACTTTTACGGTACGATCATCGACACCATGCAACAAGCAATCAACAGCCTGCCTATCGCTTATTCTACATCGGTTTAAGAGATTAATTTTAGCGTAATAATAGTGTTCCAGAGAATCTCCATAACGAACCCTTTTAGATAACATCTCTGTGAGAAGTTCTGCGTAATCCTCCCGACATGGAAAATTCTCTATGAGCAGCTTTTTCCATTCGGACCAGGTGTGTGATAAAGAGTTGAGACCGCGATACCATGTAGAAGCAAGGCCAACCAATTTAGGCAGTGAATAATGAATTGTCTCCCGTTCATCCCAATTATATATCTCAGAACACTCCTCAACCTTATTTATCCATGTTAAAATAGTTTGCTCCTTGGACATGGGATCGAAGTCAGGTATGACGTTATTGTTGAAAGTTAATTTTGGTTTCTCTGAGCTTTTAACATCTTTTATAATAGAAAGAACCTTATCTAAAATTACGTTTGTATCATTTTCTGAAGGTTTAGAGCGCTTGTATGTTGAATGAGCTTTAACCGACTCACCCGATGAGGTACTGGAACGCCTCCGTCGTCGCCTATCTCGTCGCTCACGACAACGCCGCCTACTCCTGCCGCGACGTCGTCTTTCGTCATAGTCCCTTTCGCTGTCAAAATCCTCTGTAGAAGGTGTCCTTCTTCCCCGTTTTCTCCTTCGTCCTTGAAATCCTTGATCCATCCTAATATCAATTCCTGACCCTTGACCTCGGGCAGTGTCCGGTCCTAGCCCTTGACCTCGGGCAGTGTCCGATTCTAGCCCTTGACCTCGGGCAGTGTCCGGTCCTAGCCCTTGACCTCGGGCAGTGTCCGGTTGTAGCCCTTGACCTCGGGTATTGTCCAGTTCTAGCCCTTGACCTCGGGCAGAGTCCGGTCCTAGCCCTTGACCTCGGGCAATATCCATTCCTTGCCCTTGACCTCGGGCATCGTCCATTCCTGGCCCTTGACCTCGGGCATCGTTCGTATCCATGTCTCTGGAACTTACAGAAGGTACAGCTTAGAACAGCAGTCAAAAAAAAAAAAATCTTTCAATAAGGTTGGCCAACAAAATAAATAAAAAAATAATTGGATAATTAAAATTCGCTCTAACATAATGTTTCAGGTGTAGCACCCATTTAGTATCTAGTTCATAGAATGCTACTGCGGGGAAACTATGATTCGCTCCAGTATAACAAAATTTACATAATAAAAAAAATAAAAAATAAAAATAATTTATTTAGCACTATAATATTTTCAGCACAGATGCTGAAGTAATACTTCTTGGAATAGCATTACCTAGGTACGGTTGTAACGTGGTAGGTACCGACTCGAAATACATGTTTAGTAATTTTCTGAACATATTCACACAGTATTGCATGCATTGATCTGGCCCCGATATAAGTAGCGTGACCACTCATGCAGCAACGATGAGATCAATACTACTTAATTACGTAAATAAAACTCCCACAAAACACAAATGTTCACTACGCGAATACTTATATACCTCAGGCGGGTATTCGAAAAAAAAGAGAAAAATCTTATAAACCTATGCGCACAGAATAGGGGCGCTATCGTAGCTAGCCAGCAAAACAAATGGATTAAATAAAGATAATTCATTCAGATCGCCGAATTTCCAGACACAATTAAAAATAATTGTAACACCGGCCCGAATACGGAACGGAATTTAGATTTAAATAGCTACCTTGTATAAAGCGAGAACAGAAAAAACAGTACAAATTCCATTGTTCGTTATACAAAATGGTCCTACATCTTATTCCAGCCGAGAAAAGTAAAATAAAAGAGAGGGAAAAAGATAACTTTTCAAAAGAGAAAAGAAAAAAAAAACATTACTTACATTTTCGTAGGCGTGAAGGGAAATTTTATGTATCCCTTTCGTTATCCCACTTCTGAACTATAAGCTTTCGCCAAGTTCAAAGTCCTTTATAGTTTCCAACAGTATTTATTCACTTTACACAATTTTCAGCACAATATTCTTAACATCATCGGATGATAACACAATCGGATCGCATAAGTTGCACGTTTCGTCGTCGGTGAATCAATGCCGCCATTTTTACCGGCGACCGTCCTTTTGCGCGTATCGTTTACCGGAAGCGCAAAAGGGCAGTCAATCGCCGAAACATTATTTTAATACCTAATTAAATCATAAATTATTGTAATATTATCAACAAGTTTTAAAATCTAATTTAATTAAATTATACTCTGGCTAAATATTAATTTAAAACGTGTTGGCAATCACGCCGGAAGTACGACTATAACACACTGAACTAAATAAAAACAAATGAAGTTAAATAATTTTAAAGGTCTCTATAGTTATTTCATAACATTTTATAATATATTCAAGCAACAATATAAATATGAAATTTATTTAGCATAGCCGGAAACGCCTTACCGTCTTTTACATCACCGTGTAACAGGAAGTGGAAAAGACGGTTTATTAAAAGGAAACACTATCAAAGATAATATTAATCAGTTCGAACGAAGTTCTAAATAATAAATATAATAATTCATGACGATTAACTATTGCTTTAGGAAAATGACCCTAACAATAGGTAGGTAGATATTTTACCTTAAGAAGAATGAATTATTATGCACTTGAAATGAATATAATAATAACTAGCATGAATAGGGAGTAAGTATGGGATTATGGAACGAACTCACAAGATTTTGACTTCCGCAGGTGTGTTGACGTAATCCTTTTCTTGTTTAAATATGATCTTGGTGATGATGTAGGTACATCGCCTAGATGCACATCAATGCTTGGACGTCGGGCACGTGGTCGTCGCATGGTCGTCACACACGCGGTCACCAATGACTTTCGTAGTCACCGTAGGTCACCGTCGGTTGCACGGACGAATCCTTGAATCCGGCTCGAAGAAATGGACAGGATCGGCGTGGTGATGAAATGATGAGACCTTTTTTCGATGCCAAACGTATAATGGTGGTTTTCAAAAGAATTACAAAAAATCTCTTCTAATTAAAAATAGTTGCGTGGGCGCACGCTGGATGTCTGATCGGAAGTGGGCCGGCCGGAGGGGACGCGCGGTCGGAGACGCCCGGGGGTTGCGACGAGGGGGGCGCGCGATGGAGACGCGCGGGGGTGCGGCGAGGGGGGCGCGCGAAGGGGGCACGGCAGCGGCGTTAACACTAGTTGGTACTTTATCTTATCTTTCTGAGATAGTTGATTACGCTAGGATCGCCACACTCTAAAACCATTGCAGACAAACTCGAACTTATCGAAACGTTGAAAAAAATGTCAGCTTCAGGTGGTAGACATTTGTTTCAACGTTTCGTTATCTTCGAGTTTATTTGAGCGTTTTAACGCTTATAATAAAATATTTATTACGAAACCGTTGAAGACAACCAATACTTTACATAAAACGCACAGAAGAATAAGCAGCAAGTACCAAGGCCAAATAGAGCTAAGCAAATTATACTTCTATATCTTTCTAAAACATTATATTGATATACTTGGTGTTATCTCTAGTACACCATGCTGCTACTTCAGCTCCACAGTGATGAATAGGATACCTTATCTTATAGTTAAGTCCCATTAAACATTTCACCTATCTCCAATTCACACTTTACTCCTCCAAGTATCCGCACAAAACAAAGACAAGGCAAGCTTTCAGCGGCTGTCGCGCGAAGCTTGGCACCGCACCGCTGCTGCTGAAACATTGAGCTATTATAACTAGAGGCGACTCCACGAAGCATTTATTAGCGCACCGATTCGCGGCCGCAAGGTCCACAATCGCTTGGATCACTCACAATCGGATACCGGTATATTTTTCGAAACGTTACCGTCTTAAATGCCTAAAGAACAATTTGTTTCGTTTATGTTCAAACAGAACGTTATAAATAACGTTTTTAACGTTATAAAAATATCGATTTCGTTTAATAAAACGTTTTTAACCGTTTTTATTTTATGTTTTGTGTTGCTCGATGTTTCATAACGGCAGCATAAACAAGTCCATACTTGTCGCCGCACGAGCACGACCCGCGCAGCACCGTCCTGCGGATTAAACCGGTTTTTGAAAACTTTCCCATTTCGTTTTCGTTCCGAACGCAATGCAAAAAACACAATACGAAGAACTGTTAGAAACGTTTAAAAAACGTTATTTTAAGTAACGTTTCCGACCCTTGCTCACAATCACTGAGACGTTTGCACGAATAAGGGGGCCGCAACTAAATGCGCAAAAACTTGCTTCGCGATGTCCTCTCTAGTTATACCTACTACCTCAATGCACTAAAAGCACCAATAGATTTGGTTACGTCACCGGCGTGTTTGTCTAGCGCCTCTCTTCACTATTTATTGGGAGAATTTGCCGACAGTTGTGTTGGATTGAAAGTGGGGTGCGACAACTTGGATGTTTTGAAAAGGAGATGTCCCATTTCTGCCCTAGAGACGTTTCATGATTCAATAGTGAAAAATAGCGTGCTACCTAATAAACATAATTTCAAGAAATTTCAGTCTTATTTATAGTAAACGTATTATGGATACTTCGTACCTAGCCGTCTTATAAGTTATGTTGAAAATTACGTTTTAAAACGAAATAAAGTTAGACTTACGTCATTTCCTATCTACCACATCTGCCATTTTGTAATAATTTACGGCACTGGCATCAATGATTTTGAGCCTAGCCTTATATTAATAAATAAAACAAAACTAAACTTATGCTAATTTACATACAAATTACGTATCACATTATATATGTATGTATGAAATTATTCCCTTTTCTTTTTATTTATGTTTAAAAATATGAATTGTAATAAAACCTTTGCAGCAGTTATAAATGTTACAAGGAATTAATATTAAATATTTATTATCTTTAAAACCTCTCTATTTACAACAATAACTACTGTTGATTCTTAGAACAGTATGAAGAACCAATACAGAAATTCAATTTTGATCAAGTAACATTAATATTTTTTGTGGGGCGGACAATGTATAGGGAATGGGACATCTCCTTTGTTTGTGGCTCTGCACTCTTTGCCATTTTTACAAAAAACTATAAAAGAACAGTTAATCGTCTTAGTAAATGAAATATAAGCGCATTAAAGGCATAATAATGAGTGGGTGATAGTTATAATCATCTCATTTTTATTTATTCATTTAGTTCGCTACTAAAACATAATAGCTAAGATATGTTACAACGGGTAATTTGACTGCAAATTCTATGACACTATCTCTATCTCTCAACACGCTCTCAAATCAGAACTTAGAGAAAATCCTTGATATAATACCCTCAACCTATGGACACCCTTGTATAGTAACTGTAGTCACTCCCATATCATAGCAAGCAATCTCGTGAAAACAGTTACATAAAACAATATCAAAATTGCAGTTATCCAGAGGCGGTGTCATTGCGTGCTCCTGGCGGCAGAGGGCGGCAGACGGCAGGTGCCGCAAAAATGGCCTTGGGCCCTCAATCACAATGGCTGAGTCGTCTCTAGTACCTACCCATTCCACGCGAAATTGAGAAAGTCATTTCACAACAAAAAACCTATTTCACTTTATGTCAGCAACAAATAGTTGGGCACAAGTATGATTAAATGTCGTAGGCTGACATTTTCTTTTGTTTTTAAAGAAACTCCAGCAGTTAGACACAAAAAACCGTCTCGCCAGGCCGCAGACTTTTGTATACACAAGTGATTTATCGTTGTCTAAAATGCTAAATATTAAATAGTTGCTAGATAGACAACAGACGAATTACGAATGAGATAGTTTAAGAGACTCTATCAAAACGTTTAGTCCCTACATACTTTTAGGTAGTAAATTTTAGTATAAACTAATTTTATAGCTGTATGTTATGGTTATTATTAATAACTACAGCATAGGTTTGGTAAATATAATAAATAAGAATTTTGAATAGCCAGCTTATAATGAAAAAGCAAGGTTTTGGTCAGTTTTAAAATGTGTTTTGCCAGCATTCAAAGTGAATAGAGCTGCTGCTGTTTGAAAAAATAACTAAATAGATCAGCAAGGGGCAGCCACAGTGTTTTCTGCAACAATATTAGTAATAGAGCAATTATACACTCAGCGGCACGGAAAGTGGCCCAAACCTATTTTGGCGCATATAATTGTTTTTTAAATTAAAATACATAATTTTTTTGTTTGAATCAAAGTAATTGACTTTAAGTACATACTTTTTGCCAAAAAATTAACAGAATAATATGATTTTAATTATTTTTAATCAATTTACAAGAAAGGGCAATTTTCGCTACAAACAATGTTAAATTTCAAACTTAAGCCCTTAAAAAATTAAAACATTACACTTAAAATTAATAACGAGGGTTACCACCCCTGGCCCTGATGACCGCCTGCATGCGATCAGGCATGCTTTGGATGATGTTTTTTTTATGTCTACTTGAGGAATTTCTTCCCAGGCGGCCACCAGCGCGGTTTTCAAGTTATTAAGCGTTTGTAGAGGGTTAGCATTACCTTTAACTTTTCTTTATACCATATCCTAGAAATGTTCTATAGAGTTCATGTCTGGGCTTCTTGCTGGCCACAATTTTTTTTGAATTCCGACATCTATAAAATAATCGTTCACGCAACGAGCTGTCTGAGGTCGAGCATTATACTGCATTAGAAGAAATTCTTCATGACCAATGAACCCTACGTATGGTAAAACATGTTCTTGAAGATGTCTTCGAAGTATCGCATTGAATTTAGACCACCTTCCACCACCACTAACTCTGTACGTGTCACGAAACTGATCCCGCCCCAAAACATAACGGACCCTCCATGAAAGCTGACAGTTTGAGTAGTAGTGATAGGCAGAAACCGTTCTCTATGCCTTCTTCAAACACGCTGATGACCATCAAGAGCACTCTGCTTTCATCAGTCCACAAAAGCAGTGGAGCAAATCCACTGCTCATGCGTCCAATTTGCGTGTTTTCTGGCAAAACGAAGTTGAGCTACACGATGCGGTTGAAATGTTTGATGTTTTTTGAATTAGAATAGAGGTTATTGCCCCCTCGATGCTATTAATAAAATGAAGTGACGTGCAAAACTAGCAACGTCGTCGGTCTGTTGGTGCTAGATGGCAGTTTAGCTAGACGCTAGTCTAGACGAAGATTTGTAAAGCGCGGCGTCGCGACCAACCTGCCAACCTAATTTGCGCCTAAAAGCATATTCCACACTCTCCATTAATGCAAAAACATATATTAGTATATTCTTCTTGTAATTAAATGGCAATAGAAAATAATTAAAATCTCAAGCTTTGTAAATGGTTTGTTACCACTAGTCTTCCCCTGGGTGTTGTAAAAGGCGACTAACAAACAAAAAAAGTGGACTATGGCAGAGGACTGCTTTTGCGGTCCTCATTGCCTAGTTTCTACTAACCCTTCGGGGATAATAGTCGTGATTATATGTATGTATGTATGTATGTCAAAACTTTCACAATATTCAATAGTGAAATATAATACGATGCAATCAATATTTTTATGTGGAAAGTTTCGAAGTTACGCCGCGCGCCGCCGCCGACGCAAAAGAGATCCGAATAAGTTACAATTAAAAGATATTCGTCAGCTTTCATCGTATATAGCTACGTACCTATTTTAAAATAGACAACGTATAAGGTTTTTTAAGAGTATATTTATTAAGGTGCGAATTGCAGACGGTATTACACTTTTATACACTTCACGCAACACTTTTTCTGTGTAAAATTTTGCTTACAGACATTTAACATTCTGTTTGTTTCATTTTGTTTAAGTTGTGTTTAAGTTTACCGCATTATTCGAATCGATACGCTTTTATATGTATATCAAATAATATCGCTTCGCCTTATATATCAGCGAAAGAGTAGTTGATTCCGTGGAGAAAAGAAAATTAATATTATTGTAACGTATAATGTGTGTAACGAAACGCGCTCCCGTATGTGCCGCGCCCACAAAAGTATATAAGCCGCCCGTTGTGGCTGTCAGTTACGCTGGAGAAATTGCCATTCAGCCACTTGACACTTCATAATGTAATATTATTACACGCGGTTTCACTGAACTCGCTCATAAACGTCTCTACATAGTTATTACATTTTTATTTGATTTAAATACATGGCATCTCAATAGTGCAGCAGGTAAAGCGTTCGGTTTGCGATATTGCCTGTTAAGCAATTATCGCAATGAACGGTCACTTGCTGGCTGACCAAATTAAATACATCGCGAGCTCTTCCCTGCTTCGGAAGTTTGATGGCGAAGTTTAAAGGACGACATCGGTTAGTTATGAAGCTGTCACGTAAAGTATCAGCTAACTGAAGTGACTTGGAGATACCAAATATGTGTCCTCGCTTCAAGACTAGGACTGGTGCAGTTGGCCCTGTACCCGTCTTCTACGACCCGTTCTACGCCGTCTAGACAACGTCGTCTTCACGTCTTCTGTCGTTGGCCTCTTTCTGGGTGGTGACATCCTCGGAGATAGAGGTCCACGAGCTGACACTACGCGACATGTACCAAAGATGTTGTCGCGGCTGATCATACGCCGTACCAGCAGTCGGCGTGTGCAGGGTCGAATCTTCAGCGGCACCACACTGGTAGCATGCAGAAAGTACTTAATAACTACTTGTTATTTTTTTTGGCAACGTCCACCGTGGTCGAGTCAGCGTGAGTCATCTCAGGTTCCGGGTTTAATACCTGGAGGGATCAATTTAGAAAAAAAAACTGTTGTTCAAAATTGATTTTGGGTCTGGATGTTTTTTTATGTATATCTTCCATCATCATCATCATCTTTAGATGATGAAACACGATTACGTATGTTTATCTCTTATCTTGGTTACCATTTAAACAAGTTTCAAAAGAAGCTTAACTTGGGCTAATAATCATGTGATCGTAGAAAGGTAATTCATCAATTTCCTTCCCGCCCTATGGGGGCTGGCTGGGCCCAGTTTACTTGGAGTCGGCGCAAACTATTATTTTCTTCCAATTTTCTCTATCATCTGTCACCTGAGCAATCACTCCTTCTCTATTCATACCAACAGTATTGGCGAAAAGGTGCGAGCTTCTGTTTTAGACATTGTTTAACTTTAGACATAGTTTTTTAATAAGAGGGTACAGGTGTAATACATATAGAGACAGACAAACTCATCCACTAACAACGTTCTACATGATAATGTTCTGATTGTGGTACCATTATAATATATATACTGAGTTTGTTTGCACCAACAGCCACTCTAATCACAAAGCGAGTCCAGCAAGCGCCGAGTGGTAGCCAAGTGGCAGCACAGCGTGTTATGGTGCAGCTGTTTGCGCCCCGTATTTGCCCGGCGTCTGTTTGTCTGTTTGTCATGCATTTAGCCGGGATTAAGCTGTGTACTGGCTGCCACTCGTCTCTATGTAAATAGGTTGCGAGTACGCTCCGATGTATTTAATAAAGTGATTGATTGGATTAATTATAAACAGAGCTTCTTTTTCAATATAATCAGTTTGCGAATAATTAGCTTATTTAATGTAATCTCTATATGTACAGCTGTTATTTTTTTGACTGATACACACAATTAATATTAATTATTTCGTTAATATTAATTATTTCGTTCGACTTTATTTAATTTAAAAGCTCTTTTGTAACGACTATAATTATTGCGTTAGTTGATTTTGTTACTTCAAAGACCTTACAAAACTAACTAGAACTAGAACAGGTTTTTACATAGAGAAAATAGTGAAGAAATAACTATAGAACAAAAAAACATTGAAAAAAGACAGATTAAATAGCCAGTTCCTCAGTAGTTTAGGATTCCGGGTGAAGCGCGTTTTCACTTTCGGCCTTATACTGCAAGCATTTGCCTAGCATGCTGCTGCCTTCACTGGTAATCTGTGGATGCATATAGAGAGCAGGATTGCGATTTCTATTTCTCATCGATAATCCTGAAATAAAATAATAATTTATTTAATCTTCTCACCGTCACCCCGGAGCGTTCAATAGTAATGAATGGTGTCATTTGTTTTTTATCATATATACATACACTCAAGACTAATATCCGGAAAGGCTTAGTCAGAGACTAAGCCAATGGGGGCCACAAGTTAGGTGGTTAAAGTTACTCGCGTCGGTTTACCCTTGAGACCCTACCACCGTCTTGGTCCTGGTAATACCACCCTCTCACGAATATCCGGCGTGAAATAATGGCACTTAGTGCTGTTGTGTTTCGTCCGGCCAGTAAGAGTTCTGTGGGCCCCTTGCCCCCCCTCACAATTCCTATTCTTAACCCTATTCCTTTCTTAAAGGTCGGCAACGCATCTGCTACTCCTCTGGTTTGGCGGGTGTCCATGGGCGGCGGTGATTGCTCTCCATCAGGTGACCCGCTTGCTCGTTTGCTTCCTTGTAATATAAAAAAAAAATAAGCAGTGCACTGCCACACCCTACGTGTCACCACATAACAACTGCACATGTGCTCAGCGTGATAGGTGGCAAGCCCATCGCTGCTATGCTGTTGGATGTCACATACATACACATCTTCCCGGAAGGTAGGCAGAGGCCACAACTTTCCATTTGCTACGATACTGACACAAATCTGGATGTATGTGTAGTCGTTAGTCCGTTAGTCGCCTTTTACGACACCAAAGAGAAAAGAAGAAGAAAAAAACGAGATGGGTGGAGAAAAAAGATGATTTGCAGCACTGTTTTTACCGAGTTTGTTTTTCTAAGTTGTAACGTAAGCACGCAAGCATTTCAAACAGCGACCCCTCTCGAGCGTCCCTCGCACCAAAGCAGTTGTTAGCCGCATCAAAGGAGCGTATCGCGCAGGATTGCATAGAATTCGGTTACGGCGCGACGCGGACTCAAAAGAAAAACTGCTTTAGGAATAGGAACGACCCGGCGCACTCGGGGCGCGGCGCCCCTAAAGTGCTAAGGCACGCGCACACTGGGTACCTACCTATACGAGATATATTGTTTTATACAAATGCTATACCATAATGTTGTGTGGGTAAATGAAAAACAGTTGACACCTTTTAAAGTTCTAAGCTTGTTGAAGTGGCAGATAAGTTTTCTTATGTCATTAAAAGTCATATTGTATAAAATATATTTTTTTTGTAATTCCATAGTCAGTATTCATAGAAGTGTTAGGACAGCCCTGCTTTCTAAGTACTACACTAAAACTCAATAAAAAAAATAATTTGCGGAACAGCTCGTCACATCCAACGCCAGGCATCCGTCCAAACGTGCTATAAAGGGTCTAACATAATCAATAAGTGAACGTTGAAAGGCGGTATCTATACATCATTCTGAATACAATGACAAAAAATGGGCTCCAGTTTTATAGTGATTTTTCAAAGCTATGTTTTTTAACAAACTAAATCAAATAAAGTAATGCACATCATGAAACATGCTGTATCTTTACAAACACGCACGCAAGCGTCAATAAAGTTATAGCTCAGTGTGCTCTGAGTTTAGTGTGCATGTTCGGCTATCTTAGAAAATAGAAATTGAAATTGAAAAAACGTTTATTGACATCACACAACAAGCACACAAATGAACAATTTATAAAACAAAAAATAAAAAAACAATACATTGTGCCCAGTTGTGTGATGCCAACACTGTGCACAACTCAGTATGCGTGTGCGTGTAGTACAGCTGTACGGGTTTGGCAAGGATGTATTTTTGGTGAATTATGATAATGTTTTGTTGATTTTCTCGGTAACGAGCCTGTAGTTTTGAACCAAATTTGGTGAGCATGCTCAGTGTGATGTATAGATGCTCCCCTTAAACGTTCGCTTATTGATATTGTCAGACCCCATATTATGCAATTTATTACAGCACTTCCAATGTAAATATATAAGGTGCGAACTCACGTTTAATCGATACAATTAGCTGAATAAAGTTTTTTAAAACGAAAAATAATAATAATAATATTTATCTATCTCGTAATTGGAACAAAAACTAAGTCAAAGTCAAAGTCAAAGCGATTTATTGCAATTAAGTGTACAAGAAGGTCTTATGTATTAGTATTTAGTGCTAACAACTTAATTACCTTTTACAGGTACTGCAATATTGTTTACAAGCATAATACTCGTATGTAGTGGTATAATAACGATAACATCACAATCTACTTAATTTTAGCAGAGTAGGTACACCAAGCACCTGAGGAGCTCGATGGCGCAGCGGCTAGCGCGTTCGGCTTGCGATCTAGCTCGCTAAGCCGTTTTCGCAATGCCGGGTCGCTGGATGGGTGACCAAATTAAAAAAACATCTCGAGCTCCTCCGTGCTTCGGAAGGCACGTTAAGCCGTTGGTCCCGGTTGTTGTTGTAAGATGACAGTCGTTAAAACCCACCAACCCGCATTGGGCCAGCGTGGTGGGTTATGGCCCAATATCCCCACGTGCTATTGTCCACGTGGGAGGCCTGTGCCCCAGTAGTGGGACGTTAATAGGCTGATGATGAGGTACACCAAACTAATTAATTTAAGTTTTATCAGCAAAAAACTCATCAAGTGTATAGTAGCATTTTAAAATTAAGTAATGTTTTAAGTATTTACTGAAAAGAGTAACTGAAGTTTCTGTTTTTATATTAGATGGTATTTTATTGTATATTTTTATAGCCATTATAGTATGGGCTTTCATTAAGCATTTTAATTCTAGAAGTGGGTAAGCAAAGCCTATCCTTATGACGAGTGTTTAATTTGTGAGTGTCTTTTATCTTTTTAAATATTTTTATGTTTTTAAATACGGAAACTAATAATAATACTTACAATATTTTTGTTGGCATTTCTTCAAGACAAAGTTGTGCTAAAGCTAAGCAAAGCATTTTAGACAATCAAACCTGCTGTAAAGTAAAATTTTCCTAATTCTTAGTTACAAAACTTAGTTTAGTTCTAATAATATCATTATTATTGAAATATTGCATTCACAATGCGCTGCAAGCCAGCGGTATTACGTCACGGTGAAGACTACCCTCACATTCGAAAGTTTTTACTATTGCAAGATTTTAATTTAATATTTTTTCTAGTAAACATTTTATCTTATGTACCTTACCTAGACCTTCACAGTGACGTAATACCGCTGGGTTGCAGCGTATAAACTACTAGAAAAAATTCAAAAAGTCCTCTGGGGTCTCGGTAGCTTAGCGGTTAGAGCAGTGGACCGGCAATCCAAAGGTCACAGGTTCGAATCCCGTTCGAGCTTTCCTGAGACTGGTTGTTTTTTTTTTAGTAAACATTTTATCCTATTAAATAATAATCATATTGAAGTTGCAGGAACAACGGGACAGTTCTAGAGTGGTGAACGCGAAGCGGAAGACTGTAACAAGGTGGACTGACGATCCGGTGAAGGTCGCATAGCCGCTGGATGCGAGCAGCACATTAGATACCGGTCGTGGTGGTCGTAATCCTGGAAGGCGTTTGAGTAGTAACAAGCTACAACCAAAAAGTTACAACACAGCCAATTAAACCAGTCAATGAACTGTTAGCATTTAGCCCGGTGACATAGTGGAAGTTCCTGGGTCTCCAACGCGTTCCAGCCAACTTCCATTGGTGAAATGAAACCATACGGCATTGTTGCATTGTCGCTCGCCGCCGTATTTCAGCCGCTAATGCGCCTGACGGCCAACTACCGTCACGCTCGTTTCGGGGTACCGCTGGTCAGATATAAATCTTAGACAAAGGGTTGCTTTCAGATAGGAGCTTAACTTCATCACTTTTTGTTAACTCTGCATAATTTATATATAAAGATTTGTAGAAGAGAACTAAGAACGAGTAAATAGGAAAGAAGTTTTAAGTTTATAAATAATTTTACCTTTATTTTCAACTGTTGATGACTATAGCACAATGTCGACATATATTTATAGGTAGGTACTGTTAAAATATAACACGTTTAGCATGGTTTAACGAAAACGTATTGGTAAAGGTATCCTTAAATATTTTAGTACCCACCTTTAAGGCGACGCCGAAGCCGACGTTTTAATACTCTTTGTATTAAAATTTTTGATATGTCGAGAAACTAACAAAAGAAAGTCGTAGCTAATTTGAAACGCCTTGAAATACCTTTTTTGATAGGGAACCTTGCACTAAATCCCATCGCCCTTGCCCTGTTTTTGCAGCACAACTGCACGCGGAAAGTTGGGGCATTTTCGAGAGACGCCACAATAACCGGCGCATTAACGGGCAAATACGTTCCGAATAATATTCGCGAGTAGTTTTTTCGCGCGCACAAAGGCTTTTGTTGGTGTTGCGTTGTGCACGCGACAGAGCGTAGAGCTACGAACTGACAGAAAATAAATACTTATTATATTTATGCGGAAATTTAAGCCACATTTTCGGAGTATCAGGGTCAGGAATTTCTAAATAGTCGCTACTAACAACTAAGTAATTTTTTTTGTGATTATGTTTTATGGTCGCAATATAATTTTCATTTTATTTTTAACTAACTATTGGGGCTTCGCTCTCGTTAAATCTTTTGCGGAAAAAGGTGGACTAAAATTCATCTAAATCGGCTTAGCGGCTTAAGCGTGAAAATAAACCAACTCACTTTCGCATTAATAGATATGTCATTATAATTTCTGTTCACAGTAGGTACTGCCACAGTTTAATGGATGGTATGAGTGAGCTACGCCGAAACTAAATAGTTATCGGAAATGTTTCAGCTCGAATGATTGATGACAAACGAAGTTGGAGTAATCTGCTGCGTAGATGAGTTGGTCGTGGCGGTGCGTAGGAACTGCTTAAATAACGAGCAACGAGTCCTAAGTAATTAAGCTCTGGTGTTGTCTGTATCACTACCAGCTAGTGTTTAAGTAAAAGGTTTTACTTGCACACAACATAAACCGTTAACTAATACAATAAAAGACCGCTATTAAACAAATTAAATTTTTTTCTCGATTTGTCTGGTTGTCGTCGAATGATGTCAGTCTTTAAAACCCGCAATGAGCCAGCGTGGTGTGTGATGGCCCAACCTCCCCACGTAATGTTGTTCTTGCGGGACGGCATGTGCCCAGCAGTGGGACCATGGGACGGTTAAAGGCTGGTGATTGTTTTCAATGTACTGCTTTTATACCTTAAATAATGTTGTAGCTATTATAAGTTATGATAGGAAATAAAACATGTTGCAACCAGTGGTGGTATGCCCCGCGCCGTGCCTGACTGTATTTTTAGGTTGGTAGGTTAAGTGCCTAATTCATTAAACGATTTTTAATATGTGTCTATATTTTAGGTCTATGGCTGAGCGTGCATCGCAGGCAGCAGTTAGGCAAACTTTTTATTTTGTTTCTATTTTTAATTCAATCCATCCTGTCAACTAGTTGCATACTCGCCGCATTTAGAATATTCTACCTCTACTACATTTTTACCCCATTAATTAACTAATTAACTCTTGTCACGGACCCACTTCTCCGGACATTATACTCGTTATAGTCCTCATAAATAGACGAGATGTAGAGATAAACAAAGACAACAAAAAAGGGGCACATTTTATTTTTATGTTCTTTGGAGCTTGTCGCGATTCAACTTTACACTTCGTCCTTGCTTTGATACTCGTAAACTATGGAAGTGGCTCTCGTGCTATGCAAATGTTCCGTAACAAATATACGGGGCGGTGCAATCTTTCGTTTTTGCTCCGTTGTAACTCGCTGCATAATAACGCCGAGAGCGCGGCGGCGCGGGGAGGCGGGGCGCGACGAAGATAAATGGACACTCGCCGCAATGGAAATTGATTATCAATTTTCTTTAGTACAATATCAACAGAGTGACAGTTTATTTCAATTACGCATATGCGAGTGGAGCTGACGTTTAATTTTGTTTCTTTTTCGAGTGCACACTTGATTTTGAGAAATTACTTAATGTAAACAAATAAAATTAAATGGGATTTTAATATTTAGCCTTCATATTTGAAATTTTTCGAAGCCTAAACTGTATAAATAATTTTAAAAAATTATTTGTATCATGGATCTCTGAGTCACGCCAATTTTACATAATGTATCCTGAGTTACTGTTTCCTTATGATGAGGTTCAGTTTTGAACTTTTGCAGGCTCTGTATAGTGTTGGTGTAAACCTTTTTGTTAGGTACATGTCACTGTAAAATATAACGTGTGCCGACGTTATAAGGCACTAATCCTTCAATCACTTAATAGATATGTGATCGAAGCCCTTTGCCAGTAATTCCTGGAAGTAATTCAGTGGAACAAATCAGCAGCGCCGCACAGGCTATTTAGACGTGACGCGTTCCTCCAGGTATCGCAGGGTTGACAACAATTATAATGATTTATTTATTTATTATTTATTTTAATTTTCAGCTATGGTCGTCCCACTGCAGGGTAAAGGCCTCCCTTCCCTTTTTCACTCTTTACGATTAAGAACTCTTGATGGCCAGTCTTTGCAGTAGGAGTCTAGTTCGCCCCGCCGCCATCTCCTTCTAGGCCTGCCGCGTCGTCTACTGGCATTGCGTGGTATCCACATGGTCGTGGTTTTCGCCCACATCTCGTCTGACATGCGACAGATGTGTCCAAAAAATGCTATGTATTAGCTTTTTAATAAGACAAGTTAAAATAACTGGTACCTAAGCACGAGTTTTATCCTTGGACTTAACACAATGATTAAATAGTAGCTAATTAGTACTTATCAAAAAATATTTACTATTATAAAAACAGGTAGGCTTATTAAGCCTACCTGTATTATATACTGTATACTATTTAATCATTTTGTTAAGTGCAAGGATAAAACACGTACTTAGGTACCATTTATTTTAACTTGTCTTATTTTAATGTCGAATTCACAAAATCATAGATTCATTAATCATTTATTATAGCATAAAGAGATGTAGATATAAGATTTATATACTAATGGGACCGATAGGGTTTGAATGGCAGTTTATGTTACAACTGGTACGAGCACATAGAAGAGACACGTAGACAGATTCTCGTGGGATAGGGCGGGGAATAGGGCATTCAATATTGTATAATAATTGGTAAAAGCTATTTGAACTGTATTCATATTTCCATTTGGTATTAAACATGTGGTGTGTGGTATTAAATTATTGTTTTGAACTAATGCATTTGTAAAACATATTTTTAAAGGAGTTGTAACAACTAAAAGACAAACTTACTGGAAGACGACTTCTTCCAAAAAAAAACAGGTATAATCATCCAGCCAGATCTTCCAATCTTCCATCAGCATTCCATCATCATCTACATATTCCAATTAGAGGAGATCGGAATATGACACGTAGCAGTATAGTACGTTTAGTCCACATTTAACCCCTAAAGTTTCAACCCCTGATAAAATACCTTCTCATTAGTCGGCATTTAACCCCTAAATGTAGCGTTGTAGTAGTGGTGGTAGTGGGTGTTAAGAAAAACCCCGACTTTATTTACTTTTATTTTCAATCTACCCTCAAGAGCTAGAGTCTGGCCAACGAAAGCTGAACCTCGTAGTTATTTGATTGGCAACACTTTGTTTCTATGTGTGTCTATCTGAGTTTCAGAGTGTCATGTCGTATGTCAAATTGAAATTTTTCTGAGAAAATTGCAGCTGTGTGAGTGATCCTGTGTTACCTTGTCATGATTTTTTTGAATTTGCTGCGTTTTTCCTGGTTCAGCTTTCGTTGGTCAGACTCTATCTAGTTATACTAGATATACTAAGCTTGTTGAAGTGGCAGATAAGTTTTCTTATATCCATTAGGTCTTATTGTATAAAATAAAATAGTTTTTTTTGTGTTGCCATAGTCAGTATTCATCAAAGTGTTAGGACAGCCTTGCTCTCTAAATACTACACTACAACTAAATAAATAAAAAAAATTGCGGAACAGCTCACACATCGAATGTTTACGGCAGTGGACGCCAGGCATCCGTCCAAACACCGAGTCAGAAAGTGCTGTGTACAAAACTGTCCGATCAGCTGACGACAATAGTATGGGAGGTAGAATTTTTTTTTGTCATATTTGCACGTAGGTTTCTTGGGGAAAGTTGTTCGGTTTCATGGGTGGAACTCACCCTTGATTTCATTTAAACGAATAAAAATTAAGGGTGCATTAAGAAGCTTTACTCTAGATACGTAGTTGCGAGACAGTTCGTTAAATAAAGCGTAAAGTTTTAAAATATGCTTTGAGAGACGAGTTACATCATAAAAATAGTAATTAAGTGTACGTAGCAAACCACGCGAGAACTGTACTCGCTCAAACGAGGTATGGCTAAAAGCATTTTGTCATCGTTAGCGTGTTGTTGCAACGTGACCCACTATGCGACCCTTGTGTGTGCAACTGCGGAGTTTTGTGGCGGTGACATCCATCCAATATTCCCGCCAAAACCGCCAATTAACCGCCTCTGTGCCCTAAGTCTCAGTCCCAGAGGTCCCGAGTTCGATAACTGCGTTGGTAATACAATTATTGGAGTCGATTCGGTTAGTCTTAGGCATGGCTATAAGGAAGCATGATCAGCTACCACCATATTAACTGAGTATGTCAGCGTGTAAACAATGCTACTAAATAAATAAATAAAAAAGAACTTGCCAGGTCCTGGTGATGAAGGCTAGGAATTGTTTGCAAAAAGTTAAAATAATATAATAAAAAATAAGACTACATCGGCTAAGGAATTTTGCTATGGAAATACAAAAACTGCGTTGTACCTTTACCGTAAAGGCGATTCAAAAGGATGTTTTTGTAAAATGTACCGGACCACAGTCTGGCTTTATGTAAAGGACATCGTTATTTCCACAACACCTTGCAGACACCTAACACAGGAGCGGTCGTCGACAATTGGCCTCTTTCGCCGAGAGCATCGCAACCCTAACCCGTAGTTATCGATTATGCATCCGCCACTCGGTACACCATTCCGGGCACGTCCCTAAATCGAGCTCCAGTGTACATCAAAATGGAATTCGAAGGAGCGCGCATTGTATTTATTAAAATTGCACGGCCGCCGCCGCCGGCCTGACCGCAGCGCGCGACGGCCCAGCGCTATCGATTATGCATTCGATTCGACGCCCGCGGTCACTCGATTTATTTAACGCACCGCACTCGCATTGCCGGCACCGCAGTCAGACATATTTATGTAGATTATTCGATTCGTGTATTACTCGATTGAAAAAGCAATAGCTATCGGCGCAGCAGAATAATAAAAGTGTTGATTGAAATGCCCTGGACACGGTTTAAGGACTGCAGTCTTTGCTTAACTCTAAGTCAATTACCTAAGTCATTTTACGACTACAACTGATACCAGCAGCTTATAGTCTGTTCCGAAGCACGGATCAGTCTTCCAAATTCTCACTATCTGTAAATTACAATAAAAAATATTTTGCTCATTCAACTGTTTCATTCTTAACAAATTGTCGCTAAGGCCACGGGATGGCCTCGTTGCAAAAGCTCCGTAATCATGATAATAACTTCAGTCCATCATTCTTATGACAAAGTACATTATTATTATGCTTCTCCCAATACGTCTTTGACACTGAGCCCGATCATCGTCCCATCTCATCCAGCTGCAGCAAACCACTTCACGTATATCGCCGCCCGCCATGTGCAGTAACAATAAAGCCGCAGTGGTTTCCTCATTACCAGTCCGGTCTCGGCCGGTGTGCCGCACAGCCTCAAAGTTGGCGGTTTCTTTGTCGCCGGCGGTTTGGCGGCAACTTTGGCTCTTACGCGATTTGTTTGCAACTCGCTCGGGAAAGCCGCCACGTAACAACTCGTAAACAACGCGCGGATACACTGTTATAAATTCTTAGCAGTATTTTATTGAATATTAAAACTATGGAATGATTTGTTTAACATGTTTAGGTATGCTACAATTAGAAGTTAATGATATGTTGGGAAATCGCGATTATATACACGCGAGATTTCCAATAATAACTGTTTCATTTCAATATGTTGAGAAAGTAGTATTTTAAATTCAACATTAACACTTGCAACCTTATGCGTGGTATAAAAAAAAACAAATAAAGTTCTAAATTGTTTAAAAAACAAATAAAGTTCTGAATTGTTTGATTAAGTGTATGGTTTTATCATAATCTCTTTTTCTTCAGGACAATATCGCAAAGCAAAGACATTAATATAACCATATTGGTTTTATTACTGACACTTACGACTGATCTGAAATACAACAGCAATGAGTGGCATGTTTCACGCCGATGTTCCGTGAGAGTGTCACGCCGGTCAAGTCGGCCCAATTCGTACTGAAAGGCAGCGTGGCTCTGTACACTTACAAAAAATAATTTATGAACCAACGGCGCCTTTATTAAACGTCAACGACGATTCCAATTATACAATCACCTACTTAAATAGATAACTAAATAGTTCGATCTTCGTTCGTTCTAGTAGTACTTCGTTATGTTATAGATTTGAATTGTTATTTCAGTGTAAAGTGTCCAAGGTGGACCAAGGATACCAAGAATAACTCAGACGTGGCGTCGGAAAATCGGTCAAACGAAAACGAGACGCCCCGCGCGCCGCCGCGTCTCACTCAAACGAACTGAATTTTTCAAAGAACGGACATCGCACGCACCAGTCATACTAAAGGTACTCACATTGTTAGTAGATCCGAGTATCCGAGATCGTAGTTTTAACTACTTATGTCTGTTAATTAGGTACTTTGCTCCTTTTATTTTAAAGGTAAGTACATGTTTTTCCATGTGACACAATCACTCTTGAAGCAGCGCATAATATCAGACATTTTTAAGTAGGGCTTAACCAAAAGTCCAACCAATTATAAAAATAAAATTAAATATTTGTGGAAATAATACTAAAAACTAATAAAATGCGACCTTATGACTTACTTTCTATTACAGCTTACCACCACTCTGGCCCAAAGCAGGGTTTTAACGACTGCCACCTCGCGACTGTATAATGTCTTCCAACGGCACGGCGGAACTCAAAATGTTTATTTAATTTTATTTGGTAACCGTGCGTGACGCCTAGCTGCTGCACCATCGAGCGTCTCAACAAGCACAACTATAAAGATTTGTTTGTTTATTGGTTGAGCTACACACCTCTTGCTTATATCTGTGGCTACAGATGTTATTTGTCTGTAAATCTTCCTTGAAATAACTAAATACACAATTTCTCACTTGCAACAAAGCCAAGTTTTAAATTCCAAATGCAACACATCGGTCTAACCCGCCACGGACGTGCCCTATCCGTTTCTAACCCGTCTGGAAAAACTGCACCGCGCTCATTACCCGGTTACGGGCGCCGGGGGTGTTTGCCACCCCTAGAGGTTCGCTCCTTCTTGGAACTTTACTTTAAAGGGTTAAGAGGAATAAAAGCTAAGTGCGCGCGTCTTTTGTCGTATTAAATGAAGTGATTTGAGCGTAGCGATCGTCTTTCGTTTGTGCTTGGCTCGGCGAGATAGCTCTCTCTCGCTCGACGACTTTGGCAGAGATTCGTACAGTCAGAAGCTAAAGTCACTGAACACTTTATTACTTTGTAAATTGTAAAACTAACTAAATAATTGAAAAACTGCGACGACTTCCAGGAAAGCTATTATGACATCATGAAACTAAAGTCACAGAATAGATAAATCTTCTTATACTGTTCTGTGACTAAAATGATCGACTGAAACACTCTTTAATTGAATGTGTCCAGGTTTAAAAAACACGGAACAAAGTGTCCAAATTGGGCAAACGCTGCAGCCCAATTCTAATTTACAAAGAGTTGGCATTCATAGTTCGATTCGATATTCTACGAAAGCCGAAGATGAAAAATAAAGGCTGCCTATGGCGGGGGCGGGGGGGGGGGGGGGGGGGGGGGGTGATTCAATTTTCCAATTTAAAGGAGCGTAAAGCGCACCGGCTGCGCTATGCATGCCCGTAGGACGTAACCGGCGCGTCTTTGATGTTCCAACAAAATAGTTATGAGATCTATGGACGGGCGGACAACAATGTGTGCTACGTGCTACTCCATTTGCAAAGGGAATTATTTATTTTAGTGCTTTGCTAACGTTAAGAGCATTTTCGAAATTTATAGAAGCATCGTGTTTACATAATCTGCGTACATACATATAATCACGACTATTATCCCCGAAGGGTTAGTCAGAGGCCATGAGGGCAACCAAAGCAGTCCTCTACTAAATAGTCCATTTTTCACCAAATAGCGACTGCACATGTGCTCAACGTGAGGGGTGATGAGCCCATCGCCACTATGCTATTGAATATATGTATAGTCTCTAGTCTGTTAGTCGCCTTTTACGACACCCAAGAGAAGAGAGGGGGTGGTAGTATACTTTCACCGCTACCTGACACTGTTAACTATCACTAATAGTCACTACATAAATCTATAAAACATAATATAGTGTAAAAGTTTAGATACAAGTAATACTTTTTATATTATTTTATAACTTATCATTCGGCTATTTATGCCGTCTAATAAAACAATAATATAAAATGTTATTTGATAATGTTGTTAATGTTGTAAATTACCTTTAATAATAAAAATAATACTTTGATACTGCTATGATTACGAAACACATGGATTTAATTCTAGATATTACTTATTTTA
This sequence comes from Scoparia ambigualis, assembly GCA_963921215.1. Taxonomy (NCBI): domain Eukaryota; kingdom Metazoa; phylum Arthropoda; class Insecta; order Lepidoptera; family Crambidae; genus Scoparia; species Scoparia ambigualis. Next base: position 38,662,967 of record OY992505.1, on the reverse strand, counting down.
TTATGAATATTTTATTATTTGTGTGCAGTACAATAATACGTCAGTGCAACAATAGACAAGAAAATGCTGCTCCACATCAAAAGTGTACGATGTACAAACGTATGTGTTTGTGTGTGATGCGCCTTAGCATTTGCTTTGTCTATGGCCGTGAATAAGTTAGCGGCGATGAGGGGCGGCTTGGATCTTTTACCTTTTACTTTTAACATGAGGGTATAAAGAATCTCAGAATATACTTACCTGAAGTCAGAGCTGCTTTATGCGTCATATTATTTAAGAGTGTAAAACATAACGCAACAGCAATAAAAAAGGTAACTTTAAATCTCTATTTAATATTCTTCCACTAAAAGCAAAAAATAAATTTCTGTAATCTCGCCTTTTTGATGAAATTAATAATGTACTGTTATAAAGTAAAGTTCCTGTATTATGGACGAACAAGTCTGGTATCAGTAAGTGCAGGTAACAGATTTGCAAAAGTAAGTTTCTGCTATACCTACTACAGACGAATCCTAAAAAAATATATCCCAAATATCAATAAAGTTACTCCAATAGATTTCTCATTTTGTTATATATTTATCAGCGTTCAACCTGTCGATAGGCACTTGAGCATATCTCCCGTAATTGGTAACAACTCGCCAGAGAAAAATCTATGATTGAGGGTTGGCAGCTGTCGCTGGATGTCAACCGGAAATAAGGGGTACCTTATTCCACCCTTTGGCATCCGGAAACGAATCCAAATCTGGAAACATTCACGAAAGAACACAGAGAATTCCTAAGAAGCTTTTCTAACGCTTTACTTTGTGTTTGTCAAATAACTGGAATATTTTTTGTTTAATTAAGAAATGTCTTTAATAATTGAAGCCAGAAACCCTATAGCTCTATAGCTACCTAACAAGTTACACTAAGGTATCTGAATTTAAAATAGTTACAAGCCAACTTGAAATATATTTCACTACTCTAATTTCCGGTCTAGGCCTGTCTGAAGCAATCAGTTTTTCAAGTTCTAAATAGTTTCAAAAGATGTAGATAAAGGTATGAAATAAGATTATAGAAGTTAGACTTCTATAATCTTATTTCCTACTATAGCCTACTTAGACAGCAAAATAAATATTTTCATTGCGCTAGCGCGCTCTACTCTTCAAATAATAACAATGTAGGTACTTCTTCTTTTAGCAATCGTATTTTATTCAAATTAAATTTTTTAAAGAAAATTCATGTCGTCCGTTATGTTTACGTCCTAAGGCTTTCCGTGCGGATTCCTATTTGCACGATGATATTTCTATTGCCCCTATTTCCGAGGAACTATATGATTGTGTGTGCAAAGTGAAAGTGGTATAAGTGGGAATATCTAAGGGTTTAGATTACTTATTAGGTACTACTAATTTACAAACAATATTTTCTATAATTTAACATACTTTATTCAGATGTTAATCTTGCTTAAGAAACTTAGGTAGGTACTCGGAATACTTTAGAAAAGTTATGATATCATTAACATTTTGTTAATACTCTTTGTAATTCTGTGAACAGTTGTAATTAAAACTGACCATTAGTGGAGCCTGCGGTAATCAGCTGAAAAGTCGGATATATTTCAAAATACTTACCTGTATTCCGTTAAACCCCATTCATGCATTTTTACTAGAAAGGAACGCGAAAGTTTAAAACTGTAAACATTATTTTTTCCGGTGCTTGTTTTTCTCTGGTTGTTTGTTACAACTCTATTAGTTAGGTAATGTATTGTATCAAATGGAAATAATGTTTTATTAAAGTTAATTCTCAGACTCTTACACAACACGTTAAGCTTGAATTAGGATTGTTTTTACTTTAATTAGGCTCTGCGAGATCGCTATCAGCCACTATCGAGTAAACATTTCATCCATAAAAACTTTTTAATTTTTTATGGACATAATTATTAAAAAATAAAGTTATAAAACTCTTTCGTATCTCCACGTCAATCAACTAACTTACACCGTGCCCGTCTCCACCAACTAGGTTGCAGAAAAGCAACAACTTTAAACTAACTAACTATATCTCCACGGCCTCTTCCTGCAAGGCGCGGTGCATTGCGTTGTGAGTCATGTTGTATGTGATACCAAGGAATTGCAATCCCATCCAATTGAAAATGGGACCCCGTAATTATAAACCTACAACCTAACACCCTGTACACTGCTGAACAAAGCCGCCATCATTGAAATCAAGTCATCGCTACAATTGATTATCAACATACTCTTTGACATCCCCTCTCCTTATTCACTAAGTTTTATTTGTACTGGCACCTCGAGACCAACCGTTAGGTTATGCAAGAAGTACCAGACGTCCCTGCGCCAGTAGAACACTCCCGCAGGAGACCATCTGCGTTAGGTCTTGACGCCAAATCTGTGCATGCCAAAGCGCGCTCTTCATTCGGTACTCATAAGACTAGTGTCTTGGGAGAGTTTTCCCGTGAACACGTGTAGTTCACTGCCTATTGTCCAGATAAGTAGCCGGAGCTGTCGAGCTCGCTCACTTCTCGTTGCACGAAGAGCACAACTCGCAGTTGCCACTGCTAGGGTCGTCGACTCTAAAGTCGACTCCCAAGTGTCCACCTTGGTAGCGGAGTAGTAAGCACACTCACTTCTAGGAACCCATCCGGGTGCCTAGCCAGTTCCCACGTCCTACGCGGCTGGCTGGACCGGAGGCTACGGCATCTAGGAGGCCGCCTCTACTAGTTCTCCAGACTAGTACCGGAGATGTCAACACTAATGTCCAATGAAAACCACCGGACAAAGCTGCCAACTATAAGGGAAACTCACGTTCCCCGCAGGACTTTTCGCTTCTGGCCCCTCAGAGACCGCTACTAATAGGCCCCGCTCGCTGTGCACGAGTTTGGAAGTCCTGGCACACAATACCAGGACAGACGAACATTCCCAAGCTCTACAGCTAACCACACGCCACTACGAGACCAACCCATGTCCGGAACCCGCCGGAAGCGCCTGGTTAAAGGCACGACCAGCGGGGGGCTTGAACAAGAACCCCCTAGTACCTCTGAAAACACAACCGGACCCGTAGTTCCAGTTGCGATACCATATCTATTGAGGTCGGTAGATAGGGACTACGAATAGACAGAGGTGAACGTTTGCCACTTGTCTAGGAGGGCTGCTAATTAAACTCTAAATACTCTCACTACACACTCACACACAACGCACACGCGCCGCGCAACGCATGTCCTACTTCTAAATTCATGGTAGTAGGCGAACACCGTACAATAACCATTTCATCTTATATCAGATTTGTTATTGTGTACAACGCAGATTCGGACGGCTTAGTGAATGTCCTCAGGACAAAGGCTTTCGAGGGGCTATTTTTAAGACAATACGTGCTCATCTTGAAACTTGCCCGGAAGTTGGGAACAGCCCGGCTGCACCTAATACATGAACATTCATAACGGCCCCGAGTTTTGGTCGCGATAAGCAAACACGGCTGTAGTAAATAAGAGTGGAATAATACCTTATCTTTTGATTGTTACATGTCCGTGCCCGAAAATAATACGTCGACTATCTTTGGGCAATCGTCGTGTTTGATTATTGTTATTTTACTTTTCCTTTTTTTTGAAGAAAACTGCTTTTTCTTTTGAATCGAATGTTGTATTAAGAAGGCAGTTAGATAAACCACAAGGTATCTCGCCTTATCATCATGTGTTAAGGGCAGCTTGCAACAAATATTTAAAACTGCGAGTAATAATATAATAATCTGAATATTGATGATTAAGACTTGTGTCATAAGAGTTTACTGCCTACCGCAGCTCTCAATAGTGCGGCGGATATGGCGTACGGTTGGCGATCTCGCATTGGCAGGTCACCGGATAGGCTGGTGACTAAAAATACACTACATTTTGAGCTCTTCTCTGTTTATGGACGCTTTTTGATAATTACGATTTTATAATTACGATTAAGTGGGATTTAGTTAACAATATATGCTTTACCAAAATAACTAACAATTATGACAATTTAATGTTTAGTTGAGTTACTGCTGCCCTCTGCTATAATAGCGGTCGTTTATGAGGGTATTAATTAAGAGTGGCGTCCTCAAAGAAGCTGCCTTTTGTCTCTAATTGAGATGAGGGCCGTGACAGACGGACGGACGGCCAGCCGTGGCGGGGGGAGGGGGGCAAACAGGAACCGATGGGCCCTCATGACTTTTTAACAAGTCGCTTTAATGTATAGGAATATTGAAACGAGAAATCTCTGATTATTATCTGCATTAAAACCATGTTATTTAATGTATCAATGTTATCTTGTAATAATTATGTACCTAAGTGTCGTTTTTTTATATCTTTGTTTTTAGTACTTTCGAGACTTTGCAATGTCTTCATCAAAAACCTGTAAAAGCTAAGTGGCCTAGCACGCCATGACCGTTTCGTTTTTTGGGTTCCGTGCTGGACTGGACGCTAAATCGAAGCTGAGATAAACCCTTTTCTGCAATTCAGATGTCAAGAAACTGGAATCTATATACAAAAACATATTTAAACATTTACTACAAGTATTTTTTTTAAACACTGAAAAAATACGACAACTTGAGGCGGGAATTGAACCTAAACATAAGCATCAAGCACAGACATGACGGGTGAAAACCAGACCTCGGTAGCCAAGTGGTTAAGGCAGCCGCCCGGAATGCGAAAGGTGCATGGTTCGATTCTCGCCTGAGGTTTTCGCCTTTTTTGTATTTAAAAATTTTACGTATATTTAAACGATAATAAAACGCGAAAAAATATATATGTATAAAAACATTAATATTTGAACATATCACAATTTAGTACCTATGGGACAGGTCCCACTACAATGATAGTTCACTTGAAGAGATTTATTTATTCCATGCAGCCATAACTTTCAACGATGGAATTATTTTAATTTCACATCTAAGAATCTAAAACCCGTATTCACAAACATTACTTGTCTAACACCCGTATTCACAAAGATTACTATGAGGTCTCACAGTGCGCTCGGACGCATAGGGTCTCAAAAACCTATTCTTAAACAGTACTTGAGTGGCCCCTCAAAATGAACGCATAGATAAGGTAGCCTGGCTTGTAATAAGAAACGCACTGAGAAATGTCTTACACCCGTATTCACAAACATTACTTGTCTAAGCAAAGTAGAAATGCTAGGTATGCGAAGTAAGACATTTCTCAGTGCGTTTCGTATGACAAGCCTGGCTGCCTTAGCTATGCGTTCATTTTAAGGGTGTTACCAGACCAATCGATCGATCGTCGATCGACGACATCGATCGATGGTAAAATGGATTGTCCCCCCCTGTCCCCCAAGATATTTATGAATGGAGCGAGCTTCTATTGTCTTTTAAAAAAATTTGCGATCTTTGGCTTTAAAAAATGGCCGCATCGACGAGCAACATCGTACTGGCTAAGAACAACGACTCCTCTTCTGAATTCATTTCGAAAGAAACTTTACGTATTTAAATACGTCACTCTATGAAAGAAACTCATGGAATATAGCCGGGGTTAATCGATCAACGTCGATCGACCGTCGATCGATGGATTAGACGAACGGTATCCGTCGATCGATTAAAGCTACCACACCTATCGATCAACGTCGACCGATGTCGATCGATGCCATCGATCGGCGATCGATCGATTGGTCTGGTAACACCCTAAGGGACGCATGGCGCCGGTGGCCACTCAAGTACTGTTTATGAATAGGTTTTTGAGACCCTGTGCGTCCGAACGCACTGTGAGACCTCATAGTAATGTTTGTGAATACGGGTGTAAGAGACCGTCGATATGGAAAGACCAGTGCATAGCATAGCAGTCCCGGTTGGTTATAGGCAGATGATGTAAACAAAAGTCGACAAATATGGAATAGTTAGCCCAAATGCTACGGACCCCAAATGCTACGGGCCCCAAATGCTACGGGCCCCGCGTACGCCTTGGGCCCGGCTCGCCTGGCCGGTTTTAAGTTTACAGCCGGCGCGTTACGCCCGCCGTTACTGCAACTGCGGGCGTAAACCAGTTTCATGGCTTGTTGTTTTACAATGCCCTCGCTTTACAATAAAAACAAGGGTGGCGGGTCTTCGCGCCGGCCTCTGGTAATAAGGAACTGAAGCGGCGTCTTGAATGTTAACGCGATCGTAGGGCCAAAACGTGTGTTGTAAAAGCAACCCGAATTCATGCGGATTTTGTTTGATACAACTACTATACGAGCAATGTTAAGGGCTGTTTGTAGGCGCTATTGTAACCGATTATACATAACAATGCATATGCGTATATCATACGCACAGTGGTTTAAAAATGGTGACACTTTGCACGTCACATCAATTCATCACGCGGGGAGACACGAGATGACGCGCTAACACGCCGCGGTGACCACAATGTTAAGGAAAACATCTTTTTTATTTCTCATAAAATAATACATTCGAATACAAGGAGACTCAACCAAGTAGAGAACTAAACATCGCATGACTATTAGACTTATTCAGGTCAGGAGAATGTATACTCACACGTATTTCGGAGAGTAGTGGCAAAAGTTTTATAAACCAATCCGGCCATCCCTGTTTTTCTTTCGGAGTTCATCTAAAGAACAATTCTCTCCACATTTGATGGCGGTTTCGGTTTTACCTTTCCCACAAATAAGGAATTGACTTCGTTGTCAAAGACAGAGTTTTCAAACGTGCATAACCTTTTCACTGACACTTTCTACACATATGTCAGCGGTTGGTATTTAAGCATCTGACAAAATCGTTTCCTCCTCTGAAGCATATTCACCCCACAATTGTATAACGAGGTGTCGCGCGGGATTTATGGGAGGGCGGTGATTTGGCACCCGCCGCGGCCGGCCGGCGCTGATCCCGCTTTTATTACCGCCCCATAAAGTCCAAAGTGCTTTAAGACGTGCAGTTAAAACAACACGTTGTGTTGTATGTGGATATGTTCATCTTAAGTCTATCGGTGAGGTGAACTTGGTCACTTTCGACAGCGAGGCCAAATGCACGACAGAGCACAGACATGTTAGTTTCCTCATGTCAATAATGTTGTTATTAAAGATACTGCTTTGGCTGCGGGCAATCTAATACGTAGCATACATAGATACATATACACGATTATTATTCCCGAACGGTTAGTCATAAACCACGCAATGGGGACCGCAAAAGCAGTCCCCGGCCACAGTCCACGATCCAACAAAAATGATAACTTGTGCTTAGCGTATCAGGTCATGCTGTTATACTTGTCGATACATCCAGAATGTGTAGTCTTTGATCAGTTAAGCTGGAAACAAACTATAGGACGCGGCTGACGGACGCGGCTGACAGCCGCGACTTATAGGTAATCTAGTCAATTAATGTAGGTACATTAAGTTGTGCAAACTATCGGACGTAAGTCGCGGATGTAACCTTGGGCGTTCGGACGTCCGACAGAAATCTGGCGCGCTGGATGTTTGAAAGCTGTGCACACTTATCAGTCGCGAAGAAGAAGATAGGGGTGGTAGTATTCTATGAATGAGCCGGTATTAGCGCAGCACATATTATACGTAGCATATTTAATAATTAACTAACCCCCCGCACAAAAACGATAAAAAATAAATTGTGAGATCCAAAAAGTTTTCTATAATGTCATGAAAAATTTAGAGGCAATAAAAATATTCGCTCCTCCTGCAAGAATAAGATCCTCCATAAACGGTGAAACTTTTACAACTCTTCAGAAGATTCCGGGGCGTGCGACTTTTAAATCGCACCGGTGATTTTGAAATTATTATATTTAGACGCATTCTCAGTCAATGCATGTTACTATCTTTTATCTGCTAAAATACATAGCCACTGGATTCTTCGAATACGAGTCAGAAATTGAGCGCACAAAATTAAAATCACTGCGTGTATGGATTTGTTTCCGATTCAAAATTCGCACTCCTCACATCAAATATTTTATCCTAATCCACAAATGGCCGCACATGAAACATCAATACTTCCATCCTATTAAATGGGTCGAGATCGAGACGCATCGCGCAATAAAAGGTTTATCTTGTCGACATCCCGGCTTTAAGACTGCACCGATGATACAGCAGTAAATATTTTCAGTGCATAAAGCATTATCAGCTCGCTACATAAAACATTCACGAGGGCTCCGGCCATTTTGAGGGCGTATAAATGTTTTGTGCCTCTCGCGGAGACAATGCGAGAACAAATGTGTTGTGGGGATAGCGGGGTGTTCGTGCCATCGAGTGGGTGCGGGGTGCGGGGTGCGGAGAGTTTCGCCTGCCGCTATAAGTCGCTTCACACATATCAGTGAAGAGTCACAGTTCCGACACAGTACCGGCACAGCGCCGAAATATTCTTTCATACATTCTATATGAGCGCATCCCCACTTCAGTCAGTGTCAGTGAGGACACAGTGCTTTTAGTGCGTTCGTAGAGAATGTATGAAAGAATATTTCGCACTGTGGCGGTACTGTGCTGGAACTGTGACTTCACTGATATGTGTGAATAAAGCTTTAGGAGGAACGCAGGACATGTGTCATTATTGTATGTAGCTAGCGCTCGCCCGCGACTTCGCCCGCGTGAACCGCACCCCGCACTGAACAGAACATACCCCGTCACTCAATTCCAAAAAAGAACTTTCATACATACCTTGTACTTACAATTACAACACAATAAAAAAAGAATTAGCTAAATAGGTGAAGCCGTACTGAAGTGATGCGTGAACATACATACTTACATACATTGTATACAGTTGTCATCCTTATCCAAACCAATATTATAAATGCGAAATTTGTTTGGTTGTTACGCTTTGATACTTAGACCGCTAAGCTGATTTTGATGAATTTTGGTATAGCGAAAAATGGGCCCTAAGATGGTTATTGGCTACTTTCCAGGCCGCCCGTAAGTATTTAATATAGTTAAATATTTAAAGCTACTCTTTTTGGATGTTGGAGTTATATTATTCAATGAATGTTCACCATGTTTTCGTGGGTTCGAATCCCACTCGAGCTTCCTGAGACTGGTTGATTTTTTTCTAGTAAACATTTTATCCTATATCTATATAGCATTGTGAATGCAAAATTTCGACAATAAAGATATTTATAAGCAATTACGTCTTTATCGATTGTTAAATATTTACTTGCAATAGTATTTCTTTCGAATGTGAGGGTAGACTTCACAGTGACGTAATACCGCTGGCTTGCAGCGTAAATCACACTACTAGGAAAAATTCAACGAGTCTTCTGGGGTCTCGGTAGCTCAGCAGTTAGAGCAGTGGACTGGTAATCCAAAGGTCGTGGGTTCGAATCCCAAACGAGTTTCCTGAGACTGGTTGATTTTTTTTCTAGTAAACATTTTAACATATACACTTACTTGATCGCCTATCATTGAGTGCGATAAAACCCAAGCGCTGCCCCGTTGAAAATAAAAATCGATTGTATTACCTAAGTGTAAGTTTGAAGTCACAGAAGAGTTTATTAACGACTCTAGAAATGGTTTTAACTGTTAAAGGAAAGTTAAAATGTTATGAGCTAAATATTTTTATGTTAATGAGCGCGCCAGTTAGTCCGAACGGCGAAAAGTGCACTGAAAAGTGTGCGGCGATGGCGGCGACCAATGGGCTAATTAGCCTCACATTTAGAATAAACTGCAAACTCAGTCATCGTTATTGCATGGAACGTGATTACATTTTACATCACCATTTACTGAGTCGCTATATTCATCAATTGCACAATAAGTTCGTACAGTTCAACAGTAATACTATTTAGAACTTTTCGTCTCAAAAGGTACACATTCTTTATATTCTTTGACAGGTAAGTATCTTGCCTTCGTCTCACCTGGTGGTGGAAGCGCACTTCACCCTCTTTCCCTCTTTCCTCAACCACTGAGAATAATCTGGTTGTCTTATCTACAACGTGCCACAACTGACGAAACACATACAAGCTAGAAACATTGATGTTTGGCGACATCATAATAAATAAGATGGTGGATAGTTAGCCAGGCGGCCTTAAAACAACCGTCCCGAGCACGAACATGTACTCCTCGCTGGGAATCGAACCTGAAATCTCTGGTGGCGTAACCACTAAACCACAAAGGCGGAGTGACGTAGAATCAAGGGTAACATTAGGATTGTAGCTCTAGATTGTAAAGTTGTTAAGTATTAAGGGTGTCCCAGGCGTCCCGAATGTATCTCCAAAATCGTACCTTGGGTTAAAATGTGAAAATCGAGTTCGAGTTCGAGAAAAACAGTTGTAGTTTGCATCACGAACGAGTTTATTGGGTCACTGGGTTAATGTCAATTTTTTCGTATTATTCTCTTGGATCTGCTTGTACGACGTAAGTTATTTTAAGTACCTACCTATGTTCTATGTTCTCATGTTAGTAAATATTTTATTTATGTTTATGTGTGTAAGAATATCTTATATCTGAAACGTTAAATATGACATTGGATTCAAAAGTAACACCGTTTTAATGTATCTTTTTCCGATACCAAATATTGTTATGTTCGCCATCAGTACGATGTACGGCTTTCCGGAAACGTTGCGTACTTACAGCGACCCTCGTAACATTGAAACGCAGACACGCGCAATAACATTATATTTTATTGCCGTCGTCCTGATAGCGCAATGGCGTCAAGCACCGCAGCAACCCGCGGGACACCCGATTACATTCGGTAACTGTCAATTAGGTACTGGATGCAGGATGACGACCAACGTTGAGGACACCGCTATAACGCATCGGCAAATTCGACTTATGAAATAAGTGCTATTATTGCTTTCGTATTTGATTGTTTAACTCACTTTTCTATTGAAGTTAAATTGAGCAATTAACGACATTAACTTTTATAGGATAAAATGTTTACTAGAAAAAATTGGTTGCCTGTAAAGTCGGTATACGGGCGAAAGTTTTACGTAACAACGACTTTGAGTGGTAAAATAATTTTAATGTGAATATTCATTCGTATAGTAGGAAGAAGGATGAAATAATAGTAACAATTTAAAACATTTATTTATACAAAGAATTATATTTAAAACATTAATGCAACGTGTAAACCGCTCTTAGGCGGGCTAACCATGCCCGAGTGGAAGGGACGCGTGCCTCTCACTCGCTCTCATTGTGAGCGCATAACGTGAGCGGAGCGTAATGCAGTTTCTTGAAGTGTCACCCGGCAAACCAATTTATAAGACGTTGTCACGTCAAAAACAACCAGTCTCAGGAAAGCTCGAACGGGATCCCATTCGGGCTTTCCTGAGATGGGTTGTTTTTTTCTCTAGTAAACATTTTATCCTATATCTATATAGCATTGTGAATGCAAAATTTCAACAATAAAGATATTAACTTTTATATCACCAACACAAACATTAATCATCATTACTGTTTAGGAGCATATTACAACACAACGAAAAAAACTCGTAGCGATGCCATTGCGACGCTACGTATTATTATTATAACAGATCGTTTTCTTCTGATAAACTCATATTTTTAAGGAACTTATGCCTGTAGTATGGCACGTCACCCGAACCTTCGTCACCAGTCAAAAGCCTGCGCTGAGACAGTCCCTCCCTAGTAGTGTCACAGTAAATATAACTACATAATAATAATAAAGAAAAATAATCCAACCAAAACATAATTTGTTTGTGTTTCTTATAATATTTTTTATTTGATATGTTATTTGTTATTTACCTACTTAATAATAATATGACTATGTACTATTTTTTTTAAATATAAGTACATTTCCTCTTTTTTCATGATATTAGTACATTACCTCATTGTTAATCTACAGTCGAAGTGCTATCCCACAACGGCCAGCAAAAGTGTGAAATCGACATTGATTCTGGAATTAATTCGTCAGCCTCTCTTTATAGGCGGTCAGAAGGCTTTCTCCTTTCCAAACATTACGCAGACGAGCTAAGGACACAAAGACGCATGAAAAACGACCATCTGGAGGCCGGGTCGGCAATTAGGCGCAATTTAGTGCGTTATACATTTGAGTGAGAGCCGCCCGAGGCGGGGCAGGGCGGGCGGCGGCGGTTTTTCACTGCGATTTTACGAATACTATTAAAGTATAGATGGATTTTTAAAAAACGTTTTAATAAAAACAATACAATGTTTTGAACTTGAAGAAACTTTTACATTTTCTATTTTATTTCTGAGGTAAGTTTAACTTTATGTTATTGAGCCGGCAGAGCAGCATACGGCCGCCTATAGCCTGACGGAAAGCATTACCGCAACCCATGGGCGGTTGCCACGCTACGGGTATCGCGCGCAACAAAAAACGATACATTACTGCATGATTTTATTAAAAAACTAAATCATTTATTAGCATTTTTTAAAGCCAATTAAGCCAAAGTAGTATTTGTGTATATAGTAAAGGTACTGAAGATTGTACGGTAGATCAAATTAAAAAAGGAATCTCAAAACACGTGTTGTTAAAAAAACTCGGCTGAAACACAAAAACTAAATCAAACTCAGCGGTATTTTTCATTGACAGAAAGTTTTGTAAACCTGACATACCTACCTACCAATTTCTTGGCTTACTACACCAAGAAGAAATGTAAAAGTCGTATTGGAACGACGGCACGCGAGTTGTGAATAACAGAAACTGATTTCAGTTTTCCTATCACCCTAACTGCCGCCCTGCGCCCATAACCGTAACTACCGCCGGCATTGTTATTAGATAGCGCGTAAATATGCCGCCGCTGGATGGGCCCAATTGCTATGACGCAAGTTTGCCACTTATCGTTACGAACCGGGCCGCGTCAGATGTAAGCAGTGCCACCACTTCGCTGTTTTAATGCACTGCTGTGCTTTACAAAGATGGCGCGTGTTATCTTTCATCTATGAGTACTTTCGGTGTAAAATCATCGTCAGGATCATTGCTTTATAATATTACATACATAACATACATCATATCATCACGACTATTATCCCCGAAGGGTTAGTCTAGGCTAGGCAATGAGGCCCGCAAAAGCAGTCCTCTGCTATAGTCCACTTTTCACCAAATAGTGACTGCACATGTGCTCAACGTGACAGATGGTGAGCCCATCGCCGCTCTAAGCTGTTGGATTTAATGTCTTTAGTCCGTTAGTCGCCTTTTACGACACCCAAGGGAAGAAAGGGGGTAGTAGAATTCTTTCACCGTCACGCGACACGGTATAATATTATGAGTTTGTATTAAAATGTTTGCGGGGAAAAGTAGTCTCTAGCCATCTCCAAGGCCCCAAATGCTGTCTCTATTGAAATGAGGTATATACCAAATTTCATCAAAACGTTTGCGACACTGAAGGTATCTCGCGGGTTGATGACTTTTAAGTTTCAGTCCTAAAGCTACCAGTAATTTCACTTGATCTAGTAGATCTTCGCTTCGCTTCGCAGATTCATAGATGTGTCTACTCGAGTGGCTTTAGCTTTAGGAGAGGAATGTGCGCCTCGCTTGTTCTTGTGTGCCGCGAGTGACCCTAGTACCAATCTACCCACCTGAAAACACGTATAAGTTATCGGTTGCCCGTCAGATTATACCCGTATCTACATACATGCTCGGTCTATGTAGATACGGGTTAGTCTATTAATAACTACATAGTTATTAACAGACTTCACTGTACCAAGCATATCAAGGTTAGTAATACGACATCTTTGTCTACATCTTTCTTGTTACTTACCTGAAGTGTTAAATAATTGAATCTATACACACATAGGTATTATTTAAATGTGCCAGTGAAGTTAACGTGCCGAAAAAACAATTACGGTTGAAGTTATAAAAAATCTATTTCGCGAGACGTCGGCCGCGGCCCGTAAAAGTGAGTAAGGGGTGGTAAGGGCACCGCGCGCGCCTAATGCCCGTTGACAAAGGGCTGCAAAGGGCTGCAAAGGGCTGCTAGTTTTATGGAGACCTATTACTGACTGAGACTCCACGACGATGGCGTTTTAACGCCTGCAGAGGTCGCTTTAATCTTTATAGCTTCTATAAAAAAATGTAAGTATGTTGAAATTGTCTTTAAACCCTTCCTTATAATAGCGGCGAGACGGCGCAGTTGCGTGAGCAAAATATTAAAGTTTAGAAATCTAAAGAAAATTATAAAAGAAATGTTTTTCAACTGTAATAACTTAACCACAAATTAGCTGTAACATCGTCAATTTGTTCGAGTCCAATAAATACATTCACGCCAGTTCTTCCGTGAACTGATTAGCGTGAGACTGCGCCGAAATAAAACATCCTGTTTTTTTTTCTTATCTTTTTCTGAATTGATTAATATATTAGAGAAGATACAGTGAGAAGTACGAAGTGCTTCTTACTGTATCATCTCCACGGAGCAGATATCCTCCCCCACAGGCTTGTGTCCGTCTCGCCGTAACTCTTGACCGCCGCCGCCATAAGCCCGCGCCATAACTCCTGCCACTCGCGCCAACCGTCCTCACAATGTCATGTGCCAAAATAGCCCACCGCTTGAGACGGCTCAAGCCGGCCATACGTGTCATAGAGACACATTATTTTCGGCGTAAAAAAGAGACACGTCCGGATAACGTTTTGTATTTTTACAGATATAACTAGTCTTTCGGCGAGACTCCGCACGTAACGTACCAAGTTTGGGTAGGATAAGCTTTGCAACTTTTGTATGGGCGTGTCAACTGATGGATGACGAAAGCTATGTATTAAACATGTGTATCATCAAGACAAAACGCAAAATTAAGACTTTGATTAATTTTTATACCCATTTTTGTAAAAGTATGATGGGTACTAGCCCCATCTCCCCATACTGTTGTCCAAGTGGGAAGGTCTGTGCCCAGCAGTGGGACGATAATAGCTGAAGATGAATACGCCTTGTTGCCGCAAATGAAACGAAAGGTATGACGAGAGCTGTGGCATAGGGGCTCACTGAACGAATACTACCTAACCAACCCATCTCTTCCCTTAGGTATCGTAAAAGGTGATCAAATATTATATTCCAAAAAGATGTTTGTTCCATACAGGAGTAGGTATACAATGAATCGCGGCAAAACCGACTCCACGTAGTCTTGTCTGCCCTACGCTAGAGTGTAATTTAAGCTCGCGTAGGCGCGGAGGGGCGAGGCGGCCCGCGAGCTGAGGAGCAGGTGGGTTTGACGCTCACGGAGCCGGCCAGCAAGGGCAGCAAGCCGAAACTGTGGTGGTGAGCGAAAGCCATCTGCGACGAAAAGCTCGCGTGGGACCGCTGGAGCCCCGCAGCAGCGGAGCCGTGACAGAAACAACAGGTGTGAAATAGGATCTAATTGGTCAAGATTTTTAATGCAGTGAATATGGACTCCTATGTATATCGTGCAATATTTTGGGAAGAGTATGTTTAAAATAAAACTTGGTAAAGTAACGTTGCCATGTAATTATTTGTTAAACAATAACTTGACAAAATAGTTTTGCTAACTGTAACATTGCGAAAAGTTGTTTTGACAAATGTTTTTTTGCCAAATAAAAATTTGGGAAAATAGTTTGGGATGTGATGCTTTGAGAAACGTTTTTTGGCCACACATAGTAATCCACTGCACATACATTCAACAGCATAGAGCGGCGATGGGCTCACCACCCGTCACGCTGAGCACATGTGCAGTTGTAATTTAGTTAAACGTTGGACTATGGTGGACTTTATCTTTATTATTGAAAGGACAACATTCAATATGGGCCCAGCCCCCTGAACAATTATATTGTAAATGAAGTGATTTATAACTAGTTTTGTAAAAATATTTATTGATTATCGATCACAATTTGGGAGTATCAAAATAAATTATAATAAAAATGAATTTTACCCGATTTATAAGTGACTTCCGTTAAAAGGCGCGGTCCTGTGTTGCCAAGTGAATTAATAATTGAGCCAAGTTGTGAAAAGCAATTGAAAATATAAATCCTTGTTTTAAAATAATAGCTGCTTGTTAGATTATTTACTTTTATTACTTTTTACGTCTTTAATTCCTATGAGCTTAAACGTATTAACAAAAAATAATAAATAGTATGATATGTTATTGATTGTTAACCTATGTTGTATTATTTAACCAACCTGATACAAAACTTCATTTATTTATGTTTTCTACATAATATAAGCTACTCAAAACAATCAATAACATTAAAATATTTAACTGTCCAATATGTAGGCCCGAGGACTTATATAAATTGGACGGTGTCCTTTGCATTCACAATGCTATATAGATATAGGATAAATTGTTTACTAAAAAAAATCAACCAGTCTCAGGAAGCTCGAGTGGGATTCGAACCCACGACCTTTGGATTGCCGGTCCACTGCTGTAACCGCTGAGCTACAGAGACCCCAGAAGACTCGTTTAATTTTTCCTAGTAGTTTGATTTACGCTGGTATTACGTCACTGTGAAGTCTACCCTCACAGCCGAAAGAAATACTATTGCAAGTATTTAACAATCGATAAAGACGTAATTGCTTATATATATCTTTATTATTGAAATTTTGCATTCACAATGCTATATAGATATAGTTTTTTTTCTAGTAAACAATTTATCCTATGGTGGACTGCTTCTTATTCAGCTAAGAAAGAAGGTAAAAAAAAATGATTAAGTACAATCTAAAACTTAATACTAACTTATATCTATGTAGGTAGGTATCTTATACTTACTTAGTTAATACATTTTCACTTCGTACGCGACGGCAATAACACCCAACCACCCGCATCGGGCCGCCATAGCAGTGGAATGCGGAGGCAGGTTCTAAAACCACATCTAATTAGCCCTTATGTATTTATCTAATTAAACCGGCCGCGGTCCAAAAAGGGGGAGATAAAAGCTGTCCAGTGGATACTACCCATACCCATACCTATACCTACTCGCTTAACAGATTTGATGACGATATCCGATGATTATCTTTCCGGTACCTACCTAATGTTAGATAGAATTGATAACAAATTGAGACAACTAACGCCATCTAGTCCGATGCATTCAAAACTTTTTGTAAAATTTATACTTATTCCTAGTTTGAGTTTTCCCAAGTCGGGCAAGCATGTAGAGTGATCACCAATTGTAGAGATGACTTGCTTTTAATAATGGATTCGTTGTCCAACAGTGTGTAAAATTACACACTAATATTATTACTACCTATAAAAAACAAAATCAAGAAATTAATGAAAGCGCAGCTATAGCCCATTTCTCATTTTAAAAGTTCGTTGTTAATTCAACAATGGCCAGGTGAGTGACTCAAACGAAGCCTGAAAGCAATAAAGCAGCCGCTGGCTCATCTCCTGCCAATAACGGGACAATAAGAGCGACCGTCTCGACCAATTACTGGCCTTCCGCCGGCTAACGAGGCAGCACCGGCGCGGCGCGGCGCGGCCCGGCGCGGGTTTGAGCCCACTACAAAGGTTTAAATTAAACACTTTGATTTGTTGCACTTCTTTTCTACAATTAACTTTAAAAGCAATTGTTTAAAGTTAATTGCTCAAAATTAACGGAACTTTCGTCATTCGGTATTCAGAATGTTTGTGTTATAATAGGTAATTTTGAGATTCCTCCAAGGTTCAGCCCCATCCCCATCTGAGAAACTCAGACGTGCAGGTTCTTTTTCCCGTATTTTGTGTGACGCGGTAGTGTTGTTTTTATTGATGAGGCGGTTAACTAAAACCATATTCCATATAATCTCACAAATAAGTAAGATAAAACAATGGTCTGGTCGGAAATAAAATCGTCAGTTTTGCCGGGATTTGGATTAAAGTGCATACAATTTTGGCCTTTTTACCATAAACGATGAAGATAACCCATATTCTCGGGGGGAATAACCAAATCCTTCATATAATTACATAGTGCAAACTTCCTTGCAGTAGTAATAAACACGTTTTACCAAACGGCATTCGATGCGAAATTCTTGGCACTGCGCTGCGCAAATGAAAATATATTTCATTTTCATTCGCTACAGAGTGCCGTCAAATGCCGACGCTGCCAAAGTAGTATGCAGGTAATGCAGGCCTTCTATTACATCTATGTGCGAATATTTGGAGGTGCGAATATAGGTATAAGTAATGAACCGTGTTGCGTAGCGGTGAAAATACTACCACCCCCTCTCTTCCCTTGGGTGTCGTAAGAGGCGACTAACGGACTAAGGACTGCTCATACTTCCAACAGCATAGAGCGGCGATGGGCTCACTACCTGTCACGCTGAGCACATGTGCAGTCGCTATTTGGTGTAAAGGGTTTATTCGCAAATTGTCAAGTCTTCAGAATATCTAGTTCTTTAGTTTTAATAATAATTAAAGTCAACTAATTAATAGGCATATTTTCGACTTGACAATTTGCGAATAAACCGTGTAAAGTTTCCTATGGTAGAGGACTGCTTTTTCTGTCCTCATTGCCTAGTCTTTGACTAACCTTTCGGGGATAACAGCCGTGATTATATGTAATGTTAGAGCATTCGTTGGTGGTTGAATGCTCTAAGTATGTAATATAATTATGTATGTACGAGTATGTATATAAATTTACAGTAAATTGACAATTACTTTGTTCGCAACAAAATTTGTTGCGAACGTTAAAATTATTTAAACAATAACATTATAAAATAGCTTGCCTATTTCTTAACTGATCTTTAATGTTTCTTAAAATATAAGGTGACTGCTAGAAACTGCAAGATACTTCGAGGGCTGGTCAGGTCAAGTGTTTTAAACAGTACAAAAATGACAAAAAAAATCCGGTTTTTTTTTAATTTTTATTAAATATTTTATTTTGTAAATTTTATTTGGATAGTCTTTGAGTATCTAATTTATTTTAACGCAATAACATATGAAAAATAAAATGAAAAACAATTAAAAATAACCATTATTTACAAACGCGCGGGCAGCGGCCGGCCGTTGACCCACCCGTCTGTTGACCCGTCCGCGTCAGCTGGGTGATAAGTACCTACGTTAGTCTGCAATGAGACCTCGTTTTTGTCATGTTTAAAACACTTGACCTGACCAGCCCTTAAAGTTTCTTACGGTTTCTAGAAGTCACCTTATATTAAGATCGGATGTTGATAACATAAGTTTGTTGAAATTGAACGGGCGCCTTTGGCTTTCAAGTAAAAAATAAAGATACTTACATACATATGACGACTATTATTCCCGGAGGGTTAGTCAGGGACTAGGCAATGTGGAGAGCAAAGGATAAGGGACCACAAAAGCAGTCTTCTGTTATAGTCCACTTTTCACCAAATAGCGACTGCACATGTACTCAGCGTGACAGCAGTGGATGCAGGTCGATGTACGTGTAGTCTTTAGTCCGTTAGTCGCCTTTTACGACACTCAAGGGTAGAGAGGGGGTGGTCGTATTCTTTCACCGCTACGCGACTCGGTCACACGGTTGTGCAGTAAAAAATAAAAAAGGTGTTGATTAATTTGGGCGGGCTGGATAAGTTCCATGGTAGCTCACCTGGGACGGATTGCCAGAAGGGTGCGGGTTCGAATCCTGCTCGTTGACATCTTTTCGACACTGTCTTTTTCAATTTGTAATTAGTTCGCAACAAAAGCGTTAAAATTATAACATTATATGGGAATGTAGCATTTCATTTAATTTGAGATGAATCCATTCTTTTCATTATTTTATCCATAATTTATAAGGAATGCATTAATTAATAAGAATAGGAATACTCATCATTATTTCCTTAAAAATACTGATGGCATGGGATTCCTACGTCAAACGAAAGAAGAGAACTAACAAAACAATTTATATTGATAATGTCAATAAGAAAATAACGTCTCAAAAAAGTTAAATTATATTACGAACTCTCATAAAATAAATTGTTTCCGTAAAAGTGATGGCTCGCGATAAATTAAAGAAACTTTGCAAAGTTTTTAGCGCCGTTTAAAAAAGTAGTAAAAACATGGCGACCCACAAAGCGTCATGGGGGTCGTATTAATCGTAAAATGGCGGCGGCAATTTTGGCGAGGTGTAAAAAGAATGTGGCTCGGGGCGACAATAGGAGAGTAATGTCCCCTGCTCATATAGTGGGGCCATTCGCATTATACGAGTAGCATTCGCTTGGAAATAGATACCAGCTGTGTTATGGCGAACTCTTGTAAATATAACCTACAACGAGTACACACTCGCACTACAAAGAACATTGGTTTATTACCAATAACTTGTTAAATTTACTTTAATTGCAGTACAGACCACCCCTTTTTGATGACATACAGAGACAGGTAAACCATGTAACCAAATTACTCGTACATGCCAATTCTTTATTTGTTTCTGTCGTTGAATGTAGTTAAATTGTTGGTGTAAAACTAAGTACTTACTTATAATTTCAGTGGGTTCAATTTTATAATGAGTTGTTCAGTTAAACATTGTAGTAATAGAATTGAATGTAAAGTGTCTCGAATATAGTTTTGAAGGTGTTGTCGGTTTGTTAACTTGGATTCGTGATGATTATTAAAAATTCACCATGTGATATTTGGATTGTTACTACTCCAAATGCTTATAAATGTTTGCAAATCTCTAATTCTGGTACTAAATATGTTGGTTTAATACCTAAATTACATTAAAATATTTCTGGTATAGTATTGTCAGGAATTTCACAAAGTTCACCCTAAAAAAATTTAGGTTAGGTATTAACATGGAACGAATAGCATAGACCATATCAGGCAACCCACTAACCCGCATTAGGCCAGCGTGGTGGGTTATGGCCCAATATCCCCACGTGCTATTGTCCACGTGGGAGCGTTGTGCCCAGCAGTGGGACGTTTATAGGTTGATGATGATGAATAGCATATAATAAATTATCTACTTGAATTTTATCCATCTATCCTATTCTCTCCTATCTTTCTATTCGAGCGTTAGACTGAGCGTAGGTAATAGAAAATACTAGATTTAGTTTTCAGTTTTTATGAGCCTCACAACAATCAAGCCAGTCTAGTGTTAATTAACGTTTATTTTCTACTTATTTTAGATTTCCAAAGGATGAAACACTCAAAAATAAATTGGGCCGAAGACATAAAAATCTTAAAAAATGAAATCTTAGCGAAATCGCGGTCACGTATCAAAACATGATAAAACGATTGAGAACTTGAATACTAACAAAAAAAATCAATAATAAAGTACGGATCACAAGTTATAAAATGTGGCGCTTCTGAGATTTTGGAGTTAAAACATGCATTTATTTTATTACCTATTTCATATATTTTTCCCTTAACATCTAAATTTTTGTTTGTGTTTAACTTCTCTATCGGTTTTATCAATGGCCGCGATTTCGCGTTATCTCTTTATTTTATTATAAATTTTCGGCATTCCACAAAGTTAAGATGAAGTATTTATGGGTTGTATAATCGTGCAGTACTGAGAAAACATTAGCACCAAGGCGGCAAGGCATCTTTGCCACTTAAATAATGTTGACTTTGTTATTCATATTGATCCATATATAAAACAGCAATAATAATTATAAGTTAAACTTACGTTGAAATTATTGTTAGAAAGAAACCATTGTTGCCACGGATTGTTTCATAAATAAGAGTCGTTCTAACCCCTTGAGGATCGTAAAAGGAGACACAATTAAAAATCAATTGTTTCGACCGCCGGCGGTCTTATGATCCTTGACCTAATAATTTGGCTTCACGTGTTATTTTATTTTACATTGTACAAAATTTTTCAAAGATTTATTTATATTTTACAAAACAAATCAACAAATCAACAAAGTATATTGTTGATTTTATATTTTCGTTTCTTTTGTCCTAGCCATTCTACATCCGACACAAAAATTAGTTATTATGTTGTGAGTTGGTATTTGTCCTGACATTGTGTAACATTTACCCATATTTAGGGAATGACACTAATGCTTGCAACATTATAGTAACGTACACAGGCGACTATTTTTATACCTACATGTGTGACAATTTGGCACGTCGAAGTTACCTCTATTATATCTATATATATATTTCTATAAGCAATGACCTCTTCGTTATGACAATCGTATTTTGAGCCCCAAATTGCAAAGAGTCCAGAATATTTACACTATTGAATGAAAAGTTATCCAAACTTATTTACTCCACACAGTAAGTTACATACTTTGAACATTGTTCATTGGATAAAACCTGAAGGAAAACAGCGGAAAATAATTATTAATAGGCGCTTCCGTCGAAAGCGTCGTAAATTCAATACAATCTTTCTTTATTTACAGTGCAAAATTGCGTTTCCCCGCAGCGGGCACTCAAGCTTTTTCATTCGGTTAAATGATTGCCCAAGTTCGTCTAAACAAAATGGCGGATTGTGTTTTAAGGCACTTCTGCGGCGGATGACTTCCGAGAGCCGAGTTCGCCTGCCATTTGTAGAATTACACCTTTTATAAGTACCCTTTAATAAGATAGGCAAGTTTAAGAGGCGGATTTTTAAATGAATTCAGCTCCGCTTAAGATAATGTCGTGTTTATGCTAAAGCTCAATTTGAAATACTCGAATATATATTGTTTTGACGACATCTGACTCATTTTTTTACAACATACAACTCGCTGTTCTGTAATTAATCAAATGAATTATTCGCACAGAATTTCGTTGACAAGGAAACAGGAAAAACCTTAATCACCCCGATGATATTCATTCGGAAAAGTTATTTAAAGTGGCTTAAGCGTTTTGTTCTCCCATAAACAATACGAGTGTTAAATATACCGAAGCTTTGCACAAATTAAAGTGTCACTGCTCATAATTTATTTTGGCGGGAGCTCGCGTGACTCGGCGCGCGGTGGCACCCGACATTTTGTTTCATTCTTTACACAAATAATAATGGTGGACACCAAATTGTAATGTTGGCTTGCGGTACTTTTACATAACGATTAGGCTAAATAGTAAATTATATCGGATGCTGTTAGGAGTACTTATTTCATATAAAGGGCATTTAAGCAAAAGTTAAGGAACGACCGAGTTGTACCTACATGATCCAGGCCACATCAACATCCAAATAGGTACCTAATAATTAAACCGAAAATAAGGCTTATCTTTAAGTCGTGCGTGTCGTGACTCGACTTAGGTTCTTTACTCTTTCCTAGAAGAATAGGAACAGGAAAATGGGTCTAGCTCTACATCACAAAGGCGCTAAAGGTGTTTAGATTCTTGATTACAGCTACGGTGACATATTATTAGTATGAGGCTTTGATCATTGTAGCACAATGCGATCCCATTTATGATTAATTAAGCTTTGGGTAACTGCACAGTAGAGAAAATATCTAAAAGTACCTATTTCCTAGAACAGTAACTTAGGTGCAAACGTTTTAGAGAGGTTACATTTTCCAACTAAAGCCCTATCCATGTGCAAGCATCATCGAGATTGAACGGCTAAGTATAATTTCCCCGGCTTCGTATGGGAGCTGATCCTATCGAGTCCATCTTCTTCCAATTACGGACGACGTCGCGCGAACAATTTGTCGAGACGGCACGACATGACGCGACGCGGCGCGACGCGGCGGGGCGCGGCGCGGCGCGGGCGGACTCAATCAGCGACACTATAGCAGTAACGTCGGCCTACCATTGCGCACAAGATGGACACGGCTTATGCGTTTCCATCGACAATTTGTGTTTGAGTGAATTTAAATGTCTTCCGTCGTGGTTATTTCGTAGACATTGTATTTTGTAGCTTTTGTTATGGAATCGAAATGTCTAAAAATTTTGACAGTAGGTGCGATTTGGCGGAAATGGAAAAAAAAAAATTTGCGGAAATGGAAACGAAATTAAAAAAAAACGAACGCAGTTCATATTAAATTTTACGTTCACGATGCATTAAATGTACTACAGAACTACATAATCGCGAAGTGGCGGCACAGCGAAATTATTCGTGCAAACTTAAACAATCATTCTTGATTAATGTTTACCATTAGGGGGAACAATTTTTGTAGTTGATTAAAAAAACTTACAGTGTAAGTCCTACTAATATTGGATTTTGTTGTATTGACTCTAACAATTGAACCGGCAGGTTTTTTTCTATTCTTTTCATAAGTGCGGCACCACGCGTTGCATAAAACTTTCATTGTAGCGGTACAGGGCTTATTAAACCCTGTGAACTTTAAGAAACTTCAATCCTTTTTTGGTTTTATGTTAAAATATAAAAAAAAATTTGCTTTAAATATTAAAACTAATGAATTAATTAATGTTTTTATATTTAAGCGCTTAAATATACTTAAGTAAAATTTTAAACACTGAAAAAGACGACAACCTCAGGCGGGAATCGAACCACGCACCTTCCGCATTCCGGGCGGCTGCCTTAACCACTTGGCTTGGTCTGGCTTTCAATTTCAACCGTCGAAATTTGTCAGTGCTTGATGCTTATTTTTTTAGTCACCATTGCTTCATCAAATCTTAGAAGTTTTCACCTCTGAGATCCGAAAGAAATATTTTTACAAATATTTGAACATTCGGTTAAGATGAAGCTGCGTTTATAGATTAATGTTTTATATTTTAGCTTTTTATTAACGCTTAAATATACTTAAGTAAAATTTTAAACACTGAAAAAAGACGACAACCTCAGGCGGGAATCGAACCACGCACCTTCCGCATTCCGCATTCCGGGCGGCTGCCTTAACCACTTGGCTACCGAGGTCTGCCTTTCAACCGTCGAAATTTGTCAGTGCTTGATGCTTATGTTTTTAGTCAACATTGCAAAAAATATATATTTTCTTTCGGATCTCAGAGGTGAAAACTTCTAAGATTTGATGAAGCAATGTTGACTAAAAACATAAGCATCAAGCACTGACAAATTTCGACGGTTGAAAGCCAGACCTCGGTAGCTCTCGGGCTCTGTTTAATAAAACTTACACATTGTAAATTGTAATTGTAAATTACAGGCTACAATTCTACAAGTTTCTGTTCAATAAAGAATACAATTTACAATTCTACCATGGTGGACAATCTACAAAATTGTAAAATTGTAGCTACAAATTCACATATTTCTGTCCAATAAATATTTACAATTTACAGGTGATAATTTACATATTTGTAGGGAAAACTGTTTTATTGGACGCAAATTGCAAATACAATTCTACATATTTTGTAAATTGTAGTACGATTTCGACAGGTGGACTCGTCGTGTGTCAGAAATTTACAATTTTGTGCCTCAACCTATTAAGTAAAGAAAGTTTGTTTACTTGCACAAACAATGGTTCTAACAAGTAGTAGTGGAAGTAGTGACAGTAGTGATGATGAATATATAAGTGAACGGCATCGGAGTTTTTCGTAAAAGGATTAACTTTACTTTTGATGTGACAGATTTTACATTCAACGAAAAATTTCTGGTCGGCAAAACCACCGTCGAATATTTGGTAACAAAAATAGGACATGATCTTAAATACGATTCTAACAGAAATGTAGCCTTTACACCCACTCAGCAAAGAAGAATGGGCGTTTTTGTATGAAACCCGTCCCACCCCTTGTAAGTTCCCACATGATTTGTTTCGAAATTAATAGTGTATTTTGTTGTAAAGACAGCAAATATGAACGAGTGAATGAATTAATGAAAAAAAAAAAAGGGAAAATGAAAAAAAATTAAAAATAGGCCTCTTTTTTCAATTTTTTTTCATGTTATACGACTCATATAAATCAAAGAAATCTGTGAAAGAAGAGTTTAAATTCAAGAAAAAATCATAACCTCAATTTTATATTATCATATATTATTTTAATTTTCTTCTTCTCAATAACTTTTTTCTGCAATACCTGACAGATTTGCTGTCATACAATAAAATGCTTCACTTTTTAAGTACTTTTTTTTGATGTGTGTAAGTGTTACAAGGAGGGGGGACGTTTTGCCCATTCTTCAGTGTAATTTTTACTTACAACTATAAATTTGTAGATACAATATTTCATCGAAATCAACAGGCGTTTCTATACATGTAAACGTTTATTAAACAGCATTTGTAATTGTAACATTTGTAGATTTTTATATGTAAAATTCTTACATAATTGTGAAGTTTATTAAACAGCACTTGTCATAGAACTTAACAAATGTGTCACTTATTTACAAAATTGTCGAATTGTAACGTTTATTAAACAGGGCCCAGGTCTAAGTGTTATTTTAACGGCCTCCCGTAAGTTGGGTATTCTCAATAAGGTGAGGCGGTTTTTCACTCCCGAGCAGCGCTGTTTGCTGTACAAGACTGAGGTGCGATCGAGTATGGAGTATTGCTCTCATCTATGAGACGGCTCCGCTAAATACCTCCTCGATGCACTTGAAAGACTGCAAAGGCGAGCGGTACGCATTATTGGAGATGCTGAGGTTACAGCCTCTCTTGACGACCTCCAGCTGCGTAGAGACATTGCTCATCTCAGTGTCTTCTACCGAAATTACTACGGAGAGTGTTCTGAAGAACTTTTTGATCTAATCCCGCCCTCTCCTTTCCTGTCTCGGACTACACGTGCTGGTCTAAGGAGCCACCATCATACTGTGCAGAATATCAGCACTCGTACCAAAAAATTTGGCAAGTCGTTCCTCTGTTAGGTCATTTGGCTTTGGAATTTTCTGCCGGCGCATGTGTTTCCCAGCTCCTATAATCCCGGGTCTTTTAAACGGGGCGTGAAACGGCATTTACGCAGGCCGTCATGAATGGGTGCGCTTGTTACCGTGCTTGTTCCACGGTGAAGAGCGCTCTCATTATTTTGGACTGCATCGGCTGCTTGCCATCAGGCATGATGTATTCACTATGAAGTGTCACATTTAAAAAAAAGTCTGGTATTGAGGTAGGCACACCACTGGACTCTATTTTAATAACATATCTTAGATATATATTCATCTCTTTCCTACACCGAGCCAAATTAAGATTATGCCATTCGCACGACAAAGAAGTCTACAGTTTAGCCGCACGGTAAGCGAGACATAGACAAGGTGTTTCAGACCTGGTTTCGCACTCAACGTGTTGTTAAACATACGATTGCGTTACAATGAGTCAACCAGATCTCAATTCACAAAATATGATTTAGTAAGTGTCGACAATCCATAGGAGTTAATAAAATCTTATTCCACACTGCAACCCGTAATCTCGGATCAGCAGGTTACCGTGAAGAAACACGAAGAGTTCAATTATAAAGTCTGCCTTGCCGCATCCTTGTGCACAGTCCCGTTCCTAGCTCGCGGAGCGTAGGTTTTCTTATTTCCTAGCAATAGAGCGGCTGTTGTTATGATTGTACATCGCCGGTCGCCGGCCATTACACGTCTCGCCCGCCGCCACCCCGCTCCCGCCCACGCTCCCGCCTCCGCTGCCGCCGCCGCTGGCGCCCCGCTGCACTGGCGACTGCATTGTGTATGGTTGCCGGCTGTCTCAAATACAATTTTATACACTTGCTACTGATAACAGTTTGTTCATCCCATAGCAATTCATAGAGAGTTAGTGCCATAGTTTCTCCACCTGTATCAATTATATTTTATAAGCTGTACAAACGTTAATTATACTTTTTAAATGAATAAAGCTCTTTTTAAAAAGTATGTTTAATTTTACAATATTGAAGTACATTTAAAAAATGTAATTTAGTACATTTAAACAAGTATTTGAAATGCGACCAAGCTTTGTGAGTGCCTGTTCCTATCTGGCTTGAGCTCTTCATGTTTGCATTCTGGTGACGCCGTACAGCTCTATGATAGTGCGGCGTCAGCTTTTCTTCTTGTGACGTCATAGCTTTTCTATACATAACACCTCCCCACCGAGTGTGAAGCCCTTTTTTTCAATTTCTTGTAAAAAATGGCTGGCTCGTTGTGGTGGTCAACTCTACAGCTTCTGTTGTTGGTGTAGATCTCCGTTTTCTTATTTTCTCTGAAATTTTCTTGTATCCATAATAGAAAAGTATTATAAAAGTAATAATGTATAACGGCCTTGTCCAAAAATAATGATCAGTCGAATTGTTTTCCAATAAAATGGGAGTTTCCTTTTCTAATAAATTCGTCAATTTGTAGAGATTACTCATAGGTATTTCTTCTATTTTCAGCGGCTCATTTTTGTTTATAATAGTGATATTTGACAGTTCAAAAGATAGCATTTTCACAGGGTTTCCTCGTAGTTTATTTTCAGCATTCAATATAGTGTTTGTTTCCGTGTTTACTCGACAACCTTTGGGTATCTCTATCAGGTAACTACCATTAATTGATTCGTAGCTTTTTTCAGTGCATATAAATGTTATCTTCGTTACCGTTGGGCAGGTAAGTATGTAATGAGCGTCGTCAATTTTGTCAATAATTTCTGTTGTAATTTTATAGTTTGTGTAAACACATTTATCTGTTATTTTCTGTTTCAGGATCAAGGAGTAAATGCAGTCATCGTGTTGGTGTAACTTTGTGAAACTCATCTTTCCGCAATAGTAAATATCTTGAAACTTATTGCATTCTTTTTCCATGTACCAATATCTTTCTTCGTTTATGGCCAAGTAAGGTAAGGAAGGGATAATTATAGTATTATTATAGGTAGGAGTAGGATAAAGGTGATAATAATCATACATATAGCTATTCATAATAGGAAACTTTAAAACAAATACTATCGTGTTATTAGTATAATATGAGCCTGTCTCTATTACTTCATAATAATATCTGTAGTCTGTGTTGTCGTCAAATAAAAGTTCATTTGATTTATAATTTTGCTTTAAGATTGTATACATATATCTAATATTTTCGGGAGATAAAATACTAGGGTGAGTTATATGCATCCGCAAAAAAGCCAATGCATTTTCTAACGAAATTAACTGTTCGCTCAAACTATCCAAGTTTCTATTTAAAAGCGTAAAAAAACTATTTATTTTCATAAAATCAGATAATCTGTAATTTGTCATGTTTACGTCGGTTATAATTTCATTGATTTTGCGATATATTTTAAACTGATTTGAAGCAATTGTCAACATAGTAGAGTTAAATGAATCTAAGATTTCGTAATTTAAACTTATACCATTATTTAGTTCGTCTGTAATACGTTTTTGATTTTTCTGCAAAATGGAAATAGCGTTATTGTATCTTAAAGCATCTTTTTAATCCAAGTTACCAGTGATACTTTTAACTATTGAACCAAGTGCGTTTATCAGGGCTCGCTTATCTCTACGGTGAACAGCTAACGAACTATACTTTGTATATATTATGTCTAACTTATCTAATAGCGTCTGGCGGACGACTGTGGAGTCTCCGATAGTGGCTGGATCGGCTGAGCTTAAATACTGCAACAATGTAGCGATATGACTCTCTATGCTACTTATCTGCTCGCTAAATATATCTAAATTATAATAATGAATAAAAGTGTGTTTACTACGTTTTAACTTACATAATCCTAACTTAAATGGTAAAATGCCAGGGTTATTGTTCAGGGGTGTCAGGCTGATGTGGTGTGCTTGGGCCAGCACCGGGATCGACAGCATCCTGAAATTGTTTTTGTTTAGATAAGGGCCTCCGGACATTTTGCTTATGATAAGTAACGTCTTTAATATCTAATATTTTAATATCTAAATCTTTCTTAACCTTACGAGTAACATAGCGCGGTTTTGTTTTGTGCCGCAATGCAAGAGGATTTTTAGAGTAAAATTGTGTGTTTTCCTTATATAATTTAGGGTCAGATCGTGTTTCATTATGTTTAGTCATAGTTTTTGTTTGTTTTTCTTGTAAGTTTTGATTTATTTTAGCATACAATGTGGAGGTTATTTCTTTGTGTTTATCCACGTAATTTTATAAACAAGTTGACTCCAAGTTGATATCAAACGGATCTCTGATATCTAAATGACCGTTTATTATTTCTATAGGTTTTTTGTTTGTAACTGAATGTATCGAATTGTTATAGCCAAGTATAGCGTACAACATCAACTCTTTTGTAGCAAGTTCTGAACGAGTTTGAGTTAAGATTCGTATATGTTCAAGTAATGTCGAATGCAAGCGTTCGACAGCTCCATTAGACTGTGGATTATTTACGCTGATAAAATGCAAATTTATTTTGTGTAATTGTGCAAATTCTTTTAGTGGCAAATTTTTAAATTCTGTCCCTTGATCGGCTGTAATACTTAAGGGTAACCCGTGGTGAGTCATAAAAATTGTTCATGCGTTGAGTACACAAACACCTGTCAAAGCGTCAAGAGGGTACGCTTGAGCGTATTTGGAGAAAGTATCAACAATAGTTAGGAATTTTTGTGCATTTACTGTTAATGTGTCAATGTGCAATACTTCAAACGGTTTTTCTGGAATTGGTACAATTTGAAAAGCTTGTTTATTTGGATGTCGCTCATATTTACTTGTTTGACATAATTCGCAGTTATTTATATATTCTGTGAGAAATTTAGTTAATTGAGGCCAAAAATATGTTCTTTTAATACGTTGTTCTACTTCCTGGATACCGCGGTGGCTTGTTTTCCCTTCGTGATAATTTTTTGCAATTTGATATTGACGATCTCTGTCGGTAATATCTTCTAATTTTGTTTTATGAAAAGTTAGTTTATACGCAGAGTTACTAAATGTTTCCTGAAGTGTTTTTGTGATTTGCTCAATAAATCGATTGTTTGAAAGCCAAACTGCATAATTTATTTTCGGTCGTACAATCTCTTTAAATAATGAAATTATTTCCGGGTTGATATTATTTTCTGATATTTGGGTAACAATTCTGTGCTTTCCGGGAAATACTTCGGAAATCGCTGGCTTTGCTGGCGAATGATGAACAAAATAAATAAATATCTGATGTTTACACGAATTTACAGGTTTTTCCGTAGTGGGGATTTCTAAAATTGGGTTTTCTAACTCTGTGTGAATAGTCGACAAATCTTCTAAATGAGACAATTCGGGGATTTCGGTTCCGGGATTACCAATCATTGAAATATTCTGGTCACCTACGGCCTCGTCATCAGAGTTAAATAATGGTGACGTATTATTATTTTGTATTTGTATCCGAGCTAAGGCGTCCGCGTTTAGATTTGTTTTTCCCTTTTTATAAGTAATATTGTATTCAAATTCCTCTAATTTTAAGCGCCACCGAATAAGTCGTGAGTTGGGTTTTTTCATATTAAACAGATATTGCAGAGGTTTATGGTCCGTGATTATGTTAAACTTTCTTCCAAACAAATACGGTCTATAATATTTTGTCGCCCAAACAATGGCTAATAACTCCTTCTCAATCGTACTGTAGTTAGCTTCGCTATCGTTCAAGGTACGCGATGCGTAGGCGATGGGCTTATCGGAGCCTATGAGACCTTGAGACAATACTGCTCCTATAGCTACGTTTGATGCGTCTGTTCGGAGATTAAATTCTTTTGAGAAGTCTGGGTACTGTAATATTGGATCGTTTATTAATATCTGTTGACATAGTTTAAAACAACTAACGTATTCGGAGTTTAGATCGATTTTAGCGCCTTTTTTCAGACATTTCGTTAATGGTTTAGTTAAATGAGCAAGATTGGGTATGAACTTTCGGTAGTAACCGAGTAAACCTAAAAACGATTTAATTTCCTTTTGTGTTTTTGGCAGTGGAAAATTTAATATTGCGTTTACCTTTTTTGGATCGGGTTTGACGCCATCCGGTGTAATTATATGTCCTAAAACGTGGTTTCTCTTGTTAAAAATTCCGACTTATCAAGTTGCAACTTTAAGTTAGCTTTTCGTAGTCGTTGGAATACGGCCTCTAAATTATTCATATGCCCCTGTAGCGAGCTACTATATATAATTATATCGTCCATGTACACTAAAACGTTATCTAGCCCACGCAGTACAGAGTCCATAACGCGTTGGAATGTAGATGGTGCGTTCTTTAACCCAAAGGGCATGCGCAAAAACTCATAGTGACCACGAAAATCACAGTCGACGCTAAATGCAGTTTTTGGAATATCATTTTCATTGAGTTCAATTTGGAAAAATCTGGAAAATAAAACTAATACACTAAAATATTGACATCGCCCTAGTTTATCTAAAATGTCACTAATGTTTGGAATCGGATATCGATCACTAATTGTTTTCTCATTTAATTTTCGATAATCAACTACTAGACGCCATTTTTGTTTTCCGGACGAATCAGATTTTTTTGGAACTATCCAAATCGGGGATGACCATGGGCTATCTGATGGTCGGATTATGTTTTGAATAAGCATTTTCTGTATCTGTTCCGAAACTTCTTGTTTGTGAATTTCTGGATAACGATAATTACGCGAAAATACGGGTTCTTGATCGGTAGTTTTTATACTATGTTTTATTTTATTTGTAAATGTCAAGGGGCTATTTTCCGTATAAAAAACATCACTATAATTTTTACAAAGGCGAATTAAGTTCGCTTTCTCTTCACTGTTTAGGTGGTTAGTTCGCAACAATGTTTCTAAGTTGATATCGTTCGAGTCAGAGCTTGTGCACTCGAAGTTACAAACGTCGAAATTATTTAATGCATGTACTTGCAAAGGCGATACGATACTAACGATTACGTCATACTTTGTAGGGTTTTTTATTACTGCACTGGCATAACCTTGAGATGCTTTCGATATTGTTTCGGGTATATAACAGCGATTTATCTCAGTTTGAGGTAAAAATATCTCTCCTCCGTATATTGAGACTGGCAAATCTACTTGTTTAGTACTGTTACCACGTACTAAGGCTTCGAAAAGGTTATTTACACCTGACTTTAGCATATGTATTTTATTTGATGCGTTTTTAGTTATTAATTGTTTGTTAGAAAAGTCAACTTTTGCTTGTAATCGTTCTAACATATCTAAACCTATGAGTCCGTCGAACACATTATGAAATTTATAAATATGGAATTTCGACATCGATTTGTCATTAAATTCAGGGAAAGTTGGAATATTCATTGTATATTTATTTAACGTCGTTACATGTAGATTTGTTACAGTAAACGGTTCATAATTGACTTTAAGTTTTGGGTAAAATCTTTTTACTGATTCCGGTGACAAAAACGATTGATTGGCACCTGTATCAATCAATAACTTTAATGGTGTAAGTTCTTTTATTTGAATGTAAGGAAGCTCTCTTTTAATGTGAACATTTATTTCTGTTATCTGGGATTCATTTGGTCTGTGACTTCGCAAAAATTTGATTCGGAAACGTCCTCTACGATATTAGATAAGGAACCATTTTCGTTTGAATCGTATTGATGCATATTTTCATCGGGAAACTGTTGCTGTTGCAACTCGGCGGTTTCCTCAGAATGTAGTTCCTTAAAAGTGAAATTCGGGTTTTGCTGTACTGGTTGAAAATGATTATTATTCAATGGTCTCAATGGTACATCTCGCGATCTATAAGAAATACCACTCATCGGCTGAGGTAAAGCACGATTATTATGTGTATTTTGATAATTATTATTATTATACGTAGGTCTATTTTGCGTTTGTGACCAAAGTGGTCTTTGTTGTTGGAAAGAATTGTTATTATAATTATTTTTAGGGAAACTATTTTGGTGATTTTGTCCAAAATTAAATTGGTTATTTTGCGGATAATTTTGAATGGTCGTGAAAATAATCTATTTTAATGTGAAAAAGGATTATTTTGTGGATAAAAAGGGTTATTTTGTTGAAAACTTGGTTTTACAAAAATATTACTTTTGTTTTGAGGTGAAGGCAACTGTGGGTGTTTATTAAAATTAACAAACTGATTGTAGTTTGATCTATTCTTATTTTGCGAATACAAAATATTTTGTTCTTCTTTAATCATTTCAATTGCTGCGGGTAAGTCAGTAGGTCTCATGGCTCTGATTGTAGAACCAAGAGGTTCACGTAATCCTCCCAAGAATGTCTTTAATGTTTGTGACGTAAAAAAATCGCGTTTACACCTTTTCACAGTTTCATCCACTTCGTGTAAATTAACAAAATTAATAATAGTATTTAACATATACATGCATTTCTCATAAAATTCTTGTGGGTTATCATTTTCTTGCCTGATACATATCAAATCCCTAGTCAACGAATTTTCATCTCGCTGATCTGAGAAGTGTTGTAATAAAACTCTATTTACATCGGCCTAAGTAGAAGCGCCGTTGATTTTAACAACTTCTTCAGCTTTTCCTTTGAGTTTACCTAGTATACTAAATAATACCATTTGATTTTGAAAGGCATCGGCTTGATTTTAATCATAATATTGAGATAAAATAGCCTCTGATGTAGTTATAAATTTATATAGTTGATTAGGATTTCCCTCGAATTCAGGAACAAAGTTAATAGCAGTTTTAAAAACATTTAGTTCCATTTTGCAAATATTTCATAAAACGATAAAGTAAATTATTAGGTGTATAACTAATTTAATACTGATTGAATAAAGTTAGGAAGAATTAGACGATTTTAGTTCTAGTCTTCAAAACGAAATAAACATAATTATAAAATATATTGAGATAGGAATAATATGAAAGGGAATTCCCAAGTAACACATAAGCAAGATAACAGTACACACTTAGAACTTTTAACAGTTCAAAGATGAATATGGTTTGTGAAAGAGCTTTGGGAATAGCCATATACTGAATAAGGTTGAGTACGGACCCTTAAAATACTTAACGCTTAATAAATTCTGTATTTCTGTCCTTTCCTTCTTTACGCTTAATAACCAATCTCCGTAAGAGATTGATTATTAAGCGTAAAGAAGGAAAGGACAGAAATACAGAAGAAATGAGATTATCCAGGTGGCTTAAATCTGAAAAACAGTGCCTTCGGCAGCATTTATCTGATTAACAATAACCTATACTGCTATTATTAAAGCAGTACTAAGCTTGTAGCGTTTGAAACAGCTAATTGCTGAATAAAGTATCACCTTCTGAATAATATTGTTTACATAATTCTGGTATTCAGCTTGATACTGAATAATTGTTTTTACTTTATCTTTAAACTGTATAAAATTCTATGTTTTACTAATTATTCAGCTGCTGAACAAACAATATTATTTGTGTTTTTAATAAGCTTATTTCAGTATAATAAAGAGTTTCAACTAACTTATTCAAATTAAAGACCACATTTGTATTGATATAGCGCCCATAGCTTAATACCAGCAATTAGAATATTATTGTACGTATTTAATTTATGCGTTGTTTAAATCATGGATCAAAAGTCGTGGCAAAAGCGTAAAGAATCGGTCATATCGAAAGAAAATTGTTAACAGAATATTTAAATATCAGCAGTAGTAGGTAATTGTCCAAGTGTCATCAGCAGTAATGATCATGACAGGATTTGTGAAAATAGTTTAAACAAAACTGAACCCGGTCCCAATCAGCAAGCGTGTTTTCCCTTTAATGATAAGGGTTCCGTCCTCAAAAAAAATATAACAGATTTTGGGATTGGAAAACCGAAAGATCTAAAAATCTAAGTATACAGAAAATTTTATTTCTGAAATGGTTATTTTATTAGCAGAAGGTATCGCAATACAAGAAAATAAAATTAACGTTGCAATAAAATGTTTTATTTGCGTTGTTTGTTTGTTTCATCGTAAGCCAATCTACGCGAGGTTGGACACTGCTGTCTTTACTTAATTAATAAATCCGCATTATATCTTGGCCATCGAAGTTATTCTTTGTTCTTCCATTGGGTCGGCACAGTACACAAATCTGAATGACCCTTACAACGTGTTGAAATTATTTTAAACGTCATTTTTCTGAAACGAAATATAAATTATAATTAATAATATAATAATAAGTCCGCCATTTGTACATCCTATTGTTGTGCAATAAAGATTAAACAAACTAGGGCCCAGTGCACCACACACACGAAACCTGATTTTTTTTTAAACATAATAGATACTATTAATATAATAGTCTTTTTCACGAAAAAAAAATAACAAAGATGCTGTGATTTTAAATGTAAGTAATCAATTTAGTGAAAGCCTGATGGGAAAGTTACACATTATAAAAGGTTTTTGTTCGTTCGATTAGAGAACCCTAAAAATGTGAGTAACTAATATAGAAATGTGGTCAACTATATAAATGTTATTCATAAGTAAGTGTAAAGAGACTACTTACTCTTTTTCAAGTTATATTTTAGTAATAAAACATGTGTGCACTTTTATTCAGCATTATAAAACAAAACATCGATCGCCATTGAAATCTTTATAATTAATTCTTAAAAGGAATTAACGAGATCACCAAAATGCTTATTAATCTTACAACTACAACATTTCCAACTCAAGTCATGTTATTTTGTTGGATAAAATTGCTAGAATTAGATAATTCATCACAAGTACTTTTGTCAGACCTAGTATGTATGTATGAAAATACTATTTACAACTAATTATCTTGATTATTAGCGAGGCGCGTCATAAAAATGAAAACAAAACACGTACTATTCACGACCAAATTACTTGCGCACTAATAATTAACATGCAGCAGACCGCTAACTTGTAATTTAAAATTTACTTACCGAATAACTTAAAGTTCACGTCATGTCAAATAAAGGTATCGACATTATTATTGAACCCAATTTATTTCTTCTTTTCCCAATTTCTATGAATATTGCTTGCATAAATGTCAACAATAAATTAAATGCTTAATAAATTCTGAATACTCTAACCAATTCGACGTAGCTGAATAACTGAGTTGTAAAAGCTTTATAAAAGCAATGTGTGCAGTTATTCAAAAGTTATTAAGCTAATTGAAACATTATTAAGCTCCTACTCAATTGTTACTCAGATGTTATTCAGCGTTAAGCATTCAAAATTGGGGCCCTTTTTGCTTGAATAACAGCTGAATAGACGGTACTCAGACGTTATTCAGCTTAGTATTCAGCTTATGCTCTTGATGAGTGCTCTTAATCAATCTTTATTCAGCACGTCTGTGTTACTTGGGTTGGCACTTACAGAATAATTATCTTCATTTTCCTTGGTACATTTACACCATTCACAAGTTTGAAGTTCAAGGTTCTGACGAATAATGCAACTTTGAAGTTTAAAAGTAGTTTTTTCGTCAATCCACAAGACTGCGCCAATTATACTTTTTAAATGAATAAAGCTCTTTTTAAAAAGTATGTTTAATTTTACAATATTGAAGTACATTTAAAAAAGGTAAGTTAGTACATTTAAACAAGTATTTGAAATGCGACCAAGCTTTGTGAGTGCCTGTTCCTATCTGGCTTGAGCTCTTCATGTTTGCATTCTGGTGACGCCGTACAGCTCTATGATAGTGCGGCGTCAGCTTTTCTTCTTGTGACTTCATAGCTTTCCTATACATAACACGTTCGATTTTATTCGAGAGGATTTGACTTGACAAAGGTTATGCAACTTATAAATATCAATGAAATGAATCAACTATTTATGCATAAATATGTTTAAGAGCTCAAATCACAGATAAGACCACTGGTCACACACCTCAGGTTTCAGGTTCCATTATCAGATATTGCGCTTGATTTGGCTTGTTATAAGTTCGCCTGACTAGCTACTGCAATTTACATAAGTCTATGACCATAGCAACATTATTGTGCTAATCAGTTTATGATAAAAGCCCCCAAGCACGTCCTACTCTACAACTTGCTGCAACATAAGGAAGGTCCGTTTTAATGCAATAATAGATAAATAGAATGTGTGAGCCCTAGCAGGTATTCCGTTACAGTTACAGCGAGCCCGGGGTGGTTCCATGGCGGCCGGCGGCAGCGCCGCGCGGGAGCCTTGTCAAGTATTGTTCAAGGGAGATTGTTCAAAAGTTACGGCAGCTGATGTACGCGAACAATATTATTAGCTTCAAATCACGATTATATGAAGATGCTACAAATTTATTTATTGCATTACAATAAGATGATGTGAAATTGCGATTAAGGTACGCATCCGATTTTTGAGCAATGACCACGGACCCAGCAAATAGTTTGAAACGTCTGTCGAAATTAAACAATAAAGGTACGAAATAATTGCGAGTAGATCCGTAAACGTGCATTGATCTGGTAAACTCTAGCAACAAAACTTTATTCTTGACAGTTGTAGGTTTATATTTTTTTTTATTGGGTGTCCCTTGGAGGATTATCAGTAAAATACATGAGGGTTAAATCGATAGGCACCAATCAATTACCTAATAAAGTTCTACAGCATTTACCCCTGGGTACACCATAATAATCTGTTTCATAAATCAACAGTAACAAAATCAACATTAAACAAGCTAGTTCACACTCAGTCAGTACCACAAAGGTTGTCTAAAAGTTAAGGACTCCACTCGCCTCATTATATCACAACTCTATGACGTAGGTAATAGTCGATCGGCGACGTTAATTAGTTCATCGACGTAGTTACTCATAATTTAATTGTGGATAATTTTTATGGCGTCAGATAATTAATCACATTATTTGCGAACTAACCATTTTTGCCATGTGAAGGTGCGCTGTTGTATAATGCATTTTTTTTATTCTCCGTATTGCAGTAGTACCTCTACCTAGGTATTAAACATTTTACGATTCTAGTTCACATCATTTCAATTTTATTGAATTTTGAGAATATACCGTGACCAAACGACCTCAGTCGCCCTACGACCACCATGTTCCCTGTAAAACACATAACAATAAGCTTACTCTTGAACGCAAACTCAATCTCAATACAATTCCAATGCGATTAATATGTATCGATATTCGAATAAGTTTCGTGTAATTCCGGAACGCCATCTCGATAATAATTTGTTCAAACAATTTCCGCGTAATTTAATTCCAATGTGGCGCTATTGTCGCTTTTAAAAGTGTTATTTGACATTTTTTAGGTTTGTGATTGGAATATGACTAATGCAATTGTGTTTCAAGAGTAAGCCTACAGTTCTATTCTGTGCTACTAAGTGTTCGAAATGTCCCAAAGTTATAATATATTTAAAAGAGAAAAGGGGATTTGTTTTTCAACAAATAAATTATATACAAATTTCTTTATCGTCTTAATGAAAATAATTCACAGCAGTTGTAAAAGCTCAGCTTTTAACGGCTCTGTTATTAAATCAGGAAGGGAAGTTACGTAAACTGGTCGATTTAAGATTAAACCCGCATGCAAATCGATGGTCTCTAATTAATCGTATTCGATACGCGGTAATCGAATGTAGCCGCTGTATGGGGCTCTAATAATAAGGCATCGTGTAACGAATCACGGAACTTAATTAAACCCAATCAAACGGGACACGAAGCTAATTGAATGAAAACAAATTATTCCCTGCCTTCCCCAACCCTCCCCCTGGTAGCTTCGGCGGCAGGAACGATTGATGATACATATGTAATTTTATTTTTAATAATTTTAATATAATTAATGATTATTTCAGGGAACACCTATACCAATAACTCATAAAATACAATTAAATTGCCGCAAATAGCTATAATCACTCTATTGATAATAACAATCTTCACGTTTAATTAAATAAAGGGAAAATTATTTAAGTATTTTTAATGCAATTTTCTATTTTGATTATAAAATTTGAAATAAAAGGAAATAGAAAAAAGTTTTATTCAGCAGCGGGGCATAATTAGTTACTTTAAAAAAGTCTCTGCTCAACTCCAGGGAACCCTAAACCATCTATCATTTTGAAAAAGCATTGTCAGGATCGCTGGCAACTCCTGGATGAGATTTTTTTTAATGTGACACGTGATAGTGACTACATCCTGCCTGATGGTAAGCAGCCGATGTAGTCCAAAATAATGAGAGCGCTCCCCACCGTGGAACAAGCACGGTAACAAGCGCACCCATTCATGACGGCCTGCATAAATGCCGCTTCACGCCCCGTTTAAAAGACCCGGGATTAGAGGAACTGGGAAACACATGCGCTGGCAGAGGATTCCAAAGCCGAATAGTCTTACAGAGGAAAGACTTGCCAAATTTTTTGGTACGAGTGCTGATATTCTGCACAGTATGATGGTGGTCCCTAAGACCAGAACGTGTAGTCCGGGACAGGAAAGGAGAGGGCGAGATTAGATCAAATAGTTCTTCAGAACACTCTCCATAGTAATTTCGGTAGAAGACACTGAGAGAAGCAATGTCTCTACGCAGCTGGAGGTCCTCAAGAGAGGCTGTAACCTCAGCATCTCCAATAAAGCGTACCGCTTGCCTTTGCAGTCTATCAAATGCATCGAGGAGGTATTTAGCGGAGCCGTCCCATAGATGGGAACAATACTCCATACTCGATCGCACCTGAGTCTTGTACAGCAAACAGCGCTGCTCGGGAGTGAAAAACCGCCTCACCTTATTGAGAATACCCAACTTACGGGAGGCAGTTAAAATAACACTCTCGATGTAGCATTTTGGATTCAGTTCCGGGCCGATGTCCATGCCAAAAATGCTGAAGTCCACTGAAATGAGTAAAGGAGAGCTCTGAAGAGAGGGAGGAGTAAGGAAGGGAGTTATCTTGGACGAGAATTCACAAACCTGGGTTTTTCTGGCATTAAACTCGAAAAGGTTTTCTGATCCCCACTTGGAGACAGGTTCAGTTTGGCAACCAGTTCTTGCCATTTCACCACGATATCAGCTTGCTTTGCCGCAGGCTGACCTATGTACCGCTCATGCAAAGTACTGTCATCAGCATAGCAATGAAAATTGCCCAAGGACAACATGTCATTGACATGCAGAAGAAATAGAGTAGGTGAGAGCACAGAACCCTGTGGCACTCCGGCATTGACTTTATAGAACTCGGAGGAACTACCCTCACAATTGACACGAATCCTCCGCTCTCCTTAAAAGTCTGCAACCCAGGCGCACAAACGGGGCGGCACACCGAAGGCCGGCAACTTGGAAAGAAGGGAGCGATGCCATACTCTATCGAAAGCTTTGGCGACATCAAGGCTAACCCCATGCGTGAGTAACGTACGCTAGAAGATCACCCGTTGATCGTTTGGGTCTGAACCCATACTGGCGATTATGGAGCAGCGAGTGATCCTCTAGGTATAGAATGCATTTATTCGCTCAAACACCTTGCACAGCACAGAAGTTACAGCGATGGGTCGATAGTTGGCTGGATCCGAGCGATCCCCTTTTTTGGGGATGGGTTATATGTTCGCTTCCTTCCAAGACACCGGCACAATACCGGTATCGTAAGACATCCTAAGCAATCGTGTCAACACAGGAGACAACTCAGCCGCGCATCTGAGCAGCACAATCGCCGGAACACCATCCGGCCCGCTAGCCTTCCGCACGTCGAGCGACCGCAGCACGGCACGTACATCACACTGCCTGATACGAATATCAGGCATGGTGGCCCCACAATGTGCTATGATAGGTGGAGCGGCGCCACAATCGTCTATGCGCGAATTAGCCGCGAAAAGGTCAGCCAACAAGTTCGCCTTCTCAAGCGGCTGGTAGGCTTGTGGATGCCATGTGGATGTGTCAACGGAGGCAACGAGGTAGAGCAGAAGTTGGCCGTGCAGGCCTTAGCCAGCCGCCAATGCTACGGCTACCCGTAAGGTGCGAGATCAACTCCTGCCTCCTGTGCATCCGCTCCTGCCAGAGCCCCCTTATTAAACCTAGAGGCCTTGTTGTAAGCCGCCTTCAAGGAGCCGGTACTCGGGTCATTTCGTCCAAGCACGATACGCCGCCTGCTTGCATTCAGCAGCTTTGGCGCATTCGCGATTGAATCAAGGCCGTTTTCTACCAACGCTGGCAAGATCTGTGTACGGAATATAATATTCCATCCCCAACAAGATCTCATCAGTGATGGCAGAAGCGCACTCCGACGGGTCCTTTCCAAGAAAGCAGCTCTGGCCCCATGAGATGGACGCAAAGTAATCGCGCAATCCGTCCCAATCTACCGACGAGTAGTGCCACAGACGACGCTTGGTCTCCACCGTTTCCGGTGGACCAGCGCTATGCGGTGCTGTGGCAATGACCAAGCAGTGGTCTGACGAGCATAGAGGT
This sequence comes from Scoparia ambigualis, assembly GCA_963921215.1. Lineage (NCBI taxonomy): Eukaryota > Metazoa > Arthropoda > Insecta > Lepidoptera > Crambidae > Scoparia > Scoparia ambigualis. The sequence goes on along the minus strand of OY992505.1, from coordinate 38,621,339 downwards.
GCAAGCACCGACACTCTATACCCTGCAGGGCGACTCGTCAGCATTAAGTCCAATAAGGAGGGCGCGTGACCTACGTTATCTGGTATCCTGGTGGACTGGTCAACCAGTTGTGTAAGAGCGAAGGCATGAGCGACTCTACCAGCGTGATCAGTTTTGGAGGAGCCCAACCATGTTTCATAGTGGGCGTTGAAGTCCCCCAAAACCACCACCTCGTCGTTTGGGAATCGCTCTTGCGCGACATCAGTCACTCGGCCAAGGTGGTCAAAAAGGTTGCTTGTATTAGCATCTCCCGTGTGGGACCGATATAGGCACGCATAGACACGGCAACGGGAGCCAAATTCAATGCGCACCCATAGGATGGGAAAGGAGGGGTCTTCCAAGCAGTGCAGACGACGACAACAAATGTCAGCCCTCACATACAGACACACTCCGGCTTTTGTGAGGAATTGCTCCTCAAGCTGATAGCCCGGGGTACCTTAAGTAAGACGTGTCAGTAGGGCGACGAATTTGAGTCTCCGTGAGAAAAAGCAATGCAGGCCGTGCCGTCTCGAGGTGTTGGTGGACGGCGTTGAGGTTAGAATGGAGCCCACGGATGTTAGTGAACTCCACCTCAAACAGCGAATTGGTGGTGGGAGAGGAGGAAGCCGCTATATTACCTGCATTCTTTTTAGGCACTGTCATTGGAAAAGGGGAAGGAAGGGACGCGAACAAGGAGCCACTACTGTTGCAAACAGATGAACAAAGCGAGAGTCTTCCACTTCAGCATTGGAAGAGCGTTACAACTACAGCCGACACGCCGAACGGAAGGGCCCCCATACCCTCTCGGAAGTGGTCGCCGGGTCCGATCCAGATCAGTACAGGACAGAAAAAGCAGGTACAAAATAAAGGGCCTATATCCAGCAGTGGGTAATTGCAGACTGAGATAACAATGGTGATTATGAAAATGTTATGAAGGTTGTTAAAGCAAAAGAAGTGTGCCAGGAAAGTAGCAAATTACGTGGCCCTTCATGAAACGGTCTTGATGTATTAAAATGAACTCTATAATTTTTATTATGCCCCCTCTTCACGTCGGCCGACGCATCCGCAGATGACGTCTGCGGATGCGTCTGCCGACGTGATGTTAGGACTTACGACTGACGATTACCACGAATAGGAATAGTAATAGTAGTAATAGTAAACAGTAATTATGCTAATTTGGTGTCTTGATGATGCAGCACGCAGTCACAAAAGTACCTTGGCCTGAGCCTCGCTGTTGCAGTCATCTTTCACCAACTTTTACAGAAACTTACCCAAACACTTTGCCCACATATGGTGACGCTCTGTCAAGGCTAACTACAGAAAACGAAATAAATTCTTCGTGACTTAGTAGAGAGCTAAACATATCGCTAGCGATTTGTCTGACGCAAACTTTGAATCCAAAAGCAATTTATTCTGAAATAAAATTCAAGACACAAGTTTCTCCTTCTGATGTTAAAGTCCATTTTAAGTTTAATATAGGACGGAGCGCTTAAAATTTCTTGCCGTGAAGAGTAAATTTTAGGAGTAGGTACGTCATTTGTGTGTCAGTCACGTAATCATTCCCAAAATAAAAGAGAGAAGCACTTTATGGAGCAGACTCAATACGCCACACCGCGGCCAGGGGCGGATCGGGGAAGACATTGTACTTTTTTATATTATGAAATATAATTAATTATATACTATTATGAAATTTACATCTAGATCTTGTATTCTGCACAAAACTGGAGAATGCCGAGTTTCTGGCAGCGTTGTCTCTGTATAACGGCCACTGTTTTTTCACTTTAAATGAGCCTGATTTCTTTTTTCAGTGTGATTTTTTTTATCAAAATGTTGTATATAAAATCAATCATAGTCATAAGCAAAGTTCAATCAAAACTTCAATTGAAATTTGATAGAGATTGGCTCTTGGTGATCTGCTGCGGTCAGTTCCAACAGCTAACTAGTCAATCATTTCAAAAGCTAATTTCGTTATCCGTTTAGCGCAGCGACTAATCTAATTCGCTCCGATGAGAGTGACTGAACTAATGTTACGCAAATTTGCGGCTAACTCAAAAGTTAGCCATGATAATATTGGATACGGCTAGCGGAGAATCGCATAGAGTGGCGGAAAAAAGAAGAGGCCTTTACCCAGCAGTGGACGTAAGCGGCTGGTTAGATAGATAGATAATAATAATGTTGAGGTTGCGAGAACGAAGTTGCGAAAAAAACAAAGTAAATAAAAAAAAATTACTTAGATAATATAGTTTTATAATATGATCTATATTTTATTAAGCACAATTAAAGTAAACACTTGTTGTAAGTCCATCTTTACTAGCTAGGTGTATACCTTGGGTAATTTTAAAATTAGTTTTTCATAGCTACTTTTAGATTTATTTCACCTATCCGAGTAATCTAAAAGGATAAAAAAAAATCTAAAAAATTAAACTTGCCTAAGTAGTCCTAAATCCGGCCTGACCAACTTAGCGATTCCGCCAACCGCCTGGTGATTGTGTTATTTGTGATTCTTAGGAAGTGACTGGCATCTCGGCGCCGCGGATTACGGGTAATCGCCGGAATCTCCGCAGCGGCGGCGCGGCCGGCTGCCGGGGCTCCGCGGAAACCTGTTGGGAGCCCCGGCGACGCTGGGATTAGAGAGAGACGCTCAGGGGCTTGTCTCTCACTTCGTTTCATAAATATAATGTTAGGTCTCCTAATTAATTCATGCCAAAATCCTTGTTACTTAAAAGGGGCATTCATCTCTGAAATTGCTAAAATGTTTAATGTACTTCTAAAGATTTGTTTTACGAAAGCTTGAGAAGATAGATTAGATAGTTTGTGATGAACAAACAGCCTCACAGAGCTCTTGTGATTTATAATAATTGATGATAGTTAGCGTAGCCGTAATTAAAAGCAAACTCAAACATTTTAATTTAATCGAAAAGAAACCATTGACACAGATATGCCTGGCGTAGCGCATGCCACACCTCACTGGTTAGACCAGCGCTGCGCCTAATTCAATATACAATCAAATTTCCTTCCAATCTGGCGCCCACGCCGCTCTAAACTAGTTATATTCGCGATTTTATCTGACATTTTAATAGACTCAATCGTTTTGAAAACGTTCAATTTCGCTCAAAGTATTCTGGGGCGATTCAAACCAATCGTTCGCTTTAAAGCTTCTAAAAGCAATCCCGTAATCACTTTCGGTGATTTTTCATTTCATATTTTTCCAAGTTGTTCAAAACGCATTAGAGAGAGTCCAATAAAGTACCTCGAAATGTGCGCATAAAGAATAGACTGAGGGTAATCGGCTGTTGCCAGTACGCTGGCGCTTGCGGCTGAAGGGAATAGGACCTTCTGGCGACTGCAATAGGAATTATCGTGTACGAAAAAAAACGTTTTTTCTGGGGCAAGGAAATTGAAGGAAGTACCAACTGAGAGCTGTTCTGGCGGATGCGGTAACGGCGCGCGTGAGGGCCGGGCGGGTGCGGCGCGCGGCAAATCCGCGCGCTGGTGCTTTATGAAGGCAACCAATGGAATTTATTCCCTGGATATTCCGTGACGCGAGATTCCGTACGCTTGTTACGGGGCTACAGCAGATGTTCGGCTCATGTCCCTGATTATGAGTTTTCGCGTTTACGTTGTTATGCTCTAGGCTTCGTTTTTCAATCATGTGGTTCTATTTTCTGCATATCCGTATCTCTTTCGAACCGTCAAGATATAAAGAAAATAATTGAAATCGACAAAAGCTCATTCAGTCTTTTGGATGTTTTTGTCAGCTACCAACAGGTGAGATGAAGGCCATGCACTTACCTGATGGTTTGTAAGAAAACAAAAACAGGCCTTTTTTCAGCTCTTACCCTCGGGAACAATGCTCACTAGATTGAAGTCTGAAGGTAATCTCATAGTTTATTTAAAGCTATTGCTGAAGATTAACAGTTTCCGGAGTAGTGCCGTCGCCTTGCGAGGGCGACCTCGTTACTCGTAAATAAATAAATACGGGACGCGTCCCGTGCTTTCTCCTGATCCCAAGTTAGCAGTTAAGTTAGTAGTGTCGCCGTAAGTGCTTACACTTAAGCGTAATTTATGTCGATGCAACATGCTCATATAAATACCTTAAGACTTTGGCTTGACTTGGACTATGTGAAATACTTGCCCAAATTATAATAATAAAAAATTTGAAACAAGTTTTAAGAGAAGTTTAACTTGGGCTACATAATAATCGGTGTGAGAGTGGGAAAATTATAAATGGACTCATAGTAGACAGACACCACAGAACATATCTTTCTTCTGTTCTGTAGTGGACACTGTACGGTATACCTATAGATTATATTCTTAAATTAGATGGGCAAAGACCTCCCTCCCTCCTTCCAGTTTTCGCGGTCTTGCGTAAGCATCAAGCTCGTGGCTCGTCCCTCCACCTCCGCCTAGGTCGGCCTCGCTGCCGCGTAACCCCGCATGGGACCCAGTTGGTGGTGGCCCTCGCCCACAACTCGCCCGGCATACAAAGGACATGCCCTGCCCAGTCCCACTTAAGCATGGCGGCTTTAACAATGACGTCGGCGATGTGTGTTGTGGAACGCAGTTTTGTATTTTTTAAGTCTAAAAAATATGGGCGTATGTTTTGTTAGATGTTTGATGTTAGGTGTTAGAGAACACTTTACAGTGTAGTGCAGGGGACCCAGCTTGACTTTGCTGCGTTCCATCATAAAACAGTTTGTAGTTCCATCCACCGCCCTATAGATTATATAATCATCTTAAATTGCTTTTTAATGTGAATTGAATTTGCGATACCTCAAGACTCTCGAATATGTAAATCGATTATTTTACGAACCAGTTTGTTGGTAAGTAAGTGTCTGGCACTGGAAGTCGCGGTGCCGCCAGACCGCTGCAAGTATTGTGGTGGCAAATCCCCGGAGAGCCGCCGGGGTACAAGCTGTGCCGGTCGCTGATTGTGACCGGGGAACAATATTTGCTACAAATCGTTAGCGCCCGATGCCGGAATTACTCACCTGCTTATATTAACATTTAAGTACAATGTTCAATCGATACAAATTACACATTATAGGTGCCTACTTTTAAATAAATTATAAGTGTTTTTTAACTGAAAAACCTAATCACTTTCTAAAGTTGCCATAACTTTATAATAACTCTTTGTTATACAGGTGGCCAAAAAGTAGACGTCCAAAAGTAAAAATTAGGTCCTTCGTGTGTATCCGAATCACCCTCATGTATGTTCCGCGATTTTTCATAGTTTTCGAGTTATGATTTTTTTTTCTGATGTTCCGAGATTTATCGACCTGTCCAATTAAAAAAAAAAGTAGTGGACTTTGTCAAGACTTTTTTATTGCAACGATATTTTCATGAGTGGTATTTTAATGGATAAAATAATCAGCTTGTTAACTGTGATGAATGTTAATAAAATGTTAGTCTAAAGTGAAAAATTTACATTTGGTGAATTATGACTTAAATATTCATCTTTAATTTAAAAATCTCAACAGGTGACTTTATGGTTCCTAAGTAGGCTTCAAAAATGCGCTAGACCCCCAGCTTTCATAATCATTAAAAAAATGGAGTAGGTATCGGGGCCACTTCGGCTAAAATTTGTCTTCAAATACGGCAGAATGGTAAATTCTTAAAATTAGATAAATAATTTTAAAAAGTTTTGGTCACTTTATCATTCCTAACGTTAATTAGTTGTTAACGTTAATTAATGACTGCAGGAAAGTTAAGATCCAAACATTTGGAGGTTTTTTTTAGTTAAAGTTTAATAAATTTCGCGTGATCCGTTCTCGCTTGAAAAAAAACTCGAAAAAAAAACCTTCATATGTTTGGATTTTAGCTTTCCTGCAGCATTTTAGCATTTTAGGTTAGTTTACAAACTAATTAACGTTATGAATGATAAAGTGGCCAACACTTTTTTTTAATCACTAGGCTAATTTTAAGAATTTTCCACTTTGCCGTCTTTGAAGACAAATTTTAGCCAAAGTAGCTCCAATAAGTGCTACTTTTTGTATGTGTTTATGAAAGCCAAGAAGCAAAAAATGCGCCACATTTTTTAAGCCTACTTAGGAACCATAAAGCTACTTTTTCAGATTTTTAATTTAAAGTTGAAAATTTAAGTTATAATTCGCCAAACGTAAATTTTTCACTTAAGACCAACATTTTCATAACTTTCTTCACAATTACAAAGCTGATTATTCTATCCATTAAAGTACCACTCATGAAGATACAGTTGCAATAAAAAGGTCTCGACAGAGTCTTCTACTTTTTCGATTTTTTTTTATAGTTGTTATAACGAAATATCTTAAAAATTCAGAAAAAAAATCATAACTCGAAAACTATGAAAAATCGTCGGAACGTACATGGGGGGGGGGGGGGGGGTGATTCGGATACCCCACCACACGAGGGACCTGATGTTTTCTTTTAGACGTCAACTTTTTGGCCATTCTGTATAGTTGAGCAAATAAATGTTTAGATTTGATGAGCCTTCTCAATAGATTGCAATGGTGCCGCTCTATGGTTCACCGATTCCTTGATTTGCATCACTCGATTAAATCAATATAAATATTAATAAAAATCTTTCTATGCTCACACCAACTATCTAGTCCAAGATAAACTTCTAGTAAAACTTGTTAACATAGTTAAACTACATAACGGATTTACATAGAAAAACACCCAGACCCTAAATCTATTTAGAAAAACAGTTTTCTAAATTGACCCGACCGGGAACTAAACCCGGGACCTCAGAGATGTTCCGACGCCAGAACCGGCGTGCTAACCACTCGACCACGGAGGTCGTGATATTTATAGAAAGTTCTCAATAACAGCAACGACAGCAAAATGCTTAGTCGAGTGGCGTCGACATGGCCCCTATCCCCGCGCGTCCGGTCGCCCCGCTTACCCCGCTGGCCCCGCTGGCCACGTTGGCCCCATTAATTTATGTAGAAGCGGCTGGCAGTGATTTCCCCGGGGCCCGCCGCCCTGGACTCCAGGCGGACCGCGATCGGTTCTAGGAGATGTGCAGAATCTAAATACACTCTCGTTCGATTTCACAAATATTGTTTGGCTGACGCAAACGCTGGAGAGTTTTTTTTTCACTCGTAATTTTGATTGCATTGGATTATTAGATAGATAATCCCGGACGCAGACGTTCCTGGTGTGCAGGGTCGGCATTGCAAGCTTCCGCAGGCAAATGGTAACCGCTTACCATCGCGATCGGCGGCGCGCCGCACGCCTGACTGCAACAACAGTATTTGACAATATTCTGTACATAATCGTTAGCAGACCTGACGGCCGATATAATAAGTCTCTGCTGCACTATACAGAATACAGGGTGATCAATCCAAGTGGGTCAGTAGGGAAAAATCAAAAACTATAAGAGATAGGGAAATGTGTTCTTCAATTTTTTTGTTTAATATCATACGTAACCGGGAGTCGAACCCGCCGCGGTGTCTATCTCTGTAAACAACGTTATAGATTGAGCAAGTTTATTCGTTGTTATTGTTGATAGTATGAATAATAAGTCATAAGGAACACATTTTTAATGGAATCTTGTTTAAATAATTGAAAGAAATATGATAAAAAAAATTTAAGGTAAATAAATGTTCAAAATGGTAGCCTTTACCTGGATGCAAAAGATAATTCTCTTAACGAATGCAATACCTAAAGCGTTTCGTATTTTTGTTGGATGCATCTGAGTTAAGTTATTTGTTAAGACTTTTGTTAAATCTTCTAAGATTCATCTTTAACATAACCCCATAGGAAATAATAAAATGGCGTTGTATCCGGCGATCTCGCGGGCCATTTAATGGAGCCGTCTGTACCCAATTAGTTATGTTGAAAATGATAATGTCTGTCTAAGGTGGTAGACCTTGGTACACGAGAATTCTTAGCAAAATTTGGTCTTTATTTTCACAGGTTCGACTATAATGACAAATACGACTTTCGATTAGGTACCTAACTACGTAGGTAAATAATTACTTTTTGCATACGGGAAATGGCTCCTACTAAGTATTTTGAACATTAATTTTTGGGATTGCTATGTGACTTATTATTCATACCATACATTAACAACGAATAAACTTGCAGAATTTACAACATTGATTACAGAGATAATGACCGCGGGTTCCGGTTACGTATGACTTTAAGAAAAAAAAATTATGCAGTTTTTATTAAAACTAAAATCGACGCCGTGGTTCCTAAGAACAGATTTCCCTATCTCTTATAGTTTTTGGTTTCTCCCTACTGACCCATTTGGATTTATCACCCTGTATAGAATTATGATGACGCACAAATTTTAATGATTTGCTTAGTTAATAATAATAGGTAGTTATCAAATAACTACTTTCATAAAAAAAAAATACTTATCTTAGCTTAGTGAATGCCAAAGAAAATGTTCAAAGCAACGCTCCACATTTCATCTTGTAATTTTGACTCAATCTCTACATGTATTTCAAATTAAGATACTTTCTTTTAAGTATATCTATGTCTCAAGTGGTTGAGCATAGTATGTAATTTATAAGTTTTTTAAAGTTCCAAATAACCTTTGCCTGAGTAGGAGGTATTGGTACATAACACGGTTTCTTATTAAATCGTGCTAGCCCCGTTTTACACAGGATTAAGAATTATTTTCCTCGGGGAACAGCTAGTGATGAAACAATATCCCGGCGAATCCCCGGCGCGAGCTTGTAATAACCTCTAGCCGCTATAATTTCATTTAATTTTTATTCCGTTGCTGCATAAGAGCGCCATAATTGCCGACTCCCGGCGGGCCACTCCGTCCGCCACAGCCGCAATCATGCTTAGAGCTTAGATGCTAGTGGGATACAAAATGGCAGCATGACACAGATATGTGGACAGGGTAGTCCGCTAGTGGTCGTGCATCATCAGTGGTTGAGCGAGATTTGCGCTCTAGGCATCCGCTACAGAAACCAGAGTCGTATGTGTGTTTAACCACGGAGCATGTCATCATCATCATCATCAGCCTATAAACGTCCCACTACTGGGCACAGCCTCCCACGTGGACAATAGCACGTGGGGATGTTGGGCAATAACCCACCACGCTGGCCCAATGCGGGTTGGCGGGTTTTAACGACTGTCATCTTACGACAACAACCGGGACCAACGGCTTGATGTGCTTTCCGAAGCACGGAGGAGCTCAAGATGTTTTTTAATTTGGTCACCCATCCAGCAACCTGGCATTGCGAAAGTTGCTTAGCGGGCAAAATTGCAAGCCGAACGCGCTAGCCGCTGCGCCATCGAGCTCGTGCGCCACGGAGCATGTGGTTCTACCAATTTGTCACAAAACTGTTGCATACTATGTATTAGTAAAAATTTACCAGACAATGCTGTAGAGCAGTGGTTCCTAACCTTTTCATGTCCGTTAATCTTATGACGTAACTAGGGTCTCTGATTTTACCCCTCCTTCCAACGATGAACTCAACTCAAACAATATGTGTGTAGTAGGTATTAGGTAGTAGGTATTTATACCTACTACCGTTCGTTGGTAAACACTTCGCGCGCTAGACACGCTGGGTTCAGACTGGTCATTTTGAAAACGGATGAGTTTGTTTGTTCTTCATCATCGTCATTATCGTGGCCCATCATCTGTACAGCTTTGGACGTAGGCCTCCTTTTCTCCTCTCCACTTCCGGCGGTCTTGCGCCCTCTCCATCCAATCACGGCCTCCATATCTTCAGATATCATCAACCCAGCATTTGCGAGGTCTTCCTCTTCCTCGGGTATTGGCTCTGGGTCTCCAGTTCTCCACGCTAGTGTTTTTCGTGCCCTACGGCTATCATCTATTCTAGCAATATGGCCTGCCCATGTCCACTTCCTTCTTGTGATAATGCCGACCACGATCTCTACTCTTGTGTTCTGTCGGATCCATTCATTTGTCTTCCGGTCGCGCAGGGTTATTCCAAGCATCTTTCTTTCCATCGCACTTTGCGCAATTCTGAACTTCTCAGTCGACTTTTTTGTGAGTGACATGGTCTCCGCTCCGTATGTGAACACAAGCAGAACCCACTGCCCGAATACACGAACCTTCAAATGTAACGGTAGCTTACCACGCTAAACATTTCTGTAAGCACAAAATGTTTCATATTTAGAGCGACCTTGATTTACTCGCTTTTGAGGTCTTATATGACAACCATCTCTTTAATACACTCTGATACCAGAACCAACCAGACCAAGTCGTCAGCAAATATAAGGTTCGAAAGTCTTTTTCCATCGATAACCATGCCCTTATCTTCCCATTTGAGCTTCCTAAATACTCCCTCGAGTGCTGCAGAGAACAGCTTAGGTGAGATGGTGTCGCCTGGTCTAAAATCTCGGTGGCGGAGTGGTCAACGCATAGCCGCCCGGATTGCGGAGGACGGGGTTCGATTCCCGCCTGAGGTAGACATTTTTTCAACGTTTCATTATCTTTGATAATATTTGTGCGTTTTTTAAAGTAAATAATCAAATATTACGAACCTTGTCCAAGTTTAAACTTACCGGTTTTTTGGTGAAGATTAACACACGCAGTCGCGTTCGAATGTAGGTGTTTTAGCATTGAGATATATCTTTCGTCCACTCTTGATCCTGCGATTACTGCCTCTACGGCCCACCACTCATTAGAATCAAATGCCTTTTCATAGTCAACCAAATGTTAATTGAGGGGCTTCCTGTATTTATGGTACTTTTCGATGACAGTCTTTAACGTTTGAAGGTGGTGTTGGCTATTACTCCGGTGAAGAGTTACTATAGGAGTGACAGTAAGCTGATGGGTGTGTACTTTTCAATTTCTTGATATCACCTTTTTTGTGATGAAGAATGAAAACAGAAATTACGCATTCGAGACAACAACCAGCTCATAATTATTATTACTCCCGCGAAATACCAGTTTTACCCCCGCGGGGGTAATTAACCCCAGGTTAGGAACCCAGGCTGTAGAGTGTTGTATAGAAACGTGGTTGTAAAGCTAACGTGCTGAGGTTTCTCTCACTATCTAGATATCGATTAAGCTAATACGCTTCTTAATATTTTAAAGTCAATATTTGACTTGCCACAAGTCAGCACAGAGTAGAAGACCACATACTTATGACGCAATATTACTTAAACACTAAATAAATAAATAAAATAAAAAATAAAAATAAAAAAGCCTTTTATTTCCTACAGTTTACAATGCTAGGTAATAATTAAATTTAAATAATAAGAATCTAAATAAGTAAATGTGATTGCTTTCTTTCTTCTTCTTATATTATTTTTTAATCTGTAAGAACCCCAGATTGGGTAAAGGCCTCCTCCAAAGATGCCCATTTGTCTCTGTCTTGTGCTACTTGGGTCCAGTTCGAGCCGGCTATTCTTTTTATATCCTCGTCCCACCGTGTCAGGGGTCTCCCTCTACCTCTTTTACCTAGTGGGCCATTCCACAACGTTGCCTTTACGGTCCATCTCTGGTCTTCAAGCCTTGCGACGTGGCCTGCCCACTTCCATTTTAGTTTATGTGTATAATTCGAAGCATTTTTTGCTTTAGTTATTGCCCTTATTTTAGTGTGTCTTATTTTATCTAGCTTTTTTATGTTAAGCATACTACGCTCTATTCCTCGTTGACAGGTGTTGATTTTGTGTTTTGTTTTGACAGTATATTTCCAAGTCTGGCATCCGTATGTTAAGCAAGGTAAAAGACTCATGTTAAAAACTTTCGTTTTAGTAGCGGTTGGCATTTTGCTTTTAAATATTTCTTTTAGGCTCCAGTATTTGTTCCATGTAAGTTGAACTCTTCTCTCTATTTCTAATTCATTATTGTTTCTATCAAAACTTATTCTCTTTCCTAGATAAATGTAGTTTTGGGCATATTCCAGTGGTTTATTATTAACTGTTATAGGTCTTTTCCAACTATTTGTCATTGCCATTGTTTTCGTGAGATTCATTTCAAGTCCAACCTTGACACTGTTTGTATGTAGAGATTGAATCATGCTTTCCAGCTCCGAGCCTGTCTCTGATAGCAACACCAGATCGTCTGCGAATCGCAGGTGGCTTAGATAGGTGCCTTGTATAATTAGTCCTGTTTTGCTCCAATCTATCTTACTAATAATGGATTCTAGGATGGCTGTAAAAATTTTTGGGGATAGCAGATCGCCTTGTCTTACTCCCCTTTCCAAAGGGAAGCTTGGACCTAAGGTTTCTAGTTTTATTCGCCCTTTATTATTGATGTATATACTTTGAATGACCTTTATATATATATCTTCTACTCCTTGTTCTTTTAAGCTTTCCCATATACTTGCGTGTGATACCGTATCAAAAGCTTTTTTGTAGTCAATAAAAGCTATATATAGGGGTCTTTGTTTCTCTTGGTACTTTTCTATAACTAATTCAAGGGTGTGAATGTGGTCAATTGTAGAAAATCTTTTTCTAAATCCTGCTTGCTCCACAGGTTGTTTTAATTCTAAAGTCGTACCGATTCTTGTGTTTATTATAGTGGAGAAAAGTTTGTAGAGACTTGGTAGAAGACTTATGGGTCTGTAGTTGGCAATATCCTTTGGGTCACCTTTCTTGTAGATGAGTATGATGTTCGATTCTGACCATTGCGAAGGTGTTTGTGAATGATGTAGTATCAGATTAAATAGATCGGATAGTGGTCTAGCTAATATTATGTGAGCCACTTTTAGCGCTTCATTTGTAATGTTGTCCGAACCTGGGCTTTTCTCTGGTTTTAGTCTCTTTATTGCTTCTATAATTTCGTTTTCGTCTATGGGTTTGATGTTACAGTCGCTGTTGTATTCGCGCTTGTTATTTAAGATTGTGGTTGTATGGGTACTGTCGCTATATAATTTCTCGTAGAATTCGGTTGCAGCATTGATAATGTCAATTCTTTGATATACTTGTTTGCCTAGCTTCCTCAATCCTTCTATCCAAGTTTTGTAAGTTCTGAGTTCTTTAAATGCCTTTTTGGCGCTTCCAGTGTATTGTAAATGTTTTTCTAAGGTTTGTAGTCGAAAATTTACGTAATCGTTTTTTATATATTTATTGACTAACTTGTACAGAGCAGAAAGTTCATTTTTCATCGATCGGGACTTGTTTTTAGTTTTTTGCAATTCTCTTCTTCTTTGTAGCAACGTTACCGTGCGCGTAGATAATATTTTATGTTGATTCTGATCGTCTTTCCTTTTACAGGCGTGTGCCAAGCTGTGGGTGATAGCATTTTGTATTTTGTTGTAGTAGGTTTGTATTTCTGTATTTTCTTGTCCTATTATTAAGTCGGATACCATTGATGTTAAGTTTTCCTTGTACTTAGTTACCTCTTCGTCGCTCTTTAATTTGTTCATTGTGTTCGTAAATTTAGCTCTACTTATCTTTCGTTTGACTATTTTTACTGTTGCTCTAATAAGTCTATGGTCCGATGAGTAGTTCAGGTTCAAAGCTCCAATGTTTTGGAATGATCCTGGTTGGTTTGAAAGGATGTAGTCAATCTCGTTTTTATATTGTCCATTTGGAGAACGCCAAGTCCATCTCCGATTTTGTTTTTTCATAAAACATGTGTTTATGATTGTAAGCTTATGTTCCAGTGCAAAATCTATAAGTCTCTGGCCTCTACCGTTTCTTTCACCGTATCCGTATTGTTTCATAACTAAGAACTCTTCTTTTTTAGGAGCTCCAACTTTTGCGTTAAAATCTCCCATTAGTATTATATTTTTATGTGCTGTTTTCATTGCGTTTTCGATTGTTTCGTAGAATTCGTCTATTTTGTGTTCGTTTGCTGCATCAGTGGGTGCGTATACTTGAATGATGGAGATACAATAACCTTGGAAATTCATATTTAACAACGCGACTCGTTCTGTTAGTCCAGTAAACCTCTCTATATTGCTTTTAAGAGACTTGTTTATTATGAAACCTACTCCATATTTGCCTGGTGTGTGCCCTATGTAGCAGAGTATAAACTTCTCGTGCTCTTCTATTTTATTACCGAGTCGTCTCATTTCCGAAATTCCTATTACATCATATTTTATTCCATTTATAGCTTCTTCGAGTTCTAATAGGCGGTCGTATGTCGAGAGCGTCCTGACGTTATAAGTTGCAACATATAATTTTTGAAATTGTTTCATATTATTAATTATTTTTTCCGGGCTACTTTTGTTAGGAGGGTTTTGGTCATACTCTTCCACGGTGACCAGCCGGGTTGGAAGATGTTTGTTTTTTGTTTTAATATCTTTGTTTATGAGATCTGTGTAGGAGGAGGGGCTTAGTTGCTATGTGTTTATGTCTGTTTTGTCCTGCTTGTTGCTTGTTACTGTTGTGTTTTTATTGATTAGGAAATTTAACATGCCTGGCTTTCTGACTCCTTCTGTAATACTATTTGACTTTTGAACTGATGACCGTACAATCTTTTGTGATTTATTTTTCTTATTAACTTGTGTGTTTCTGTCCTCTATTGGCAAAGTGTGATTTTCAGGTGATATAGGGAGTGTTCTTTTATTGCTGGTTTTTGAAATTATAAGTTTGTCATATATGATTTTGGCTGAGTTGCCTTTTTCCCTCTCCAGTTTCATCTGTTCCTGTAGCTCTTTCCTTTTTTCTAGCACATATTTTGGATAATCTTCTTTCATATAGTATTGAGTATCTTTTAGTTCATGTTTATTTTTGAATATTTTGATTTTTAAGCCGACGGTTAAGAAAGTCACTACTATTGGGCGGGATCTTTCGCTTTTCTTTCCAATTCTTTTTATTTCTTGTATGTCACTGTAGGTCAGTTTGACAGCCAAATAATGTTCTATCCACTTGATCATATTTTTCTCTAAAGTTTCATAAGATGTTTCAGTTTCTTCAATACCAAAAAATATTATATTTCTCTGTCTTGCTTGTTTCTCCATAAAATAGATTCTTTTCTCCTGGTTTTCCACTAATTCTTTCAATTCATCATGTTTTTCCTCCAATATAGAAAATTTGTCTTCTAACATTTTGTTTATATTCTTTGTTATTTGTTCTGTAACATTTTTACCACTTTCCTGTATTGCCACTTTTTGTTCGTCCAGCTCATTCTGAATTTTCTTGAGTGCATTCAAAATTTCCTCCATGTTAAAGTTTGATTTTCAATTATTATTATTATTATTATTATTTTTTTTAATTTTTTTTTTTTTTTTTTGTTTTGTTTTGTTTTTAAATATATGTATGTAGGTAATTGTTTTTTTTTTTTTTACTTTTTATTTCCACTTTATTTTTATTTTTTTTCTATTTTTTTTTTATCAAAATTTTCACAGGTGGCTCCCTCTAGTAACGAACCTTTGTATCAGTTGATTGATTGGAGTCTTCGACTGTGCAGTTGGCTTAATTAACTATAATGTAGTAATTTGGCCTTAAGCTAATAGATGGCGTTGGATGTATGTCTGGGTCCGTAAAAGTGCAACTCACGTATGATTTATAACCAAAAAGGTTATGTTGATAAAAAATATTATTAAAATGCACTTAGCTGCTCTGCACTTCACTTGTTTTAGTTTCAGTTTACTTGAAGGATGTTTAACAGTGACTGAATCCGCCGCTTCGCCCCAATAATCCACAATGTAACGGTTGTTATGGTTTGGCACTTTCGTCAGTTTTTACACTTTTCTAGTGATTATCCATTTGTGTCTTCAATGTATTGCAATTATCACAAAAAAACCTTAACATACAACACGTTGTACACAGCAAAAACACTTTTTTCCAATATTATTTTAGTTTTAATTACGGAGACGAAGTGTACCGTGGCACAGTAGCGCCCTCCTCCCTCACTTACTTAAACACTAATCAAAGCATAATTTTTACATGCTTAAAATACATAAATTATAATAGCTAAACGTACAAACTATTACTGGTGAATACCACTTGCATCCACTTTCAAATACCTAAAGTAAATAATTAATGTATTTACTTTAGATTCTTTTGGCTTGTCCTAGATATTATTGTGCGCTAGTGTGCTGTTGCAAGAGCGTCTGACTAGGTTGCCTTTGCCTCGCTAAATCCCAAGAGAACGGGTTAACGAAGGCTATCCACTTAAGCGATTCCTTCTGAGACCAATTCTACATATGGTAATGTAAACTAACTTAAGATTGCATTAGCTATAGTAGCGAGAAAACCTTTCGTAGTGCGGTCAGCAACAAACGTAGTTACCCACACACATTTGACAGCTATTCAATCTTATGTCTTTAAAGTAACGACCACAAACTGTCAAACTTGTGTACCTATCTAATTGGAAAATGTTAATTTCCACGAGTAGGATTCGAACCCGCACCTTACTGACATTCCGGGTCAGGTGTACTTTCAATTATGCTGCCGTGGCTCTTATCCAGTCCGCCCAAAGTCAACAATATTTACTTTTGACATTGAAAGCTAAAGGCAATTCAATGTAGCATAAGGAAGTGCACCAGATCCGGAATATCAGAAAGTAGTGGATTTTATTTAAAAAATTTCCAATTTGTAATTTGTTCGCAACAAAATTTGCGGTAGGTAATAAATAAAAAATGTATACCTAACTGTGTGTGTGTAAACTTTTGATGCAAGGTGCACAACTGACTATAAAGAAAATCTTTTGAATTTGGTGCCGATTCGTCGTTCAATGTTATTTCCTATATTTAAGTGAAAATGAGAGATTGACTGTCTGGGTGTAAGTAAATTTCATCGAGTCAGCACATAACACACAGTCAGCTCGAGCCGAGGGGATGCCCTCTAGTCCTATTATATCTTAGTAGATTTTCAGTTTATGTAGGTGATGCTTATGCAGATTTTAGAAGGTCTATGTTCGAATGGCATGAATGGGATGCAACGAAATAGGTACGTGTTTACAGTTTGAACCACGTTTGAACATTTATTTAGCACTGTCATAATAAGTTACTTTATGGCACTGGTCTATGAAACACACATATGATCTATGAAACTGCTACTTTTCCGGCTGTGGTGCTCTTTGTCATATCTGTAGAATTTATTTCTGGATTCTCCAGCCTGTTTTGAGAGCACTCCTAAGCACGATGACGGACTTATTCTACAGGTCCTTGGAGTCGTCAGACCCCATTATTTCATAAACGGGCCTTCACTGGCGCCAAGAACATAGAAAACGGACACCCTTTACGGCTGAGGTATTAAATTTACTTCAGCCATTTAACCCTCCAGATAATAAAAAGGAGAACGACGACGACGACGACGGCGATGCGTATCAAAACATACTCAAGATGATCAAAACGGGTATACATGTGTCGTTACCAATGAATGCGAGACTTTTGAATAGCTTTCATAAAAAGCAATTAAAATATTACGGGATTCCGGAATTTTTTTCAATGTCGTTTTTCTCCTTGTAGCCACGGAATAGGGACTTCGTTTTTTTATTATTAGCGCATACAAGTAACCCACTGATTTGTGCTGATGACAAATCCCCAAATCATAAAACAGAGCCTGTTGAAAATAATATCGAAAATCACGTGTTCGCGATTTATTCGTCACCGTATGGCATCCAGAAAACGCTTGAAATATAGCTGAGCCTTAGGCCTTTCAACTTTCTTAGTATTTTTTTTTAATTTTACGTAAGCATTCAAAGTTAAAATTTGTTTTTGTATTTTTGCTCTTTCTTTCTGAGGATAGTTATCCTCGCGGGAGTTTTACTCGGGAATTTGTTGTAGAATACTCTATCGCATGGATTTAAAAAACTAAGATGTCCGATTTTTAGGCAGTAGGACATACTGTGTTTGTTACCAGCCACCGGAGGCTATTGTGTGTAATTAATTGGACTGACTAACGCTGACGGCAGCGTACATTCGGCACATCACCTCGCGTTTGGCAGGCACTGTTAGCCTCGCGGGAAGACATTACTTGTTGGCTAGTGGGAATCGGTTCCTTGTGAAAAGTGGACACCGATCGGTGCAACGGACGTGTGTGTGAGCGACTTGGACGAGCCTCTTTGAGTCGACAAGCGTGCGTACTGTTAGAACGAGTCTCGCGATTAGGGTTTTTAAAAAAAGGAAATACAAATAAAACTAATATTAAAATGATTTGAATGAAATCGGCAGCCGTCGCGGAGGTTGGAATAAGACTGGCGCGCTCGAGAAGCGGGCGCGTCTGGCTGGATAGCAATATGCTGATGCAGCAGTAAGTTAGGGCTGTAAGCATATATACTAACATCATAGGGATGTAACACCTCCCCCTTTAAAAGGAAACTTCTAGGAGAAAAAAGAAGTTTCTGTACTAAATTCTAGATCTAATGATTGGTAATTGAATAGTCTCAGAGTTTGAACTTTGTATGTCTGATTGTAAGTTATCTGAGTCTTTAATTCTAGATTTAATGGTTGGTAGTGGGATAGATTCCGAATTTGAACTTTGTATATCTGTTTGTAAATTATCTGAATTAGGTAATAAATGTTTAGTTCTAAATATGTTAAAGCGCGAGCGACTGCCAGTTATATATTTATAAAATTTATAAAAAATACAAGAAATTACAATAAAAGTTATAAAAAGTACTAAAATGGAATAATGTGTCCCATATTGAATTATATGTGGTTTATCCTTGATTTTATCAATCTCGGAAGTAGCGTCTATTAAAATTCTCTTTTGTAAATCTAAATTATCCAAATCTATATTGGTTAGTTCAACAGGAGCCACATTATTTATTTTCATATTAAATTTACTTATATTACAGCAAGCATCATTAATAAGATTGAAATCTGTGATTTGAATGGGTGAAATAATATTAATAACATTATTTTTAGGTAAAAGTGTCGTACTTCTACAATATGCAATACAACCTCTGGGAATGGTAATTATGCCAGTCCCCATAATACTATTTTCATACAATTTATTACTTATACAATCAATAGATATTTTGTTTGGTTCTGTTTGTATATAAATCCATCTGTTATTACTTATCGGTTTCCAAATATCTACTTTTCCATATATAAAATTAGTTTTACATTGTATTGGGATCATATTTACTATTCTTGACATTAATTCACTAGCGCAAGTGGGTTTAGCATCGGTTGCATAGACATTGGTTACATCACATATATAATTGCTGGAAGTAATGGTTTTACAATGTTCAATACTATCTAAATTACAAAAATGAAGTTTGTCTTTGGTCATTGCAATAAACTTGGAATCTGGTAAGATTAAAGAAAAGGTGTTAGGCTTATTAAAATCATGCGGTGTAGGTAATGCAATGTTATGATATAACATGAATTCATCAGGGGAAACTAAAGGAATTTGTAATACGAATACAATTTTCTTATTTACATAATAACAAATTAGCTTAGATATATTTAAAACAAAATGAATAGTACTAAAATCTAATATTACTGGTAATTTCGAATTATCAGGTAAGTGTCTATAACTATTGGTAAGTTCAAGGTAAAGTTGTTGCGGGCTTAATATAAATGGATGTAATACATTTTGGTTACAAAACAGTATGGCATCTACTATGTCTTCCACTTGTAGAGATACTGCTAATATTGCAGTTTCTAGACTATTTAAAATCTGATTTTGATATGATTGTATCAATAGCTCATCAGTTTGTATCGACACATTCTTCAAACCAATTGAGAGTCTGTCGATAGCATCATTCAATTTAGCTTCATTACTTTTTATTTTGGTTAAGGTATTATTAAATGCTGATATTACGGAAGTAGTTACTAGAATATTTTGTTTCAATAAAGTAGCTAATTTTTCCTGATCGTTTTCTACGGCTTCTATAGCTTCATTATATCTAATGCCATCTGCATCATCTAATGTACCAAATATATATTTAAACGCGGAGCCAATTCCTCCTATTATTGCATTACGTCTGTTTCTATTATCAAGCAGGTGCGAGATGGAGGTGTATTTTTGAATAGTACTATTAAACATTATTATCAGAGGTTCCAGTACGTTATGACATTCCGAGGATTCAACTGTTTGGGTTTGTAAACACAATTTTACGGTATTGCTTAAGGCAGATTTTATGTTTTCCACGTGAGGTTTTAGGTGTGCGATGTCTATTGGTATTAAAACGTCTAACTGACCATTTTTAATTTTAAGTTTTCCAAGATAATCAAAGTATAATCCAGGGCTTGATTTGATCTGTTTCACGTATTCCTGTTGACAGTGGATCCCGGGTAAGATGCTGAAAGTAATTAAGGTAAGTTCATTTATAATATCTACTTTGCTTTATGATACTTGCTTATCTACATGCTATTTTTAATATTACTAACGCTTAACAATTACAGTTATATTATATACCTATATATTTAATCTTAATAAATGAATATAATGTGATCATATATATCTCTATATCTATATCCCTATATAATTTCTAAACTACTATTGTTGTTGATTTATTTACAAATGAGTTTTTAGATATCCTCTAAAAGTTTTCTTATGTTATATATATTAGATTATAATATTTTATGGACTACTAGGGAAGACGCCCGCTAACTTGATTTCATCAAAGTGGTGTCTTACGTGGCGTCTATTTATTAATAATGTTACGGTATTGTTACCGTGAACAGAGAGGATTTTGTAGGGACCTTTCCAAATAGGGGAAAGCGCTTTCCGGAGCCTTAGGTGATTTTTCAGGTAAACGTAATCACCGACTTTGTATCGAATGGGTTGAGTTCTTGTATCGTAGTAGGTTTTTGACCTTTGCTTTGAATGCTGTATATTTTGGAATGCTTTTTCCCAGGATAGTTTAAGGCGATGTTGGAGCATTCTGACGTAGTCAGGATATGTGGTAAGGTCTTGGCTGTATAAGGAATCGGGAATAAAAGATTTATGTCCGAACAATAGTTCGTATGGTGAAAAGTTTGTAGTGCTATGTATAGCTGTGTTATAGGTTAGGATCGCAGTGTATACATATCGGGGCCAGTCGTCTTGATTCTCATTCACGTAGGACTTAAGATATTCCTTGAGAGTGGAGTGGTTCCTTTCGAGGGCTCCTTGGGTTTGCGGATGATAAGGAGTGGACCACAGCTGTTTAATTTTCAGGAAGCTGCAGGTTTTTTTAAATAGATCAGCTGTGAAGTTGGTACCTTGGTCGGTGAGAATAGTCTGAGGGATACCGAACAGGGAAATAAAGTGCACGAGGCAATCTGTGGTCTCTTCTGACGAGACACTGCGTAGAGGATAGGCTGCAGAGAACTTAGTAAGGTCGTCCTGAAGGGTCATGATATATTTTAATTTGGCAGGGCCGGATTCAGGTAAAGGTCCAACAATATCTAATGCTACTCTTTGAAAAGGACTGGTAGAGGTAGTAGTTATTTGCATTGGTGCGCGATTGAGTCGTTTGAGGGCTTTGTTCTCTTGGCATGAAGGACATGCTTTAATGTAGTTTTCTACGTCACCTTTCATGCCCTTCCAGTAGAATTTTTCTTTGATACGGTTAAGCATTCTGTTACAACCTAAATGCCCTGCAATTGGGAGATTTTGATTATCTTTTAGGATTTTCTTTATTTCACTAAGAGTTGGAAATGTGATATTATCATGATATATATTTACTTGTATATTTGTGTTATGAAAGACGTATACTAGTATGTTATATAACAAATTGATTTCTAAAATCTGAAATGGCAATTTCTGAGATATTTTCTCCAGTTGTCATCAGATGCGTTTTAATGTTTTTAAGGGTTTGATAGATTTCTGGATAAGTGCATTCATCAAAATAATGCACCTTTGTAAATATAAGATAGATATTTTTGTTAGCAGCTGTTTGTGCTTTTTCGAAGGAATACAATTGTTTATCTTTGTAACGAAATTCATCTGTTATTTTTTCTAGAAATCCTGACATGAACGGATTTGATTCATCTAGATCTAAAGAAATGGGAATGATAATATTTTTACATTGAGTTTTAGTTAGGGATTGGTTATGTTCAATGATGGTAGTATTAAATTGGTTCTTTTTGTCATTGATTTCTTTTAGGAATTTAGAGTATTCGTCATTGGTGTAAGTATCATCAGGGGCTGGAAGAGAGTCGCGTGCTTGCGTTGGTGAGTAAGGATCTTGAGTTGGATTTTGTAAACGTAAGTTTTCAGGACTCAGTGGAGCTTGCAAATTTTCGTGATGCAGTGAAGGTTGTTCAGGTAAGTGGTTTCAGAGTTTGAAGTAGTAGGTATAGCAGGGTCTCTGGTTGAAGTTGAAGGAGTTGGCTCAGGTGAGTTTTCTGGATTTGTAGATGCTAAAGGCTCATTAGACTTAGGAGATTTTATTTTATCGACTCTAGTAGGATCAGTGGGGCTATAGTTGAATGGGAATTCATCGGTATCATCTAACAGATCTATGCAAGGCAGGCTACTGCTGTCATAGTCAGGTGTTGTAGGAATAGTGACACCTAAATCATCAAGTGTCATAGGACTAAATGGACGGGGTCTACCATCGTTATTAGCATCTGTAGAATCGGAATTAGAAGTTTCTTTTTCAGGTTGGTTTGGAATGACAGGGTTTACGGGATGACGGGAAAGAGCGTCCGCGGCGGAGTTAAGTCTTCCTTTTCTATAAAGGATTTCGTATTCATATTCTTCGAGTTTTAATCGCCATCGTTGCATTTTACTACTCGGGTCTTTGTGATTGAAGAGCCACTTTAGTGGTCGATGATCTGTGATAATTTGGAATTTTCGACCATACAGGTATGGTCGAAATGTTTTGCAACCGAATATGATTGCAAGAAGTTCTTTTTCTGTAGTGCTGTAGTTCATTTCACTTTTGTTTAGAGTACGAGATGCGTATGCGATAGGACGATCTTTGCCGACAGGACCTTGGGATAGGACAGCGCCAACGGCGTAATTAGAGGCATCACACGTGAGTATGAATGGTTTAGTGAAGTCAGGATAGCAAAGAACAGGAGCAGTAGTTAATTTTTGTTTTAGAATATCGAAGGCAACCTGTTGTTGGTTTTCCCAGTTAAAATTAGTGTCCTTTTTCAGAAGTAAGGTTAGAGGTTTGGCAACTTTAGAGAAATCAGGAATGAATCGGCGATAGTATGAGACAAGGCCAAGGAAGGATTTTATATCCTTTGCTGACTTAGGAGTCGGGAAGCTTTGAACAGCTTTAATCTTGTCGGGATTAGGTTTGACTCCGTCAGAAGATATGGTGTGACCAAGATAAGCGACCTCACGCCTTAGGAATTCGCATTTGTCAGGTTGCAGTTTAAGGTTGAATTGACGAAGTCTCTGGAATATAGAAGTTAGATTTAGGATCATAGTTTTTAGATCAAATGAATAGGAAACGATATCATCTAGATACACGAAGCAGCGGATGCCTTGTAGGCCAGATATGGCGGTATTCATTAACCTTTGAAATGTAGAAGGCGCATTCTTTAAGCCGAATGGCATACGCTTGAACTGGAAATGCCCTTGAGGTACACTAAAGGCAGTTTTTTCGGCATTATTGACAGGAATTTGATGAAAGCCGGAAGCTAGGTCAAGCGTAGAGAAGTATTTACTGTTGCCTAGTTGATCTAGAATTTCGGTAATCTGTGGAATAGGATAAGTATCACCAATTGTGACATCATTTAGTTTTCGGTAGTCGATAACTACACGCCATTTTTGTTCGTTTGAGGCGTCCAGTTTTTTAGGTACAATCCATATAGGGGAAGACCAGGGAGATATGGATGGTTCTATTATTTGTTGCTCAAGCATCTTCTTTATTTGTTTATCGACTTCTTTTTTATGAACTTCGGGAAATCGGTAGGATTTAGTATTAATAGGTTGTTCTGTGGTTGTCTTAATGTCATGTTTTATGGCATTAGTGTGAGTCAGCTTTTCATCAGGAAGATGGAAGATGTCAGAGTAATCGGCGCAGAGTTGAAAGAGAGCATCGGCTTCCTCATTGTTAAGATGGTCTATACGAAGAAGATCTAGGACTTGACGGGTTCTTTCAGCAGAGTTTTTACTTTCAGGACAAGGATCCGAGTGGTTTACGGAAGTTGTTTCATTAAGATTGATGGGTATCATTTTAGAAAGTTTAAGGTTGAGATTAGTTTTGACTATCATTGGAGATTCAGAGAGATTAGCAACTGTTAAATTAATTTTATTATTTTCTTTTACCTTAACTAGGCAGTTGGCAATAAGAAGGTTCTCATGTGGTATTTGGTCGAGAACAAGTCCTTCCTTAAGTTGGGGATTTGAGACAGTGGTTTCTATTACTTTCTCAGTGCGTGCAGGAATTACGTAATAAGGTTCTGAGAAATGAATATGAGCGTAGCAGTTTTTAAGTTTTAATATGCTAAATGTGAAATCGATATTTCCTTGAGATTCCATGAGGAAGTCATTACCAATGATACCATCGTATGGGAATTCTAAATTGCTTACCACGTGAAACTTATGAGTAACGTGGTATTTGGGATTTTTGTCGCTAAGGAATAGTTGTAAATTGAAGGACCCTGAAGTGGGGATAGTGTCGCTTTGTGATATGGTAGGTGTGAGACCTTATAGATTGAGGATTTCTTTTTGAAGTGGAATATTGGGTTTGAGAACTGTGTCTTTGACAAGACTAATAGAAGAGCCGGTGTCTATGAGAAGCGTCAGCGGAAGTTCTGTCGCTGTACTGTTAACTATTATGTACGGTAATGACTTTTCTGGGTGGAAGGAGATTTCATAAACCTCCTTGGGTTTAATAGGTTCGGCAATGAGTTTGATAGGATTAGTATTGGATTCAGAGGATCTTGTAAAAAGTTTGGTATCGGATTTAGTGGATTTAGTAACGGATTTGGTAGGTTTAGTATTGGATTCAGTAGATTTAGCAAAGGAAATGGTAGGTTTGGTATTGGATTCAGCGGATTTAGCAAAGGAAATGGCAGGTTTGGTATTGGATTCAGCGGATTTAGCAATAGATTTGGTATTGAATTCAGTGGATTTAGAAATAGGTTTGGTATTGGATTCAGTGGATTTAGTAATCGAGTTTGTAGGTTTGGTATTGAATTCAGTGGATTTAGTAATCGAGTTTGTAGGTTTGGTATTGGATTCAGTGGATTTAGCAACGGATTTGGTATTGAATTCAGTGGATTTAGCAACGGATTTGGTATTGAATTCAGTGGATTTAGCAACGGATTTAGTATTGAATTCAGTGGATTTAGCAACGGATTTGGTATTGGATTCAGTGGATTTAGGAACGGATTTGGTAAAAGATTTAGTAGGTTTTTTATTAGATACAGTGGATTTGGTAAAGGATTTAGTAGATTTGGTGTCTATGTTATGGAGGCGCCTCGCGTGACACCCAAG
Source organism: Scoparia ambigualis (assembly GCA_963921215.1). NCBI lineage: Eukaryota > Metazoa > Arthropoda > Insecta > Lepidoptera > Crambidae > Scoparia > Scoparia ambigualis. The sequence continues at coordinate 38,596,160 of OY992505.1, read as the reverse complement.
CGAGACGGTTTCTAGTTTAAATTATTATCGTCAGGGTTAACGACGTTATAATCAGTTTCGTCAAGACCTTCCTCTTGATCCTGAGTATAAGTGATTGGCCGCAATCTGCTAGGATTGGAAGTTGACGGTTAAGGCCCGAACTGGGTCTTAAACCTGTTGTTACATTCTCTCTTACGGCACTGTTCGATACTGTGCCCTGGGAATTTGCAATATCTGCAGATTATAGCCGAGTTGGCATAACCGCGGGATACAGGAGTTTGAACGTTAGGATTATTCTTTTGCGGAAACGTGTTACGATTTTGTGTAGTAGGATTAGAAGCTCTTTGATTTCTACTGAAAGATTTATTATCGATAGGAATATTTGTTTTGTACAGAGTTTTTTGAATTCTTTCCTCTGAAATGGAAAAGCTAATAGCTTCGTTTGAAGTTTTCGGTGTTTTACATCTTATAATGTTTGATACGCGTGGATGGAGACCAATGAGAAAATGATGTAAAGCTAATTCTTCCATCGCGGCACAGCGACCTGGTAACTCTTTTATTTTGCTGTTGCTAAGTGAGATTTCAGTGAGCAGTTGTGACAATAATGTTTCAATTCTAAGAGCGAACTGGCTTACGTTTTCAGTCGAGAGTTGCTTGCTTTCTTGTAACTCCATTAGGAGGTGCGAGGAATGTTTGCGGTCACTGAATTGAGTTTTGAGGAACTCTTTAAGTTGTTCCCAGTTTGAGAATTCTTTAATTGAGCAAGCAACTTCCGCCTTTCCTTGAAGTTGGCATAATATGTATTTAAAAAGAGTAGTCTTTTGTTGATTAGATGCTAATTCATAAGCATTATTGCAATTTATAATAAAAGAGTTAAGTGTTTCTCTACTGCCATCATAGGGCTTAATAAATTTTAAGAGAATGTTTAGATCTAGCATATCAGTGGATTGAAGAGTGGGAGTCTTTTTCCCTTTTCCCTTCTGTTTTTCAAGAGGGCTCGTGGCCCTTTCATCATCTGTATCGAATGGCAAGTCAGTGTTTAAAGGTATTTGTAAACTTGGATTAGACATCTTAGAACTCGGAACTTAGAAATTAGAACTTAAACAATTAAGCTAAAACAACATGCATTACGAAAATTAACAAACTTAATTAAGTTATTACAACAATTAGTTCGCACTCGTAGTCACAGCAGATATGGAATAAAACGACAAAGTAATAGCACAATGAAATAACAAAGGATAGTTTATAGCACGACTCACAGTACGCAGGATACGACGGCGGCTACGGCTGCGATAAGGTTCATTACGGTTGGATGTAATGATTTCTTAGTAACGCTGCAACAATGTTGCGGGCTCTCGGAGATGAATTCGGCGGACGACTGTGAAGAGTGTTGCTTGTGAATTCTCGTGATTCAATGTTCAGCCGTATGAATTATTTCGTGGATTTCGAATGTCGATGAGACTTTTCTTCCAGAATTTTAGGATAACGACGGCTTCGACGATGTAAATGTAGACGTGGTACGGAGTATCTTGAGGGTTTTGGATGTCGATCTCTTACTTCTTCTTCTTCCTCTTCTTCTTCTTCTTTTTTTTTTCAGGTGAGGCTAAGCTCGCACTGGACACAGAGTTATGTTTACACTGGATGCAGAGGTAAGTTTGTACTGGATACAGGGGTGAGTTTACACTTGACGTAGAAGAAAGTTAGCACTGGATGCAGAGGTAAGTTCACACTTTACGTGGAAGTACGATAGCACTGGATACAGAGGTAAGTTCACACTAGACGTAGAAGAAAGTTAGCACTGGACACAGAGGTAAGTTCTCACTTGACGTAGAAGTACGATAGCACTGGGTACAGAGGTAAGTTCTCACTTGACGTAGAAGTACGATTGCACTAAATATAGATATATATATATATTTGTATAGATATAGCAATTTCACTTTTGTAAAAGTTTTTCGAAACTTTGGAACTGAGACGGACCGAGGATCCTATTTTTTGGATCCCTTTACGCTGCCACCAAATGTTAGAACGAGTCTCGCGATTAGGATTTTAAAAAAAAGGAAATAGAAATAAAACTAATATTAAAATGATTTGAATGAAATCGGCAGCCGTCGCGGAGGTTGGAATAAGACTGGCGCGCTCGAGAAGCGGGCGCGTCTGGCTGGATAGCAATATGCTGATGCAGCAGTAAGTTAGGGCTGTAAGCATATATACTAACATCATAGGGATGTAACAGTACGAAACCTCGAGCTTCACCCTTCACAGAGCATTGGTGACACTCTGATCCCTGTTTCCGTCCTACCCAGACCAACTCCTCATCCTAAGGTTGCCAGACGAGCTGAACGCCGACGCATTGGTAAGTACCCTAGGTTAAATGTCTGTGGTAGGGATTAGAATAGTAGACTATAGAATTTAAGTTTAGTTATAATCTTCAACGCTGCGTATCGCAGCCAGCTTTAGACCCCTGATCGGAGGCCTAAAAAGGTCCAGGGTTTGTCTGAAACATGTGGTAGCAGAGCGTAGTTTCAATTAAAACAACACGGCAGCCGGTCGCTTGAAACTGTTTTGTGCTGTTCGGGAAGCCAGTATACAAGTAGCCGGCTTAATCCTTCCACTGTAGGTCGTGTAGGTAGGTAAACATATAAATATATCCACCTGAATAGCTTGTAATTAGCTAATTATATTTAATAAGTTTGTAATTACATTGTGTGTGTAATCATTAATTGTATGGTAGTGCTTGACATTGTATTGAAATTGTAATATAATAAAATTGGCCGATGAAATTGTATTGTCTTGGTCATTGAAAACAGGCACTCAATCAATGCTCATTGCATTTAAACATTGAATCGGTTGTTTGAGTCAGTTACTATAGTTAGGAGTGATTGTATGTTTTGATTGTATCTAAATTGTTACATGCAGTAACTACATTTTAGATGATTATATAAGTAAGTTAAAACATATAATGTTGGAACAATATAATGAGGTGTGCCTTGTAACAGAATAGGTCTGTCACACTAATTGTATTTTCTTACCTACATTATGGTTAACTTAAAGTAAAAAGTTAACTAGGACTTCAAATCATATGATACAAGTTGCTAGTTGTTTGAATAACATTGTTTGCTGCCAAGCCACAGCAGTGACTAGGGATGGGATTTTACCCGGAAAAAACCAAAATTTGAGAAAAAACCCAAAAAAAATCCCGGGAAAAACCCAAACGGGTGTTTTCATTTACTACAAATATATATTGAAAATAATAATATATTAACACTACAAAACACAATTCCACAAATAATTGGAATAATAAATACAAACAAAAATGGAATTATGTAAGAACTTTTATAGTAACACGTAACTTTCGGCGATTTTGATGACAAATAAATGCGAAAAATAAAAGGGTTACGTAGCGGAGTTCCGAGCGGGAGGGAGGGAGTGGCCATTGCGTTATCGGCTCGAAACATACATTTACATACATGAAACTATGTATGACAGATTACGACGTAATCTGTCATACATAGTTTCGCCTCCATACCGTGCGCACTTGTGTTTCTTTGTTTTCTATATTATTGACGACCTGGATTTTTGATTGTTTTGTAATTAAATAAATAATACGCTTTGGGTTGACAACTGCTGCTACGCTCACGGACTGTGATACTTACTGCCGCTTAGCAAAACAGCATTAAATGGTAAGTTTGAATGTAAAATTAGTAATTTTAGAATGAACACAAGTAATGAACACAATCGTATCTAATGTTGGTTTTGCTAACGTATAATTATTATTTTTTTGTTTTCAGCCATTTTTAACCCTAGAGGTATCATGCCACTTTTGCCGCTCTTGTGCAGACTCAATCCATTTCAACCCAGCTGTTCTTTTGATATCATCGTACCAACGATTTAATAATAACGTATAAATTAATATCAATTAGAAGTTAAATCTGTAATCAAATGTTGCCAAAGGTGGGCGGCCCATCCAAACACTTTTATCAAATAATGTACGAGTATATTGTTGTTAAACCTATCTCAATAAATTATCCACTATCGTGTGAATATCGAGGTTGCCTTAAGTTTGACGTGACTCCATGACTTTCCTATTTATTATTCTATTCATTCGCTGCAAGTTGAGCAAAACCGGGTACGAAACACAAAGAAGAATGGACAAAATGGTCTAGGTAGCGGCCACTTCCAAAAATGGTGTCAATTGTTAGGTATGGTGATAACGATCAAATGTTTAGTCGCGTAGCCGGAGAAAAATTACTTACGATAATTCTAAAACTTTTCATTTTTGCTGAGTGTTTAGATTAGGTGGATTGTAAGCTATTTTTAAAAAGTTAGAAGTTTTATGACTGTGCTTTAGGTATGGTTTAGGTATTTCATAATATTTCGTGTAACGTAATGTATATAATATTAAAGTTTGAAATGTTGAGTGTTTCATAATAAGAACTATCTTATCTTTGTGTTATAAAAAGTTTAGAAACATAATATATGTGGAACTATGATAATCACAAAATCACTCTTTTTGTCTTTAAATAAAATTTTAAAATTTCTGAAATAATATTTAAGACTTTCAGTGGTTAGTGGTACACATGTTGAACAAAGTTTAGAAAGTTAAGTGGTGTGCTTCTTTGATAATTTCATTTTTCTTTCGTAACTCACGCAATAATAAATTAAAATTGACAGAATCGCTCATACATGGCCTTTGTAATGCTATTTTATACCACACAAAAAATTAGAAACATACATACAGTGCATTTTGTTTAAATCACGAATAAAACATTTCGCTAAATACGTTTGTTTATGCGGGACGCGGCCGGCTGCAGGCGCGGCGCGGGGCGGTGGCGGCGGGCAGGCGCGGGGGTGGGGGCGGCGCGCGTGACGGGCGAAGATAATACAAGAAGACGTTTTGCAGAAAAGTAAACTAAGTACCTTAACCTAAATATTTTACATCTTAGCTGACATCAATACAAACAAAACACTATTAAATGACAAGTTTCGAGTAGGTGGTTAAGTACAGATCGCGCAATTATTCTTTCAGATAAGATTATTCTACAATCATCCGAATTGGATGAATGGGATGAAAACGTAAACACACAATAATAAATTAAAATTGACAGAATCGCTCATACATGCCTTTGTAATGCTAATTTATACCACACAAAAAAATAGAAACATACATACAGTGCATTTTGTTTAAATCACGAATAAAATATTTCACTAAATACGCGATTAGGCATGCAGGACGTGGGCGGGTGGATTCGGGCATCAACTCGTCACACCAAAATTTTGTTCTAACTGGTCACACCGCCAAAAGCAGTATTATTTGTGTCAACCCGTCACAAGTTGATTTATTTCTATTAGGACACATTGTAATTTTTGTAGCTATTGGTCACACTACTCACACTGCGAATCTGTTCCTATTCGTCATCCCGTCAAACTGTTCTAACTGGTCACAAAGAAGGAGGATACCTAAACAAATTTCACTACCCGCCATACGTGTGGTACAACAAATTTTGGGACAAACACAACATAATAAATCAAAAATGCCAATTATTTATTAATAATGTATTTATTTTAATCATATCAAACCATAAATATCCTCCTTGTGACCAGTTAGAACTGTTTGACGGAATGACGAATAGGAGCAGATTTGCGGTGTGTGTGACCAGTAGCACAGAATAAATAATCCAGTAGCCAGGATTTGGCGACATCCCGCGCCCGCTCTCTCACCTACACGCGCCTGTCGGTAGGCAGGCTTACGCCGCGGCCGCGGTCAGTGAGCGAAGGAACTTCGAAGAGAGAGCGTCGTGTCAACAGTTAGTGACTTTTGGCAAAATATTTTTGGCAATTAAATGTCTACAATGCCACTATATATTTTTTACTTTATTTGGGAAAAAAACAATGTTGAATACAATGTTGCTTAGATTATTAAATTTATATAAAAATGATAATATTTTTTTTTATTTCGTATCTTTATTTATTTATTCAGGAACAGCTAACAGTTACATTACAACTTGTAACTAAAATAAATTTAAATAAATATTAACAGTAATGCAACCCACAACGCTATTCTCAGAGTAATAGAAATTGTTACTAAAGGCTAGAGGGTGCTGAAGTACGAAATAATACAAATTATACACCATATATTATTATAAGATAATGTAACTTTTACACATAACATTGTAGTAGTAACTAAAGTATACTTACATAGAATACAAGTACAAAAATAAAAAACAAAATAAATTATCAATTTACAATTAAAAGTTTCTTAAAGATATGAGATTTAAAACCACTGTCATGTAAAAATATGTCGATTGATTCGAACTCTTTATTGTATGTGCCTACAGCACAAAATTAAAAGCGATGCAATCCTCAATGGATTTAATAGTTTTATATGCTTTTAAATCGTCGGCGTACAATAGAAGCTTTGAATTTTAAAAGCATTGTTTTATATTATTTATATATAAAATGAACATAAGCGGCCCAAGGATGGAACCCTGTGGCACCCCTGAAGTTACCGTAACGCTTTTGGAATGATAACCATTGATGACTACCTTTTGAGACCTATTTTTGACGTATGATGTGCAGTCACGGATTAACCCTTAATCATATTAAGCAATTGCTTAGGGCATCACGTCTCACTCTCACGAAATATCAAACCAAAAAAAAATTCTAGGACTAATTAGAAAATTCGCGCGTTATAAGTTGACATAGAGTCCGACCTAGACCTGGCAAAGCAAACTCCTCAATACCTTGAAGAACATTGTGGATTAGATTTTTCAAAATGCAGAGGCCATTCTTATGACAATGCTTCAAATATGTCTGGGCGTTACAATGGCATACAGCAGAAGATTCTAGAGGCGAATCCGTTTGCAATATACCATGCGCAGTCCATCTCTCAATTTAGTAGGTCAAAGCGCCGTGGATTGTTGCCTAGCAGCTGTAAATTTTTTATCGTTAGGTTTTTTTTTTGTTATGACTCGTCATAGTGACTGCATCCTGCCTGATGGTAAGCAGCCGATGCAGTCCAAAATAATGAGAGCGCTCCCTACCGTGGAATAATCACGATACGAACGCGCCTATTCATGACGGCCTGCATAAATGCCGTTTCACGCCCTGCTTAAAAGACCCGGGACTGTAGGAGCTGGGAAACACATGCGCCGGCAAGGAATTCCAAAGCCGAATGGTCTTACAGAGAAATGACTGGCCAAATTTTTTGGTACGAGTACTGATAGTCACATAGTACAGTATGATGGTGGTTCCTAAGACCAGCACGTGTAGTCCGGGAGAGGAAAGGAGAGGGCGGGATAAGATCAAAAAGTTCTTCAGAACACTCTCCGTAGTAGTTCCGGTAGAAGACACTGAAAGAAGCAATGTCTCTACGCAGCTGGAGGTAATCAAGAGAGGTTGTAACCTCAGCATCTCCAATAATGCGTACCGTACCGCTCGCCTTTGCAGTCTATCAAGTGCATCGAGGAGGTATTTAGCGGAGCCGTCCCATAGATAGGAACAATACTCCATACTCGATCGCACCTGAGTTTTGTACAGCAAACAGCGCTGCTCAGGAGTAAAAAACCGCCTCACCTTATTGAGAATACCCAGCTTCCGGGAGGCAGTTAAAATAGCACTCTCGATGTAGCATTTTGGATTCAGTTCCTGGCCGATGTTCATGCCAAGAATGCTGAGGTTCACCGAAATGGGTAACGGAAAGTTCTGAAGAGAGGGAGGAGTAAGGAAGGGAGTTACCTTGGACCAGAATGCACAAACCTGGGTTTTGCTAGCATTAAACTCGACCAGGTTTTTAGATCCCCACTTAGAGACACGATCGAGATTCAAGTTCAGTTTGGCAACCAGTTCTTGCCTTTTCACCATGATATCGGCTTGCTTTGCCGCAGGATGTCCCAAGTACCGCTCATGCACCGTACTGTCATCCGCATAACAATGAATATTGCCCAAGGACAACATGTCATTAACATGCAAAAGAAATAGAGTAGGTGAGAGCACAGAACCCTGCGGCACTCCGGCATTGACTTTGTAGAACGGGGAGGAACTACCCTCACAAAGGACACGAATCCTCCGCCCTTCTAGAAAGTCTGCAACCCAGGCGCACAAACGGGGCGGCACACCGAAGGCCGGCAACTTGGAAAGAAGGGAACGATGCCACACTCTATCGAAAATCTAACTGCCAGGGATTCGCCATGCTTGTCCATCGCATCACCCCACGCGTGAGAAACGTACGCTAGAAGATCACCCGTTGATCGCTTTGGTCTCAACCCATACTGGCGATCATGGAGCAGCGAGTGATCCTCTAGGTAGTGAATGAGCTGGGAATTAATTAACCTTGCACAGTACAGAAGTTACAGAGATGGGTCGATAGTTGGCCAGATCCGAGCGATCCTCTTTTTGGGGATGGGTTGTTTGTTCGCCTCCTCCCAAGACACCGGCACAATAGTGCCGGTGTCTTGGGAGTCAAAAATCTATACAGTTTTATTTTTGGTTCAATCAAAATATAATGGTGGCGCATATTAAAAGATCGATAGTGCGACGCTGGAACTGGCGAGCTAACCACTCGACCACGGAGGTCTTAATAAGAAAAATAAAGTAAAAAGGTAAGGTGTATGCAACAAATAGTTAGGAAAACGAAAGACAGTCGGAAGATTTGGTGCTCAGAACAATAACTAATTATTGTTCTGAGAGTTGGTGTTTATAGACAGATAACGTTGAATATTCGTAGATGTACTCGTACTGTACTAAGCCCCGTTCTCCATCATTAAAAATCAATATGGGCTTATGACAAATTTACTACACTTAAAATTATATTACATAACCGTATCGCGTAGCGGTGAAAGAATACTACCACCCCCTCTCTTCCCTTGGGTGTCGTAAATGGCGACTAACGGACTAAAGACTGCACATACTTCCATAAGCATAGAGCGGCGAATGGCTCACTACCTGTCACGCTGAGCAAATCCTACGGTCGCTATTTTGTGAAAAGTGGAGTATGGTAGAGGACTGCTTTATTTTGCTGGCCTCATTGCCCTGACTAACCCCTCGGGGATAATAGTCGTGATTATATGTATGTATATGTATGTAAAATTATATGATATCATACTTATACCTCATCATCGCCTATAAACGTCCCACTGCTGGGCACAGGCCTCCCACGTGGACAATAGCACGTGGGGATATTGGGCCAAAACCCACCACGCTGGCCCAATGCGGATTGGTGGGTTTTAACAACTGCCATCTTACGACAACAACCGGGACCAACGGCTTGATGTGCCTTCCGAAGTACGGAGGAGCTCGAGATGTTTTTAATTTGGTCACCCATCCAGCGCCCCGGCATTGCGAAAGTTGCTTAGCGGGCAAGATCGCAAGCCGAACGCGTTAGCCGCTGCGCCATCAAGCTCCTACTTATACCTAATCAGCATTAATAAATAAATAATGCTTTGGTTTTTATTGTTTTCGCACCTACTCCACTTCTAAAAAACTAATGTTTTTAGGCGGTACAGGTTTAAAGACCGATTATAGTTGACATACGGATAGGGGGGCCCACAGGCGTGAATTGCTTAGGGCATCAAGTAGTCTTAATCCGTCACTGATGATGTACGCCACCGGTGACACTCCGTGTACGTGAAAGCTCGAGCGCTGGCGACCTTGAGCGGAACGTGTAAACACTAGGGTTAATCTGAAATGGAATTTAGACTTGTGCCAAAGAAGACGTATGTGTATGTTACATAGTATGTTATGTAATGTAAACCTGTGCAAGGACAATTAAGTAGGAAAGTGAAAGGTAGGTCGTACGGATGATAGGTAAGAAGTAGGTACAGACGGATAACGTACCTACTACCTACCTATACTTCTTACGATTTTATACAGTTACTCCATTAAGTAAGTAACTACCAACCTAGTTAGGTACTTGTAAATTGTAATAATGTAGGTAGGTACTTAATAATTGTAGGTGACTAGTAGAATTGAAATTATAATACTTAATTAAGTAAATAGGTACCTACGTACTTACGTAGACATACAGACGCGGGGGGACTTTGTTTTATAATAAATAGGTAGGTAGTGATGAATGATTTAGTGATAATAAGAGTACCTACTTACTTACCTTACTATAATTTAGGAATACTTTTGCATACTTACCTAATGTTTTTAATTGATTAATTGTCAAAAAAACATGTAAGGGTTGTGGAAAAAACTTTAATCGTATGATGTGGCCCTAGCTAGATACGCAATTCTATAGCCTATTGTACATCTTAAAAAATACTTTACTATTATTGGAGGGAGGCCTTTGCCCAGCAGTGGGACAGCGAGGGCTAATATAATAATAATATAATAATAATTATTGTGATTTGTGAACATGACAGGATAATAGATTGATTAACCAAAATGAAAAATTAACAGTTAAGCATACCAAATCACTTGCAGTTTTTATTTTTAATTAGAATATGTTACATACTCATCTTTTACGTTACGTACGTTTTCATCCCATTCATCCAATTCGGATGATTGTGGAATAATCTTATCTGAAAGAAGAGTTGCGCGATCTGTACTTAACTACTCAAAACTTGTCATTTAATAATGTTTTGTTTGTGCTAAGATGTAAAGTAATTAGGTTAAGGTACTTAGTATCATTGGGTACTTCTTACTTAGTTTACTTTTCTGTATAACGTCTTCTTGTATTATCTTCGCCTGTCCGTCACGCGCGCCGTCCCCCACCCCCGCGCCTGTCCGCCGCCACCGCCCCGCGCCGCGCCCGCAGCCGACCGCGTCCCGCATAAACAAACGTATATAGCGAAATGTTTTATTCGTGATGCACTGTATGTATGTTTCTAATTTTTTGTGTGGTATAAAATAGCATTACAAAGGCCATGTATGAGCGATTCTGTCAATTTTAATTTATTATTGCGTGTGTTACGAAAGAAAAATGAAATTATCAAAGAAGCACACCACTTAACTTTCTAAACTTTGTTCAACATGTATACCACTAACCACTGAAAGTCTTAAATATTATTTCAGAAATTTTAAAATTTTATTTAAAGACAAAAAGAGTGATTTTGTGATTTTCATAGTTCCACATATAATATGTTTCTAAACTTTTTACAACATAAAGATAAGATAACTCTTATTAAGAAACACTCAACATTTCAAACTTTAATATTATATACATTACGTTACACGAAATATTATGAAATACCTAAACCATACCTAAAGCACAGTCATAAAACTTCTAACTTTTTAAAAGTAGCTCACAATCCACATAATCTATACACTCAGCAAAAACGAAAAGTTTTAGAATTATCAAAGCTTCTTTATGGAATTTAATGTCCCACGACCGGACTAGGGGCCAAATCTGTAAACCTTTTGGTTCTCGTTTTCTAATGTGTTTCTTTTCTGCATCAGGTTAACATTAAGAAATAGCTTTTGTATAATTATTTTTTGTCTATAGGCCTGTTAAAATAGTCTTGCTAGCTTCAACTACCCAACGGCAAATCGTAACTAGTCTCGACTTATTTACTTGGATAGATGAGAGCTATGTTGTTGTTTAGACGCATATGCTTAAACAACAAAACAACCAGAAAGATATAATTGGAATAGAGTCTCAAAACCCTCCGTCTAAAGTAAAAACATCTTCATGTTTAAAAAAATTGACATTAATTGTAACATAATTGTGGAATCTAGTCGTCGATCCAACGCACAATCACTGTCCAATTCACAAAACACTTTTCTAAATCCGGTGAGCAAATCAAGTCGTAAACGATTAGAAATTAATAAATCAAACAGCGAGAACGTAAACGAGAAGTAGGTAGTTGCACTGAAGAAAGTCGACAGTCAACTGACTGACTGCGTGCGCGAGCGCATCGCAAGGGTGCGGGGAGTGTGGGTGCGGCGTGCGAGGAGTCGGGTAGACAATATCGTATCGACTACCTGCTCCCGTATCCCTAAAACAACAATAGGTTGATTGATACAAATAAAATAGCAAGTAAAAAAAAGGCGATTTAGTGTTTACAAAGTGGTATAACTTTTTATTTAAAAACAATATGGGTCTGTGTTTATATAATCAAATTATGTTTAATAAATATAATTTGATTAGTGGTGAAGAATAAAAAGAAAACGGTATCTGAAGTGGCCGCGACCTAGACCACACTTCATACATTGTTGCCCATTCTCCTTTAACATCTTTAAATATTTTTGTAACTGAATACCATTAGATACATAGTTTTAATATCAACCTACATAATATTTCATAATGAACCTTCCTCGTAATGATTTTTAAACTAGCTTTTTAACAAATAACTGCATTAAAGCAATCCACTGCGCTGCATATTTGTTAGATCCAAGATCGCAAAATCAATGAGTTGGATGAAGAGCACGAGGTGAATGCCATGGAATTTATCAATGAAGTGGGCCAATTGCTAATATTGATATTTCTGTCGATTTAGCCAACTATAGAGTTAAACAAGGTTTATGGGGTAGATCATTATTTGGAAGAATGCCACAGAAATAGATCCAGTCGTTTGGTGGAGAGGGTTGTGTAAATAAAAACTGCTGAGTAGAGAGTTACAGTAGGCCTTCTGACTGCTCCCTGCACTTCGGCCTACTGATCGATGATTCAGCACACTTGCTTCTTCTTTGTCGTATCGATAGTTCAATATATACGCGCTGTTAATCAGTTTTGGCCCAATATTTCGCTGTTGCCACCCCAGGAGGAGAAGCCTAATTCGGGTCTTTCTTTCAACGTGCAGGTGTTAGGGGAAACGCGGGCATGACACCAGATGCCGCATGTCTTGTTCTGAAGTGCCACACTCGCACTGGGCAGAGTTCAGAGCAGTATAACCCCACCTGGCCATATTCGATCTGCAGCGGCCCACTTTGGTCCGGAGTCGGTTAATCTAAGCTACTTCCATGTGGGCCACGCTAGGTTATTGCCAGGGGGAAGATTTTCAGAAGGTGCAATGAAGTTAGGTGGAGGTGCACATATTTCCTGCCATAGTTTGCAGCGGACCTCTCTAGGGTGTTGGTGCACATATTTTCTGCCATAGTTTGCAGCGGGCCTCTCTAGGGTGTTCCATTAAAGCTTTTGTAAACTACAGGAAGCTCCTACAGCTTTTGAGGCGACTTTCAGGCGGTTGGTGCTCAAACAGAGAGTGCCTGTTGTCGGATTCTTGCCTTAGCTTTTCCAGAGCGCAAGCAACACCTCTATACCAGATAATGGGTATAGCATAAGGGGAGTGAGTTTGAGACAACCTGTAATTTTCCTGCATGTTTCGTTCAGGGCGACGTCTACCTCTTTGGCATGAGCGGACCGATGCCACACTGGGTATGCGTATTCGCCAGCTGAGAAGCAGAGTGCCAGCCCTGACGTCCGTAGTACATAAGGTTTGGCGCCCCATGAAGTTGACGTTAAACGAGAGATTAAGTTGTTGCGGGAGTTAACTTTGAGCTTTGTTTGCTCATATACACAGTCAGTAAAGAAATTAATAGACTGACTACGGACAGAGCAGCAATAAATAACTGGAACCTTTTACATAAACATAAAGATGGCAATAACTATGAAGATGACGAGCCCATATCTACTCCTGGAGTAGTACTTAGCCCAAGAATTAGTCCAATTTACGACGAACAACCTTCTACATCGCGCACAAATACAAATATACAAGAAATCGAATTCTGTGATATGAACGCAATAACAGCAGAATGTTATGATAATGACAGCAGCTATAGTAATTAAAATTGTACATTAAGCAATAGAAAAATATTCTAGTACAATACTTTTTAATACGTAGGTTATCAAATATAACTATGATAATTATTACGTGCTTTGTTTTATTTCGGCATTGATGACTTAAACGACTTTCTAACTTCTAGCGCAGTAAAAAGCTATTGGCGTATAATGCTACTGTCATCCACACTAACAGATAGTGTCAACTTGAATCAAGTTTAAGAGAATTGAAATTGGAAATTTAATTTTCTCAATACAAGATTTGTTGGTCAAGAGAGCCCATATATCTTAGCAAGCAGTGAAAATAAATAGGATCGTTTAAAAACAGTCAATTCATTCAATAATACTACCGATGCCCATATTTAAATGAAGAAATAATAAGATTCGTGATAATTGCATGAAAAAAAACCCAGCATTTGGGGTTTTTCCCTGATAAATACAGGGTTTTTTCACATTTTGTGAAAAAACCCTGTTTTTTCCCTTTGGGTTTTTTTCCACCGCCCATCTTTAGCGGTGACACTCCATGTACCTACGTGTGAGCTCGAGCGCCGGTGACCTTGAGCGGAACGTCCCAACTAGCAAAATAAGTACTTAAAACGATCTCAAGACTACTTTTATTGTCACTTATAAGAAACTTGTATCATGCTACAAAGCTGGATTTGTGCGCAGTTATAGGAGCGTTTATTTCTATAACTATCTTATAATCATCTTTTAAAATGTTACTAAACCCTATAATATACTTGACGAAGCGCAATAGCTTCTATAATGATATGAGACTACACAATTACAAGCACAAACGCTCTTGTTAGTATCTGACATAAGTATCTTACTAAAGCAATCTTGTTTTTAATGCACTAGTAATGTACTTAGTTATTACTAATAAGTATATTTTATTAGAAGTTATCTTTTTTGTTCTTTCGGCTGGTGGTTCCGGTTGTTTTGTGGTAAATACTTAATAAGAACGTAAGTTTCTATTACTATTATTTTGTATTATTGTAAAACATTAATTACTAATAATATATTGTCAATATAGTGTATGAACTCGTGGGGAAGTCATTTTTACTGTAAATGTGTACCGCAATTTAGTTATTTTCACAATCCCCTCCGAAAAATAGCACATTAGTATATTGTTGTAAATAAAATATTTCATCAATTCTTATGAATATTCGCCATGTTTTGAAATTGCTCTCCATTAAGTACTTTATAGTATCATTGTAGGTAAATTAGTACTTGTAGCAGTTTCAGTCCAGAAAACTCGCCTCCATTTAAAAACAAATTAGGGTTCCCTTGAAATATGCCTGCTAATGCTAATTATAATTCTTTATACCTATTTGTCACTTTTCTCCTGTAACTACCACTCGTTTCCAATCGCTTAAATTCATGTCCAACTTATTTCCTCAAGACGAAGGGGAACAACTGAATCTCAACAACATGGCTGACGTTTACTAATAAAGTTATTGATCTAGTAGCTTATAAGCTTTTTTGATCAAATAGCGCTCTTATTAAGTACTATTAGATTTAAAAGAGTCTCGAGCAAAACTATACCGGCGCAAACTTATAGTGATCTCAGCTAACTATATTATTATATCTTGTTTTCTCACAAAATGCTACTATAGGATCAAAATGTTATTCTAGACTATTTAGTTTTACAGTAAACAATTATAGGAGACTTATTCCTAAAAGTGTCCTAAAAGAAAATCTTGTAGCTACCTATAAGACTAACTTACAAAGACAAATCCTCTTGAGAATATCTACGTTTCTGAAATGCTATTACTAGTAAAAGTGTCCTATAGATGTTTTGTAGGTCAGTCTTGTAGCGAACTATAAGACCGAGATATAAAAACGAATGCACTTAAATATGTTAAGGCTTGGCAAATGCTATTATTAGTTAAATAGTCTACCGCAATGTCTTTATAAGAACGTTATTAGTAGCGACAGACTTTTAAACTTTCTTTATAGGATTACTTTGCTATTGTGTGTAGTTGGGGTGTAATCGCTATGGTTGTTAACGAAACTTGTGCCAAAGAAGACGTATATGTTACATAGTATGTTATGTAATGTAAACCTGAGCAAGGACAATGTAGGAAAGTGAAATATAGGTTCAATTTGAAATCAAATTTTTCATATAGATAGATAGATAGATAATACTATACAATATACCTATTTACAAATTGCTTACTTAAATAAATTTTCTGTTTTTTTAATTACTTTTATAATTTTTATAATTATTTTTACTACTACTACCTACCTATACTTCTTACGATTTTATATTATATTCTCGTAGTAGTATTAGCAGTTACTCCATTAAGTAAGTAAGTACCTATCTACCAACCTAAATTCAATTTAAATTCAATTTGTTTGCGTTCACAACAATTAAGATGAGTATTCTTTACAAAACTCATTAATATAGTAATACAACGGATACATAAAACATAGAAAAAATACCCAGACCGGAAATCAGTTTAGAAAAACAGTCTTTCTTTAAATTGACCCGACCGGGAATTTAACCCGGGACCTCAGAGATGGCGCGACGCCAGACCCGGCGTGCTAATCTCTTGACCACGGAGGTCGTCAAAGGAGTAAATTTAAAGGAACAGGTGGATAGGGGTTTATTAGGATATTAGGTTATTTGGGGAGTTTAGGGATGACGAGTTAAAATGAAGCTACTTTCTAAGATTTACTTGCTTAGACTTAAGGTCTTTGCCTAATTCAATTAATTGCGGGTCACTATTTGGGGGGAAGAAATAGAAGGAAATGAAGAAGAAGAGAAAGGAAGGAAGAAGGGGAAAGGAATTGAAGACACTGGGTAGAGTTTTTATGATAAAAGCTGCAGTGGTTTTTATTTTAGGGGTGTGATTTAAGTTTATATTTATTTGGGTATATTATTTAAGTTTATATTTATTTGGGTATATTTCAATTTTATTTAATAATTTATTTTAGTTATTTTTGTTATTTTAAGGTTTAGTTTTAGTTACAATAGTTTAAAAGTTATTTGAGGTTTTTAATCGATTATTTGAAGTTATATTAAATTTTATAATTTTTATAATAGTTTTAAAATTGGGTTTAAGTTTTAATTATTTTAATATAATTTAAGTTATGATTTAAGTTCGGTTAGATTTAAATTGTTATTTGGTATATTTATTTAATGACCTATTTTAGACATTTAAGTTGTAGTTTTAAAATATTGGTTTAGGTTTTAATTATTTTAGATATTGTCTAAGTTATGGTTTAAAGTTTGTTTAAGTTTAATTTATTATTTGATAGAATTGTAATTTAATTTAATAAGGTTATTTTATTAATCTGTTTAGTATTTAAAGGTTTAACGAGAGTTTTCATTTTAATTTAAGTTCTGTTTTAAAATTGGTTCATTTTCCGTAGTCAGTCTGGCTCTGCAGGCGCAGAACCATCGACCGAATACGGGGGCACTCGCGGGCATTGGTGGCGTTGTGGCCGGTATCTACCTTAGTGCCCATGCGCAGGTTGTGGGGCGAGTAGCACTTGGCCCCAGAGGCCCTGTTAGGGCATTCCGGTAACTGATGGCCCGGGCTTTCGCAATGGGCACAAAGTCTTTTTTCGGCCGTGCATTTCGCCTTTGTATGGCCGTACTGCAGGCATTGGTGGCATTGTATAAACCGGAAGAAGTCCTCAACGTGGACCCTTCTGTGGTCCACGCAGAGCCTCCCGAGAGCGAGGATGACTTTTCGCATCCCGGGAGTGACCTCAATCACCGCGTTGTACAATGCCGGGTTGCGATTTGAGGTCAGGAAACAGATGCGAGAAACCTCTACGTCATTTTGGGCTACAAGGACCTCCGCTACCTCCTCGCGGGCAACATCCTTGGATATGCCCTTTAGGATAATTAGCGGTGGTCTCTGCTTCGCCTGTTCGGCGGCTAAATTAACGCTCTTTGCGTGAAAGGCTATCGTTTCCTCGCACTGTTTCCTGGTCTCAAATTCAACCCTCAATTTAGCTTTGGGTATCGGTAGCACTTTAACGGGGGCGTATTTATGCCTCCGGAAGCTTATCTCCTTCTTCCACCAAGACATCACCTGCGGAGGCTTGAGCGTGCAGTCGTATGACGATACCAGGACTGCTGGACTATTTCAGCAGCATGAGCACCGGTCGGCGGACCCTGGGTAAGAGGAATCTCCTTCAGTGCAGCTGTCACCATGTTTGCGGTCAGCTGCACAAGGTCTTCGAGACGCGCCTGCTGCGCCATCATCTCGTCGACCTTTTGAGATACCTCTCGCGGATCTCTTCCGTTGCCTCGCTCTGAATAGCGACATACTGTTGCGATATACTCATACTGTTGTCCAGCTTGTGGCTGAGCTCCCGGATACTGTCCTCGCTGATCTGCTGCTCGTGGGAGAGGTCCGGTTCCGGTACCGGTGCCGGCTCGTCCCCGTCCAGCAGCTTGGCCATGCTGCCCTCGATACTGCTGACGGACGCCAGGATCTTGTCCTTATTGGCCTTCGTGACGGACTTGCCCGCACGAACCGCCGTGTAGACATCGTTGCAGTATCGTTGGATCAGGGACTTAAAGGTCGCTATGTCTGCCACCAGCATATAGGACCTCTCTGCCACAGGCGTCATTTGAGGCTCAGGGCCACTCATTCCACCCGATGGCGAGCTAATTAAGTGCGCCATATTAAATAAGTTTTAATTTTTTTAAGTCGATTTTCGAAAGAATTTATAAATACAAATTTATTCTAAAATTTGTTAAAAAGTTTATTTTTGTATGTTTTTAGGTTGAATTTAGGTTAATACGAGTATTAAGTTTTGAGAGATTTTAATTTTTGAATTTTTTCCGAAAATTTTCTAAGTTTTTTGGTACTTACTTTTTTTTGTTTTTTGATGAATTTTAGAAAATTTGTCCAGAATTTGTTACTATAATTTAAAAAAGTCTTAAATTAGCAATTTGGTGTATATCGGGTATTTGGGTCTAAGAAATTTAAGAGTTCCGTCAACCTAGTTAGGTACAAGTACAAATTAGGTGCAAGTAAATTGTAATAATATAGGTAAGTACTTAATAATTGTAGGTGACTGGTAGAATTGATATTATAATAGGTAGTTATTACTTAACTAAGTAAATAGGTACCTACGTACCTACGTACATAGACATACAGACGCGGGGGGACTTAGTTGTTTTAAAATAAGTAGGTAGGTAGGTACACTAGGTAGGTAGTGATGAATGATGTTAGTGTTATTACGAGTACCTACTTAATTACCTACTTCAAACGTCGAGAATGATTTAGGTGTAAATCGTGTAATACAGAAAGTAAGTAAGTAATTCAAAGTAAATATATTAAATAAATATATATGTAGTACATATATAAAATATTAATATAATGTAGGTACTTACTTTTCTGGATCGCTGGGCAATGAGAAGAAACTTTTATCAGTTGGTTTTTGGTTATTACCACAGTTGTATACACAACAATAATGAAAACCGGGCATGATTACTGGTGCGTGAAGTTTTAAGTCGTAGGTCAGTCCGAGCGTGCGGTGCGCAATACATGACAGAGTCACATCACTGACGCTCGCTCGCTCGACTCAGCCCTCAGCCAAGCGGCCACCAGACCGCCCGCCCACACCCCGCGCGCCGCGCAAGGCCCCCGCGCAGATCCAGACACCCACACATAGCCGCGAGCGATTTTACGAGCACACATGCTTAAGTGTCGCTTCTTTTCACGGTATTGTATATTCTCTGGCCTAGCGAGAAGCTTGATTGAAACAGTTGTTTATTTTATTCCTTTGGATAGAAATAGTTACATTTGGATTATTTCTTATAGCACTAAGGTTGTTTGAACATGTATTGGTGTTGTTTATAAGTTAGTATACATAACTAATTCGGATTTAGTTTTTTGCTTGCCTCGGGAAAGGCTTCGGTAATTGATAAAAAGTTTATCTTTTATTTTTGTTGCATTGTTATTGCTTATAGACCTAATTGGAGGTAGTTTTAATTGTGCCCCTTATATAGGGTGTTTTAGTTGTTTTGGGTTCATTAATGAATAATATTTTTTTTAATATTTTTTTTCATTGTGTTGTTTGTAACTCGGAAGTAACATGCCGCCAACCACTATTTCTGCGATTAGGAAATGTCAAATGAAGCCCATGTCCATATTCATATTTTTTAGCCGATAGGGTAGCAGGATAGGAAGTGAGCTGCGATGGTTTGCGTCAGCTCGTGCCTTGATGGAAAGACCAGATAGACAGGAGGCATTCTATAGCACGCGCTTCGGTTGTTGACGCACGTATGGAGTTGGTGTATCGCATTGGTGTGTTGGTGTATGATGACGATGATGTGGTGCTGTCTTCGGAGAAGGACCTCGACTAGTGTCAGCAGTGCGCTGATGACATAGTGCAGAGGAAGATGGTGATTTTGAATGCTCGCTCCACCGGTGGAGACAAGGGAGAGCACCCATCTTCATCTGGCATTGTGTCTCGCCTGCCTAGCATCGAACTACCGGTGTTCGATGGTGACCTGAACCAGTGGGTCGGTTTTATAAATTTATTTGACAGCCTGGTCCATGATAGGAAGGACCTAACGGCATCGTATAAGATGGCACAGCTGCGGGGGGCCCTCAGGGGTAAACCTGGGGAGTTGGTGGCCTACCTGCCAGTTACGGAGGACAGCTATCTCACGCCTTGGCAGATACTGTTCGATAGGTATCAAAATTAACGGCGGTTGGTAAACGCAGAAAGTTTATTCCCATAATTTTAATTAATAATAATAATAATAAGTTAAGTTTTTTATAATATTTTATATTGTAAATATGTTTTTTTACATAAAATATTGTAAAAAAATTTTCTTAAGATATAGTTTGAATAAAGAGAATAATAATAATAATCTTTTATTGTTCAAAACATCAATTTGATACATTTTGTATAACACTTTAGTACCTAAACTAGGTCAAACCTGCTCTTATAGGCACTTACGCTCTTCCAAAAATTGTATGTAGATGTAAATGATGTTGCGCATGCATAACACTATAAACAATATAATAATTATATAATAAGTAGGTATTAAAATAAAGCTATAATAATAAATAACCAATGCATGTATACTATTTAAAACATATGAGTAATATAATATAAATTAATAGAAAAAGTAAAAAATGATAATTAATGATCATGATTTATGTCGCACACAATAACTAACATATACGATCAAGTAAAAACAGTCAACAGTTCCTCCGTCTCATGGTAGTTCAGCGTTAACAGCCATCCCCTAACTAAAGATTTGCATTCATGTTTTGATTTATTTTGTAAATTTAGTTTTTTGTTTAATTTTTTGTATAGAAAGGGACCACTAAAAAGAGTAAAGCGATTTGAAAATTTGGTTTTGAGTAATGGAGTTGGGTTTTTATTAAGTTTTCGTCTACTGTTTACTGTCAAGGAGATTGAGGCATGGGTATTATGTTGTTTAAGAGTAATTTCTAAATAATATAGTTGTCTTACTGTAAGGACTCCATATTCTGTATATAATTTTGCAGTTGGATATCTATAAGGAAGTCAATTTATACACTTAAGAACTGCACGCTGTGCTCGTTCTAGTGGCAAAACATTGGTTTTGTGTGCTCCTCCCCATACATTTATGCAATATAGCAATATTGATTGACACAATGAAAGGTATAATATTCGAAGAATTTTGCTGTTAGCTATGTGTCTAATTTTCCTGAAAACGGCAGTAAGTTTACGAACCCTGTGTGTCAAGAGTTTAATGTATGGTTTGAAGATAAGTAGAGAATCAATAGTAATGCCAAGATATTTCACTGTGTATACTCTATCCAACACTGGGCATGAACAAGTACTACTGAAGTCAAGATTGCAATTATAATGATGCGCTTTAATGATTGAGATTTCAAGAGAAGGCTGTGATTTATTAGATATGGAAAAAGTAATGAACTTTGTCTTGTCTGTATTTAAAGTTAAAAGATTTGAAAAAAGTTTATGGTGTATGTTGGTGAAGCCAGATTGTGCATATTGAAGTACTTGCTCCCAATTGTTACCACTGAAAACGAGTGCCGTGTCATCTGCAAAGGCCATGATTCTACCATTCGCTAGAGAAGTGTCAATTATGTCATTCACATAAACTAAAAAGAGGGTGGGACCAAGTACGCTTCCTTGTGGTACACCATATCGGATTGGAAGAGGATCACTAATGATGGTATCAATTTTAACAGTTTGTTGACGGTCACTAAGGTAACTTTTGAAAAGATTGAGCTGCTCTCCTCGAACTCCAATCGTCTCAAGCTTTCTAAGAAGAAGGGGGGTAGATACAGTATCAAACGCTTTTGCCAAATCTAAGAAGATTCCGACACATTTGCGTCCTGCGTCAAGCTCTGAAACTATAAAATTCGTTAGTTCCGACACTGCATCATTGGTTGATTTCCCTCTAAGAAAGCCAAACTGGTTAGGAGAGAACAACTCTTTCTCCTCTAGATATTTGACAAGTCTAGCATTTACAATTTTCTCTAATATCTTAGAGAACGAGTTTAACGGCGATATGGGTCTGTAGTTGTTAGGAGATGTAGTGTCACCATCCTTATGAATGGGTATGGTTCTGGATAGTTTCATAAAAGAAGGGAATGTTGAATAGGCAATTGAAATATTACAAATATGGGTTATCAATGGCACAAGTATAGGGATATTATATTTTAAGATTTTGTTAGAAATTTTGTCCCAGCCAGGGGAACTATCAGTCTTTAAACTTCTAATGTTGGATTGGACTTCCTCAATATCGGTATCAAATAGTACAAATGAGTTATTTGGGGTAGATGAGATAGAAGGGTGACTAGTCTGAGCTGGAATTTTGTTTTTAATTTTTTGAGCTAAATTTTCTCCAATATTGGTAAAGAATTTATTAATTTTGTTTGCAGCTACTTTTGGATCATTATCTAAAGTAAGTAAATCAGTGCACTTCTGCTCAGTAGGTGTGTACTTCGCTATGTTATTTATAACTTCCCATGTTTTTTTTACGCTGGTAGAACAAGCAGTCTCTAATTATGATTTCTCGTACTGTAATTTAGCTTTTTTAATTATCTCATACAAATAATTGCGGTACCTTTTATATGTGATTTTTAGTACATCATTACTTGTTGTTTTTTTTAATTTAAGGTGAAGTTTGTCTTTGTGTCGTATACATCTCAGTAGTCCCGGTGTAATCCATGGTCTCTGTGGTGTTTTATGTTTCGAGATAATTTTTTCTGTTGTGTTATTCCTGATAATAGTGGTTAACGATGTTATTAAATACTCAGTAGCTATATTTGGATTATCAGTTTCTAGGACAGGTTTGGTATCTAATAATTTTAAGTCTTCCGATATTTTCGTACAGTTAACTTTACTGATTATTATTTTTTTGTTTATTTGTTTAGTTTCCAGATTTAATGCTAACAAAACAGGGTAATGATCTGTTATATCACATTGCATTACAAAAGTATTCGAGTGAATGGTTGTTTTAATGATAGTGTGATCTAGGCAGCTATTTATACGAGTTGGAATATAGTGAGAGGGAATTAGACCGTGGGTGGAAAGTAAGTTTAAATATTCCGAGGCATGTCTATCAGTCGAATTTGGCTCTATGTTAATATTTATATCACCGGTTAATATGATATTAGAATAGTTGGAAAGAGAATTAAGAATTATTTCTAGTGAGTTCAAAAAGGTATCAGTGGTAGTATACGAGGGCGATCTGTAAATAGATATAATTGCTGCATTGTTATTTACGGTGGTAACTAAGCAATTAGCATCCAAAAAATCTGGTTCATATGTTGATGCTAATATGTCATTTTTTACAAAGATAACAATGCCGTCATTTTGATTATTTATTCTTTTTGTAGTATATGGGGTACAACATTCCAGAACTGGGGGACAGCTATCTACTGAGAGCCAGCACTCAGTGAGAGTTATTATGTCTGGTAGAAAGTCAAGTCTTGCCAATAACAATGAGAATTCACTTATATTTCGTCTAATACTCCTGATATTTTGGGTAATAATTGTAAGTTTTTTCTTATATTTGTCAATTATTGGTTTTAGTTCTTCTGGTTTACATATAGTTGAGTCAGATACTTGATAGTTGTCTATGTCATTAATTAATTCTTTAATTGTGCCCTCTTTTATAAAAAAGTTAATTGCATGCCCCCAAAGTACTTGTACATAATAAACAAAGTAGTATATATTTAATAAATAAAATAGTTTATCTGATGTTTCAACGACATAGACAATCATGTTCATAAATAAGTATAGTGAGTATCTATAGTAGGCATAATCAATAAACCACTTCAAATTAGTATTTTCCTTGTTATCAGGTGTAGTATAAGTTTTAAGAATATATCGACTATTTTTATTGTGAAAGTATTCTGTGTTGTTATTAAAATATGAACAGATGTTTTTTAATAGTATGTTAAAAATAGTATATAGAGAGTACGCGTCCATGTATAATATATAATATTTAATTACAGTAAGAATATTTAAATTATTAAAATAATTATTAGTTTGTATGTTTGTAGGTTTATTTTGTTTATGTGGTGGGTTGTTTGTGGTTGCGAAGTAGCTATAATTACAGTTACAATTTTCTGACAAGACACAAAAATACATACAGTTACACAGCAAGTTCGGAAAAGGTGCTAGACAACCATAACACACAGCTTCACTACACATACGAGCAGCATGCGTGGCTGTCATTTCTTGCTTCCGTTTTTTAACTCTGAGAGTTGCTCCAAGCTCCGGACAATTAGGTACTGACCACCATCTTTCTCGCGTAAAAGGACACGGCCGTTAGATATCCAACAGTGAGCATAATTGTGACCTTTGGCAAAGATTTTTGTTTCGTAAAAAATCTTCTTCATTTTTTTCAAAAGTAATTCTGACATAAATATTGGTGTATTGAAACCATGTAGTCCAAGGTGAGTTGCAGATAATCGAGTGTTGTTTTTGTTCAAATTGTAGGTTTTTGAAGCAAGGAGGATTTCAGATTTTGTCAGTGAAGTTTGAAATTCAACTAATAATGCAGATTGCTGGTTCTCTTTTTTGCTCGGGCCTCTGGTAATGTCTTTTATATCATTTTTAGAGATTTCAATTTTGATATTTTTAGCCAGTGTAAGTACCATGTTATATAACTGATTTTTGTTTTCGTTTATAATTTTCGGAACATTTCTTATCTCTATACTTGTTTTAGTGGAGTTTCTTTCTAGGTACTCAATCTTTTCATTCAGAGAGTTTATTTCCAGATTGAGGCTTTTGTGATCGCGATCCAGTTGTTTCAAGTGTGTATCCAAATCTTTCAACTGTTGACACACAAAGTCCATTGTCCTTTCCATATCTTGACCGGTAGTACGTATATCTTGATTTTGACCCTTCACTTCTTTAATATGATCTTCAAGAACTTCTAAGCGTTGTTGTTGTGCTTGGAATAAGGTGTTAATCATAGTCTTTATTTCGTCTTTAAAGACAGAAAACTCAGATTCCGATTCATCATTGCCTCGTGGCCTTTTACACCGCTGCGTGATGTTTAAGTCCTCAGTCGAGACACTACCACGCAGATTGATATCAGATGTAAACAATGTTTTGCTAGTCTTTGGGGAGTGTTGTATCTTGGCAATCAATGTACACTAAACAATTATCTTAAAGTTCAAACCAATTTTCCGGATACGGAGTGTACTAGGCGAACATAGGCACGCTAGAGACTAAAAACAATTCAGTACGCAGCGACAGCAAACGGATCCACCCAGTTAATGCAGTACGGTACGGTACGGGAAGTATTAGGTTCGCATAGGCTTTTGCGTGCAGAAGGGGCACGCGAAGCTACGCGTCAAAGACTTGTCATAGAGCTCGAGGTACCAGGACGACAGCGCATCAAGTGGGTACGCACGGTGCGGCGCGGCGGTGAGCGACTGGGTAGTGCGTGAGCTTCGGCGGAGAGCGGGGCAGTGCGTGTAGCTTACGCGTCAAGAGCCCGAGGTACCAGGGTGACAGCGTTTAAGGCAGGTACCCGCGGTTGTGAGCAGCCGGCCAGCGGGCGGCGGACGGGGCGGTGCGTGTGCTGCGTCGGGGAGTGGGGCGATGGATGTGCTGCGGCGGGGAGCGCGGGATGGTGCAAGTGGTGTGGACGGCGGCGGGCGGTTAACTATTGTGCCTGTTCTGCCCTGATAATTGCACTTGCAGTAATCGACATTTTTGGGATTTTCACTTTTTTGCAAAAATGGCATTTCAAGGCGCTAATCTATACATAAAAAAATATTTTGAATGTTTTTTTGTATTATAAACATGTTTTTTATTTAACGGGAAACACAGTACTTGCACGAAAATGTTGCTTTTGCTAACAAAATCTGCAGTAATCAGCATGTACTAGAAGGTAATGCAGTACTTGCTACGTTTACTGCAGATTCATTAAGCAATAGACTATTTTCAATGAATACTAACTAAAACCAAACGCAGTATTCTACAGTGCAGTGCAGATAATGTCAAGTAAAATAATAATTAGCAAATATTTTCTTTGCATAAAGTAAATGATAATAATATAATTGTTTATTGGTAAATTACATTTCCCTCAAACACCTTGAGTTTCAGACTTCTTGAGAGAAATGGAAAAGCGACTTTGCATTGTTTTGTTTTGCCAACACTCATGCATTTCATGAACACTTCGGTTAATAATTCACAATTAATTTACATTACAATGAGAGGCAAGTTTACGATCGTGTATTAGAGAATTGACACACAGGATTAGCAGATCATGACTAACAATGTCAGTTGTCACATCAAATCATTTTCCTAAAATATTTGGTTTGTCTTTTAGAAAACTAATGTATTCTGATTAGTAGCATGGCAATTTCATCACCGTACCTTTAATTAATACAACGGTATAGTTTTAAACTTAAGTTTGGTTTACTTTGGAAAAATGTAAACGAATTTTAAACGGTAACAATTTACTCTGGTAGAGGTTACTCTGGTGTAACATGAATTTTGGTTGAATCTACCCAAATTGGGCTCCAACCGTAAAAAAACAATGAAAAGTAGCAGAGAAGTATGGATCAATACGTATCTACTGTATAATGGTAGATTATGCACTAAGGGTATTTCAGTATTCGCGGCCTCTTTATAGTTTGTGTTTTTATTTTCTTTTATTTATATTCCTCTCGTGGTGGCCTGTTTGATTTTCGAACAATTTATTTTTAAGGGTGAATGCATGGAATTAGTATGTACCTACCTACTATCGTAATGTTCGTATGCGATTTCTACATGAAATTCAGTACAATATTAAGCCCTGCTAGACCTCAGGATTTAATTGACTTACTTTAGGTTAGGTTTGCATGACATATAATTTAACATTGTCGAGCAGGTGGGGTGAAAAGTATATTTGAGCGTCATTAGTTAACGCTTAAAACATCAATGGCATTTTAATGGCAATCGCCATCTTCCTGAAATGTATGTTTAATTGTTACTTTATTAACTTTAAATAAAACACACCTAAAGCAATTTTATGTCAAGTAGGCTTTTTTTAGTTTAAAATATAAATAAATTATTTAGATGTAAAGTAAGGTCCTTGAATTAAGTATATTTTGCCAAAATAGTCCAAACATATTACAATTTTAAATGTAATGACTTAGTGATACCTTTTAAATGTACTTATACATAGGTATAAAACTGTAAGTTTATAAGTATATAAGCATTTTATGTAGGTATATCTCATATAAATTGTGAAAGACGTTTGTTTCTAACAATAAATAAATAGTTATTAATAGCTGTCACACTTTTATCTAGTACCAGGCATAAAAATATTACATGATTGCTAGCTAGAAAAGCAGTATTGAACACGTGCTAGGTGATTTTGCAGTAATGAACACGAATACTGCATTTCGCCTTAGTCATACTGCAATGCTCATAAGCCGAGACGGTACACGAAAGTGCAGTAATGCGCATTTTATCTAAATAAAGACAGTAAAGTAAAGGAAAACATATGTCAGAAGAAAGCTTGATTTTTTCTTATTTTTTAGGTACACTTTAAAAGTTATATAATCATAGACTTCTTATTTAGAAATCAAAATAAGTGTTTACCGCGTTTATCTCGAAACCGCCATTTTGCAAGTACTGCGTTTGCAATTAGTAGGGCAGTGTTGGTGACTCACATGTATAGTATTTGTGAATTGACATACATCATAAGGCATACAATTCAAAAAGCATAATATCTTGTAGCAATTTTTTATTACGCATACACGATAACGCAGAATCGTTGAAAGACATATTAATAAAAACCATAATTATTAAAAAATCTATATTATTGTTTGTCATACTTATATTAAGCATACTTTAAAATTCATAATTGCATTATTCATTTTTTTGTTAGACATACTCTTACAAAGCAAAATTCAAAAAAGCCATAGTTTTAAAAAGCATAAATTGTAAATGGCCATAAATTGATTTTCTATTATTACTATGATGCATACTTAATAAGTCAGTGAAAGAACTGAAACGCGGCAAAATCGACCTCACGTAATCTTGTCTGCCCTACGCTAGAGTGTAAAGCCCGTGTATTCGCGGAGGGGCGAGGCGGCCCGCGAGCTGAGAAGCAGGTGTGTTTAACGCCCGCCGCCGTGGCTGAGGCGAGCCAAGCCGAAGCCTCGGTGGTGAGCTTCGATCCAATCGAAGGTGGTGAGCAAAAACCATCTGTGACGATAAGCTCGCGTGGGACCGCCGCGCCGGAGCCTCGCAGCGCCGGAGCCGTGACAGAAAACATGCCTGCTGCATGCTTGCTTGCACGCTGCATATTTGCCTGCATGCTGCATGCTTGCTTGCATGCTGCATGATTGCCTGCATGGTGCACGCTTGGTTGCTCATTATATCAATATGTTTTATATCTTTAGATTATTTTAGTTATCAAATGTATATTAAATCAAATGTACCAAATATATGCTTTTTGAAAGTAAGGTAAATAAAATAAGTGTTATCCTGTAAGAGTAAGGGATTTTGTCATTATTCTTATTGCATGTATGCTTTTTGAATATTATGTCTTCTGAACATTACGGCAAATAAAAAATATGCCTTTTGTTACTTATACTTATCAAAATTATGCCTTTCTATGGTTATGTCTTTGAAATTTTGGCCATTTATGTTATGCGTTATGAAGTTATGCTATAAAGGCATATGGCAAGTGACGATTATGGCCATTTACATGATGCATTGTCAGTTTATGGCGAAAAACTTTATGCGTTTCAATACGTAACCGCCTATTGACCAGTGGTCATTTAAATTATTTTATATTGTTCTCGGTCGGCTCCCAGTGGACATGCAGACCAGAATCTAACAGCAGCGTACCGGGGGCAGCGAGGGCCTTCCTATGTTGTCGTTTCTGGAGGGAGAATGCAGACGGGCTGATAACGTGACAGTAGGACCACATCCTTTGGGGCCATGTGACTCTCGGAGGGGTCACGTAATGTCAGGTGCCTCAAGGGGGGGTGAGCGTACGGGATCTACTCAGCGCTTGCATGCGCTAGTGACACAGGCGGAGCTAAATCGGTGCTCGTATTGTCGGGAGCCTGGGCATGACGTCACTTAGTGACGTCACTCAGTGTGTGCACCGAACCCCGACAGGTTCGGTGCACAACGAATGCAAGGACGTCGTCGGATTATTGTACGGCAACGGGGCTGGTGCTTCATGTGCTTAGGCCCACACATGGCACAGCAGTGCTCACGAGCTGGGGCTTGCAATTTTTGTGGTGGTCCGCATCATGACCTCCTCTGTCTAAATATGCCCGGGATGTCAAACCACCAGCAAGGACTTAAGGGTCCTGTACGGGAACAGCCACAGGCTGACGGAAGTAGATCCCCACCGGGGGGTCTTCGTTGCGTGCGCCTTCGGATGTGCGCAGGGGTCAGGGACCCGCGCAAGGACGGTTGGAGGAGAGGTCCCATCGGGGCCCCCTCCCATGTTGGGCCTGGGGGGTCAATCTCAGAGGGTTCGGGATCCACTCAACAATATTATGATGAGGGGCCCGATCGGGGGGCCAATTCTTATCTTGTAACTCATGCCTCCGTCCCTTCGGGGAGGAGGTCTAGGAGGAGGTAGGGCCAATTGGAGGCGACAATCGGCCTGCAGCGGGCGGGTGCCATTGGGCACCGTCAACCTACGTTGGGGTGGTTCGGCCACTGCCCTGTACGCGCCCAATATCGTGGCAGGGATCGCGAGTGAACTCCCCACCTTAGTCGACGCCCCCTCTCCCATCGGTTAGGCTATCCCCTCCACTTATGGAGCGCCTACGCCTGGAGCCTTTTCCTCCAGTGTTCGGGAGATTTGAGCACTCCGCGAGGACCTACATCACTGAGTGGTAGAGCCACGCTGCGTTGCAGCACGCATTGGGCCGGCTCGCCCGCCGTAATACCACCCTCTCACTAATATCTGGCGTGAAATAATAGCACCTGGTGCTGTTGTGTTTCGTCCGGCCAGTGAGAGTTCCGGAAGCTCTCCCTCCCCCTCTTAATTCCTATTCCATCCTAAAACCTATTCCTTCCTTAAAGGCTGGCAACGCATCTGCGAATCCTCTGGTGTTGCGGGTGTCGATGGGCGGCAGAGATTACTCTCCATCAGGTGACCCGCCTGCTCGTTTGCCTCCTTCTATTAAAAAAAAAGAAAACCTACATCTGGCGGGATGGTAGACGGTCACCTTATTGTGGTGCTTGGGACCCGTTAGCGCAAGGGCACCTCCCGTCCCGCCTCGTGCCAGTAGGAGAGGAGGGGACTCGGGTCCCCAATAGGAAATTGTTGCCCACCCGCGCGTTGCTCCCAAACCAGAGACTGTTTTGCTTCCTACACCCTCTGTTTGCGTTTTGGGCTTTGATGGCAGCGCTGGCCAGGCTCGCGCCCTGTTGGAATCAGGGCTGTATTATGTAGAGTTGGCTTGCGAGTTGGTTGGGCAACCATTAATAATTAATATAGGTATTAATAATAACTATGGTAGATTTAGATCAATCATATTCAATTACATTCACATCACTATCAATCGAATTAGACTTGTACCGATGCTACGTCCCTAACCTAACTTCTACTACCCTCATCATTTTTTATCCGCGATCCTATGGGGGTAAACCAATATCGCGTCGTGTCGTGTCGGCCATCTTCACTTCCGATCTAGCCTGCCTACGCGACAGGGCCTTTGAGTCGAGCTCTCGTGTTCCTCATTTATCGGTCAAGTCATACCATCTTCCAAGTGATCGCCGCGAGTTTACTACTGTGATCACGAACTTTTGCCGTGGAAAGTCAAGAAACAGTGAGACGCGCGTCCACTACAGCCAGCACGCGGGAGCAACGTCGAACCAGGTTAGCCCCCTAGACCCCCTTTTCTTTGATCGCCCATGTTTTGGTCCTTCGTCCCGATTCCCATCTTTTCCGTAAGCATCGGAACATATTATATTCAAATTTCATTAATTGCATAAAAATCTATTTTTAGAAAATATTTTTTTGCATACCTTCAATAGTTTTATGAAATCTATCTTGGGGATATCAATTCGCATACTAGCAGCACTGAACATCGTTCAATTAAGCTGTCAACTGTCAAGTGTCAGTCACCTGTCAACTGACATTAATAATAACCTCTAGTTTGTTTTGTTTATTTTTACTTGCGAAATAAAATAACTTATCAATTATGGCGAATGAATTGAAAATAGCCACTGTTAAATTCAACATGGCTTATGATTTCGTATGCGAGCTTTATAAACTGGCTACAGTGCTTGTGCAAACTATTCCTACAACACCGCAGGAATTGAGTAAATTTCGTGTTCGTTTCGTTGATCTAAATCAGATGCGTGAACAGTTTGATACTAATTTTACGTTGTTAGTTGCTGCTTCACAGCCCGAAGAACAGAGAGGAACTATAGAATCTTGCTTTACAACGTTTTACGAGAAATATTACTCAATTCAAAGTATTTGGTCTGACTTAAGAGCCGTTTACACGTATCAAGTTGTCAAGTAGGTAACTTAATTTTAAGTTAATTTTAACTAAATTCTTGCGTGTAAACAGTCACTTATAAGCTCTTTAGTAGCAAGTGGTAAGTAAACGATTTAGTGGGCAAGTGAACAAGTAGAATAGGATCGAGTCTATTTTTTGAGTAAGTAAGCTCCCCTCCCGCACCGCTTGCATTCCCCGGTAGGCGTGGCTTCTACTAAATTGTCATTTAGTTGACGTGTGGACGCAACAATTTAGTGAAGTATTTAGTGAAGTCGTGAAGTCTCGTGTGTGACGAGAGCCGGTCTTGCCGCGATGTGTCGCCGCCGTATGCACTAAAGAGTGCATAAGTAAATACACGTGTAAACGATCGACAACTTAAAATTAAGTTAAAATTAACTTAAAATTTAGTTACCTACTTGACAACTTAATACGTGTAAACGGCCCATTAGGTGTATTGGATTCCAAAACAACTAATGGTCCTGTGACACAAGAGGTAGTTTCTAAGTCTAGTTGCGAATCAAGTCGTTTTCATTTACCTAAAATTACATTAACACATTTCAAAGGCATTCACACTGAATGGCCCAATTTTAAATCAATATTTGACAGTTTAATTCATCAAAACAATGAAATATCTTCAATACAAAAATTCCATTATTTATTGAGTGTTTTAGAACAAGAACCTCTTAACTTAATTAAACATTTAAGCATAACTAGTGAAAACTATGGTGTGGCCTATAATCTCTTACAGGAACGTTATGAAAACAAGCGCTTGATAGCCGACAAACATTTAGATTTGTTACTTTCAGTTTCATGTTCCAACTTAAAGAATTTAAAACATTTTCTCAACACTTTAAAAGAAAACACACAGGCATTAAATACTCTTGGATTTGATGTCAATTCTTGGAGTTTTCTTTTAAATCATATAATACCTAAAAAGTTACCGTTGGACTTAAGAACTAAATTTGAGTTTACATTACAGCAAAATGAGATACCGCGCTTTAGTAACTTGTTGACATTTT
This sequence comes from Scoparia ambigualis, assembly GCA_963921215.1. NCBI lineage: Eukaryota > Metazoa > Arthropoda > Insecta > Lepidoptera > Crambidae > Scoparia > Scoparia ambigualis. The sequence continues at coordinate 38,563,506 of OY992505.1, read as the reverse complement.
TAGAACACAATTTAAGGGTTTTAGAAGCAACTAATTTCACATGCGTAAACAATAATCCCAAAGCGTTAATTCCTCATGCATCCACCTTACATGTAACTAATTCAACTTGTTATTATTGTAGTGGTGATCATGCAATCTATCAATGTTTAGAGTTTGAGAAACTGAAAGATAAGAAATTATTTTTAACTGAAAAAAGACTTTGTTACAATTGTTTGAGGCCACATAGTATTTCACAATGTTTATCTAAGCGTTGTTGTCAAGTATGCAAGAAACGTCATCATACAAAATTACATAATGAGTTTAAAGCAGCGGATTCTTTTGTGAACACCGAACCCTCCTCTTCGAAACAGGTGTTACTTAACATAGAACCATTGTCTACCGGCCTCTTAGGTACTGTTCTTGTTGGAGTCCAGGATGTTGATGGTCAGGTACATGTCGTTCGTGCGTTAGTAGATCCTGGTGCTCAATCATCTCTTATAGCTGAATCTTTAGCACAGCAACTTCGACTGCGACGTCGTAAGTCCTGCGATCTGTTCGGTGTCGGTGAACACCGGCAAGCTACCCAAGGAAGGGTAGATTGTTCAATCTTGTCTCTCACAGACGATTCCATTCCTGGTTTGTCCACTGAAGCCATCGTACTTAAGCGCATCACGGGATATCAACCTGCAGCAATGATCAATCCGATTGTGCCAGAGAAATGTAGCGACCTTCAGCTTGCTGATAAGACTTTCAACATGTAAAATCGATCTACTTTTGGGTGTTAATCTTTTCAGTGACATTTTTTGCGGTCCAAAGTTGAAATTAGGTAATGGTTTACCTACAGCTCATTCAACCATCTTTGGTTGGGTCATTATGGGTTCGACCCCAGTGACTACAACTCAGTATCAAAATATTAGCCTACTTACCAACGAGTCTAGGTTACAACTTACTATAACTAAATTCTGGGAATCAGAAGAGTCTCCTTTGCCGCTAATTTCAGATCCTGATGACATCATATGTGAAAAGCACTTTGTCAACACACACAATAGAGATCCCGATGGGAGGTTTGTAGTTAGGCTGCCCTTCAAGGTAGAGTCCTCTCAGCTTGGTGATACTCGGTTAATTGCGTTAAAACGGTTTCACAATTTAGAGCGTAAACTTATAAAAGAGCCTAGACTTCGTGAACTCTACATTCAATTTATGAAAGATTTTGTAGAGTCTGGACATATGAAGTTAGTACCTTCTCATAGTGCGGTTGACAGGTATTATATTCCTCATCACGGCGTGCTCAAGGAGAGCAGTAGCACTACAAAGTTGAGAGCTGTTTTCGATGCATCTCTACCCAGCTCTACCGGTGTTTCCCTCAATCAAATTTTATTGTCAGGCCCTAAGCTACAACAGAATATACAGGATATCATTTTAAGGTTTAGAACTTATTTAGTGGTCTTCACCTGTGACATCAAACAATGTTATCGAATGGTCAGGTTACATGAAGATGATCAGCGGTTCCAAACTATCTTCTGGCGCGAATCTCAAGATCAGCCGTTGCAGGAGTTCGAGTTAACAACCGTCACCTACGGCGTCACTAGTTCTGCATACCAGGCTATCAGGGTGATTCATGAGTTGGCGAATCTTAACGACTCTACATATCCTGAGGCCGCACGTGTCCTACGGAAGGGCACCTTCGTAGACGATATCGTGACTGGGTGTGATACGCTAGAGGGTGCTAAGATGCTACAGCACCAAGTCACTGACTTGTTGGCTCAAGGTCGTTTCCTTCTTAGGAAATGGTCTAGCAACTCTGGCGAGCTACTCAAAGGTTTACCTGCAGATCATTATGAAACACCTTATCGATTCGAGGATTCCGGTGACAATATTTTCAAAATCTTAGGTATTGAATGGAACCCCTCACCCGATAACTTTCTCTATCACGTCTCTAACATGAGTAAGACTCTAACCAAACGAGGTGTTCTATCGAACATCGCTCGTCTCTATGATCCTTGTGGCTTTATCAGGCCGGTAACATTTTTCGCTAAATCTTTTATGCAGCGTTTGTGGCTTTTAGAGCTGGGTTGGGACGATGCTCTCCCTTTCGATGTCCAGCAAACTTGGCTGAAGTTTGTTGACGACTTCAAATCTTTAAATCAAATACGGATTCCACACCACGTTATGGGTGATCCTCATTCTAAATATCAACTTCACGGTTTCAGCGACGCATCGGAGCGCGGATATGCCGCATGCGTCTATATACGCTGTGAAAGCGGTGACGGTGACAGCGTTCAAGTTCATTTGTTAATCGCTAAATCTAGAGTCGCTTAAGTCAGGCAAAGGCAAACGATCCCTAAGCTCGAGCTCTGTGGAGCAGTCCTGTTGGCTCGCCTTATGGACCATGTGTGTAAAGTCTTGCACTCCAAATTAAAATCCATACCAGTAATTGCATGGTGCGACTCTAGCATAGTGCTAACTTGGTTGCGAACTTCACCGCACAAGCTTCAAACTTTTGAAGGAAACAGAGTTTCCCAGGTTCAAGGCATCATTCCAAACGCTACCTGGCGGCACATTCCTTCACATCTCAATCCCGCGGATTGCGCGAGTCGAGGCTTGCTTCCTCGCGACTAAGTAGTTCATCCACTTTGGTGGAGTCCTTCTTGGCTCAAATCTGATTACAGTTCATGGCCTTCCACATGTCTACTGCTTGACCCTATGGATTTGCCAGACGTGAAAGTAGGTCCAGTTGCTGCACATGTTGTGCAAACTGTCGACACGAAAACCCACACGGACTCTACATTTATATTTACTCCTCCTGTTGCTGCACACTTAGTGCAAACAGGCGAGACGGGACCGGATAAGCACTCTACATCGGCTGTTGCACCTTCCTCAGACGAAGTTGTCCAACACGTCATTGTAGAGTACAGCTCTCTATCTAAAGTTACACGAGTACTCGGTTGGTGGCTTCGTTATATGCATAATGTTCGCTCACCAAAGGATAAACGAGTAGGTAATTTGACGATATACGATTTAAAATCAGCGTTGTCAACTTGTATCAAATCGGTTCAATCTTCAGCGTTTGCCGATACCATAAAACTGTTGCGTCAACGTAAGCCTATCAAGGTCAGCCTACGTCGCCTCCATCCCTTTCTCGATGATCTAGGTTTTCTTCGAGTTGGTGGGCGACTGGTCAACGCCAACTTGCCTTTCGATAGTAAACATCCATTTTTGTTACCTCAGTCGCATCCTTTCACAAATCTTCTCATCGATCATTATCATCAGCTCTACGGTCATCCAGGTCCTGCTATTTTAATGGCTATCCTATTGCGTAGGTATTGGATTGTGTCAGCTCGACGTGTAGTGCGGCACAAGATTTATCAATGTCAACGCTGCTATAGACTAAAGGCGAAACCTATGAATCCATTCATGGGCAACTTACCTGCCGATAGAGTCACTCAAGCTAGGCCCTTCCAAAGGGTTGGGTAAGATTTCGCCGGACCGTTCAACGTCAAGGATTCCAATGCTCGCAAACTTAAAATCTTTAAGGCTTACCTATGTGTGTTCATATGCTTTGCAACCAAAGCGATGCATTTGGAAGTAGTCTCCACCTTGTCTACTGACGCGTTCTTGGCCTGTTTAGATCGATTCGTTTCGAGAAGAGGGTTACCTTCTAACATATATTCCGACTGTGGCACAAACTTTTTAGGCGCACGCAACTATCTTAAGGATATTTATCTGCTTAAAGCTCAAATCGATAGAGACTCAGATAAAGTTCAATCTCATCTAGCATCTCATGAAATTCATTGGCATCTTAACGTTCCCTCTGGACCACATCTTGGTGGCCTCTGGGAGAATGCAGTGAAGTCTTCTAAAACATTACTCAAGCGTATCATAAGCGAACGTGTATTAACGTTTGAAGAACTAAGTACAGTGTTCTGCAAAATCGAATCTATACTAAATGCACGACCTATCTGTCCATTTGGTAGCGAACCAAACGATTTAGAAACTCTGACGTCGGGTAATTTTTTGATTGGACAACCGCTTCTTGCCTTACCGGAGCACGATCTAGAGCACATTGCTACTCATCGTCTGAATCGTTGGCAATTGCTACAGCAAATCACCCAACATTTCTGGAAACGCTGGCACAGCGAATATCTACACACGCTGCAGCAACGTGATCGTTGGCTTAAGCCTGAACGTAATTTACAGATGGGTGACTTGGTGTTGTTGATGGAGCCTAATACACCTCCGTTACTCTGGAAAAAGGCCAGAATTACCAAACTTTATCCGGGGAATGACGGTATTGTCCGGGTCGTAGACACTAAAACAACCAAAGGAGTTTTCAAGCTTCCTGTAGCCAAGTTATGTCGCTTAATTCCCGAAACCTAAATATTTCAACATTTATCAATTAATTTAGCATGTAAGTAACTATAGTAAGATAACATTTACACGTTTTCAATCAGCTTTCAGTTAACTTATTTCAAATTTGTCTGTTTCAACTAAAAGAGCTAAGCCGCTCTTTGGGGGGCGGTATGGTAGATTTAGATCAATCATATTCAATTACATTCACATCACTATCAATCGAATTAGACTTGTACCGATGCTACGTCCCTAACCTAACTTCTGCTACCCTCATCATTTTTTATCCGCGATCCTATGGGGTAAACCAATATCGCGTCGTGTCGTGTCGGCCATCTTCACTTCCGATCTAACCTGCCTACGCGACAGGGCCTTTGAGTCGAGCTCTCGTGTTCCTCATTTATCGGTCAAGTCATACCATCTTCCAAGTGATCGCCGCGAGTTTACTACTGTGATCACGAACTTTTGCCGTGGAAAGTCAAGAAACAGTGAGACGCGCGTCCACTACAGCCAGCACGCGGGAGCAACGTCGAACCAGGTTAGCCCCCTAGACCCCCTTTTCTTTGATCGCCCAAACTATTTTCATTTATGCGCGTTATCGGGATGTCGTACGGTTCGGAGCGTCGTGTTTCGGCGCCTGTCTTGTTATCGGCAGCCACGATGCAGCCTACCACTCGTTTGTCTGTCGTATCTACTAAAGCGGTTCATCTCGAAGTAGTTGCTGATCTAACGACGGGAAGCTTTTATTGCTAGCTTGGACAGATTTGTTTCCCGTAGGGGACTGCCGTCGCTGATCCGTCCTGTTAACGGAACCAACTACACTGGGAAAAATGTACCCCTGATTTTAAGAGGTCGTCTGCACTCCGTAACAGGTATACCTCTTAAAAAGCGACTAGACGTCCGAACTAACAAATTAACAGTAAACCTGTACAGAATCATGATAATGTCCTGTTATATCTTGACTGTTATTACAACAGGAAATTACCTGATAAAATATCGGCACATCGTAATGTTAACTTATCAGGAAGTTTGGCTAAGCAATCAAAACATTACTGGTACAAGACTGAAACGGGACCCATATATTAACAATACGTCCCTTTAATTTGACTAATTATACTGGTATATTCATGGTACTATTTGGTTACTTTAATCGTTTGTCGTAATGTAGGTATTATTTACGTGTGTGCGTAGTGCGTAGTATATAGCACGACCCATCTCTAGTAAATACTGTCTCATCTCAACGGCCACTTCCCTTCCCAGAAAGAAAGGACGATGGCGACGGATGCAGTCCGCAGTCCCCAAAAAGAGAGATCCTAAATTAAAAGTAGGAAAGAAGTCCCGCCCGACTCCCGAGCTGCCGTTCCAATTAACGCGACACCCCAGATGCAACAGTCCAACGAGACTAATTATTCTTACGTTACCATGGGTATATAATAATATATTATTATCTAACGCCACAAAAATCTCGTTACCGCGATTTAGAAATGGTATAAAACAGTACAGCGCCATCTATGAAGAAGCATCGGAACTACATACATTAAGGAACTTAGTGTGACGTACGGTTATAATGCCATAGTACAGAACTGACAATTTGTAGTGACGTCTACATATGTTAAAAGTATGGAATGATAATTTTATACGAAGTTTAGCAGATATATTATGGATCATCATGATAATATATCATGACAATTTCCTGATAATTTCACAGTACAGAACTGACAATTTGTAGTGACGTCAGCATAATTATGTTAAAAGTATGGAACGATAATTTTATACGAAGTTTAGGAGATATAATAAGATCATCACGATAATATTATCATGACAATTTCCTGATATTTCCACAGTACAGAACTGACAATTTTTAGTTATGTCCGCATACATTAAAAGGATGGAACGATAATTTTATACGAAGTTTAGCATCTGCTCTATATATCTATATAATGATTATCATGGTGACAATTTATGACAACAAGAATGTTCTTTTATTGGGTACGTATCAATAATTTCTCTATTTTCATGTTGTATTTTTTCATGTTGTATTTCATTGTATAGTATTAGTTTAAAAAATGTTAAATCTACAAGGTCGTCATGAGAAATCATCATTCTACGATTAACAGTTCAGAGCCTGCTAATTAATAGTTCTGTCATGATAATGTATTATTATGAAATAGCAGACTAACAAGACGTCACATCAAGATAAAGAATTATGACCTATCGACATGCGTCGGTATACTTGTTAATATGTTTAAACATACGCATAATACATGAGTATAACGATTCTTCAGTAGTTTACTGATATATAATCGTGATCAAATGAAACCAATTTTCCCAGCGTATATGTGGGTGCGGAACGTTACTAATGAGAGGTAGGTGAGTTTTTAATGTAAAACGGGTGGATATCGGAACAGCCCTCTCCCGTCGGGGCATCAACTGGACCGCCAGTCCTCCGGGATGTCCCCACTAGGGTGGGATTGGGGCACAGACATATATAGAAGCAGACCAAACATTATTTCACAACTACATAGATGAGAATAAAACAATATTTCTACTTCTTTCTCTCCAACCACAAATTAATGAGACTATCTCGTTTCTTTTTAATGTCGCAACACTTCCACACGTCGCAACACTTCCACACACATAGACAAACTGGACCGTGAGGCAAAGCGCCATCTTGACAAGCTACAATTAAGCTACAAATGTCTTCCTAGACTTGTCAACAAAGGACGTACAGGAGCTCGGACCAGTGATATTTGGTCCGAGTACAGGAGATTGTTTTCGCTTATTTTTTGTGATCTAATAAAGTTTATGAGCCAAAAGTACTAAAATAAAATGGTGAAGTGTAGTGCGCCCTTGTGCGACAACTCCTCATAATATAGAAAAACACCTAAAATTACGTTCCATTGGTAAGTTTTGTTGTGCCATCTAATCTCATAATGTTTTTTTTAGTCATTGTGTGATTATTATTAATCTTTCGGCATTGTAGAAGTAGTGAATAATTGTCATAAGTGCAAATCTCGTAAAATCTTAACGTAAAGTAGTTTCTGAAAGATTCTAGTGGTAACAATAATCAACTATATAGTAACTCTGATCTCGTTTGACGTTTCATATACTTGAACTATTTCACGGGGCCGTATTTAGGCTCCAGTTTTGTTTAATAGGTATATTTTTGAAGATTGATTAGATTTAAGTATGCATTATATTTTTTCATTAGTTATAAATTAAATATGAGTAAATTATTTTTATAATATTGTTAACTTAAACCCTATCCTACCCCTTTAACCCTATGGTAGTCGTAGGGATGTATTCTTGTATGAAAATGTTCATAAATTATTAACATTTTACATTTGTTTTTCAGAATTCATCTAAATCTTTACTAAAAGGTCCGGTAAGAAGCTATGCCAGTGGAGATCATGTTTTGAGGAATTTGCAAAATTTACAGCCGAGTACCTCAAGTGCTGTATTAACTACATTAAGAGTGGATTCGACAAAGTGGAATAAGGTCTTATACCTAGACTAAGCGCCAAATTTGTATGGACTAATCTCGGAGTAAGTCTTATTCCAGTTTGGTCGAATCTACCCTAAGTGAGTTAACGTAAGTATTATATTGTTGTACAGTATTCTAGGGTATAACATGAAGAAGATGGGTCTGAGCAGTCTCTCAACTCTGTTACTTTGAAATATACAGAAAATGATAATTTTATTTGTTTTCAGAAACCTTCATCATTACTTCCTGAACAGACTCAGTAAAAAGTATCCCGGATATCATTTTTTCGGGACTTGCAAAATATACAGTTACCCGCAGTAAGGGTCGCTGACTACTCGACCTCCCGGCGGTCTTATCACTAGTTTTAAAAATTGTGACTTTATTTATTGTAATTTTTATTTTTATTTAAAAAAATACCAGCAGAGTATCATATGTAAGTTGTTTTTAATTACTTATTTCATTTTTTTTTTATTTTACGTAACGGTTTTACTACGAGTATTTCATGCATTTTATTAAGAGATCTATTATATCTCAAATGTGATTTTTGCGTAAAATGCGCATTTTTGCATTTTGTAGTAACTTTTTAGTTATATTTATAGTTATTATCGAAATAGGATAATAAAATCATGCTTAATATTACAAATCTTCACTCTGCGAGAATAAGCTGAGTTCGGCCGGCGCATCGTATTATGTAGTAATTTTGCAGTTATATTTATCGTTTTTATCGAAATAGGATAATAAATTAATTATACAATCTTTATTTCTCAAGAAGTAACAATTATTCTGGTATAAATTTTGCTCAATAATATCGTAGATAGGAGAAATTCGCAGTTAACTTAAAGCGATTTTCGAAGTTTTATGGTTTAGAATAAGATTTTTTTTCTATATAAAATCAATGATAGGTATCTAAAAATTCCGAGACCGCTACGCACTATACGACTATATAATAGATAACATTCAATTTTTTTTTATTTCGTTAGAACAGTAGTTCAATCTAGGAGCTCAAAAAAGTGCCTTCGCGCATTTTATGAAAACCTTCATCAATTTTGGGTTTCATAAAAAAGTTAAGCAAAAACATAAAGCGAGGCCGCTACGAACTATGCCAATAGCTATTCTACATTATTCAATAAGTCAAAACTGGTGATGTATTTCTTTTCTTGGATCAAGAACGCCAAAATTGGCCATTTTACGCAAAAATCACAGTCGAGATGTAATAGGCCTATTAAGTTAATGAGGTGGCGTCGCAGCCAGATACAGATACAGACATAGCCTGCCTGGCACTCAATGGTAGATAACTTAGCATTCTACTGGTGATTTTTTTTTAAATTTAATGAGTATCTTCAAATGTCTATAAAATTTAAAATTGTCCTCTTTTCGTAGGTATAACATTATTATAGATGTAGGTACTTGAGGTCCCTTGCGTGCCTGAGTTCAGCCCCTTTTATTGTAAATGTGTGCATGAAATTTGTCTGTAGGCGTAATGAGCACGCTTTTTTGTTGTAATGTTTGGTCTGATTCTATTATATGTCTGTGGATTGGGGTGGGATGACAAACCGCGCTAACTTTGAGGAATTAACTACGGTATTTTTTAACAACATTGTCACGACTGCCTGTTGATTAGGAAGAGGTCGGGACCTGTCCGGGTGAGTGACTGTTTAAAATCAATTAAAGCCGTATGAGTGTGGTACTTTGCCTACCAAAAAAATGTCAATTGAAAACATTGAGGTAAATAAACTAGAGAAGACGTCCCATACAATAAATGTGCACAGCTATAATGATACTTGCACCGTGGTGGGGGCTTACCTAGTTGTAACAAGACAGAAAATATTGTTACTCTATGCATTTTACCGAAACATGGCCGCCGCTTCTTGTTTCGGTGATTTGATAAAATAATTAGTCAAATGCATGTTACTTCGATAATTTTGTACGTAATTCCAGGTGAAAAGTCATTCCTTTGGTTTTATTTGTATTTCCTGAGTTGTTTAAACAGTACCTTAGCCCACATAAAGGCATATTTTAATAAAATAGAACACAGAATACATACGTATTGTTGCGTGTAGCGCCTGCCACAGACTACTACAGTTGGAGCGAGCCGGCTCAACTAGATTGTAATCAAATATGGTTATGTATGCCTTATACTGTTTAGCTCCTCGTCCTTTTGACATTAAAACATACAAAGGACGAGCATTACGCCGCTATGCTGAAAGGTGTACTTCGATCTTTTGGTAAGTCTCCCATCAAATGCGTTTTAATAAGGGCCTTCTGCCTTACACATATGACACATTTATGTAGCATATAAGCTTTAACAGTGTTTTTGCTTGCCGTATCCAATATTTCGACCGAAGGTAAGTCAAGACAAGCTGTGTTCCACCGTGCAGAGTTCTTCTGTGTGCATTTGCAATAATAAGGTAATTCAAGTTAATTCGTTTTGTTTTTCAGGATTATAGGATGTTTTGTGTGTTCCGGTAACACAGAAATTCTAAATCTTCTGCCCACCCTAAGGATACCATCTTCGTCATGGTAAGGATTCAATGTTTTTAATTTACTATTTTTCTTTCACTAGCATTGTATTGTATTGCATAATAGCATTGTAACTATGTACATAGTGGGTACCTATCTAGTCTACATAGGTAAATACCTAATATTTACTGATGAGCAAGCCAAAACTAAGCTTATCAACGTGCACTAATAAGTAGTACTTACATTAGCTACATACCTACATCAAAGTGGAAAAACGTGGCAAACCAGGATATAAATTAAAACGTTACACAGCCTTATCCGGCGCAGTAACGGCTGCGGCTGAATTTCCGCCAAAAACAAAATGAGAGCTCGTTAAGAGACACACGCTAATCCAATTTACTGATTCGCCCGCGCCCCTTCGCTATCGCTTTTGCAATTTATTTTTTTAATGTTGAGCAAATAGCGGCCAGCACTCCAGGTGAAATTCAAAACTCGATGCACACCGAAAGCTAATAGAGGTACGGCTATCTGAAAGCTATACGAATACGAACCTCAGTGATAAATTTCTAGCGGGGAAGTAACTTTATTAAAACTCGTCTATATCTATTATTGGTTCTTCCAGTCGGTTACTAAAAAGTTGGTGTTATGCTTAGTTGGTATTTTGCGTAAGTCAAAGTTGGTGTTATGTTTAGTTGGCGTTTTGCGTAAGTGGTTTTTTCCAAGTTAGGTGTTTTGCGTAAAGGTGGTGTTTCGCGTATATGGTTTTATGTGTCTAAAGGATTATGATTACTTATTTTTGAAGTGACAATTGACGGTGATCGCGTAATGCTGATGTGTATAAGTTTTATCGGAGGATTGAAAAATCGGCCCAGGCTACCAACCATTGAGCTCTTAATGCCGTACTCAGAGACGTCAATTATGACAATTAAATGTTTTTCCTTCTCTATTTAGCACTATACATACGAAAGTGACAGGAAGAGACTTAGTTATCATTAAAACTTAATTGACGTCTCTGAGTAGGTACGGTGCGCGGTAAGTCTTTAGAACGGGAGACCCAGCAGAGAGTTATTTAATAATATGTTGTTTCAAAACCAGCTTAATAACTCCTCGACCGGATGACATTGCTTCCGGTGTCCGAGAAACACAGTTTTATTTGTACTATTGTACAGTCAATGGTACCTATACAAATACCATGGCGGTTGAAAAAGGTTGGCGCGCACTCAAATCGCAGCGAAGGAAACTAGCCGTCGTCGCGTGGCCGCACTCCCGCACTCCTTGCCAATGTTATTAAAATGGATATAACACTGTTTTCTATGTACAGCAAAACAACATTTGTGGCGCAATTGATTGCTCTAAGTTATTTTTTTAGTTTTGCAATCTTCATATTTATATTTTTGTAAACTAAGTACTAATTAAATAACCACGTGAACGTGTGCATAATAACTATATAAGCAGATTTTATTTTCGCTTGCCGGTTTGAAAAACCAAAGGTTGAAGTGACCCAAACGGTGCACAAGGACTACAATTTCTACTTGGACCTAAGTAAAGGCAGGTTCAAATCCAGCTCGTCGAATTTCTTTTACATTATCCAATTTGTAACTTGTTCGCAAAAAAATGCGTTAAATTAGCTTGCCTAATCATTAGGTACTAATAATCTTTAATATTTCTAAAAATATTAGGACCCGATGTTGATGACGCACTACTTAGTTATTGACATTGAATGGGCGTCTCTGGCTTTCAATGTAAATAGTGTTGATTAGTTTCGGCGGGCTGGTTATGAGCCACGGTAGGTTAGAGCATAGCTGATTTATATATTTTATATTATACCTACTTATATTATACTCTAAGCACGGTAACTTAGTGAAGTGCACCGACCCGGAGTGTCAGAAAGGTTCGAATCCTGCTCGTGGATGTTTTTCTAACATTTTCCAGTTTGTTAAAATAACATTTTCTAAAAGGTCATAAAGCTACTTAAATTATGTTTCAATCTTAGATTAAAACAAAAAGGGTTCAATTAACATTAACCAAAAGTAGAAACATACCTACGTACGTAGATTGCTGGTATATTTACCTACCTACTTTATTTTTAATGCCTGATAGATCATCTTTTCTCTTACTCAAACATGTTCACGCGTTTACATATTAGTCCGGTCGTGGGACATTAAATTCCATAAAGAAGTTTTGATAATTCTAAAACTTTTCGTTTTTGCTGAGTGGATAGAGTATGTGGATTGTGAGCTACTTTTAAAAAGTTAGAAGTTTTATGACTGTGCTCTAAGTATGGTTTAGGTATTTAATAATATTTCGTGTAACGTAATGTATATAATATTAAAGTTTGAAATGTTGAGTGTTTTATAATAAGAACTATCTTATCTTTGTGTTGTAAAAAGTTTAGAAACATAATATATGTGGAACTATGAAAATCACAAAATCACTCTTTTTGTCTATAAATAAAATTTTAAAATTTATGAAATAATATTTAAGACTTTCACTTTTTACTGGTATACATGTTGAACAAAGTTTAGAAAGTAAAGTGGAGTGCTTCTTTGATCATTTCATTTTTCTTCCGTAACACACGCAATAATAAATTAAAATTGACAGAATCGCTCATACATGTCCTTTGTAATACTATTTTATACCACACAAAAAATTAGAAACATACATACAGTGCATTTTGTTTAAATCACGAATAAAATATTTTGCTAACGTACGTTTCTTTATGCGGACGCGGGCGGCTGCGGGCGCGGCGCGGCGGTGGCGGCGGGGAGGCGCGGGGGTGAGGGCATACCTACCTTCACTCTATATGACTGATAATCCACTCGTCACGTCAGACGAGTCGATACATGGCGAACATAATACAAGAAGACGTAATGCATAAAAGTAAACTAAGTACCTTAACCTACTTACTTTACATCTTAGCTGACAACAAAACATTATTAAATGACAAGTTTTTAGTAGTTAAGTACAGATCGCGCAATTCTTCTTTCAGATAAGATTATTCTACAATTATCCGAATTGGATGAATGGGATGAAAACGTACGTAACATAAACGGATGAGTATATAACATATTCTGAATTAAAAATAAAAACTGCAAATGATTAAGTACTTATCTGTTTATTTTTCATTTTGGTTAATCAATCTATCATGCTGTCATGTTCACAAATCACAATAAAAGGAAAGTAATTTTTAAGATGTACAATAGGCTATAGAATTGCGTATCTAGCTAGGGCCACATCATACGATTAAAGTTTTTTCCACAACCCTTACGTGTTTTTTTGACAATTCATCAATTACGAGCTTCAGGTAAGTATGCAAAAGTATTTCCTAAATTATAGTAAGGTAAGTAGGTACTCTTATTATCACTAAATCATTCATCACTACCTAGGTACCTACTAATTATAAAACACAGTCCCCCCGCGTCTGTAATAAATAATAATAATAAAATCTTTATTGAATAACTTATTTTACAACATATCCAGAATACTAAACATACTATTAGTTACAATAATACACAACTGCCTGAACTAGGTTTATCCTGTTTTCCAGGCAAAGTCTGTATGTCTACGTAAGTACGTAGGTACCTATTTACTTAATTAAGTATTATAATATCAATTCTACTAGTCACCTACAATTATTAAGTACCTACCTATATTACTACACATACAATCTACAAGTACCTAACTAGGTTGGTAGTTACTAGGGCTTGCTCCCGGGAATTCCTGGTATTTCCCGGGAAATTGACTTTTTACGCAGTACCGGTACTGAGAATTTGTTTCCCGGGAAATTCGGTACTTTTGTTATAACTTCAAATTACGCCAATATTAGGCTCCGCGTTTGCGGTAGTCGTTACCGATAACCTCGGCCTATGCCCTTAGTTGCAAACCATACAAATTTCGTATCGTTACCAAATTTTTGTCTCCACAGTTCTCAACCGTGACGTCACCGCTACTTTTTCTGGGGAAAAACTTGTAACTAATGTACCCGTACCCTACACCGTACGGTTTCATCGTCATCGCACTCCAATGATTTGATAATTACATTTAAATAATTTCCTTTTTGTTTGCTAATTTAGCTTTACCTTCCAAACGACCTCGAAACTGAACGTCACTCGAAACATCGATGACAAGGATTCCAATAGTCGGATTGGTATCAAGGGAGAGCTCCCTCTAAAGTTCAGAGGTACGACGAAGGGATGTTTTTTCGCGGTAAATGCGCAAACTTGTGTTTTGGAGGGGTAACAGTGGGCTAAGTTATATCGGCCCCAATTTAAGACTTGACTTAACATGTTCTTGGTGTCAGTCACAAGTTTATTCCGGCTCTCGATGACGCTTTCTTGAAAAATATTAGCTCGTCCGGTGTAGAGCGTTACTCCCTTACTGACGTTCGCGTAGCAATGAATGCTGTTGTTATGCAACATGTCATTGATATGCAGAAGAAACAGAGCTAACACACACCCCTGTGGGACTCCAGACTCCAGCATTTAAGGGGGTTCATGTCAGAGCACGAACTATCGACTACGACTCTGATGCTACGCCCAGAAAGAAAGCTGGCCACCCACGAACACAATTACTCAGGAAGCCAGTATGATGAAAGTTTAGAGAGAAGAGCCCTGTGCTATACCCTGTCAAAGGCTTTCGCTACGTCCAAGCTAACTGCCAGTGCCTCCCCTTTACTCTCGATAGCCTCCGCTCATCGGTGAGTAAGGTACACTAAAAGATCACCAGCCGAACGACCGCGACGAAAACCATACTAGCGATCGCTTAGTAGTTAGTTCTATTTTAGGTACCTTAAGTGCTGGCGGTTTGTAATGGACTTCATTACTTTGGAGAGCAAAGAGGTGATGGCTATTGGCCTGTAGTTGGACGGATCTGAGCGATCGATTTATTTTGAGAATCGGGTTGACAAGGGCTGTCTTCCAAGAGCTCGGGACAACGCCAGTAGTGTAAGAGAGCCGGAAAACACGCGTTAGAACCAGCGCCAACTCATGGGAGGAACTGCACCAGGCCCACTCGATTTATGGATATCAAGGGAAAAAAGAGCCTTACGAACTGACCTTTGTAGGAACCGGACGTTTGGCATTGAACAAGCGCAATGCGGTATGGTTGGTGGAGAGTTTTTCCCATCGTCCAAGGTCGAGTTTGATGCGAAAAGAGTGCCCAAGAGATCGGCTTTCTCCTTTGCAGTATGGGTCAGGCAGTCATCGGTCTTGTGCAATGGTGGTAGGGACGGCTGACAAAAATTCCCTAAGATAGCTTTGGCGAGAGACCGAAACGCACGCGTACCCAAAGGAAGACGCACTAGCCTCTCGCCAATTCCACATATGAATGATGACTTCGCCTTGGCAATGTCCTTCTTAAAGGACCTGGCGGCAAAGTTGTACCTTTTTCTAAGCGCACTGGTGTTTGGATCCTTTGATGACACCGCATTAGCCCA
The DNA here is from genome assembly GCA_963921215.1 of Scoparia ambigualis. NCBI lineage: Eukaryota > Metazoa > Arthropoda > Insecta > Lepidoptera > Crambidae > Scoparia > Scoparia ambigualis. The sequence continues at coordinate 38,547,802 of OY992505.1, read as the reverse complement.
GGCCATGTAATGTTGTCACTTTTGGCGAGACACCATTTTGCAGCAACGACCAAACCATGGTTGAGACCTACCGCCAATGGGAACCACAGAGTTTGGATTAAAAAGTTTCATTTCCTGCAGTATCACATCAACGACAAAGTCGGCGGCGACATCAAGATCATCCAGTGAGAAGCAAACTCGTAGTAGGACGCAAAGAAACTCCCATCGCATCCCAGTCCGCTGACCTATAATGCCAGACTCGACGTTTTTGAAATTTCTGTGAAAGGCACAGTGCTACGTATCAGACAGTGGTCTGATGAGCCTAGTGGTGCATCAATAGAAACTTGATAGCCGTCTGGGTGAGAGGTCAGCAGAAGGTCCAATAAGAAAGGTGCATGGCCCTCCACATCTGGAATCCACGTAGGCTCTGTTACCAATTGGGACACACTGTAGGCCAAAGCGAAGTCATGAACGGCTCTACCCGCGTGGTCAGTTTTGAGTGAACCAAGCCATTCGACGTGGTGGACATTGCAGTCTCCCAATACCACAATCTCGGTCGAGGGCATCCGTTGGAGAAGGGTCTGTCGCCGTTTGAACGGTCTCGGTTTGGACGAATTTATATTATTTACTCACCTTAAAACACTCATGATAAAAATTCATTATATATAGACTCTTTTAAATTTAAAACATTCAACTCGGATGACCTCTAACCAATTCTATTCGACAAAGTGATGCCACAGCTAGTATAGCAATTAGCAAAACAATTTTTTTTTTATAAAAATATTGTGTAATATTTTATTTTGCTCATTGATCCATTAATCAAACGGTAACTAACGTTCTTCGTAACGTAACGTTATCTGGGTTAAAAATTCAGTACCAAAAAGTACCGGAAATTCCCGGTTTTCCCGGTACCATAGTTAGCGCAGTACCGGGAATCCTGTTTTCTTCACAGTTCCAGGACTGCAAACCCTAGTAGTTACTTACTTAATGGAGTAACTGCTAATACTACTTTACGTTACATAACATACTATGTAACATATACATACGTCTTCTTTAACACAAGTCTAAATTCCATTTCGGTATTAAACCCTAGTGTTTATACGTTCTGCTCAAGGTCACCAGCGCTCGAGCTCTCACGTACACGGAGTGTCACTGGTGGTGCTCAAAATAAACATGTATAGGTAGCACAGTAATATATATTATATTACTGTTTAGGTAGTCTGATGTGGCGTTGACTGTACTGACATACCTAGCCTAGGATTATTTGAAATGGTAATTTGTTCACATTTAAGTACACATTATAAACACCATAACTTGTAATAAATTAAGTAAGTATTCAGATTAATTATTATTTAAAAGAAGACAACTCAAAAGTCATTAGAAGAGATAAGAGTACGCGATAGAAAGAGAGGCAACTTCTAGGTGAATTTAACTGTAGATAAGGGAGCGGTGTACGACCTGAATTGCATTTTATTGTGTCTTAGCAAGAGTCGCTGTTTATTTAGATGACTTTGCGGAGTGAATCTTCTGTGCTTGTACTTTATGTAAGTATTCTATGGTATTATGCACAGATAAGGGGCAGGGGCAAATAAGATAATATCTTCGGCTTACTGCAAGAAATCATTAAAGAGCAGTAAGTAGTAAGTAGCAGCAATAGCTACAAAAATTACAATGTCCTAATAGAAATAAATCAACTCGTGACGTGTTGAAACAAATAATACTGCTTTTGGCGGTGTGACAATTTTGGTGTGACGAGTTGATTCCCAAATCTACCTGCCCACGACCTGCATGCCCAATCGCGTATTTAGTGAAATATTTTATTCGTGATTAAAACAAAATGCACTGTATGTAAGTTTCTATTTTTTGTGTGGTATAAAATAGCATTACAAAGGCCATGATGAGCGATTCTGTAAATTTTAATTTATTATTGCGTGTTTACGTTTTCACCCCATTCATCCAATTCGGATGATTGTAGAATAATCTTATCTGAAAGAAGAATTGCGCGATCTATAAGTACTAACTACTCAAAACTTGTCATTTAATAATGTTTTTATTAATGTCAGCTAAGATATAAAGTAAGTAGGTTAAGGTACTTAGTTTACTTTTATGCATTACGTCTTCTTGTATTATGTTCGCCATGTATCCACTCGTCAGACGTGACGAGTGGATTATCAGTCATATAAAGTGAAGGTAGGTATGCCCTCACCCCCGCGCCTGCCCGCCGCCACCGCCGCGCCGCGCCCGCAGCCGCCCGCGTCCGCATAAAGAAACGTACGTTAACGAAATATTTTATTCGTGATTTAAACAAAATGCACTGTATGTATGTTTCTAATTTTTTGTGTGGTATAAAATAGTATTACAAAGGACATGTATGAGCGATTCTGTCAATTTTAATTTATTATTGCGTGTGTTACGAAAGAAAAATGAAATGATCAAAGAAGTACACCACTTAACTTTCTAAACTTTGTTCAACATGTATACCACCATAGACAAATAAGATAACGTCCTTGATACCACTAACCACTGAAAGTCTTAAATATTATTTCATAAATTTTAAAATTTTATTCAAAGACAAAAAGAGTGATTTTGTGATTTTCATAGTTCCACACATATTATGTTTCTAAACTTTTTACAACACAAAAATAAGATAGTTCTTATTATGAAACACTCAACATATCAAACTTTAATATTATAAACATTACGTTACACGAAATATTATTAAATACCTAAACCATACCTAAAGCCAAAGACATTAAACTATTACTAATAGACAGGCCATAGCGATCAAAACTTTAATCCACAACTTATTACCAAGTGGTAACAAGTCGCTTAGTATGATGCATAGAGTACTATATATTATTTAGGTAAGTATGATGTTATGCGCCCTCTAGTGCAGTCGTGTTTGTGCGTGAACAAATTTGACGTAAACAATAGAAATATACCAAATTGCGTATTGCGATACTGCAAATCCCGATATGGAAAAAAGGCTGAATGTGATTACAGCTTATTTTTGTAAATATTTTGTATATTTACCCAATAATCAGACTATAATAATAATTTCTAATAAATTATTCTAGAACATTCACCGTTGCCCTATGCTGACCTCTAGTGGTGAAAAGCTAAAGTATCTACTTTTAGGATGTCACCACACTTTCGAAGCGGAAGTAGATGATTTAGTGGTGTTCAAGTGATGTCGTTTTACTTATCGAATAATGTTATAAGTGGATAATAATTTTATATCGTAAGTTTAAGTTTTATATAAGTAGTAATATTCTGACTCAATGATCATTGCGTCCCTAACGCAATGTTATGCAGTGTAACAGTATCGTGCGATGATCGTTTAATTAGAATATTACTACTTAATTTAAACTCTTCGATCAACAATACCAACTAGATGTCAGGTCGGCACGTGGCGCGGCTCGTTAAATAATAGCGCACTTAAAAAGTGAGCTCTTATTTTGTTTAGTTTGCTTGAAACACGGCCAATGTAAACGCGTTCCGTGTATTTAAAAGTTGCATAAATAATGCCCGTAAAAGCAATTTAACGGCCGGAGTGTCTTAGTTTCGGTAACTACCTACATGTAGAATAAAATATGTTTTAAGCTTTAAACACGCCATTCAAAAGGACAACGCTGCCAGCCATTTGGGAAACTTGCCGCGCGGCGGTTAGAGATATTTTTTATTTATAAGATATTTATAGGTTTTTAGTTTTTAAGTTAATTTGTTTTAGTTTTTAGTTACTCATTAAGTAAGTACGTGATAAGTCCCTACTTATGTAAATGTTAATAAAAAATATAAAAAAATAGCTTTAAACTAACAAATAATATAAAATTTTAAACACAATTACCGATTTTAACACATACGCTAATGTTGACCAATAGACGCGCCAACATTTGTGTAACGGATCAGTATATGATAATACTTAGAAGATTTGTGATTTTATTATTGGGTGCCATGGTTGTAATAAGGTTGAACTTAAAACTGTTTTATAACTTCTGTCTCAGTTCGTTAGTAGAGAACTGTAGCTGTTTATGTATTATTCAAGTGGACATAATTTATCTTTGATTTGGTACGTGACGCGTTATTTAGTTGGTATTGTTGATCGACGGTTAAACTTAAAAAACATTGAATGGATAAATAGGATATCCAAATTAAACATATACACGCATCCATTATGACATTGGTGTTTAATGCTATGATGCATCAAATAAATCTATGGAATGAAATATAAAGTAACAGATTAAAGCTGGGTCGCCTGCGACACTGTTTTGTGTTTTTTTCCATCTAACCGCAAACGACAACATTGTTAAACACAAGCATAAAATAGACGCGCACTAAAGCTGGGTCTCCTGCGACACTGTTTTGTGTTTTCTAACATCTAACATCTAACAAAATATGTCAAAATTTGTACGTAGGCCACGAAACACAAAACAGTGTCGCAGGAGACCCGCCTTAAGATCGACAAAAATAATTTGATAGGTACAGTTACGAGCACCAATATGTATACACTTTGACTCTTATTCCATTGTTTTAAGAGTTACAATTGTTTACATATTTTTGCTCGTGATTGTACTTGCGATTGCGAGTTGTCATTGTCACGCAATGTGGTCTATAATATATATGTATACTTAGGTATTTTAAAATGAATCACTATATGGATCAACTCGTGTTAATCTGTTAAAGTCAGCCATTTTACCTTATCATTCCTATGAATTGATTCGTTAATCCAATCACACAACCATTACATTCGCTTTGAAGTAGACTTGATTTTAGTATACGGGAGTGCATAATAATCCTTACTTATGATGAGTGATCGCGCGGGTGGGTTTACTTCAAAAATGAGTGTTGTCAGTATGCTTTTCGTAGGTACTAGCAAGGTGCTTATTTATTTCATTCATTCATTCTTTGTTTATAATTAGTTAAGTATGTTGAATTTTTAATAACTTACACTTTATTACTCAGTAAATAATCATTTGAAACACCCAATCATATCCTTCCCTAATTGTCACTTGCTTGTTCCAATGTAGTATATTATACCGATTTTGGTTAATCTTCATCAAACTTATCGATAGGTACGTCGAATTTTTATCGGAACATCCCTAATGCAGGGCGACACCTACCGTGGGGTAGGTGAAACTTATTCTAATTGTTCATAGTATACTTCTTATTATTCTTGATATAAGGTTTTGCTTTTCAACGTTAGATGGCGTAACATGAGCACCAGCTCAAAGTTTTTGTATGAAATAGTGTCCAATAGCCGCTCTATTACTATTTAAATCTCTCCTAAAGCACAGTCATAAAACTTCTAACTTTTTAAAAGTAGCTCACAATCCACATACTCTATCCACTCAGCAAAAACGAAAAGTTTTCCACAGACATATTATTATATGTCTGTGAAGTTTTCGAATTATCGTAAGTAATTTTTTTCCGGCTACGCGACTATATACAATCTTACTACAACAACTTAATTCAACTTTACCTTTATTAAAATCAAACTTAAATTAATTCACAGACAAGCTTCGATCAACAATACCTACCAACTCTAACGCGTCATACCAAAATCGAAGCTAAATTCTGTCCACGTGAATAAATACTTTTTCAACATTGAGTACAATAAGCTAGAGAAGAAACCGCGAAGCAAGTTTTTGCGCAACTAAGGTGCAGTCGCAAGGTCCACAATCGCTTGAATCACGCGCAATCACTGAGGCGTCTTCTCTATACGTAGTAATAATAGCTCAATATTTTTCAAAGCAATAAATTACTCATGTCCTGTCACTTAAAAATAAAAAGACGTTAATAACATTAATTAGGTCTTATGATCCTTGACCTTTTAAAGTTGAAATCAACTTTAAAAGGTCAAGGATCATAAGACCGCTGGCGGTCGCGAAACAACTGATTTTTAATTGTCTGGTTTTACGATCCTCAAGGGGTTTAAAAGGCAAAAAATAAAGTACTTTTTCCTGTTATTGCCTTGCGAGAAAATAATAAGAGCTCACTTCTTAAGTGGGCTGTTATTTACAGAGACATATTTTAGCGCCGCCGATCTGACATCTAGTTGTATTATGGTTGTATTGTTGATCGAAGGACAGAAGACAAGACAAGAGTAATAAAAAATCTTGACACAGACTAAATTCTACAATTGCGTATTGCCACAGAGAATTAAAAAATAAAAACTCGATCTGTCACTGTCACTGCGCCACCCAGCTGACAATGACAAGTTTTGGTGTTCACTAAATTCGCAAACAACACGGACGGAATCACCATGGCTCTAAGTTATTTATCTGAAAGCGAAGCCCCTCGCGATTTCAGAGTGTCGTCGACGGAGAGCGACAGCCACTACACCAAGTGCCTGCTGTGCTACACGGTGAAGCGCAACTTCTATTGCCCGGATTGCATCAGGACTGGGAACTTCGTGCACACTTCGACGCCTTACTCGGACAGGTGTGTTTATTTCGTGGTCTTCTACGCATGTAGTAATTAACCTTGATGATTTGTGGTAGTAATCAGTACCTCAACACTTCAACCTTTAAACTTCCAATCAAATTTCCACTATCACTAACTCATTACATTCACCATATGTGCACCTTTCCAAACTCTGCTCTCTCCAAAATATGCTATATATTTACGCAGTTCCTTTTTGGTACCTATTAGTAAACAAACAAAAAGATATTGTAGCAACAATTGAATTAGAAAGTATATTCTGTTGGCAACATTAGAAAATGTTAAATATGAGTTTTAATCTAGTAAACATTAAGGTCAGACTCCGTTAAATTCAGTCATGTTATTTCTTAAGAGTAAAACTTAACTAAAATGAGTTCAATCTTTTAGTTTCTGCAAATTAAGATTGGTTCTAAATGTACTATTTATTTCCATCTTTCACTAACAAACAACAAGAAGCTGTACTTACTTTAAAAAGTATGATACATTATACAAAGAGCATTTTATTAATAAAAATGTAAATAAAGTAAATTCAGAAAACTAACAATTTTCTGAGCACTTACTTGCTGCACATCAAACAATGGCAAGCATGATATAAAAACCATAAACTTTGTTACTTAAAGGTTTTCAGAAAAGCAAGCAAAACTACTTAGGCTAAAGGTGAATAGAAAACATGTTTTAGACAGATGTGAAAAATTATTATCAAATAAAATAAAGAAAGACAAACTGCTTACCGACGCAAAGCAGTCACGGGACAAGCTGGACTTAATACGATTAGCCATAGAACAACGTCGGAGCAACATTGAGGAGAGAAGGAAGGAGCTCAACGACCTGAAGCAACACAATCATGACTTGAGCCTCAAGCTGCCAAGGTACCAGAAGCGAGTGTCGTTACTGGGCAAACATGCCCAGGACCAACGCATTGAGCTGCAGAACAAGAGTAGCACTTACAGTGAACAGGCCGACCTGTTAGCGGCACTGAGGCGGTCCAGAATAAGGCAACTTACTAAATATATATTTCCCATCTACATAAGTTATGATACAAGGTAAGAAATGAATACTTTGCTTTTAATAAAACATGCTATTTAGATTATTTTAGATGTTGATAAACCATCTAGCATACAATATCCTGAAACTGTCCTCCTATCTCCGATGTGGTTTGGATGGTGGATGGTGGTAAAAAATTTAATTGTTCAGGGATTGCTGTCACTTTTTTGACTATAATCAAGTGGTACAGTTTAATAGTATATTTAGAATTGTATGGTAGATTAAATCAAAATGGAGTCACAACATTAGTATTGAAGCTTAGACAAGTCCTGTACACAGTTTTTTACTATATAATGTAATGTAATACACTGCTTTTGGTAGAACATAGTATATTAAATGTTATATTTATTTTAGTGACAGTATAGAAGACATGGAGTTTGTGGGTGACGACGCAGAGGAGGAGGAGGAGCTGCCCAAGACGCCGCAGCTACACATCGTCAACTCGTGGATCAGCACCGACGGGGACTTCTCGCATTTGCAGGCTTGGGGTGACTACTATATTTTGTTATACAGGGCTATAGGAAAAGTCGACCTGATATTTAACGACGTTATTATTATTAATGTTGTTGCCCATAGATTTGACCCTATAATCAACTATCCAAAAAGTTTCTAGATAATTGACTTGAAAATAAAAGAAAAATCATTGAAATTTATCATATTATCGAATAAAATCCGATTTTTATTGTCTTAATACTGTATTTACGTATACCCCTTTATCGAAAATTCGGAGTCATAGAGATTTTTGTGTGTAGCGCAAAGCAGCCCGGCCAACGGCGGCAGCAGCGGCGGCGTGGCGGGCAGCGGCGCCGTGCAGCGCGCGCAGGCCGCGCTGGGGCTGGCGGCGCAGCTGGCCGTGCTGCTGGCATGGACGCTGGACGCGCGCCTGCCGCACGCCATCCCGCTCAGGTGAGGCCCAGCACAGGGCTGGATGCTGGACGCGCAACGATCATTTAAAAAAGTAAAAATTTCTACGAGTTTGTAATATTTAGAATTTGAATGAGCATGTAGTATTTAGATAAGATAAGATAATTGTTTATTTGCACGTTGACATGGTATAAAGATGTTACATTATAAAATACATAGATCACATAACAAGCTCATTTAAAGTGTTCTATTTGAACATTAGGTTCTATGGGTGTTATTTCGGGTACGTATCATAATGTATAAAATTAAAATATATAAATTTACAATGGATAAGTTTAAAATACCGAAAATCAAAAAATATAATGGTTAGAACAACTAATAACCAAAATCCATAAAGTTTATAATCCATAATCGTCCAAATACATTCAATCAAATTGTATAAGTTTACAATGTATAAGTTCAAAATGTATACAACCAGTAAATTTTAAACCAGTAAACCATTTATAGACTAAGCTCACGAACTTCTCTAAGAGATCTTTTTAAAGAAGTGGTGTTCTTACAGCTGCATCTCAATATATTTATAATTGTATAGTTTTTATGCGTTGTAATATTAACTCATTCACTAAACACGGTGACGTACACAATTTCAATACTAGAAATAAGTCAAAACTTATTATGCCCCTATTCAGGTTACAGAAGGTTCTCGGCTCTTTCTTTGGGCAAGGTATACACTTTTATAATAAAATACCAAGTACTGTACTAGAATTACCTTTAGATAAGTTTAAAAATCATGTAAAATCTTGTTTACTTCAGAAAGGTTATTATACAGTTACAAAATATTTAGAAGACAAAACAGCCTGGTAATGATAAAATAATCACATTATATTTTCTTAAGTCCATTTTCTTTGTAATTAACTCATTTTACCCTGATGTGATAGCCTTTATCAGCAGTGTCTTACAGACAATAGGTACCTACTCAAAACTTATGTTGCGTAAAACGTTGCCTAAATGTTTTCTTGCTTGCTTCATTGGAGTTGCTCGAGTGTGTCATGCTCTCTTAAATGTCTCTGCGGTGGTGGCATGTGCGTCGGGTCGTTACGTTCCCTAAACCATGGTTGAGCGAAGCGATGGCTGATTCACATGTCATACTCGTCAACGGGTGCGGCCTGTGGAGGCTGGTCTGCTCTCGCTAACTTATTTTTATTATTAGTAGTTGTAGTATTACTTTTATTTTTCTGTACTGTAAGACATTGATTACATTGATTATTTATATTGATGAATACCTGAACTTTTTATTTTTATTAATGTCCTTGTAGTTGTTTTGTTTTTATTATTGTAATGGAAATTGCCCTTCTATGATAGGGAGGGCATTTTTCAATTCTAATTGACGCTGTAAAAGAAAGGGAGGAAAGAAATGCCCTTGCTGAGTTTGTTGCCGGTTCTTCTCAGTACAAGGCTCCCGCCTCATAGTTAGACTTACGAACCGATGGCATAAATGATATTCATAAGTGCTGTACCCTAAACATGGCCTAACCTGAATAAATGATATTGAATCTTGAATCTTGAAATATAATAATTAGAACAAATAATAATATAAATCAATAATACTAGCCGCCCTACTGTAGGTGACGTGATATTTTAGAAATTTAACTTTTGAACTTATGCATTGTTAACTTATATATTTTAATTTTATACATTATGATACGTAACCAACCGTTATTCCTTGGCCCATCTTAAAAAAAAATATTGTCAAAGTTTTGTGTTTGACTTGGAAAAGATATGGCTGTCTGAAACGTAAGTACGCTGCTTTTGGTTTTTCTATCGTTTTAACAACGGCCAGCGCCAGACTCCATAGAATAGTTGAATACAACCGCGAGCGCCGTGTGGTACCTACCTTACCTGAACAGGTCCGGCGAAGAGCTGATCGAATTGATCGATCGCGTTTAAGTCGAGTGGAAGCTAGTTTAGGTGTGGGAAATTGTGTAGTGATTTGGGTTGGTGGAATATGACCTGCCACGTGAGGCCTGGAGTTGGCCGTGAGACGGCGTCAGCCCCCCCCCCCCCCCTCCCCTTCTACTCATCGTTGGATTGACGTAGGTACAGGAGAGTACGACAGCGCAGGCGAGAACCACAACAAATTAATTAGCAAGCATTACGTGGTGTATCGCCCCATTTCAGAGCAAACTCCAGCTCATTTCACTTCCAAGTCTATGGGCCCGCTTTGAGCCTGGTTGATGTAGGTACGGCGAATGAGATGGGGTATGGCCAGAACATAAAGTATTATAAATAAGTAAAAAGCGTTAGAAAAATTCGTCAGATCTAACCAATACCTCGAGGCCGGTCACTGAGCCACTCGATATTATTTTGTTCAGTTGTTTTTATTGATCGACCCAGTATAAAATCAGGGGAAATAATTCGTGAAGTTTTGTAAATTGGTACAGTTATACTTTGCGGTATCCAGATGAACATACTAAAACTCCTCAAGGGTGGGGGGTGTGCTGAGGGTGTAGGGGGGGGGTTGAATGTACCTTTTTTAAATGTTTGTTTATATCTCGAATATCTGTACGAATAGCATTATGATTACTTCTGACAAAAACTTCTACATAAAATTTCCTACAAATTTGGTCATATTTATTGTTGCTCTACGATCAATACTTTAGGAGCTACAGGGTGTGTAAGTTTTAACAGACAGATAAAAAATAGACGATTTAAGAAAACGGTGTTGTTTTTTTTAGCATTGTTCATCATCACTAATATTTTTAGTTTAGAAAAAGCAAGCTTAGTCATCTGCCGACCCAACATAAAAAACCCATGTCGATATATTGAGAATTATGAACAAAAAAGACGATAATGTATCGATATACCGTAAGTTTTGTATGAACAGCAGCTTTGTATGACATTCTCCCCAATTCCCCGACATTACTATTGATTTTTTTTATATTGACTCGTCATAGTGACCGCATCCGCCTATGGTACGCAGCCGATGCAGTCCAAAAAAATAAGAGCGCTCCCCACCGTGGAATAAGCAAGGTAACGAGCGCACCCATTCATGACGGCCTGCATAAATGCCGTTTCACGCCCCGCTTAAAAGACCCGGGACTATAAGAGCTGGGAAACACATGCGCCAGCATAGAATTCCAAAGCCAAATGGTCTTACAGAGGAACGACTTGCCAAATTTTTTGGTGCGAGTACTGTTAGTCAGTACGTGTACAGTATGAAGGTGGTTTCTAAGACCAGCGCGTGTAGTCCGGGGGAGGAAAGGAGAGGGCGGGGTTAGATCAAAAAGTTTTTCAGAACACTCCTTAGTAATTATAAAACGATAAATTATATGACCCTACATTATAATGGATGGTGGGTTTCTTCTGCACCGAACCAAGCGGCAAATTGGCTTTGCTTATTTTGACATATGTGACCAGTATGTAAAGTACATAAAAAAATCAATACGGACCTAATTGTATTGTCGTGTTTGATGGCTACGATGACACAAAAAACAGTACAAAAGCATCAGAACAAAGAAGAAGACAAGCAACGAAAACGTCTGTTGACATAAATTTTAATCTTGCTATGAAGGTCACTATTCAACAAGAGCATTTTCTATATACGAAAAACAAGTCCAGACTCATTGAGCTTCTGATACAAAAGATGCAGGCTGAGGGAATCGAAACACGAGTGGCTCTTCACTAAGAGCCACTCGTGTTTGAACATACAGTCTGTCATAAATTATACAGTCAGCATCACTATGCTGACTGTATAATTATAAGAACTGCCATTTAGAAAGCCGCAAACCATCCCGTAGTTGCTATTGTTAGGGAATATATGGATTTAGTAGTTCTTCTAATAGCTCTATCACCACCAGAGAAGCAAATATTCCTTGTCAAGCCAGGAAGAGGGATAGTGGAAATCAAGGTATTTTCGTCACATGAAGTCCAAAACTCTAATTTTGTTGTGCTGCTCTTTTCCTACATAGTTTTAGTGGCTGCGACACAACCTCAGCAATTTACAGGATAGGCAAACTGTCAATCGTAAAGCTATTTGATAAAAAACCAACAATCAAGGATATAGCAGCCATTTTGTGTAACCCAATATCCAAGCCATAGAAGCCATATGTAATGTTTAATCGGTAATAATTTTTGATATTCTGTATAATGTTCTCAATCTATTGCCTTGGACATGCCTGTTATGATAGATCTGAGTTGTAATATAAATAAATAAATATCCAGCCGGAAGCCGTAGCAAAATCAGGAATAACGATGTTTTTGACGATATATCGTGCGCCCACTGCTCAGCTTGATCTTAACAGCCACCGATACTCGCTCTTTGTTAAATTCAGCACCAAGTCCAAAGCTGATCTCTCCTCTCTCCCTCCTACTAAAGGGTCAGCAAAATATCACTCATACGAGTATTCTACCAAGTACAAAAGTGGCTGGGTAACGAAATGCCTCCTGAAATGTGGGGTTTTAAGCAAGGATCTGATGGAACCGTTGAACCAATTACCACCACTGATCCTCCAACTCCTGACACCGTGCTAACTCAATTTTTTTTTTGCTGCGAAAGTGGTTGCACTGGAAAAGGCGGATGTCGAAAAGCTGGTATTACATGTAGTCTAGTATGCTTCGGCTGTTTGGGTTCATGTACAAACGGTGTACACTGTAGATGTGATAGATAGAAAAAATGAAGATGTCGACGTAGAAGACGATGAGTAACATAATAAAGAAAAACTGATATGCTTTTTTCTATTTTTAACTTCTTAAATCGTCTATATTTTAACTCCTTGTTAACTTAAACACCCTGTAGCTCCTCAAGTATTGATTTTAGAGTAAAAATTAATATAGCAAATTTAGTAGAAAATTGTATTTAGAAAGTTTTGTCAGAAATTATCATAATGCTATTCGTACCTACAGATATTCCAGATATGAGGAAAAATCTGAAAAAAGGTACCTTCAACCCTTCTCCCCCTCCCTACACCTATACCCTCAGCACACCGCCTACCCTTGAGGACTTTTAGTATGTTCATCTGGATACCGCAAGGTATAACTGTACCAATTTACAAAACTACACGAATTATTTCCCCTGATTGCCCATATTCGGCTTAATTTTCTTATCCTATAGTGAAAAAAACAGCAGCGCGTGTGCATCGTACGACCGGTTACAAAGTGTCGGATGCGCTTAGAAAATAGAGCTACTAGGCGTACAATCGAGCATGTGGTAATTCGAGCCGTGTAGTGATCGTCTAATATAATTTTTAACAATATCTAGTACACTTTGCCAAATTCAAAGATCCAATATCTTAGGAAAGCTAGACTAGCTTGATTGTTTTGCTTCCAATCAAGTCGATTGCACATGTCTGTACCAGTACATTAGACCGAACGAACAGTGAACATACATCTTTCCATTCCACCTATCTTGCTCTAACTAATGGCGAGTCTCGGCCTCCTATGAAGTCTAGATAAATTGTCAATTTTAAGGAAGGCTAAGAGCACATAGTCACTCTGTTGAATGATTGCATAGAGTTGATTTAATGCGTTACAGACTATCCATAGCAATTGTTAGGATCGCGTGGAAAGGTGTATTGAACCTGCAGGATTCTGTGATCCCTCCGTCGGAAGCCAACCAGGCGAATGTCAGGGTTCCTACACGGCTAACGCAGAGCGCGCTGCTGGCAGAAGCTACTTTGTGAGGTAACCGACCTGAATTTACCCTATACGCTGCGAAGCGTGTTTCATGTAAATTTTGCATGGCGCTGAGCGCTAATTATGAGTTATGGCGTTTTGTCATCTTTTTTCTTCTTAATACCATGGTTTTTATTTTCACTCATTGTTCTATATATATGTAAATGATGAGTTAGTCTCGTCAGACTATAGAATGCAAGGTTCGGTTAAGACGGGACGTGTATATGTGACAACCCCAGCTGCCGCTCTCCGTCACGATCATGTACTGGTTTTCAATTTATAAAATCCAGGCTTCACATTATAGCATTATAGCGAATGCCTTACTAGCGATAAAACAAATATGATCTCTCCCCCCTTAAAATATTGCAAAGTCTCTGTATTAGTCCTGCATAACCCTACCTCGAAGCCCTACGTCCCTAGCTTTATTATAATAAATATTACCTACATTACTTACTATCCGTCGGATGTCTGCATCTGCTCCCCACCTGCTCAACTCTGCATCTAATCTGCTATTGTCTATCAAATTCTAATGTGACTAAATGTTTCTGTTCTATAATGATACCTGTCTCACTCTCTAGTTAGACTGGATACAAATGTGCAGTTGTTGTTGACTAGTTGTAGTGACTAAAACTGATTTAAACCAAAGCATCAAAATGATAGCTCATCTAGAAGAATAATTAATAACTTTACGTCTGTATGTCTATAAAGATTGAGTTTACAGTCATCTATTTACAAGTGTCTAGTGAAACAAAGCTTGTTCATCTGGAGAATTAACTTGAGTAACTAATGAAACAAGGTTTAAAAGATTAAAGAAATAAGCCAAGACCAATAGAGATAATAACAGTGAATGCTAGACTGCATTTCTATCACTAATATGATAAACGAGATCATGTTTATTCTCACTATTACGATATACAAAATCACAAGTATTTATCTCTGCTGTTCCTCGCGTTGTAGAAATCAATTGAAATAAAATAAAACACAAGATTATGGTAGATAACTTAATTTATTCTACCTCAATGTATTTGTTGATTTATTGTTTATTATTTAATGATTTATTTGTTGATTTATCGATTATTTATTTACCTCATCATTTTATTTAGTTGTGTTTGTTTATCTCATCACTTATTTAGTTATATGATTGTTTATTTAACCCTATATCTATCTACTCATCTAAATATAAAAATACGAAACTCTTTCATTATTTATGCCTTGTAAAGTCTTTAGATTAAAAGCTTTATATTATAACCATCACTAGGTTTTACTGCCTCTTTTCTAGAATTTACTTTCAAACATAGTCAAACCATTAACATTCTACTCCAAATCATTTTAGCCTTTACTAATAAGGTAATAAGCTTTCACTCTCAAGATAATTATATTTATACTCTCAGGATAATTAGTTTTTATACTCAAATCATTAGAACTTACACTCGAGATCGTTAGTGGCTTTCACTCAACAATCGCTAGTGTTTTATGTACAAGTAATTAAATTTATAGACAATAATTAGACTTTCCATGGCCAATCGTTTAGTTCCTAGGTCATCGATTAATGGGAAATGAAGCACAGCTGGACGCAGGAGGTGGTTGGGTCCGGTCGGTGCAACACCGCACAGGTTTCGACAGGCGGGCTTCCTCTTCTTCCTTTCGACCTTGACAAAGCCCTCTTCGTCGAGACGATGATCTTGCGATACTGCAGGAGTAGCCTCGTGGATTAGGGTACCTACTTTCCTTTTCCACTTGAGGCGGTCGCCGCTCAGGTTGCGGAGCGGCGGCGGCGGCGGTGCCCACAGGTCGGCTGGCGGCCGCAGCTGCGTAGCCACGTTGAGGTGTTGACGTGCAAACGCGTGACGTCCCCACCGGGGCGGAGGGGCGCGCGGCGGGGCGCGGGGCATCGCGCGCAGTGACAGCGGCCGGTGACGCATCCATATGCGCCGACTCGAAACTACTGATGGATGCATTTTGCGCCCCGCGACGAGTGTTTATGTAGGAGGCCTCAGGTGACCTACATACTGAAGCAGTGTTGCTTAGTAACACTACCTGAGCGCGCAACTCACCAAGTGTTATTTGAAGCCTCCAACTTCTCCACTACTTCGGCCAGGCTTGATTTGAGGAAGTTGATGTCTTTTAACAGCCTGGTGACATCTACATGGTCGAACGTGACGGGAGGCAGCTTGTGAAGCTCCTTTGCCACGAACGAAGGCACGTCGTCCGGATCGGTCTCCTTCAGCAGGCTGATGATGTCCTGGAGACTCCTTTCTGTTCCATCCCTCCGGCGAGATGGCATCTGGTTGGCTTTACCGATCGTCTGGAATAGCAGCGCCTTGCCACTACAAATCTCGTCCTCCTTGAAGTTGGACTTGCAGATCTGCAGTGCGATTCTCTAAGTTAAAGCCTTGGTAGAAGCGGCTGCCGCAGCGCTGAGAATTGACCCTGTCTCTTTAATATTCATAGAATTGGAAAGAGAATAGCATAGCTGCAAGATGCTGACCTCGTCCATGGTGTCAATGGCGTTTTGTATAAATGCCAACAACTCGTTGACTATGAGTTGGGAACTCATAGTCACACTGATGTGCAACGGCTATTGCCGCGCAAATCGCGAATTAATAATTATTCTTACTGCACAATGGAGCGCGTCCGTTTCCGAGCGCGCATCGCACTGCACTAATCGGATGCCAATAATCTACGTCAACGTAGTCCCACACAGAATAAAATTCTTTGTCCATTTTGTTTATTATTATATACAATTCAGTTATCAATCTTATCAACACTGTGTCGAGAAAGCTAACGAAAGATATCTGGTGAATTTAAACATTAATAAGTCTAAGAAATATCTACTTTACCAGTATGATGCCGCCGTAGGTCGAACAACCTATCACTTCGATTTTACTGTATTATTGATGACACTACCTTGTCCAACATTCATGAATCGCAATAAACACTTTGACTTTGACTTTACTCATCAAACTAAACTTAATTCTAAGGTCACTGATTCTACAATTAGATAAAATAAGTACTGCTCGACAAGTGTAAGTAAGATGTCTCGCCCCTTTGGCGCCTCGTTTCAGAATGTCCTTCGAATGCCAACAACGGTCCCAAACTCCTTTTACCCCACTTCCGTCAATCACCGTCACGGAACCGCCTTCACCCGTATACCTCTTCTGAAATTAAAGCACACTCACGTAATCTGTTCCTCTAATTGGCTATTAGTTGTTGTGGGCTGGCCATAGGTGCAACGTCCCACCCTAGTTTTTTCTAAGCCTCGCAGAAGTTTCGCATGTTGCGGCTTTTTTCCTCTGGTCCCACGTTTTGACAAGACTCTTTAAAGTAATTTTTTTGTAATTCACTTTTGTGTGTTTCGTGGCATTTTTCGAACATCACCCGACCCTTTTTTAGTCTCCTTTCCATTTAACGTCGCACCTAATGGCTGGCCATAACTTAAAATACAAGGCTCGCTCTTTCTCTTTCAAAAATTTATTGCTTAGTTTTAAGTTTTGACGCCATGAACACAAAAAATTGTTCGTACTTTATTGCTTTCATCTTTAGAATTTTAAGTTTGTAAGCTCTAACCTTTTTTTAGACGTAGCTCTAAGAATTCGCTTGCACGTGTTTATCTCGTTGTTAGAATTATTTTGTCACGTATTAAATATAATTTGATTTAAATTCATACACGCGATGACCATCTCAAGCACTAGCGTGGTCGTGTTGCAGCGAGTACTGCAGCTGGCGGCTGTCGCGCGCGGGCGTGTCGGGGCGCGTGCGGCGGCTGCAGGCGGCGTGCGCGGCGCTGGCGGCCCGCGCCGGCGCCGCGCCGCCCCCGCGCCCGCTGCAGGCGCTGCACGCCGCCGCGAGGCAGGCGCAGGCCGACGACCCCGCGCTGGGCAGGTCAGCTCATATACCTTAGTCAACCACTCTCAGAAAGCCATGGCTGCCGATCCACTGTAATCCACTCTAACCGAGACCCCAGAAGACTCGTTGAATTATTTCTAGTAGTTGATGATGTGAGGGTACGTAAACTTTCACAGTGACGTCGCTGGCTTGCAGCGTAAATCTCAGAACAATAACTAAAGCATAGAAACCACGCTAAAATAGCAAGCAAACACATATATTCATCCTTCTTCTTCTTACGAGTCATGCTAATGAGTTAGAAAAGGATGGAGAATGTTTGACTTGTCCTAATTTATGTAGGTGGTCACTAGTTTATTCCACACTAGGGGCGTCATTTCTCGGCATTTTATATCGACAAAAATAAAACTAAATATTGAACATGTAAATAAATATGAAGGCGAAGGATAAGCGCGCCGTCAATTTATTTTATTTTATTAATAATCTGCCAAAACCATTTAAATGGACAATAATGCAATTTGAGATAAATCAATTTGAAAGTTTACTGTAGATTATTTTGATAAATACTAGCTTTCATTAATTTTTTTAGATTTTTTCCGATGTATTATTTATCGTTCTGTATAAGTCAAGACTAGTTTATTCGATTATCCTTATAGAAACGGATAAAAATAAAAAAATATCTACGAGAGGAGTGCATTTAACCACTTTTGGCTGGCAATTATCAAAAACAGTTATTTGATAAATTTTAAGCTTTAAGTCTACCAATTTGTTATAATGCATAGAAGCAGATATTCATTTAACCATTATACATATGTAGAAAATATTGTGTCTTTTGAATGTTACCAGAAGAACAGAAAAAAAGAGTTAGACATAATTTTAGTCAGTTTTGCCTGACGAAAAAATTAAGAATTTTTCATTTATTCTTTTTATACTCATACATTTACATTACATTTTATATACATTTTTCTGGAAACGTTAATATTCGAAACTATTAAACGGATTTGTATGAAATTCGGTAAGTAGATAGATAAGGCAAAAGATTAACGCATAGGCTACTTTGCACTACACTGCTGGACATTGCTATTGAGCTATTGAGCTTGATTAAAAGATCAATGTAAATAATTACTTAGTGATCGAGTTTCAACATTTAATCGCTTTTGGCTGGAGAGACTTTATATAATAGAACCAGTAGTAACGTTAGCCAAAAGTAATTAAATGCATATAGTAATTTTTTTCACAAAATCATTATTTCATCATGCATGTTAAGGGCGCGTGCCAAAATGAGTTAAAGTCAATAATGAAATGTTTGCTGACCTATGTTATTAAAGTTTTCAATAAAATAAAAAGTGTGTTTAAAATGTTTTTTAAGCGCTTATATTTTTGTTCAATAAAGAAAGAAAAAAGTTTTTGGTTAAAAAGCTTCGTATTATGTCACGAGGCACACATTCCTGTAATTTCTGTTTGGTAATATGATGTATTCGTATTGTCAAATATAACTTGGCTTTTATCAACAGGATTCTATGATTGTCATCGAGACTTTGTTCTAGAAAATGATCAACAAGATTACTCAAAATGCTTGTTGGTACAAATGTGTCGCAGACATTGTTTATGATTGATTGATCGTAAAATGTATTCCATATTCAATTTAGTCTTCTTACAAGCCGTAGCCATTCTTTTTTTTTATATTATCATTATTTGGAAACCTGTTACCAAAATGTAGAATTTTTGAAACTAGTGAAAATGCAGATTAATGGTAGTAGTAGTAATCAAGAGGACCATTCAATTATGTATATTATAATTATCAATAGGTAGGTACTTTTAAAGTTATAAATTATTAACATCATGTTAAAAGTAAATCAAGTTGTAAATGAGGCGTATATTATATTATCAAAATTTAAAGATAGATGTGCCAACCACTTACACAAAATACTGATTTATCGATATAGAAATGTGACGAACATTACTAGGCGAAAAAACATAACCTCCAAGATATGAACAAAAATTCTATGATATATAGCCTTAATCAGCACAGAACTGGACACGATGACTATTTGGACAAACTATTAGTGTATTTTAATAGATTCATGCTATTAATTATGTTTAAGTAAAACTAAAACAGTCCGAGCTCACCGTTAAAATGTTATTGTCTCTTGATTATTTTCTTTTCTTCCTCTAAGGGATTTACAGCCCTCAATCACACAAGACTCTTTGTCACACGTAACGCATATATATCACTAACAATGCTATGGCTAGTTTATAATATAAGAAGAAAAAGTTGCAAATAATTAAATTTATCTGAGAGGAGCTACAACTTAGTGCAAAACTGCAAAAATAATCTATCATTATAATGTAACCAAGTTAGGTTGCCACACTTGCCACTTATTTACATAGCAACATAGGAAAATAACTACACATTTAATATGATGGTGTTATAAAGACATCCAATTACATCCGTTTGACAATTAATGACAATTTACCTTGTGACAACCTAGAAAAATAGAAACGAATGTGGATTAGTTGTTACACTCACTCTCGTTACAAAACTAACTGAAGTCATATGAGTACGATAGCTGTTGTTTATTTAGTCTTTTAACCTGGTTTCTATGCTTTAGTTATTGTTCTGAGGGGTAAATCCTCGGACCAAATATTACATGGACAGAGTCTTACGACGTTGCCGCTTTTACATACGTGTATCAAAGTAAAGTATTTGTATCTCTGTCTGTATGACTGTAGTGTGATATGAGTAAAAGAGATAGTTAATGTACGTTTGGCAACGACGCACTGTCGGTGTGAGACGTGTCATTTCATGACCGACTACTAGGTCAAAACATTGCTGGATTGTGCGAAATAATAGTGAAATATTAAAAAATCTTAGTGTTTGTGTTATTTGTGTAATATACAATTGACATAATGTCTTGTTCTGCTGTTTATTGTTCGTCAAGAACAACAAACGGAGGTGTGAGGGACCAGGAATTATCATTTCATACGTTAGTGATTTCTCATAATATGTATGCTTTACTATGAGTTTTTTAATAATTAAAACGGCAAAGCATTAATTTTTGCTAATTCTAAATCATACTATATCGTACACTATTCATAAGAATCAGGTTTTAAACCTTAATTAAATGTAATTTAAAGGCTTTGTTTTTGGCATAATGATTAGTGATGTACGTATTTGTGTATCGAAGCTTTATCGATATTATTAGTATTCTTTTTATTATTCTTTTTTTAGGTTTCCAAAATGCCCGGAAATAAGACGTGAATGGGTTAAAGCTATTAGACGTGATAACTGAGAGCCTACAAAATATTCAAGGCTCTGTTTCAAACATTTTGAAAAATCTTTTTTACAGTAAAAATTTTAGCCTTAGTTCAAAATTGAATCTTAATAATATGGGCGGGAATATGAATAGTAAAAAGTATTGCTCTTCACTTTACTACACAAATTATTATTTTTTATTTGTATTTTATAATAGAAGGAGGCAAACGAGCAGGCGGGTCACCTGACGGAGAGTAATCTCCGCCGCCCATAGACACCCGCAACACCAGAGGAATCGCAGATGCGTTGCCGGCATTTAAGGAAGGAATAGGAATTGTGAGCGGGGGGGGGGAGGCCTCCGGAACCCTCACTGCCCGAACGAAACACAACAGCACCAAGGGCTATTATTTCACACCGGATATTAGGGTGTTACCAGACCAATCGATCGATCGTCGATCGATGGTAGAATGGATTAGTCGACGTCGATCGATGTAGATCGACAATCGACCGGTAAAATGGATTGGGTGTTAAATCGAGCTGTTTGATTAGACGCACCGGCCGCTTCACTTTTCTGAGTGGTAGAGCCACGCTGCGTTGCAGCACGCATTGGGCCGGCTCGCCCGGCGTAATACCACCCTCTCTAATATTCGGCGTGAAATAATGGCACTTGGTGCTGTTGTTTCGTCCGACTAGTGAGGGTTCCGGAGGCCCCTTCCCCCCCCCCCCCTCCTCCCAATTCCTATTCCTTCCTTAAACCTATTCCTCCCATAAAGGCCGGCAACGCGTCTGCGATTCCTCTGGTTTTGCGGGTGGGTGTCCATGGGCGTCGGTGATTACTCTCCATCAGGTGACCCGCCTGCTCGTTTGCCTCCCTCTTTTATAAAAAAAATATATATTTCGTGCCCATGGATAATAATCGTAATATTAGATTATGTTTATGTTGATAATAATGAGTGATGATAATATGAACGTTTAAATACTAAATGATATTCCCCCAAACACCTTGGGAAGCACTTTAGATTAAGCAACACCGAAAAAGGGGGGAAGGGGAGGGGGAGGGCGGGCCAAAGTGCGAAAATGCATAGTTTTCAAGATATTTTTATTTTGAGGTTAAGGTTATTTTTAGGAAAAAAAAACAAATATTCTACTAAGTTACCATTACCGTAACTACCCCCTCCATCCCCCTCCTCTCTACCTCCCTCGAAACTACTAACCTCGAAATTCATGACAATCGCTACGCAAGAAAAAAACAAAAACAAAAACCGCTGCTTAAAATATCATTTGGATAAAATAAGCGATCGTTGGCTTTAAAAAACGGCCGCATCCAGATTCTTCTGCGTTTGCGTCTCCGTAATAATAGTACGAGCAACATCGTACTGGCCAAGAACAACGAGTCCTTTTCTGAATAAATTTCGCTGATGGAATTTAGCCAGGGTTAATCGATCAACTTCGATCGACGTTGATCGATGCCGTCGATCGACGATCGATCGATTGGTCGGGTAACACCCTTAGTGAGAGGGTGGTATTTACGCCGGGCGAGCCGGCCCAGCGTGCCCGGCGTGCTGCAACGCAGCGTGGCTCTACCACTCAGTCAGTGTCACTCATTTAGCACCACCCAAGGGTCACGTGTAGGGTCTAAACGGTAAACCTACGGACGTGAGTAACTTTAACCCCCAATTATAATAACGAACTAGGTACACACCACATTAAAGTGATTATATCGATGTACTAGTCACATCTTTAGTCACGCACACATGTACAGATAGAAAGCTGCACACTAACAAAATACGGACATGCTAAAAATCCAAAGACTCTGTCCATTGTGATATTTGGTCCGAGGGTAAATCATTAACTACTACAAAAAATTCAACGAGTCTTCTGGGATTTCGGTAGCTTAGCGGTTAGAGCAGTGGACCCACAATCCAAAGGTCATGGGTTCGAATCCCATTCGAGCTTTCCTGAGACTAGTTAATGTTTTTTTCTCATCATCATCATCATCAACCTATATCAGTCCACTGCTGGACGTAGGTCTCTCCCAAGACGCGCCACTGAGCCCGGTCTTCGGCTCTTCTCATCCAGTTTTTGCCAGCTACATTCCGTAGATCGTCGCTCCATCTCGCCGGAGGGAGTCCTACACTACGCTTGCCTAAACGCGGTCTCCACTCCAGTATCCGTTTGCTCCAACGGTTGTCGGTTCTTCGGCAAACATGGCCGGGCCACTGCCACTTCAGTTTGCTAATCCTTTGAGCTATGTCGAACACCTTAGTTTTCTGACGAATAACATCATTCCGGATTCGATCTCTCAAGGAAATTCCGAGCATAGCTCTCTCCATAGCGCGCTGAGCGACTTTCAGCTTGTGGACCAGCCCCACTGTCAGCGTCCACGTTTCAGCAGCATAGGTCATAACAGGTAGGACACACTGGTTGAAAACTTTCGTTTTCAGACATTGAGGGATGGAGGACAAGAAGACTTGACGAAGTTTCCCAAACACAGCCCAGCCCAGCTGTATTCTCCGGTTTAGCTCTCTCTCGAAGTTGTGTCTACCTAACCGCAGCGTCTGCCCGAGGTAGACATACTCCTGCACAACTTCGAGAGGCATTCCGGCAACGGTGATTGGCTCTGGGGTAATACGATCATTAATCATGATCTTTGTTTTATCTAAGTTCATGCCCAGGCCAATCCGTCGTGAGGAATCAGCAAGACTGTTCAGCATCTGCTGTAAATCCTGCAACGATTCTGCCAATATGACGATATCGTCAGCAAATCGCAAGTGTGAGATATACTCGCCATTGATGTTAATGCCCATTCCATTCCAACTCAGCGTCTTAAACAGATCTTCCAGCGCGCTCGTAAACAATTTGGGAGATATGACATCTCCTTGTCTTACTCCGCGGCGCAGCTGGATAGATTTAGACTGCTGGTTCTGGACTTGGACAGACATAGTGGCATCATCGTATAGGCATCTCAACACTTCGATGTATCGCCAATCAACCTGGCATCGCTGCAGAGATTGCAGAACAGCCCAGGTTTCAACAGAGTCAAAGGCTTTCTCATAGTCCACAAACGCTAGGCACAATGGCTGATTATACTCTTCGGACTTCTGTATAATCTGTCGCATTGTGTGAATGTGGTCTATGGTGCCAAATCCTCTGCGAAACCCAGCCTGCTCTGGGGTTTGGAACTCATCAAGTCTTCGCGCAAGACGGTTCGAAATAACTCTGGAAAACAGTTTGTAGACATGGCTCAAGAGTGAAATCGGTCTGTAGTTTTTCAATAAAGCTTTATTGCCCTTCTTGAAAAACATGATAACCACACTCTTGCTCCATGCCTTTGGAGTTCTCCCATGGTCCAGGACGGATTGAAAAACACGTTGGACCTCCCTCAGGACTGGTGAACTACCTGCCTTTAGGAGTTCCGACGTGATTCCGTCTTCCCCTGGGGCTTTTCCATTTTTTAACTGTCTCAGAGCCACTTCGATTTCGTCTAGGCTGATCTCTGGGAGATCTTCGGTGTAGTGGCGGGTTAATGTGGCTCTAACATCCTCATTACTGGATCCCGGACACGAAACTTGCGAGGCGTACAATCGGCCATAAAAGTCTTCGATCTCAGCCAGAATCTCCGGCTTGGAAACGACGGTATCACCCCTAGATGTCGTGAGCTGCGTCAGATGGCTCCTACCAAGTTGCCGCACAAACACTTTGGACCCCCGATTTTGCTCAATTGCTCGTTCAATACGAAGCGTATTGGAGCGACGGAGGTCGTAGCGTATGCGCTTAGCAATGCACTTGTTAAGAGCCGTGTGTTCTGACAGCGTAGTAGGGGTGAGTGGTGTCTGGCGTCGCTTTTCCATTAGCCGGAGAGTCTCGTCCGAGTACTTAGACTTTTTGCCCGTACGCCTTACCGAGCAAAATTTCGTGCCCTCTTCCCTGAGGATGTTTACCACATTGTGTAGGTCCTGATCTACGTCATCGGTAGTTTCCAAGGCAGCGAATCGATTTTCGAGCTGAAGTTGGAACTTCTCTGAGTTCACAGCGGTTTGGAGTAAGTTTGGTCGGAGCTTAGACTTCATCAAGCGGACGCGTTCAAGCTTAAAATTGATATTCAGAGTGCCTCGTACCATTCGGTGATCGCTGCCGGTATTAAACCTATTGATCACTGAAACATCTCTGAATATATGCTTCTTATCCGCTATAATGAAGTCTATCTCGTTTTTCGTCACAGCGTCGGGGCTTCGCCAAGTCCACTTTCGCTGTGGACTCTTTTTGAAGAAAGAATTCATCAAAAAGAGTCCTTCCCGCTCTAGGAAGTTGACCAGCATTTGCCCCCTGTGATTCCTACTACCAAATCCGTGTGGCCCTACCGATGATTCGCTGCAAGTCTGTAATCCTACTTTGGCGTTGAAGTCCCCCATGACAATGTTAAAGTGTGCCTTAGTGGTGGTGTGTAAGGCTTTAGCAATGTCATCCAGGACAAACTCCACTTCATCATCCGAGTGTGACGAGGTCGGTGCATACACTTGAACCACCTTGAGGGAATACCTCTCGGTGAGTTTAAGTACCAGGTATGCTACCCTGTTCGACACACTGGATACTTCAGTGACGTTGTCGGCGAGGGACTTGTGGATCAGGAACCCAATGCCACCTTGGGAGATATGGTCGCCCTCGCGGTAGTACATGACATGTCCGGATTCTAGGGTTATGGTGTCCTCTCCCTCTCTTCGGACTTCACATAACCCCAGAATATGCCATTTAACCTTTTCAAGTTCTACCTCGAGTTGCGCCAGGTGTTCGTCTAGCCGTAGAGTGCGTCCGTTGTACGTAGCCAGGGTCAGTTGGGATGGGCAGCCTTCCGTAGCCCGGAGATTCTTCGCACCCCCTGCTCCGCCATTTCCATGACCGCCGCCTTGGCCAGGACTAGCGGAGCTGCCGGGAACTGGGGGCCGTCCTTTTTGTGTGCCAATCATATGGGAGGTTTTGCCCTAATCGCCACGCTGGGCATGCGGGTTGGCGATCGCAGGGACACAGTCTGTCGCACCGCTGAGGCTGCTGCCCCTCAGCGGTCATGGATTTGACTGTGTCTGGATGAGAAGGGTTATACCGCCGTCGACCGGTCGCCAGAGCCTCGTCGGTTACTGCAGGATGTACCGCGTGCAGGTGAGGTTGACAGTTGGAGCTAGAGGTCTTGTGTAGCTCCCTTACATCCCAAGTGTTTTTTTCTAGTAAACATTTTATCCTATTATCTATAACATTGTGAATGCAAAATTTCAATAATAAAAATATCTACTGTTATTATAAAACGCAATAACACCGAAGTCGCCGACCCGCCCACTTTTTGACAGCGGGCTAGTTGACGGCATATCACTATTTAAGTTGGAAAACATATAGGCCGCCAGGTTGCGTCGGAGGGCTGTGGCGGCGGGTTAGCGGCTTTGGTGTATATTGCGCTTTAAGCTAAATTCATAACATCAAAGTGAAGAGCAGCCGCTGAGTGCGAGCAACAAGAGATCTGTCGTAGTGAAGATCTTTGGAGGAGGTTTTTGTCTAACTCTCTGTCGCTGTCGCAGCGTGCCCTTTCGCTGCGCAGCAAAGCAGGCGTTAGCAGACGACCCCGCGCTGACAGGTCGTGATGCTGAGGATCTACTGCGGTTTTACCTTCAGTATTATTATCACTTGTCGTATCATCAGGTGAGAACTGACGGTCAAGTGGAATTGGCGGCCGTTACATCAGAACGAATCAAACTAATAGATCTTGAGTGTCGACCACGCACCAGAAAACGCAGTGCAGGCCTTCAAAAAAGTGAACAGGCCTAAGTTATCCTTTTACACCTAATCCTCTTCATTGACTCATCGAGGTTAAAGATAGCAGACTATCTCCCTACCAGTGGAGATAGCCTGCTAGAGATAGGTGGAACAGGCGAAGATAAGCGCTTTACGTTAAGGAAAATTGTAGGCAAACAAAAGTGGCGCTTTCAGGGTGGAGGCGTGGGTGTTTGCGGCGGCGGAGGAGCCGGCGGCCGCGCAGGACTGGGAGCTGGAGACCGAGCACGACGACGCCGAGCCGCCCGAGCACCTCAGCTGGCCCGACCAGCTCGACGAGGTAACAAAACAACCACTTACATTATCTTATTATTATCCTTTGTTTCAATCTCCATCTCTTTATTTTTCTCTCAAGATCTCTTTCCACTATTCTCTCGTTTTCTTTCTATCTCCCTTTATTTCCAACTTTCTTCATCTATCTCCATCTCCCCGCCTCCCCTGTCTCACCCCCCCTCTCTATTCCATTCCTCTTTTCCACCTTTTCTCGCTCCATCTCTCCGTTCCTCACACCGACTCTCCTGTCCTCCCTCTATTGCATTTTCTTTTTAAGACACGGTTAAAATAAAATGGAGGCAAAAGAGGAGAGACGGTAACACAGCAAACTTATGCGTCAGTTGGTTCGTCCGATCGTAAACATCATCGCAGCACAAAGACGCTTGCAACACCATCACGCATTACCGATACTCAAGCCTCTGTATTTATGCCGTCATTTAACTGGATCTAGTGACCCTCAAACACAGCAGTAACAATGCTGCTTACCGTCACGATCAGTGATCGCCAACCAGACTCATCATCATCAACCTATAATATAAACCGTTCCATTAATTGAATACCACCGACCCATCTCTTTCTTTGGGTGTCGTAAAAGGCGACTAACGAACTAATGACTGCACATATATCCAGCAGCATGGAGCGGCGATGGGCTCACTACCTGTCACACTGAGCACATGTGCAGTTGTCTTTTGGTGTACGTGGACTGTTTTTGTGGTTCTGTTGCCTACGTAGTCTCTGACTACGCGTTTGAGGATGATAGCCGTGAATGTATGTTTGATGATTCCCCACAGATACGCTTTCCCCGTAGATACACTTTTAATAAAACTGCTCTTATATTCGTGTAAGATAATTTTTTTTAAACATTACCAATTTGTCCTTTTAGATAAATTTTTCGGCACTGTTGTGTATAAAATAATTGCTGAAGATAAATAACTTGAATGTATAAACCACAGGCACAAACAATATTTTACATACATGTTTATACCTCTTTGCTAATGTAACGTAAATTCGTTCGCAGCAAAGACATTAAACTATTACTAATAGACAGGACATAGCGATCAAAACTTTAATCCGCAACTTATTACCAAGTGGTAACAAGTCGCTTAGTATTATGTTATGCGCCCTCTGGTGCAGTCGTGTTTGTGCGTGAACAAATTTGACGTAAACAATAGAAAATATACCAAATTGCGTATTGCTATACTGCAAATCCCGATATGGAAAAAAGGCTGAATGTGATTACAGCTTATTTTCGTAAATATTTTGTATATTTACCCAATAATCAGACTATAATAATAATTTCTAATAAATTATTCTAGAACATTTACCCAGCGATGTCAATGCATTTACGTTGCCCTATGCTGACCTCTAGTGGTGAAAAGCTAAAGTATCTACTTTTAGGATGTCACCACACTTGTCGAAGCGGAAGTAGATGATTTAGTGGTGTGTGCAAGTGATGTCGTTTTACTTATCGAATAATGTTATAAGTAGATAATATTTTTATGTCGTAAGTTTAAGTTTTATATAAGTAGTAATATTCTGACTCAATGATCATTTGCGTCCCTAACGCAATGTTATGCAGTGTAACAGTATCGTGCGATGATCGTTTAATTAGAATATTACTACTTATTTTAAACTCTTTGATCAACAATACCAACTAGATGTCAGGTCGGCGCGCGGCGGGGCTCGTTAAATAACAGCGCACTTAAAAAGTGAGCTCTTATTTTTTTTTAGTTTGCTTGAAACACGGCCAATGTAAACACGTTCCGTGTATTTAAAAGTTGCATAAATAATGCCTGAAAAAGCAATTTAACGGCCGGAGTGTCTTAGTTTCGGTAAGTACCTACATGTAGAATAAAATATGGTTTAAGCTTTAAACACGCCATTCAAAAGGGCAACGCTGCCAGCCATTTTGGGAACTTGCCGCGCGGCAGCGGTTCTGTTAGAGATTTTTTTATTTATAAGATATTTATAGGTTTTTAGTTTTTAAGTTAATTTGTTTTAGTTTTTAGTTACTCATTAAGTAACTACGTGATAAGTACCTACTTATGTAAATGTTAATAAAAAATATAAAAAAATAGCTTTAAACTAACAAATAATATAAAATTTTAAACACAATTACCGATTTTAACCCACACGCTACAAATGGTTGGCCAACGTTGACAAATAGACGCGCCAACATTTGTGTAACGAATCAGTATATGATAATACTTAGAAGATTTGTGATTTTATTACTGGGTGCTATGGTTGTAATAAGGTTGAACTTAAAACTGTTTTATAACTTTAGTCTCAGTTCGTTAGTAGAGAAATGTAGCTGTAAAGTATTATTCAAGTGGACAGAATTTAGCTTTGATTTGGTACGTGACGCGTTAACTAGTTGGTATTGTTGATCGAAGGTTAAACTTAAAAAACATTGAACGGATACATAAGAAAATAGGATATTCAAATTAAACATATACACGCATCCGTTATGACATTGGTGTTTAATGCTAATGCATCAAATAAATCTATGGAATGAAATATATAATTTGATAAGTACAGTCACGAGCACCAATATGTATACACTTTGACTCTTATTCCATTGTTTTAAGAGTTACAATTGTTTACATATTTTTGCTCGTGATTGTACTTGCGATTGCGAGTTGTCATTAACACGCAATGTGGTCCATAATATATATGTATACTTAGGTATTTTAAAATGAATCACTATATGGATCTAATTTTTAATAACTTTACACTTTATTACTTAGTAAATAATCATTTGAAACACCCGATCATATCCTTCCATAATTGTCACTTGCTTGTTCCAATGTTGTATATTATACCGATGTTGGTTAATCTTCATCAAACTTATCGATAGGTACGTCGAATTTTTAACGGAACATCCCTACTGCAGGGCGACACCTACCGTGGGGTAGGTGAAACTTCTTCTAATTGTTCATATTATCCTTCTTATTATTCTTGATATAAGGTTTTGCTTTTCAACGTTAGATGGCGTAACATGAGCACCAGCTCAAACTTTTTGTATGAAATAGTGTCCAATGGCCGCTCTATTACTATTTAAATCTCTTTGGTTCGCAGAAACAATTCCACAGTATTGAGTGATTCTATAATTTGTTTAATTGTGATTAATTTAGTTTTTTTTTTTATCTAAATGCATTAAGAAGCCGAAAGTGTATCTCTGCGGAATAGAAACTTTAGATTTGTTTCATTTTTATTTTAGTTTTCCTTTTTATCTAAAACACTTTTCTATTTAAATGTTTAAGCCGAAAGTGTATGTTTGGGGAATAAAAGCGTAGTTTTATTAAAAGTGTATCAACGGGGAAAGTGTATCTCTGGGGAATAATTGTATGAACGGTGTCGGCCGCTAGCCCTCGGAGGCGCCGGCGCCGGGCGCGTCGCTGGTGAGCAGCGCGGCGGCGTCGCTGGCGTCGCTGTGGCGCGGCTGGACCAAGTAACGGGCGAGCTGGGGCTGGTCTGCATTATGTGTCGACGGCAGTGTTTGGCAAAAAAGTACTTTTGAACGTCCAAGTATCAAATTAATATAATTCGGTTGTTATCAAATTGATGAGTTCTTAGATTTTTTAAACAACGCAATTTTTTTTTTCTCTAAGTCATAAAAGTTGATAGTATCAGCGGCTTTCAAGTCAGTGCATTGTTAAACTAGACGCGTATTAGGTAACTAACGTCCGAAATTAAAAAAGTACATGTCTGTCTATTGTTTTGCCTACTGTTACAAATATAACTTATGAGGCCTATTACATCTCGACTGTGATTTTTGCGTGAAATGGCCAATTTTGGCGTTATGGATCTCATAAACAAAAATACATTAACAATTATGACTTATTGAATAGTGTGGAATAGTGCGTAACGGCCTCGCTTTTTGTAAATTTTGCTTAACTTTTTAATTAAGCCCAACATTGCAGAGAAAGATTTTCTTAAAATGCGCGAAGGCACTTTTTTGAGCTCATCAATTGAACTGCTGTTCTAAACAAATGAAATAAAAAAAATATAATTTTATCTCTTATACACAGAGATCTTTCATTGGTTTTGGAGCCGAAAACGTTATAATACAAAACAAGTGTTGTACCTATTTATGAAATAAAAATCGCTTTACGAGCTAAGTAAAAAAAAATTTTAAAGTGACTTTTTGTCGAAAGCACGTCCTCCTTATCTACTCGTACACCGTGACCCCTATGAACTTTCCCGGCCGGCTGCCTGCGCCGGCGGCGGGGCGGGGGGTAGGCGGAGCGTTTGAAGCGCCTCGGTCATTGACTTTCGTAAGATCGTCCGGTACTAAGGGTTCTTACATTTTTTTTGAATATTTTTTAATGATTTTTTTATGCTTATATTTTTAGTTTTACATGCTAAATAGCTTCTACTGATGATAAACATGAACAGGGTTTCGGCTCCAAAACCAATAAAAAATCTTGGTGTACAGTCGTATAGTGCGTAGCGGCCTCGGAATTTTTAGATATTGATTTTATATAGAAAAAAATTCTTATTCTAAACCAAAAAACTTCGAAAATCGCTTTAAGTTAACTGTGAATTTCTCCTATCTACGATAATATTATTGAGCAAAATTTATACCAGAATAATCGTTACTTAATGATGAATAAAGATTTTATAATAAATTTATTATCATTATTCGATAAAAACTATAAATATAACTGCAAAATTACTTCAAAATGCGATGCGCCGGCCGCTCAGACTCAGCTTATCCTCGCAGAGTGGACATTTGTAATATTAAGCATGATTTTATTATCTTATTTCGATAAAAACGATAAATACAACTGCAAAATTACAACAAAATGCGAAAATGGGCATTTTACATAAAAATCACAATCGAGATGTAATAGGCCTCTTAGGCTCCGTACAAATAATGTCATATTCGCAACTCTAGTTAGCAAAACAATAAATATATGGGTTATTGAGCCGGCTGTGCGTGTAACTGCACACTTGCGCTCGCGCCATACAAATGAGCCATAACGCAGGCGTTATGAACCGGCAGCGGATTAACAGACTATTTTTGGGATACTATTTGCTATATATGAATAGGAACAGATTCTAATGTGTAAATATGTAATAAGGTAAAGTAACATCTTTGTAACATGTTTCATGACTTCATGTCATTTGTGTGTGACATGAAATCTGCCGCAAGTATTTTGCAGTACAGGAAACTACATAGAAATAAGGTGCAAATTAAAACGCACCTTATTGAGCGCGCCTTTCCGCCGCCTAGCGCCTGCGTTTCGCATTAGGTGCATTTGAACGCCTTGGTCATAAGCTGGATGATGGCGGCAGCTGTGAAGCGGCCGACTATGACCGTTGTTTGCCATCAAGAACAGATTCTAATGTATGGAGTTAGAAGCAACGCTGCCGCTCTCATCCAGAAGCGGAGCGGAGTAGACACGTCTAAAAATTTACCTAATGGCTACAGTTCACATGACTTGGCTGCGCTTTAGTGGAAACAGTGAAAGCGAAGAGAAACATTGTATTTGGGCGGAGTAAGTGGAATAATTTTAGCCTCTTCTAATTTAGCGACAACGTTGCGTCCTCATCTCCGCTTTACAACAGCCTACCGCCCGCTCCGCTCATCTCCTCTCCGCTCCGCTTCAGAGGAAACGCACCATTAACTTCGTCCATCCCACACAAACGCCTAATCCAACAAGTCCATTTATTAAACGCTTGTTATTCTTCTAAACATCACGTTAACTCTTTTGATAAATTCCCCATTGCATCTTAAATATACAAAAGAAACAAAAGATCGGTTTTGATCATCATTAAAACTTTTTGAGTTATCAATAAATATTTTTTATTTACAAATTGTCTTATCTAGTCTTCATTGTCTAATTGTGTAGATAAGCTATCTACTAGCTCAACCATAAGTGTTCTATCTTTATCATTTTCAATTTCAAAGTAGAAATAATACAGTTATTGAAAAGAATAACTAAATCAATGGTCAATCCGAAATCATTGTTAGCACCTTTTTGCTATACTGATGATAAGTCGTTATAGAATTACATTTTGTAATAGTATTATTAGTACCGGTGTAGAACAATACAGTTAGTCAAACGTGTAAGTGTACGTATGTTGCACTCTTGTCAGACTCGATTCACTCAAATGTTATGATTGTAATGGCTTGAATCATTGTTCAGAGGCTGTAATGTGAGTTTTGTTTGATAAATTATGCTTGTAGTGGTAAGAAGTTTAAACAGTAACAACTCTAGTGGATAATATGCAAATTGAGTTTCTACACAACTTGCAAACATTGGCGGCTTTACCACAAATATTTTTGAGAAACAAACTTTCTGTATGAGCTTTCTTTAAATTGAGACATATTTTTTGGTACAAATAGTATTTTAGTTTTATTATCATAACAAAAGTCGCATTAAGTCTGTAGCTACGAAGCGTGTACCTAAGTATTAAGCGGGTTGTGTAAATTAGTCGTGGAGTCAAGTGCAACAATGAGCCGACTCTGCAAAGCCTCTTTGGAGCCGGCGAAGCGTGCGGGCTGTAGGCTAGACCCACACGCAGGGTAGGCCTATGTTCAGCAGTTGGCTTACACAAGTAAAAAAGGAGAAAAAAGTGCATGTTATACACTTCTGTTATTATTAATATCGTTTTTGCACTTGACTGTACATATATAATATTGTAATTGTATGGAAAGCTCGACATTTTTTTATATTTTGTGATTTACTTTTTGACTTTAATAAAAAATCCTAGTTTTAAAACTATTTGCTTTTATTTTTATTTAAACAAAACAATAAAAACATTAAAATACTAACTTAAATAACAATGTTCGTATTTCTTTATTAAGTAAATAAGTTAGAAAGTACCTACTACAAAAGACTAGTAACCAACATTATTACATGTATTAAATGCATACGAAACATTTGTACAAACGTTAAAATTGTTCTACAGTTATTCTAAAATTATTAAAAGTCCCAAGCCATTGAATCAGTATTGGAATGTTACAAAACAATGAATACACTGAGCTAAATAATAATTAGTGATGGTTAATAATATTGCTAAATGTATACATTTTATGAGCAGGTACTTAAGTATAACATTTGGCTAAATAAATAGAAAAAGAATTCATAATATTAGATAGGTAGGTAAAAATATGAATGAAGAGATAAATGCAATGTTTCCAACCAGTCCAATAAATGGCAGTAAAGTTGTTGGAATCACTTACTTTGGTGCCGTCGGCACAACAAAACGGCTGTACCCACTCGTTAATTGTGAATAGCGTAGTGTTCATTAAAGGTAAATTATGAAAAGTAGGTATTTGATACATTATTATTGGCTGGCTTTCGACCTTATGTAAAAAGAGTTAAAGTTAGAATGGCGTCACCGGCGTGTGGCCCAGCGCGGCGCGGCGTCACCGGCGTGTGGCCCAGCGCGGCGCGGCGTGGCCCAGCGCGGCGCGGCGTCACCGGCGTGTGGCCCAGCGCGGCGCGGCGTCACCGGCGTGTGGCCCAGCGCGGCGCGGCGTGGCCCAGCGCGGCGCGCAGCGCATCCACGCGCTGCTCCAGCTCGCGCGCCGGCGGGGAGCGCCCGCGCTGCCGGGTGCAACAATACTTACTTATCTGTTACACATTAGTACTACCTACTACTAATAATACTTCATTATTAAACCCCCATGCACAGTCGTAAGTAGCTCAGCTACAGCGATGACAATAAAAACTAAGTTATTGAATAAAAGAAAAATACTTTATTTAACGACATATTTCTTAGATATTGTTTTTACTTATCATTTCAAAGTCCAGACCAGTCTCAGATCTTGGTCTTGATCGATCCCAGATTTGATTCCGAACAGAGTACAAACGGTTTGAATGGTGGTAGGGCTCGATTAAAATTAGCTTGGCTACCTCAATCTCCTTATCTGTATTTATTTATTTATTTAATCTTTATTGCACATAAAAACAGCAAAAGGCGGACTTAACGCCACAAGGCATTCTCTACCAGTCAACCGGTAAGGATGTAGGAGACTTAGGTAAGGCGATAAATCAAAAAAGTTACATTAATAAATATTAAATGAAAAACAACAACTTACAACCAACTTCATAAATAGGATATACAAAATACACAGATCTACAAAAATACAATATACTTACATAACAAAGATTCAATATATAATATAATAAATAAATAAATATTTTACATAGAAATATAAATACCTACATATATAAATACAATACATCAGATAGTGTGACATCATATTATTAGTTATATACATTTTACTCATAATATAACCAATATCTAGATAGAGCTAAAATAGTGCTCACGCACAAGTCTTTTGAATGCCATTTTACTATGAACAACACGGATATTTAATGGCAGAGCATTCCAAAGGCGGATAGCACATGAGTAAAGGAACTGGAGACGAAGCCAGAATGATGAGCAGGGATTTGAAGAGTGAGGTTGTTACTGGAGCGAAGGTCACGATGATGAGAGGCTCCCAGAAACTGAAACCTAGATTTCAGGTATCCTGGGGTTCGTGGATCGTTAAGGATGTTGAAAAGCATACAGACAACTCTAACATTCCTACGCTCACGGATAGGCAGCCATTTGAGTTGTCTTCTGTAGTGAGAAATGTGGTCGAACTTACGCAAACCGAAGACAAAACGGATACAGCTGTTTAGCAAACGATCCAACTTATTCAGAAGAAGTTGATTAATGTCAGAGAAACAGACGTCGGCGTAGTCAAGAATAGGAAACACGAGAGCCTGTACTAGCGCGATTTTAGTAGTGGAGGGGAGAAAAAATTTCAATCTATACAAGGACCGTAGCGAGTTGACCACTTTACGAGAGATCTCGTTCACTTGATCTTCCCAACTGAGAGAGCAGTCAATAACGAGACCAAGGTTCTTGACTCGAGGCTGATACGGTATGGAATCCCCATTGAACACCAAACTAAGCACCGAGCTCAAATCGACGAGAGATAACTGTCGAGAACTACCTAAGATAATTGCTTGGCATTTAGAGGCATTAACGGAGATGCCATAACAGTTTGACCATTCGGCAATCCTGGCAAGATCTTCATTGACGCTAACGACCGCCTGATTAAGATTACTTTTATCAGTTTGAACATATAATTGGAGATCGTCAGCATACAGATGGTAAGAAGAATGAAGTTGAGTAGTAAGAGAGTCAATAAAAAGTGAGAAGAGAAGGGGGGAAAGTATGCCGCCTTGTGGAACACCAGCAGTCAGCTCGCAGCAGTCAGAAATAGACTGATCAACCCGAACAATTTGCTGGCGTCCACGAAGATATGAGGAAAACCATGTCGTAGTAGAAGAAGACAGTCCAAATGGGAGAGAATTGCTAAGAGAATGTCATGGTTGACCGTGTTAAAGGCGTTGGAGAAATCAATAAGAACCATCACAGTCAACTGAGAATTCTCCATGCCGTTGCGTACGTCCTCCAGGACATTAACAAGAGCAGTGGTAGTGCTATGTCCGGGTCGAAACCCGGACTGGAAGGGACTTAGGAAACTATGTCGGAAGATGAAAGAGGAAATCATTTAATTATTTTCCGAATTGTGTGATAACGTTATTACGCCGCCGCCTTATTAGTTGAAAGCTATAAAGAAACACCTAAACTACTGTCACTATCCTTTAGATTAGAATATTTTGAAATGGTACACTTATTATATTACTGACCGGTTGCGTGCAGTGCGCGTCGCCCCGCTGCGGCGGCTGCGCGCACGCGCCGCGCCCGCCGCACTCCTGCACACGGCAATGCCAACACAATCACATCACACCTAGTTATCGTATATTAGGTACATTCAATTCGTTGATTCAGGCGCGGTTCGATATCCGAAAGTCCTGGATTCAATGCCCAGGTCGGGCAAAGTGGATTTTTTGATACATAGCCCGGCTTTGTGATCACCAACCCGCATTTGGCAAGCGCGCTGATTAAGCCAATACCCATAAATTGTAGCGATGACTAGATATCAACGATGGAGGCCTGCCCTGCAGTGGGACAGTATGTATGCAACATAGCTGGTTCTGCAGTGGTTGAGAAGTACAGGCTAAGTGTAGTTAACCAACGACTGTACCCACTCCAGCGCCCGCCCCCCGCCCCCTCACACTCGTTTTTTTCCGACGGGCACCCAAGTGCCCAAGCGCTCAAGTGTTCCTTACCGCGGCGCGCGGCGGCGTCGGGTTTGTTTACATTAATAGTACATTATGATATAAGTGCGGTAAGATGAAAACTACAGCCGAGGCGATATTGCTAGCCCGAGCCGTAGGCGAGGGCTACAAGAAAGCAGAGGCTGTAATTATCAAAGCGCACGTATGCCATACGACGTTTTAAAACATATTTGAGAGGAAAAAAAAATCCGAAAATGACTGCGTTTTTTTGTTGTTTTTCTAGTGCATGAATCTTTGGTAAGCCAACATATATTTTTCTTTGTCCAACGGCATAGAGCGTAGATGGGCTCATCAAAATAATACCAACAACCCCTGTCTTTCCTTGGGTGTCGTAAAAGGCGACTAACGGATTAAAGACTGCACATACTCGTACATCCAACAGCATAGAGCGGCGATGGGCTCATCAAAATAATACTACCAACCCCTCTCTTCCCTTGGGTGTCGTAAAAGGCGACTAACGGACTAAAGATTGCACATACATCCAACAGCATAGAGCGACGGTGGGCTCATCAAAATAATACTACCAACCCCTTTCTTCCCTTAGTTGTCGTAAAAGGCGACTAACGGACTAAAGACTGCATATACATCCAACAGCATAGAGCGGCGATGGGCTCATCAAAATAATACTACAAACCCCTCTCTTCCCTTCGGTGTCGTAAAAGGCGACTAACGGACTAAAGACTGCACATACATCCAACAGCATAGAGCGGCGATGGGCTCATCAAAATAATACTACAAACCCCTCTCTTCCCTTCGGTGTCATAAAAGGCGACTAACGGACTAAAGACTGCACATACATCCAACAGCATAGAGCGGCGATGGGCTCATCAAAATAATACTACCAACCCCTCTCTTCCCTTGGGTGTCGTAAAAGGAGACTAACGGACTAAAGACTGCACATACATCCAACAGCATAGAGCGGCGATGGGCTCATCAAAATAATACTACCAACCCCTCTTTTCCCTTGGGTGTCGTAAAAGGTACTAACGGGCTAAAGGCCTATGTTGTCCATAGATTCAAATGATAACTAATTTTAAAATTACATTACCGCGAAACTTATTACATTACGATGCTGAAATCAGTGTAATAAGAGCTACTTTACGAGCAAATGTGTTATAAAGTTATATAGAAAACTTGAATTTAGTCATATAAAGAATAACGCTCATAAAAAATAATATGAAATCGAATATGGTTTGCTTTCATTCTTATAAAGACTATATAAAATGCTTTTACTCTTTTGTCATATAGACATCTTATAAAAAGCTCCTATAAATTAAAAAGCAATATAGTTACTCTGTGCATTGCTTTTATAAGAATATTGGCCCTATTACAAACCTATACGTAGCTTTTAAATATTATATGGCTAAAAAGCCATATAACTAGCTCCTATAAGAATACCACATTTAGAACCCTTATTGTGGCTATATTATTTGGATTTATTACCGTTTACCCAACTAAATTACAAGAATAATGGTATTATTAGCTAAATCTTCTTACAATGTACCATTATAGGGTCATTGACATATTGATTGCTATTTTAAAACAATTATAAGAGTATTGACCTTATATTTTAATTTTATAAGGGTATATTGTTAGTTGGGATTGCCAGGATGGAGTACGGTCGCTGGGCAAGACGAACTCTGGAATGGAGACCCCGTGCCAATACTCGTAATAGAGGCAGACCACCCATGAGATGGAAGGACGACATCTGCCAACAAGCCGGCCAAGACTGGATGCAGACGGCAATGGATCGTCAGGCATGGAGGAATGGAGAGGAGGCCTATGTCCGAAGGCGAACCCAATAGAGGCTGCGATGGATGGATGGAACTAAGGAATATTGTAACTGTTTTTTTTACTGGGGACTTTTGTCCCCAGGGACGCTTGACGGTGGTATATTTTTTGGCTTTTCAGTGGGTACAATCGTCGATTGCCATCAGGTGGGAGATAATTGAAGTTATGGGCTAAAAAATACATAAAATATATTTTAATAGCCCATGAAGAGGCAAACAGCAAGAGCTTACCGCAGTATTAGCATTGCAAAGAGAGGTTTTCTTCTTGAGCTGCCTGCGCGGTGGCGTGGGCGCTGTCTCGCTCGCACTCGCCCCGACGCGCGCGCGCCGTCCCGCTCTGCCGCGCGCGCACTTAGAGCAACTAGCGACGTCGCTGCCGAAAGCCGGCCGCTGACACGCACAGTGGGGGCAACACGACTCTTTCTTCACGCTGGTCTTCTTTTGACTCGATTCCAATTCGTACTGCAACGACCTAATTAGCGATTCTTGTTCCTTGATTCTGTTTTCTTGTTCTCTGTAAATGTCAAATGTGTTACCTATTAATTGTGAGTTGTAAGCGTACCACATTATGTTTTTGCAAAGATTGTTTCATTACAGAAAGACCGCTGTATTTTTTTATAATTTATTAAAATCAAGTCAGTTGCAAATCATTAAGATCTACACATAAATTATTAATTGAAGGCATTCAATGGAATAACTAGGCCGATCGTCAACAGCATCGACGTCACTAAACGTTGAACAAGTTGGCTGATCGAAAGCTAGCCTTGGAGACAGCTGGAAAAGCAGCTGGGTGATTTAAATTTAGTTAGGTTAGGTTTTATGTTGCATTTAACTAGGCTAGAGTAGTTTCATGAAATGTCGGCTTTTTATAAATGTGTTGATGTTCAGCTGTGTGTTTTTTTTATTTATATTTAGCCCGGCAAATGACATCACTCCACCTGATGTTAAGTGGAAGTGGTGTACAGGTGCAAGCACAACTGGTGCAGCGTAAGAGACGTAGCATCGGCCATTATCACCCTGCCGGCCCACAAAGTGCTCCTTCACGCCTCGTTTGGAGGACCCTATGTCATAGGTAGGGGGGAATACGTGTGCTGGTACAGAATTCCATGTAATGTAGGAGCGCCAGGTGTGGTGACTCGCCTGTGGCAGGCGTGCACGGCGGCCACGGCGGCGCGCACGTCCCGGCACAGCCGCGCGCCCCGCGCCTGCGCCGCCATCAGCCAGCCGCGCAGCTCCAGCGCCTGCGCCCTGCACACACAAGTGTCACTAAACGGCTCCACAGGCGATCAGGTCGCGGGCAGGTATCGGCCTGTCAGTTAGTAGTACAACGCACGGGCGGCGACGGCGGCGGAACTGACAGGCCTGATACCTGCCGGCGAACTGATCGTCTGTGGGGGCTCTTTATTGGCGGGAAATAAAGCGTCAGGTACCTACGCAGTTTTGTTTTATTTTCTAAAAATTGTGTTTTGTCTAATATTAATATAATATAATGGAGGAGCTCGATGGAGCAGCGGCTAGCGCGTTCGGCTTGCGATCTTGCCCGTTAAGCAACTTTCGCAATGCGCAAAATTCGCTGGATGGATGACCAAATTTAAAAAAAAACATCTAGAGCTCCTCTGTGCTTCGGAAAGCACGTTAAGCCGTTGGTCCCGGTCGTTCTCGTAAGATGGAAGTCCTTAAAACCCACCAATCCGCATTGGGCCAGCGTGGTGGGTTATGGCCCAATATCCCCACGTGCTATTGTCCACGTGGGAGGCCTGTGCCCAGCAGTGGGACGTTTATAGGCTGATGATGAATGATAGATTATTAACCGTTAAATGTTCGTGAACGTGCATGAGTGTTGGCAAATAAATAAAAGGAACCAAAAACACTTTTTCAAAACTCAAAAAGTCCATGTGAGATCACCCCCACTCAAGAACGTATATAAGGTGACTGCTAGAAACCGCCAAAAACTTCTAGGGCTGGTCAGGTCAAGTGTTTTAAACATGACAAAAATGACAAAAAATAAATTCGTATTTTTTTGATTTTTTTATTAAATAATTCATTTTGTAAATTTTAATTAGAAGGTCTTTGGGTATCTTATTAATTTTAAACCAATAACATAAGAAAAATAAAATTAAAAATAAAGATTATTTACAACGCGCAGGCAATGAACGGCTGGCCGGCCGACTGTTGACCCGTGCGCGTTGTCAGCTGGGCGATAAGTACCTACGTTAGTCTGCAATGTTTTGAATTAGGCGTAGGTATAAGGTGCAGTTATTAAGTCCAACGACTATCGATAGCATCAAGTTATGTTATGGCCACATTTTAACTGTAATTATGATAAGTGTATGAAAGTAATTTCAAATCAATCCTAGTAAAAATCTATTACACCACACATTATGAGAAGTTACAATTATCTTTCCTTACAAATGAAAGATCAATGGGTAGTTATCTAATATCGCGTCCGCACGCTAAGCACTTGCCGCTAACTCCAAACCAAATGACCAGATGACCTTTCATGTCCTCGACAACTAAACAGCCTAAAGCATTGTGATAATAAGTATCAGTCTTACCTTTTTATTTACACTAAATTAAGTTAAACTAATGTCTCGCAATAAAGGCAACGTTAATACCTAAAAAGCTGCGTAATTAATAGGTGTCGGTAGGTAGGTACTTACATGGTGTTAAATAGCATTCCAGTTTATTCCAGCGAACAGGAAAAGTGATAAGCTTCCCATCACACATAGCAGGCTTTGGACTGTCAAACTAATGTAATAATAATTAAATAAAAGTGAAAACCTGTGCTAAAATTTCGTAAATAAATTAAAATTTATTAAAGGACGAACTTAAATAACTTTTGTGATCGGCACATGATTATTATTACACTAATTCGGCGTGTTTAAAAGTTCATCACCTATGTATTTACAAGTCTTATTTACACCTTAAAACTAAACAACTCTCTCTTCGTTTAAGCGCATAGCACCACTTACTACCTCGTCACTCTCACGATAGCAAAATAGCATCTCAAGATATTGCTGGTTCGTATACCTAGGCATTTTTACGCACACGCGACTTTTTAACATGTTTTTAATTTTTTCTTTGTAATTTTTTCACACGAAAAAATTTTAACATGTCAAAAAATATCTAGATGGCGGAGTGGTTAACGCCGCCCGCCTCCCGGATTGCGGAGGATGTGGGTTCGATTCCCATCTGAGGTAGTAAACTTTTTTCGACGTTTTAATATCTCAATGTTAATAAGATAAGAATTCGTGATAAAAGAAAAACGTTGTTTATTAGAAAAAAGAAACGGTGGCGCGAATAATTAATAAATTGATTTCAAGTACCTATGTAGCATCCACATAAAAAGACCTAATTATGTTGTTGATTTATTTTTCTTAATTCTGAATTCACGTGATGCAGACCAAAAACAGCTAGTCGCACTAGTAGTGATGCGATGCGTACCAGTTTGAATCTCAATCATTACCATCAGTAGCTTGTTTAACCATTATGTTATGATCCTTCTAAACTTTTACGAGCAAACATTTTTGGATATTTTTATGACCAACACAACAAATCCCATAAAACTGTGGTCAATACAGTAACATGTTAATCTTAGAATTGATATTCCAAGTGTGTTAGTTTGTGTACAATGTAAACCTGCTGGTGCGTTGTGGTTATAGATAATTAAAGTTTTTGTTTTCTTTTTCTATTGTATTGCAATCCAGATTTATTAACATTTACTTGATAGTATAAGTTTTTTGGTTTACCAAATTAACTAATAAAAATTAACAGATAAATTATTGATCTAATCTAATAACTTTTATAATTGTAAATTCGCTTAATATGCAAGTTTGGACGATAGCTTTAATTATTTAAGTTTGTCTATTCATGTTTGTAAAAAAAATGTGAAAGAGTTTGTTATCAACAAAAGGCCAAAGTTTTGACATGTCAGTAACTTCTAGGATCTAAGTAAGTAATGGTTTTATTTTCTTGTGCGTGCCAACCCTAATCACGTGACCTACACACGGCTGCTTTGATTTTTTCGGCAGTCAACTTATGCATTCTGGTGCATTCGCGTCGCAGTCGCGTGTGCGTAAAAATGCCTAGGTATACGAACCAGCAATATCTTGAGATGCTATTTTGCTATCGTGAGAGTGACGAGGTAGTAAGTGGTGCTATGCGCTTAAACGAAGAGAGAGTTGTTTAGTTTTAAGGTGTAAATAAGACTTGTAAATACATAGGTGATGAACTTTTAAACACGCCGAATTAGTGTAATAATAATCATGTGCCGATCACAAAAGTTATTTAAGTTCGTCCTTTAATAAATTTTAATTTATTTACGAAATTTTAGCACAGGTTTTCACTTTTATTTAATTATTATTACATTAGTTTGACAGTCCAAAGCCTGCTATGTGTGATGGGAAGCTTATCACCTTTCCTGTTCGCTGATGTAATAAACTGGAATGCTATTTAACACCATGTAATTACCTACCTACCGACACCTATTAATTACGCAGCTTTTTAGGTATTAACGTTGCCTTTATTGCGAGACATTAGTTTAACTTAATTTAGTGTAAATAAAAAGGTAAGACTGATACTTATTATCACAATGCTTTAGGCTGTTTAGTTGTCAAGGACATGAATGGTCATCTGGTCATTTGGTTTGGAGTTAGCGGCAAGTGCTTAGCGTACGGACGCGACATTAGAAAACTACCCATTGATCTTTCATTTGTAAGGAAAGATAATTGTAACTTCTCATAATGTGTGGTGTGATCGATTTTTACTAGGATTGAATTGAAATTACGTTCATGCATCATAACACTTATCATATTTACAGTTAAAATGTGACCATAACATAACTTGATGCTATCGATAGTCGTTGGACTTAACTGCACCTTATACCTACGCACATTTCAAAAGATTGCAGACTAACGTAGGTACTTATCGCCCAGCTGACAACGCGCACGGGTCAACAGTCGGCCGGCCAGCCGCCCAACTAGCAAAGTAGTGGAATAAGCGATCAGTTACTTCACTAACGATCGAATAAATGTTGAATAATGGCAACCGAGTGATCATATTGTGCTAAAGATGCGTTCGTGTAAC
The DNA here is from genome assembly GCA_963921215.1 of Scoparia ambigualis. Lineage (NCBI taxonomy): Eukaryota > Metazoa > Arthropoda > Insecta > Lepidoptera > Crambidae > Scoparia > Scoparia ambigualis. The sequence continues at coordinate 38,503,583 of OY992505.1, read as the reverse complement.
TTTTTAGCTATTTTCCCTATTGTGCGCTATAATTATGACGTATAAACGTTTTTTCTACGTACTTATACCGCAACTATTCGACAATCGTGTAATAGTGTCTATTACTCGTTTATTCAACATGAGTTTGTTATAGTAGCGCTATAAGAGCATTGAATTAGCTATTTGTCTGTGTAGGTCGCAACTATACAACCACTACTAAACGTTCTGTTATCGGAGCCAATTTGCTGAATAGTTGCTACCCGATTTTTAAAAAGCGTCATGATTACTGATACAGCGTTATAAATCGACTAGTTCAATAATAGATTTTAGATTACAGCTACTGAACCAGAATTGTTTACAATGCCATTATATCACATTTATTCAGTACAAGATGCAATAACAGATTTTTAGTGACCTTTAGAGCTCTAATGTGAGGATATTTTCTTAACCACTCTGAAGATAGTGGTTCCGTACATAATTGCTTAGTTCACGACTATCTTGAAATTCATGTTTAAATTGATAGTTTGCAATAGAAGTTTAATTAATTGTTTGCAATAGAAGTTAATAATAATGAGTTTTTGAAGATTCCTGTAATTGCAGTTCAGATGTTGAAAACCCAGAGAGTTTTAAAAATGAACAAGACAGAGAGATGTAGAATAAAATGTATTTTTCTCGTATTCAAATCTGTTTCCACTGTACATCCGTAGCACCTTTCTAATAAAATAAAATGCGTTTCCTGCCATGTATCCACATTCATAATTATAAACAATCATCTAGAAAGAGAAAAAACTTAATCATTTCAGTGGCTACCAGATTATAGAGTTGTATCTATAGTTGTAAACCAGCGGCTTGTAAGCCGGTAGTTACCGAAACCAGCGGCTAGAAACGAATAACCAGCCGCTTGATACCGGGTCGAAGATACCCGACTTGACATCGAAAAAAAACGATTTTTATTACATTTTTTATTGTTAAACTCTTATTTTTGATAAAAAGTAGGACTTACTATGTTCTGCTTTTTTGGTTTTTTTTTTAAATAAACACGGAATACACCGTTATTTAATTTATAGACGAACAGGAAACTGAAACTGAAACAAGAGTTTGTGTTTATGATATGATATTATATGATAGTGTATTAAAATTATAAGAATAAAGGTAGCTAAATTAGTTTACTTTAGATCTAATCATCATTATAAACCAAACGCAGGAATCTCGCGGCAAAATTTAGGCTCACAGGCTTTTGGTACATTGAAGAAATACAACTAAATGCTTACTATTACTAGGTATCTGTCCACACCTTTTTTCATACATAAATACATATTTCCAAAACATCTCTCACAAATAAATTAAAATAGTCTTATTCCACTACTGCGTCACATTTTGTATGAGAATTTTGAGTATTTAACACAATACGGATGCAAATTTCACTGTTTATGTCTATTTATGTTAATTGTACCTATCCTATAGTAAATATATCAGAAAAACAACAAAAACAAAAACTAAATCATGTGAATATAAACTGTACAATAAAATGTAAGCAGCCGTTTTCAGCCGCTAGCTATCGCTAGAAATGATAACAAGCCAAATAAGCCGTTCCTAGCCGCCAGGCTAGAAATGTTAGTAACCAGCTTTACATCTATAGTTATATCTAAGCATTCAAGTTGTGTTACCGGCTTTGAATCAGGAACCCTAAAATAACTCCATTTATTAAATATGGCGGAACAGTGTCGCAGTTATTCAACACATGATCGAATTTATGCGCTATAACAGCAATCTATTCACCAAATTCGTGTAATTTATATATTATTTTCATATTTATTTATTAATGTAACGTTTTTAGCAGAGCCCATAAATATATGTGAATTATGGCATATCACTTTATCGGTAAATTAATTTCGCAAAATTTCTACACCTGTACACGTACAACCATACTACAAAATTCATATTTGATAAGTACTTCCATTACTATTGGATAATAACATAAGTAGGAGATTGGTATTTGTTCATTTAGTTGTAGTTGCATTAAAGCAGAACTTTTTGGAACAACAGTATTTTATTCGCTTATATCTCATCAAAATATCGATTTGTAGCACATCGGCAACCTTTATAGCATTATTTTGTGGAATATTGGAAACCATGTAACTTTAACTCCATCAAATAGTGCAATAGTTGCCGCGACAATGCTATTACTGCTCTAAAATGTGTTAGGTTTGCTGTTAAATCACATCTATTCCATAATTTGGCGATTTATTCCACAGTTACTCTGCTTCTATTGCACCAATTAGTGGAGTAATTTGCGCCTAAATCCCGTTGAATACACGTTGACTCTACATCTATTCAACTTATAACGACGCTCTTATAGAACTGTTTAGTAAAACAGGAACGTTGCCGTGACTGTTATAGCACACCGTTTTGCTAGTTGGGCGTTCATTGCCCGCGCGTTGTAAATAATCGTTATTTTTAATTGTTTTTAATTTTATTTTTCTTATGCTATTGGTTTAAAATTAATTAGATACTCAAAGACCTTCTAATTAAAATTTACAAAATGAATTATTTAATTAAAAAAAAAAAACACGAATTTCTTTTTTGTCATTTTTGTCATGTTTAAAACACTTGACCTGACCAGCCCTAGAAGTTTTTTGCGGTTTCTAGCAGTCACCTTATATAGGTTACCATCGTAGCCTTACCGGTAAGTGCGTTCCATCTGGCGGCGCGCCTCGGCCTCCGCCGCCAGCTGCCGCGACAGCGACTCGCGCGCCGAGCGGCTCTGCGGCAACACACGCTACAGCTACACCAGCTTGGGCTCGGCCTTAACACGGTCACAGATGTGCGGACACGCGATGACCACGCTGATGTGACCTTTTTTACTTCACATCTAACATTATCTCCAAACATTTTCTTTACGTACAATACCAATGATAGTAAGAAATCTTCTACAACTGAGGAACTTGCTATCTTACTGTTTGAACAACAACCAATCCCCCCCCCCCCCCTCGTTGGAAATTAGACGTAAACGGTACTGCGATGAATTTAACTAAAGTAGGTATGGGATCCAAGCAGCGCCATCTTGTGGCGAACTAGCAGCAGTTGTAATATAGCGTTGTTAATCCTAAATCCTAACTATGCCTACATTGTAAATAATAGTAGTAAATAAAATAAAGTAAAGTATAATCATTGTAAATAAATACGAGAGTGCAATTAAAAACTGTCACTCAGCTGTCCCAGTTTAATATAAAGCTATGTCGTGGATAGGTACCTGTTGGGCGGCGTGGTCCCGCGCGTCCTGCAGCTCCGCGCGCGCCGCACGCAGCTGCAGCGCCTGCGCCTCCGCGGACACTGCGGCAACCAAATGAAACATTCAAATAATCCTTGTTTTACCACTGCCAGATCCAGATATATGTGGATAAATAATATAAATAATAATATCTAATAAATATGTGAAGGTTGTCAAGTTAGGCACTTATTTAAAAAAAATCAACGATCCGATGTAAGAATTAACTAATTGTCGCGTAGCGGTGAAAGAATATTACCACCCCCTCTCTTTCTTCCTATGAGTGTCGTAAAAGGCGACTAACGGACTAAAGACTACACGTACATCCAACAGCATAGAGCGGCGATGGGCTCACCCCTGTCACGCTAAACACATGTGCAGTCGCTATTTGGTGAAAAGTGAACTATGGTAGAGGACTGTTTTTGCCTTCCTCATTACCTATATAGTCTCTGACTAACTCTTCGGGGATAATAGTCGTGATTATTATTATGTATGTATGTAAGAAATGCTTGTATATGTAGGTACTAGATCATTTGAGTCACAAGAAGTCTTAAACAATTAAGGCTTCTTGTGACTTTAACAAATTGCAAATAAACATATTTTATATTTCAGATAATGAAAAGATTGACTAGATATTATTACATCAAAATAGGGAACTCTTACTGCGCGGAAATAACCAGTTTTAAATAAACCACTAAAATGTTCGCTTCGTCACCTTGAGCTTGTCGCAGCTGCGTCGTAAATGAATCGCACGCTGCGTTCTTCTCGTTGATATCTTCTTCCATTTGTAGAAGTTTCTGTCTGATACTGTGCAGCTGCAACAAAACAATAAAAAGTGTAAAATATTCAACAACAATGATTGGATATCCCGCGTTTATACATTCGATGGCCATACACTACAAAACTTGAGTCAGATACAAATTAACGCAATGAAAATCAGCATTGCAGTTTTTTGTCGTTGCAACATTATGCTGAGGGGTGTCCTGTTCGTCGTAGCAATGCTATAAGTAAGGGCTGATTTTTCCATCCTCGAATAAAACTTATCCGTCTGATAAAGTATTACTTACACGATAAACCTAAAATGTCACCTGAGAAAGAAAAGACATGATATGACAATACATTTTCAAAATGGTTGTATAATACTTTAACAGACAAATAACTTTTATCTGACAATTGAAAAATCAGCCCTAAGTATTATTATAAAGTTTAGAAACTAAGCCAAATTGTGCAACGTTAAATAAATGGTATCGATTTTGGATCAATTTTGGATCAATTTTGGATCAATTTTGGATCGTGCCTCACTTCCTCGTTTTTTTCTTCTAACTCTATCTTGTATGTTACTTCTTCTTCTTTTTCTGTTAACGCTGTTTCTAGTTCGTTGACTTTTCGACGAAGCTCTCCAATCTGCGTCTGTAACACAAAAGTATGGCCGCCATCTTAAAGTTGTTTTAAACAACACTCTGTTTAGCTCACGCCTTTACGCGTGAACCAGACACGAAAAATGCGCTAAATCTAATCTATCGATTTTTGGTTAAACAATAAAAATATAGGTTTAATAAAGTGAATTGTCAGTAGAACCTTTCTAACAAAATGGTCGTCAGCCGTCAAACCATAACGAATTATGTTATTTTCAGTATCAGCAGAGTTCCTTTTGTAACAACACAAGTTGTGGACCTCCAATTTCAAATCAGATCAACCGTACAATCCTGAGTACCCTTACTATTACAAATAGGTACCTACTACTTGAAATTGGCTAAATTCGTAAACCGCGAAGCCAATAATTTAGATATAATCATACTTAATGGTTATTTTGACATTTTATGATTAAAGTTAACCCAATTTTATTTGGGGTACCTTACTACCTACCTACATAAATGTTTATCAAATGTAGCACCTACCTCCATAGTTTCATTGTCATTTTTCAACTTGATGTTTTCTTCTAACAAACCACACGTGCAGTCACCCTGAAACAGCATACATATTTAAATGTTGTTTATTCGCATATCAATTAGAGAGAGATAGGGGGGTAAATAAGAAAAAGCCAGGCATGGCATTATCGTTTTTGTTACATGCACTATGCTGATCACGAGTTGTAGAATAAGTTAACTAGATTATTAGACATTAAAAAGAACCGCCTCTGTGTGTTCTGCCAACTATGACGTACAGTGCCGAGACAGGGACGCTCACTAAAGAGACTGCACCACAGAATACAGAAAGCTATCTGTGGACTGCACCGAGTGCGAGTTGTACAACGTGCCATAATGGCGCGAGCCGTGCCCGGCACCAACCTTACTGACCGTGCCCGCAATCGCCGCCGAACGAAAGTCTTCGACGTTGGTGACCGACCGATCGACCTGAAGTGGAGTTGGAGGTCTCTGGCATCAACTGGATGAGATCGGCACAAGACAGAGGGGTCTGGCACAAAATATAGGGTAGGCCTTTATTTTGTGCCACTCTCACTCAGCAGTGGGTGGTATGATGATGATGATTAAAAAGAAAACGATAAGAACGTAAAGTATTATTTACTTTCAAAATTGTTACTTGCTAGAAAAACAAATAATTTATTATACAACAACAGCAAATTATATTTTCAATCATATTTTTTATGAATTATACAATAGCTACCGTAAAAAAAACTAATTTAAAAAGAAAAACAATATTTAATTAGGGATTCTTTACTAGGGAATTACTGTTAGTTGCAGCTATAATCACGCACGGGTAATGAAAACTTAGAAAAAACCCTAATATTACGTTTTATTACTTACATTATGTTATTGATAATTAACACACACACACACACATCTACATTGCACATAACAATAAGTATTATGTAGTAAAAAAAAATACAAACATCTTTTCAATAAGTTAGTTTAATATTAGCTGACGTTAGTCACAAATAATGCTGCAAACACACCACTGCTTGATCCAAACAATGTATCGGCTACAGTTTAACCTTATAATCCATTTACGGCCCAAATTAATAACCGATCCCGAGATAGAGATAGGCCTACTTTAGATTTGTTGCCTAGATATTTCTGCTATATGACGGGAAATAACAACAGTTGCCTAGTAACAAATGCAAAATTGGCATATCTCTATCTCAGGAGCGGTTATTCATTTCGGCCGTTAGAGTCAGTACACGTTTGCAGATCAACCTTATCAAAACTGATAAATGACTTCAATCGATTTTGATCATAATACCGATTGCAACAAAGTTCAAAATGTATTGAAAAAATTTGACATTTTATGGTAGGTTGTAGTGCTGGCGTCAGTACATTGCCATCAAATTTTGAACTTTATAACATTGAGATAGGATTAAAAACCTATTTACGTCAGTTTTTATTATATATTAGGTATAATATGTTTACATAATCACGACTTTTATCCCGAAGGGTTAGTCAGAGACTAGGCAACGACGACCGCAAAAGTAGCGTCCTCTGCCATAGTTCAATTTTCACCAAATAGCGACTGCACATGTGCCCAGCGTGACAGGTGGTGAGCCCATCGCCGCTCTATGCTGTTGGTTGTATGTGCAGTCTTTAGTCAGTCTTTAGTCTTTCACCGCTACGCGACATGGTTAAATAATATGTACTTTATCAAAGCCACGCAACACAGCAAACAAGCCACACAAACACTACATGGCTGAGCACGCACTACGAGCAGCTCCTGCAGCCGCCGCAGCTGCGCGCCGATGGGCCGCAGCTCCGCGCACACGTCCAGCTCCTCGCCCCACACGCCCTGCACACGCCCGATGCATGCATGCTTTAAGACTCAAGAAGGGTTTAGGCGCAGAAGGACAGATCCGCAAAATGAAACATTCGCAAACCGTCAAACGTTGGTAGCTTGTCGCAAAAGGTCTGAAGCGCAAAAAAACCGATTCTTGATTAGACAGATTCGCAAAACGACAGACTCTCAGAAAGACATATTCGCAAAATGACAAATTATCAAAATGTCAAATGCGAAAAATAAAAGTTAATCAAAAAATACAAGTGCCACCATCTATTGACGTAATAAAAATAATCATAGTTTATCAACAGTACAGTCACGAGCAAAATAAGTAAACAATTATTGTAACTCTTAATACAACGGAATAAGAGTCAATACATACTGGTGCTCGTGACCGCTCGTGACGTACTCGTACAGAGTACGTACCTATATGTAAATATGTCGTATAAATTTTATATACTTAATTATATGACATAATATAAATAAATATGATATAAGTAATAATATACTATGTTAGGTACTAATAGTTTTGCCCGCGGCTTCGCCGGCTTACTTTTCGCGAGCAAAAGTAGCCTTATTTAAAGCAACATCTATAGGGGCCGTCCATTAATCACGTGATATTTTTTTCAGCATTTTTAACCCCCCCTCCCCCTTGGTGATATGTGGTGAGGTTTAAGTGTACCCCCCCCCCCCCCCCAAATCACGTGTATTTTTTAGTACCTACAAAAAATCTTAGAATTTTTACAAGCTTTTATTTAACTTGCAATGTATTACAGTGCGACATAAAAGAGTAGAAAATAAATGAGGGCGCTGTTGTCGTTAACATAGCAACCCTGATAGGTCGATCAAATTGTTCTGATACTTGTTTTTATTTAATATTTTTATATAATTGGAAAACATCACTTACACATTGCTCTGATATAAAGGAAGTAGCTAAGGCACTAATGTTATAGAAATCAGAAACAACGACGGTACCACAACACCCAGATCCGAGAGCATATATAGAAAAGTTGGTTTTCCACATTAACCCAACCGGAAATCGAACCCGGGACCTCAGAGATGGCGACGCCAAGTCCGGGGTGCTCGCCTCTCAGCTAAGGAGGTCGTTAAAATAATTCATTTGAGTAGTTTGTATGTAGTACTTAAGGAAAACAGCCATTGTACTTATAACTTATTTTTATTTAGATATAAAACTAATAAATTAAAGTAAAGATACTCTTCAAGTTTCGCAAATGCTCGCGGCTTCCATCATAGCCAATAATTGAGCTATTGATTTGCATATTGTTGGTATTTCTTTTTTTACAGTGTAAAAAAAAAAACATTTTCTGACGGATTGCACACATATCAAAGTCATCGGGTTCCTTTGTGAGTCGACCCTTTCTGTGTTTAGCGGGAGTCGAAAATTTTCCTCCATTTTCGGAGCCTTGTTTAGCTATTCTCCGCACAGTATCTACTTTCAGACACCTATAACAATAAAAACATATATGCATTAAAAATAACAAAACCAAAATAATAATAATAATAATCTTTTATTGTTCAAAACATCAATTTGATACATTTTGTATAACACTTTAGTACCTAAACTAGGTCAAACCTGCTCTTTAAATTGTTCAGTCCTGTGGACTGAGTTATAAACATAATTGGTAAAACTTCTGAATCGAGTCGCCTGAATCGGGTGGGGGTGGTGAAGGTAAGGAATGGGGGGAGGCTTACCCCCGCCATTTACCCCCCCTGCCGCAAACAAGTAGTTTTTAAGTTATGTTAATTTTCTTGTATTTTAAGGTTATGTATCATGGTAAAACTTTTGAATCGAGTCTCCTTAACTGGTGGGGGAACGGGAGGTGAGGAGAGAGGAGTACCCCCTACTTACCCCTCCTGCCGCAGACAAGTAATTTTTAAGTTATGTTACTTTTTTTTAAATATGGAAATTTACAAAAACCTCATTTCTGGCGCTTCGCCGGCCGCTCCCGCGGCACGCTCGCTTCGCTCGCTCGGCTCGCGTGTTTTGGTCAACATACTTACTAACCTAACCTCCTCCCCCCTCGTAGGGATGCTGCGCCGCCCCCGTCCCCACACTTCGGTCCTGCTAATATGGTATTGTATTACCTAAAAACGTGTAATTTTTCGTGATTATAGCCGATTTTGGCAAAACTTTCAAGTGGTTTTTTAAATATTTTAACGCAACAGCGGCAGCTAAAATGTTAATAAACCTTTATTTAAGAACCCCTAAGACCCCCCACAGTGTTAGTTTCTTCAAATTCAGGCGACTCGATTCAAAAGCCAACCCACATAATTTACTATACTTACCACATTCTACCCCTTCACTTGATAAAATGTCCCAATAAATTCAAAAGTTCAAGATTCTCGAGTCGAACAATAATAACCAACATTTTTGTTTGTAATATCATAACCCCAAAACTTTTAAAAATATTTAAAAATACTGATTGTTTCACGGAATTTAGCCGATTGCGCATAGGCATATTTTAGATAATTATACTTTCAACATCTTTTATAACTTACTCACCAGTATAATCTGCTGTACGTTGGTAAATATTCTCCAGATTACGTAACAAAGTTCCGTATTGAAATTCTGCCAAACCTCGCAAAAAAAAAACCTTATATATTATGTTACGAGAACTGCCACGGATGGTCATAATCATGTTATCAGTGTTTTAAATCCAGGATTGTAGAAATATCACTAAAACAACAATTTATATCGTAACCACGGACAGAGTTGAACAACCACTTGACATTAATGACAGATAATCAATGTTGCCAAAAAATGAGTGAATTTAGTTCTGGATTATTTAATTTCTACTCTTTTATGTCGCATTATACAGGGTATGAAAAGAAGCTTAACGAAGCCGTAATATACACATAGTGTACATCAAACTAAGAAACATTCAGTAAAAATAATTGATGGGTAAAAATAAATAATTAATTGACGGCTGGGGGCTGGCTAGTCATTCATAGAACTAGGTTGAGCTTCATTCTTTTAGTTTATCATTACAATCAGAACTTCAAATTAGTTTTCCATATTCTGATTGTAATTTCGGAAGTCCTTTATTTTTATTTTAGCAGTAGGATAAACTGGCTATCTCACCTCTAACTAACGAAACACAACAATGAAAACAACGTTATTGTTATGACACCAGACTTAGTTAAAATGGTGGTAGAGAGCTAGCCAAACGGACTAAGAAGAAGCCTTTGCTGTCTAGTGGTTAGCGCTAAGTCCGCCTGGCAAGCTACTACCATCTTACCTAAGGTCTGGCGCAATGTGTTACATCAGTAATAGATAAGATAGTCAGCCTCTCAGTGGTTGAGGGATCTAGGTGAAGTGCGCTTCCGCCTTTTCGTCATTTATCACCCTCCAGGTGAGATGAAGGCCAAGCGCTTCCTCGTTTTTGAATGAATAAATACTCAGCTCCTTCGGAGATCCAAAGTGCGTTATCGTCTTATTCCTTATCGTCACTTACCATCAGGTTGAGATTAAGGCCATGAGAGCTTTCAAATGTACCTACAGAAAAAATGAAATGAAATGCGAATTTTTCATTTCATTAGTAAATTAAGTACTGTCTTTACTTTATAATACCTATCATATCGTACCTATTCAATTCAAAAGACTCTTTTTATTTCGTAACGGGTAAGCACTTGGCTTTCATTCATCTCATCTGATGACTGTAGTATTGTACTCTATGCCAGGTGAAAGTGCACTACAACCAAATCCCCGGAACCCGGAAATGACCATTTAACTGACAACTGACGGTACACAAAAATGAAAACGACATAAATTGTTGCTACCGTGCCAGTGGAGAGGCAAATTAATAAATTAAACAAATAAATTATTAAAACTTGTGGCAAAAGAAAAAATGTTTACAATTGGCGGACTCCATGGTTGTCAATTTATGCATGATTTTAAATAAACATCTTTATTTTTCATACTCCTAGTATAAAGCCTAACGTAGCATTGAACTCCTAGAGAGAAAAAAATAGCAATGCTCACTGTCGTTTAAACAGGAATGTGTTCTCTATCTATGAATGGCACTTGGAAATATCTATCTCGCTATCAAAGTATAAAATAACCCTTTTTATCCAATCATAATAAATTACATAATACCACTTACATACTTTCTTTCTAATTTACTAAAAATCATTTTGCTTATCACGCAGAATTTCTAATAAACGTAACTTCATTTTTCTATACAATTGAAAGCAATCAGAGCGCCTTAGTGAAATGTGTAGCAATTTCCCTTTGATCATTTGAAAGAGAAGAGCGATTCGATTACCTATTATTACCCTACTAGTTAACAATGTTGTCGATCTATTTCATGTAAAAGTAATTTGTATACCTAGACTAAATTTTTAACTGTTAGTAGCTTGTCCATCATCATCAGCCAGAAGACGTCCACTGCTGGACAAAGGCCTCCCCTAAGGACCGACCGACAACACGACCGGTCTTGTGCTGCTTGCATCCAGCGGCTACCCGCGACCTTCACCAGATCGTCGGACCACCTTGTTGGAGGCCTACCCACACTGCGTCTTCCGGTGCGCGGTCGCCACTCGAGAACCGTTTTGCCCCAACGGCCATCGGTTCTACGGGCGATGTGCCCTGCCCATTGCCACTTGAGCTTGGCGACTCTTTGGGCTATCTCGGTTACTTTAGTTCGTCTACGAATCTCCTAATTTCTGATTCGATCACGTAGAGAAACCCCGACTATAGCCCTCTCCATTGCTCTTTGCGTGACTTTGAGCCTACTAATTAGGCCCATAGTGAGCGACCACGTTTCGGTACCGTACGTCATCACTGGCATCACACACTGGTCGAAGACTTTCGTCTTAAGACACTGCGGTATTTTGGACGAGAAGACATTTTGTAGCTTACCCAACGCTGCCCAGCCGAGCAGGATTCGACGATTGAACTTTTTCTTAAAATTGGACCTACCTAACTGGAGTGTAGCTTGTCCGTTCGCGTCTAATTATTTGTACTCCGTGTTTGCTGTACTTGCATGCAACCCACATACCTACCGAGCCATCGAGCTCTTAGTTCTTCCTAGTTTAGTTAATGAAACTTAATTTAGGACGGTAATCTTACTTTTTAACATGCAGAAGACCTGCTAGCAACTCGTAATTATTAAGTTTGCGTAAGTAGTAAGTTCGGTCGAAAATAAAAAACCGATCGATACAAATTAAGTGATAAATAAGTTAATAGTTACTGAGATGTAGGTACTTATTTATCTAAATCATGGTGAGGTCATTGCCCGCGACGGCGAGTGACCTGCTAGCAACTCGTAATAATAATTATTAAGTTTGCGTACGTAGTAAGTTCGGTCGAAAATAAAAAAACGATCGATACAAATTAGATGATAAATAAGTTAATAGTTACTGAGATGTAGGTACTTATTTATCTAAATTATGGTGAGGTCATTGCCCGCGGCGGCGAGTCGTGCTGAGTCGTGTATCTTCGCGTGCTGCCGGTACAGCTGATTTGAGCTGATATACGCGTGCATTTGTGTGCGTGTGCGGCAGTGGCTGCGCTGCCTGCGCTCGACATTCATTGCGTTTTGAAATTTCAGAAGCCTATTTGACTAAGAAATTTAAATAATTTAGGTAATGTTTCTTTAGAATAAAGTTTAGTAATCGCGTTTTACATTTATTTTTGTCAAAACCAAAGTCACAATATTGTGACTTTAACACTTAATATCTCCGTAATTAGAAGGTTCCCAGGTATGGCCCAGTACAGAAAAAACTTTGTAATAATGGACAGATTACGTGGCTTTCGGCTTCGTTAAGCTTCTTTTCATACCCTGTCTTCTTCGGGTGGAATTTTGCAACTCAATTTTGAAGCAGATATCTTTAACCGATTGAGCTGAAATTTTGCACATGTGTAAATCGTGTGACAATGCAATATTATGATGACATGGTGCTGATTTGATGACGAAGCTGGAAGGTGGCCATAGGAACTTCACAATGAAACGACACAACCTCATCGAGTTTGAGCTCGTTTAAATCGTCTTGACGAGTAGTTTGTCTTTCAATGGTAACCAGGGTCTGATGATGGAGCTGGAAGTTGGTCATAGGAACTCTGTAATGAAACGACGCAACCCCATCGAGTTTCACCTCGTTTCATTCATCTTGACGAGTACTTTGTTTTTAAATGGTTACCAGGGTCTGATCTGATGATGGAACTGGAAGGTGGTCATAGGAACTACGTAAATAACCGACACAACCCCATCAGGTCTCAGCTCGTTTGATTCGTCTTGACGAGTACTTTGGTGCTAGATGGTAATCAGGGTCTGTTGATGGAGCTGGAAGGTGGCCATAGGAACTCAGTAATTAAGCGACACAACCGTGTCGAGTTTAATTTGTCTTAATGGGTAGACCGTTTTTGATGGGTGGTGGTGGTTTGGTGGACGTGAATAAATTCTGTATACCTACACCACACGTTCAGTGAGAAGAACAGATAAAAAAAGTGTTATATCTAAAAACTAAAAATTAAAAAATAAATTATACGTAATTTTTTTTTTCAAAAAACAAGCTTATATTTAAATGCGCTAAAAAGAAAAAAAAATAACTTTTACTAAAAACTTCTAACGTCATTACTCAATTTATATTATATAAAAGGTTGTCACGAGATTAACTATATAATTAAGTGCTATATAGGTACTTAAGTTTAAATAAACAAGTAAATTAATCACCTTGATGTGATTGATTTTAACTATAAAAATTTTCAATCTAAAAAAATACGAGTACTTTAATCTCGCGACAACCTTTTAATATAAATTATGTAATGACGTTATAAGTTATAAGTAAAAGTTTTTTTTTTAGCGCACTTAAATAAAAGCTTGTTTTTTAAAAAGGTTTTTTACTTTTAATTTTAAGAATATTATCTTTAAATACAGGCATACAATTAATCTTATTTTATTCCAGAAAAAGGACCATGATAAAAATGTCTAGACAGGTTGCAGGTTGTTTGTTTTTTACGGCGAGTCAAGATCACACTACACGCCGCTTTCGGTTTAGAAATCGCGCGTTTGACTAAAAATAAATACACGTGATATTTTTCTACACCCCCCCTCCCCCTTGTGATATTTCGTGATTTTTGCCGAACCCCCTCCCCCCCTTTCGAGCCTCACGTGATTAATGGACGGCCCCATACTAAAATACCATCATGAATATATCATTAGAAATTGTTATTTTTTTCAGCTAAAAGAATCGACCTAATTCCGATATTGCCTTTAACAAAAACTCAGAAATTAGTCTCTACTCTATTAAAAGAATGATTTTAGCAAGATTAATCCATAATTAGTACATAGTACATACCTACTTGTGGTTAATAATTAAGTTAAGCGGCAAAGGTGCGTACTTACAACTTTTCGGCAACATTTTTGGTTGATTTTAATTCAGTTGATTTTAGTTACTTAGAGATAAAAAAGCTGACTTACAATTTCTAAATGACTAATATTATAATTTACTCGTACTGTATTCACAAGACTTAACTTTTAATCATTTTGGGATTTGTGATTTTGCAAATTGGTCATACTGCGAATCTGTCATTTTACGCCACTTGTCATTTTGCGTTTTTGACGTTTTGCGAATCTATCATTTTGCGAACCTCTCCTTCTGCGCCGAAACCATAATATGAGCTGGTGGTATTATTTTAACAATGAGCCGCACCATAGACAAATTCACTCCCCATTTTTATGAAATTGAAGCAGCGCCGCCTGGTCATAAACGAGGTCGTGTTGATTTTCGCCATACAGTCGTTTTTGAAAATAATAAATAACACTAGTACTATTCATGCAGTGCCTTATACATTAAACTTATAAAAAATACCAGTTACAATTTGGCAGACTTATTGCTTTAAAACGATCTCTTCCAAGCCAGAACAATGAAAAGAACTTGGGCAGTAAATATAGTGTTAAGTAATAATTATATATTTTTTTTAAAAGACCGCCTCCTGTGATAAACTACTTTTGAGTACCAACGTATCTTCCAGTTCCCAATGTTTTTAGATCATAAATATCGTTAGTTAGCATCGGCACACAACGTTAGTAGAGCTCATTTTACCGAGTCATTATTCGAACTGTTCAAGAAGTTCGTTATCTCCAGCTTCAGGCTGTCCATTTCCATTGCAATGTCCTGGAACAAAAATAAATTATAGGCTACATAAAAAGATAGCATTAATAACTTTATGACCTATGTTTTATAACTTTAGTTACATACAATAGTGACTTAAATTCTATCATCATTATTTTGCCCGCTACTTTGCCGATCGGCCCACACGCTGGCCCAACCCAAATTGTTATTTTAGCTACTGCCATCTAGGCCAAAACGGTCTTCCGAAGTAAGGAGAAGCTCGACATTTTTATATTATTATGTCGAATATATTGAAACGGTTAATCGTTACACTATACCTGATCTCGGTCCGAGGAGGGCTCCTGGGGCGCCTGCGGCTGGCGCGGCGCGTGCTGCGCCGCGTAGGGCTCCTTCGCCTCCAGGTACGACTTCCTTAGAGTCTCTATCAGTTCTTCCTGCTTTGCTGTCTGTAAAGTATTATGCAGTGTCAACATGTAAACCACAAATACATACAAACATACTATTGGAAATCGTATCCTGCTCCCCCCAGGTCAGCCTCAATCTAGTGTGGGGGCCTGGTAAAAGAGTAATTTTAAGTATGTGTTTTATGTAATTACATTTTTTTTTATTAGTTACTGTTAGGCTGTTAGGCTGATTCATTAAGCATTTAAAAAAAACAAAACTGTTTTAAAACAAAGCTGATTTGACTTTTAAAAATTAAAAATGTAACGAATCGAAAGTTCCTTTCCCTTTTCCAATGACAGTCCCTAAAAAGAATGCAGGCAGTACAGCGGCTTCCTCCTCTCCCACCACCGATTCGCTGTTTGAGGTGGAGTTCACTAACATCCGTGGGCTCCATTCTAATAGCGATGCGCAGAATAACTCACTGTTAAGAAAAGAGTGATTATATTTTTTATATCCAAAGATTTATATCACTCTTTTATATCTTTAACTCTTTAACTCCCTGGCTCAGATATGAACGAAATGAGCTAGGGAGTTAAAGATTAACTTAGTTGAATATGCGTACGACAAGAAAGGGAATTAGAACAACCATAGATATTTTCCACATCTCTGCTTCTCAATTTAAGTGAGTTTATTAATTTTATTTGTAATTGTTTAATTCTTTTTTTTTTTGTTCATGCTAGTTGTTACGTCTGTACTTACTCTCTTTGTTCGAGAATTGATTTAGCTGGTAATTAATTATTACTTACTATTGGTGGAAAGTTAACTGATATATGTGTAAAATGTATTTTTGTTATTCTTTAAACACACCGAATTTACAAATTCCCTACCAGCGAAATTGTGCCTTATTGCGTGAAAGATTTATTTACCTTAACAAAACTACCGTATAATATAATTATATATCCCGCACTACGCATGCGCGGGCGAAATATTCTATCTCTTTTTTACTTACAACCTAGACACATCTCTGTATCTTTCTATTCTTCGCAATGAGTTTTGACCAAAATACATCTTAGCTACATGGATATAAAGATATAATTGGAGTTAAAGGGATATACGGAGTTAATCACTCCTTGCCTGGGATACTATATCTTTTGCGTTTGTCACTCCTGAGTTACACATCGCTACATTCTAACCTCAACGCCGTCCATCAACACCTCGAGGCGGCGCGGCCTGCATTGCTTTTTCTCACGAAGACTCAAATTCGCCCTACTGACACGTCTTACTTAAGGTACCCCGGCTATCAGCTTGAGGAGCAATTCTTCGCGAAAGCCGGAGTGTGTCTGTACGTGAGGTGAGGTGAAGGTGAGTGTGAGTGAGGGCTGACATCGTCTGCACTGCTTGGAAGACCCCTGCTTTCCCATCCTATGGGTGCGCATTGAATTCGGCTCCGCCGTTGCCGTGTCTATGCGTGCCTATATCGGTCCCACACGGAAGATGCTAATACAAGCAACCTTTTTGACTACCTTGGCCGAGTGACTGATGTCGCGCAAGAGCGATTCCCAAACGACGAGGTGGTGGTTTTGGGGGACTTCAACGCCCACCATGAAAAATGGTTGGGCTTCTCCAAAACTGATCATGCTGGAAGAGTCGCTCATGCCTTCGCTCTGACACAAGACCTAACACAACTGGTTGACCAGCCCACCGGGATACCAGATAACGTAGGTCACGCGCCCTCCTTGTTGGACTTAATGCTGACGAGTCACCCTGCAGGGTATAGAGTGTCGGTGCTTGCACCTCTAGGCTCGTCAGACCACTGCTTGGTCATTGCCACAGCACCGCATAGCGCTGGTCCACCGAAAACAGTGGAGACCAAGCGGCGTCTGTAGCACTACTCGTCGGCAGATTGGGACGGATTGCGTGTTTACTTTGCGTCCGTCTCATGGGGCCAGAGCTGCTTTCTTGGAAAGGACCCGTCGGAGTGCGCTTCTGCCATCGCTGATGAGATCTAGTTGGGTATGGAATATTATATTCCGTTCACAGATCTTGCCAGCGTTGGTAGAAAACAGCCTTGGTTCAATCACGAATGCGCCAAAGCTGCTGAATGCAAGCAGGCGGCGTATCGTGCTTGGACGAGGGCTTGCGCACTAAATGACCCGAGTACCGGCTCCTTGAAGGCGACTTACAACAAGGCCTCTAGGTTTAATAAGAGGCCTCTCGCAGGAGCGGATGCACAAAGAGTCGCGCGGGTAGGGCGGGAGTTGATCTCGCACCCTACGGGTAGCCGTAGCTATTGGCGGCTCGCTAAGGCCGTGCAGGCCAACTTCTGCTCTCCCTCGTTGTCTCCGTTGAAACATCCAGATGGCTCGTTAGCCTACCAGCCGCTTGAGAAGGCGAACTTGTTGGCTGACCTTTTCGCGGCTAATTCGCGCGTCGACGATTGTGGCGCCGCTCCACCTATTATAGCACATTGTGGGGCCACCATGCCTGATATTCGTATTAGGCAGTGTGATGTACGTGCCGTGCTGCGGTCGCTCGACGTGCGGAAGGCTAGCGGGCCGGATAGTGTTCCGGCGATTGTGCTGCTCAGATGCGCGGCTGAGTTGTCTCCTGTGTTGACACGATTGTTTAGGATGTCTTACGATACCGGTATTGTGCCGGTGTCTTGGAAGGAAGCGAACATACAACCCATCGCTCGCTCGCTCGGATCGCTCGGATCCGGCCAACTATCGACCCATCGCTGTAACTTCTGTGCTATGCAAGGTGTTTGAGCAAATAATTTACTCTCAGCTCATTCACTACCTAGAGGATCACTCGCTGCTCCATGATCGCCAGTATGGGTTCAGACCCAAGCGATCAACGGATCATCTTCTAGCGTACGTTACCCATGCATGGGGTGAAGCGATGGACAAGCGTGGCGAATCTCTGGCAGTTAGCCTTGATGTCGCCAAAGCTTTCGATAGAGTGTGCCATCGCTCCCTTCTTTCCAAGTTGCCGGCCTTCGGTGTGCCGCCCCGTTTGTGCGCCTGGGTTGCAGACTTTTCAGAAGAGCGGAGGATTCGTGTCCTTTGTGAGGGTAGATCCTCCGAGTTCTATAAAGTCAATGCCGGAGTGCCGCAGGGTTCTGTGCTCTCACCTACTCTATTTTTTCTGCATATCAATGACATGTTGTCCATAAGCAATATTCATTGTTATGCGTATGACAGTACGGTGCATGAGCGGTACATAGGACATCCTGCGGCAAAGCAAGCTGATATCGTGGTGAAAAGGCAAGAAGTGGTTGCCTAACTGAACCTGACTCTCGATCGTGTCTCTAAGTGGGGATCTGAAAACCTGGTAGGCTACTCTTGAAACAGAATTGCATTAATCAATTTCCAATCACAAATCTAAAAAATGTCAAAGTGCACTTTTGTAAGCGACAATAGCGCCACATTGGCATTCAATTGCGTGGAAATTAATTGAATAAATTATTATCGAGATGGGCGTTCCGGAATTATCTTTACTTATCCCAATACCGATACATATAAAACGCATTGGAATTGTATTAAGATTGAGTTTGCGTTCGAGAGTAAGCCCTCAGGTCGAGTTTAATGCCAGAAAAACCCAGTGTATAAAATGGATTAAGGCCGTACGGGTGTGGTACTTTGCCGACCAAAATTAACGGATATAGAAAAAAAACAGGTCGGTAAATTTGACATTTGTCGTATGTCATTCATTTTTTTTCATTGGTCGTTTCAAGCGTAATGGCGACGGTCGGCTTACGGGATGCTAGTGGAATTCTATCGGTAGAATAGCGTCAAATCTTCGAAAATCGGTTATAAAAACCCGCGAGAATTGGTTGCATATGAAGTCCTAACGACAGGACCACGCGCTCGCGTTTATTGTAAATTCGATGTAAAAAGTTGGAAAACTCACCACGCGTCAGGGAGTGAGATTGTGAATTAACAGTTAATCGGCTTAAATCTTAATAATCTCCTTGTAACCAGCCGTCGGAGGCTGCGGTGTAATTTATCGGACGGACGAACGCATGAGGCAGGGTATATGTCGCAAATCCTTGACGGATTAGCACGCGTTATTGTGAGTGCTCGTGGGATACCAGGCCATCGGAGGCCTGAGGACTGGGTGTGCACGGGTCGGTGGAACGGACATTTGTACAGAGGCGATTTGGACGAGCCTTCGGAGAGTCGGCAGGCGCGGCACGCTACCACCAGGCACGCGTCACATCGCTTCACAGCAGCTGGGCTGCAACCATCCTTATTCCTTCCTCACCCCTGTCCTTTCCTAAGGTTGCAAGGCGGGTCAACCAACGCATCATTCGGTGAGTACATAGTATTTAATTTTAGTTAGTAAGATCAACGCTGCGTATCGCAGCTAGCTTCAAGCCAGCTCTGATCCGTGACCTGGTGGTCCAGGGCCTGTTTGAATCATTTGGTAGCAGAGCGTAGTTAAAATTAAAACGACACGGACCAGCGGCTTGCTTGGAACTGCTTGTGCCGTTCGGAAAGCCAGTAGAAGTAGCCGGCTTAATCGTTCCACTGTAGCTCGGGTAGGTAGGTAAACATAAATATATCCACCTGAATAGCTTATGATTAGTTAATTACATTTAAATAAGTTTGTAATTACATTTAATTACATGGTATGTAATCATAGATTGTTTTAGTAGTGCTAGCGGGTTGTCAGTGAAATTGTTTTTCCTCGGTCATTGACAACAAGTACTCAATCAATGCTTATCACATTACAACATGGAATCGTGTTGAGTCGATATCTTCAATAATTGTTGTGAATTATTTTTAGATGTGGTGACCACGGTTTAGATTTTGTTTAGGTGGGTAGATCATTATCATCAGAGAAGTTATGGAGTGTGTCTTGTAACGGAATAGGGTCTGTCACACTAATTGTATTTTCTTACCTACCTACATTATGTTTAACCTTTATTAAGAAGTTAATTAGGATTTCAAGTGACATAATATAGGTTGCTAGTTATTTGAATAATACGGTAATAATAATATGGTGTTTACTGCCAAGCAACGGGCTTATTTGTATGCATTTAGGTTATAATTTTATTTCTTGTTATGTGGATAGAAATAATTATATTCGGATAATTTGTTATAGCACTACGGTTGTTTGAACATGTATTATTGTTGTTTATAAGTTAGTATACTTATCTAATTCGGACTTAGTGATTTGTTTGCCTCGGGAAAGACTTGTAATTTGATAATAAGTTTATTTTTTATTTTTATTCGGTTGTTATTGCTTATAGACCTAATCGGAGTTAGGTATAATTGTGCCCCTTTATATAGGGTGTTTGGTTTGAGTTAAATATTTTTTTTATTGTGTTGTAACTCGTAGGTAACATGCCGGCAAACACGGATGCATGCGATTAAAGCCAGGATAGGAAGTGAGCTGCGATGGTTGGCGTCAGCTCGTGCCTTGATGGATAGACCGGACAGACAAGAGGCATTCTTATCACGGGCTTCGGTTGTTGACGCACGTATGGAAGTGGTGTATCGGTGCATCACGGATCTCACGGAGTTGGCGGCTGATGACAGTGATGTGCTGCTGTCTTCGGAGAAGGACCTTGACCAGTGTCAGCAGTATGCTGATGACATAGTGCAGAGGAAGATGGAGATTTTGAATGCTCGCTCCACCGGTGGAGACAAGGCCGAGCAACCATCTTCATCTGGCATTGTGTCACGCCTGCCTAGCATCGAGCTACCGGTGTTCGATGGTGACCTGAACCAGTGGGTCGGGTTCATAAATTTATTTGACAGCCTGGTCCATGATCGGAAGGACCTAACGGCATCGTAAAAGATAGCACAGCTGCGGAGGGCCATCACCGGTGAACCTGCGTAGTTGGTGGCCACCTGCCAGTAACGGAGGATAGCTATCTTACGGCTCGGCAGATACTGTTCGATAGGTATCAAAACGAACGGCGGTTGGTAGATGCCCAACTGACACGTATTTTCACTATGCCTTATGTGGCTCGGGTCTCTGAAATTCGGACAGAGATTTTGAACCCGATGACGACAGCCACTAAGGCGTTAGCTAATTTGGGTCTGCCTATTGACCAGTGGTCATATATATTATTTTATATTGTTCTCGGTCGGCTCCCAATGGGCATGCAGACCAGATTCGAACAGCAGCATACCGGGGGCAACGAAGGCCTTCCTACGTTGACTGAGTTGATGTCGTTTCTGAAGGGAGAATGTAGACGGGCTGACAACGTGTCAGTAGGACCACACCCCTTGGGGCCACGTGACTCTAGGAGAGGTCACGTAATGTTGGGTGCCTCAAGAGAGGGTGGACGTACGGAACCTACTCAGCGCTTGCATGCGCTAGTGACACAGGCGGAGCCAACTCGGTGCCCGTATTGTCGGGAGCCTGGGCATGACGTCACTCGGTGCGACGGGTTCGGTGCACAACGGGTGCAAGGACAGCGGATTATTGTACGGCAACATGGCTGGTGCTACATGTGCTTAGGCCCACACATGGCACAGCAGTGCTCACAAGCTGGGGCTTGCAATTTTTGTGGTGGTCGGCATCATGACCTCCTCTGTCTCAATATGCCCGAGATGTCAGACCACCAGCAAGGACTTAGGAGTCCTGTACGGGAACAGCCACAGGCTGACGGAAGTAGATCCCCACCGGGGGGGTCTTGGTTGCGAGCGCCTTCGGATTTGCGCAGGGGTCAGGGACCCATGCAAGGACGGTTGGAGGAGAGGTCCCATCGGGGGACCCCCTCCCATTTTTGGCCTGGGGGGTCGACCCCAGACGGTTCGGGACCCAACCAACAATATTCTGATGAGGGGCCCGATCGGGGGGCCAATTATTGTCTGGTAACGTATGTTCCTGTCCCTATGGGGAGGAGGTCTGGGAGAGGTAGGGTCAGTATGGGCGACAATCGGCCTGCAGCGGGCGGGTGCCATTGGGCACCGTCAACCTACAGTGGGGTGGTTCGGTCAACACCCCGTACGCGCACATGCTTGTAGCAGGGATCGTGGGTGAATTCCCCACCTTCGTCACCGGCCCCTCTCCCATCGGCTCGGCTATCCCCTCCACTTATGGAGCGCCCACGCCTGGATCCACTTCCTCCAGTGTTCGGAAGATTTGGGCACTCCGCGAGGACCTACATCCGGCGGGATGGTAGACAGTCACCTTATTGTGGTGCTTAGGACCCGTAGGCGCAAGGGCGCCTACCGCCTCGTGCCAGTAGGAGGGGAGGGGACTCGGGTCCACAATAGGAAATTGTTGCCCAACCGCGTGTTGCTCCCAAACTAGAGACTGTTTTGCTTCCTACACCCTCTGTTCGCGTTTGGGGTTCTAGTGGCAGCGCTCGCCAGGCTCGCGCCCGGTTGGAATCAGGGCTGTATTGTGTTGAGTTGACTTGCGGGTTGGTTGGGCAACACCATTAACAATTAACATATTAACAAATATTTTCATTATATGCGCGTTATCGGGACCTCGTACGGTTCGGAGCGTCGTGTTTCGGCGCTGGCCTTGTTATCGGCCCAAGGCAGCCACGACGCAGCCTGCCACCCGTTTGTCTGTCTATCTACCAAGGTGGTTCATTCCGAAGTAGTTGCTGATCTGACGACGGAAAGCTTTTATTGCTAACTTGGACAGATTTATTTCCAGTAGGGGACTGCCGTCGCGGATCCGTTCTGTTAACGGAACCAATTATATGTGGGTGCAGAACGTTACTTACGAGAGGTAGTTGAGTTTTTAATGTAAAACAGGTGAATATCGGAACAGCCCTCTTTTGTCGGGGCATCAACTGGACCGTCAGTCCTCCGAGATGTCCCTACTGGGGTGGGATTTTGAAGTTGTTGTTAAGTCGGCAAGGCATTTAGCTCGCGTGATCGGACAAACCGCGCTAACTTTGAGGCATTAACTACGGTATTTTGTAGCAACGGTGTCACGACTGCCTGTTGTTTAAGGACGCGGGTGACTGTTTAAAATGGATAAAGGTCGTACGGGTGTGGCACTTTGCCTACCAAAATTGACGGACATAGAAAAAAACAGGTCGGTAAATTTGACATTCGTCGTATGTCCTTCATTTTTTTTCATTGGTTCGGAAGCGTAATGGCGACGGTCGGCTTACGGGATGCTAGTGGAATTCTATCGTTAGAATAGCGTCAAATCTTCAAAAATCGGTTAGAACACCACGCGAGAATTGGTTGCGTATGAAGTCCTGACGACAGGACCACGCGCTCGCGTTTATTGTAAATTCGATGTGATCAGTTGGGAAACTCACCACGCGTCGGCGAGTGAGATTGTGAATTAACTGTTAATCGGCTTAAATCTTAATAATCTCCTTGTAACCAGCCGTAGGAGGTTGCGGTGTAATTTATCGGATGGACGAACGCATGAGGCAGGGTATATGTCGCAAATCGTTGATGGATTAGCACGCGTTATTGTGAGTGCTCGTGGGATACCAGGCCATCGGAGGCCTGAGGACTGGGTGTGCACGGGTCGGTAGAACGGACGTGTGTACGGAGGCGATTTGAACGAGCCTTCGAGGAGTCGGCAGGCGAGGCACGCTGCCACCAGGCAGGCGTCACATCGCATCACAGCAGCTGGACTGCAACCATCCAGATTCCTTCCTCACCCCTGTCCTTTCCTAAGGTTGCAAGGCGGGTCAACCAACGCATCATTCGGTGAGTACAATTTAATTTTAGTTAGTAAGATCAACGCTGCGTATCGCAGCTAGCACCAAGCAAGCCCTGATCGGAGACCAAGGGTCCAGGGTCTGTTTGGATCACCCAGGTTTGTGCATTCTCGTCCAAGATAACTCCCTTCCTTACTCCTCCCTCTCTTCAGAACTCTCCTTTGCCTATTTCAGTGGACCTCAGAATTCTTAGCATGGACATCGGCCAGGAACTGAATCCAAAATGCTACATTGAGTGTTATTTTAACTGCCTCCCGTAAATTGGGTATTCTCAATAAGGTGAGGCGGTTTTTCACTCCCGAGCTCTGTTTGCTGTACAAGACTCAGGTGAGATTGAGTATGGAGTATTGTTCCCATCTATGGGACGGCTCCACTAAATACCTCCTCGATGCACTTGATAGACTGCAAAGGCGAGCGGTACGCATTTTTGGAGATGCTGAGGTAACAGCCTCTCTTGAGGACCTCCAGCTGCGTAGAGACATTGCTTCTCTCAGTGTCTTCTACCGAAATCACTGTGGAGAGTGTTCTGAAGAACTTTTTGATCTAATCCCGCCTTCTCCTTTCCTGTCCCGGACTACACGTGCTGGTCTTGAGAACCACCATCATACTGTGCAGAATATCAGCACTCGTACCAAAAAATTTGGCAAGTCGTTCCTCTGTAAGACCATTTGGCTTTAGAATTCTCAGCCGGTGCATGTGTTTCCCAGCTCCTATAATCCCGGGTCTTTTAAACGGGGCGTGAAACGGCATTTATGCAGGCTGTCATGAATGGGTGCGCTTGTTACCGTGCTTGTTGCACGGTGAGGAGCGCTCGTATTATTTTGGACTACATCGGCTGCTTACCATCCGGCAGGATGGAGTCACTATGACGTGTCACATAAAAAAAAAAGTCTAGGAATTGTAGGGAGAAATGACCGATTGAATCATGGCGGAAAGTGGCGGCATTCGAAGTGGTTAGACGTGTTGGAGAAACCTATGCTGTATGTCGAGAATAAATTATAATGTACCTGGAGTAAGGGGTTTTATTACATTACAAAGTGAGTTGTGAGTGGCGTGTGGCGCGGCTCACCTCGTAGAAGCACTCGCGGTAGAGGTCCTCGGTGATGGCCAGGTTGGTCTCCAGCGCGCGCACCGCCCGCCGCTCCCGCCGCTCCTGCCGCTCCTGCAACGCGCACGACACATGTCGATCTCATTATTTTTCAGTTTTAACTAGATAAGTACTTAGTTTACTATTTAATAGAGGAAAAATTAAAACTACCTATTGTTTTTATTAATTTTACATTCTCAATTTTTGCAAGCAATACCAAGAAAAAGATCTAAAACTAAACTGGTCTAATTTACACTGTACGAACTGAAAACAATGCCTAATCTTTACTGTACACCAATATAGGCGATAAATACAGTACTTACATTCCCTTTTCAATTAACCAGTCCATCATAGACAAGCACACGAATCATCGGCTTAATCACTAAATGCGGTCGCTGCCGGGCAACTTCAAAAGATCAATAAGACCAAAATATAATAAACCCATTAAAGTCTTAAAATAATTTAAAGTAAAGAGTTGTGGAGAGCGGTGGCGTTAGATTGATGCGTCGTTTCGCGTCCCGTTATAGATCCTATTTCCACACTGACCTGCGTTTCCGCCGTCACGGAGACATCCGCCCGCTGCGGCCCATTTTTGTCTGCGCGGCGCAGCGAACGCAGCTGCGCACATAAAAATACACAAGTTGAAACCACGACAAAACACTATTATGTGTGCTTAGTGTTCCATAGAAATATGGAAACGTGACATAATTCAGACAGGTAACCTTAACAGTTTTTCTGGAGACTATATAATTATATATTATCTATATAAATAAATATCAATGTTTGTAATTTTTTCCTCCATGCGTTCCGAAACCATTGATCAGATTGTGATGAAACATTGGTAGGGTATTCTGGGGACGCCCGCGAGAGTTTCTGGCCCAAGAAAACTAAGCTAATATTGTAATATTTATCAGTTTCCTTTTTAACGAAGAGTTTTGGCATCTTTTTACAAGCTTTTGACAAGATTTAACTTGCGCTGTTAGTATGTAAGTTGTCCGTAGAAATTAGCAAACCATTTGTTGGTATCCAATTAAATTGAAATTTTGCATACACCTATAATTCTGGTGACAATACAAAGTGAAATACTCAATATTGTTATCATTTCAATATGGCCGCCGCTCCAAAATATCGGATTACAGATTTTTTTATTTTAACCCTGCTAATATGTAGAAAACAATAAAGTTAATTATATTACACTAAAGTAAATAATGTCAATAGTGTAAATTAATAAAATAATTCAGATAAATAAATAAAAAATGGTCAAAAAGAGATGTTAATAATAAATCTTTAAGACTAAAAAAGAAAAAATAAAATTTAAATAAAATAAAAATTAAAAAACAGCTTTTATTTAAATAAAAATGAAACATGTAAAAGAAAAAAATAACGCAACGTTATAGGGGCGATAAGTACCTACGAAAAAACACGAATTTCTTGTTTGTAATTTTTGTCATGTATAAAACACTTGACCTGACCAGCCCTTGAAGTTTCTTGCGGTTTCTAGCAGTCATCTTTTATACCCTGTGTATAAAAAAACGTCACTAAAATTTTTAATTTTTTTCTTCTTGATGTTTTTTGGTGAGAGTGTGACGGACTCGATCCTCGTCTTACACGGCACATCATCAGTCTACAAACATCCTATTACCGCGCATAGGCCTTCCCACATGGCAATGACCCACCACGCTGTCCTAATGCAGATCTGTGGGTTAGTTAATAGGAGCCCGACTGACTTGTTGTGTTTTAGCGGCCAGCTCCTGCTGCAGGCGGGCGGCGCGCGCGCCCAGCGCACAGATGCGCGCCTCGGCCACGCGCAGCGACTCGCCTTGCACAACCACCGTCTCTTCCTTATTCTGTAACTGCATCACACAGTCTTTAGACAACGCTCTTAGGCAACAAAAATAATATCACACTATGATTCCGCAGCTTACATACATACACACACTGACCTTTTATAAACTAGTTATACGTGAACGAAATGCATTTAAAAATGGCGAAATTATTTCTATGATGTAATACAACACGTCGAAAGGGAAAGAAAATAAACGCAATCATATCATTAGCCTATTGTTAAAAAGAGATAAACATATATTTTGACTTTTGTATACTCTTTAGTTGACCCCATTGAATTTATGCGCCATCTCGGCCGCCATTGTTTTCACTCTTTCACGATCGTATTGACGTGACAATGACTGACGTGACTGAGTGAGTTTCAGGCAATTACCTGAATTTGTTCTAGTTACTTCAGAGGGCAGGCAACGTACACATATAATATCATTGCATACACACACGACTACCATCCCCGAAGGGTGCAGGCAATGCGGACCGAAAAAGCAGCGCACTGCCGCATTACTGCACGTGTGCTCAGCTCGATATGTGGTGAGCCCATCGCCGCTTTATGCTATTGGATGTACGTGCAATCTGTAAGTCCGTTAGTCACCTTTAATGACACTTTTTTTAGACTAGCTGATGTATGTTTTAAGTCTGGTATAACAGCAACGTCAGTAGCATTGTATATAGTGACCTGGAAAAAATATGAATAGGACGACCAGTTCCACTCAACAAGCCGAACCATTGGCTGCTCACCACTTGCAGCGTGGAGAGCAGCTTGCTGTGGTAGAGGTGCGCGCGCGCTTCTGCGTCCCAGCCCGCGACGCCGCCCGCCCCGCTGCCCGCCCCGCTGCACGCGCCGCTGCCCGCCCCGCTGCACGCGCCGTTGCCCGCCCCGCTGCACGCGCCGCTCGACGCGCCAACACTCTCCTATGCAACAATTGGCAACATCAGTTATATCGACATCACAGTCGATATGCATTGAATGCCAGTTATGGATACACTGTGGTTACAAAAAATAATGTTATTAATAAAACTTTATTCTATTCTATTCATGTCACATGCTTCCGTATAGTTATGCAATATTATTCAAATGTACATCTACTACAAATGTACATTAAATCTACATAATATTTTCAGTCAAAAGTAGCTGAACCTTCCCATAGCTATACCAAGATATTATTATGGAATAATATCCAGCAGTTAATTGACTGTACCCACCTACATATTTATATATAAACGTTACTTTACTGTAAAGTACCTACTGAGAACATTTTGCAATTATTATTTACATTGTGAAACTCAGATAAAGCATGTTTTATAAAAAGAAAATTATACATCTAAAATTGTAAACGGAGGTTTAAAAATTATTAATTACTCTTTTCAATTTTCAAAAAAATGTTCATGCAATTCAATATAACAACCAATAATAAACACGAATCATACAAAACACAACTCACTTTGGTAAAGTCGCTAGTATCCGAATCACCGCACATCATCAATCCGTTGAACATCATAGTTACGACCAACTCGCAAAGTTCATTAACAAAATCCCTTATAAGATCACGTGTTCATAAAACAAACTCCAAATCACATGTATCTTGACTCACGCGCACTACACGCATTACTTCGCGGCGTAAACAATAATATTGATGCGCACGGAGTCCGCGCGCACACGGCAGCGTGCGCGTACGCATTCACGGCAGCTAAAGCGTGCGCGTTAGAGAACTCTATCGATATAATCGACTAGTGATCCACTCAATGAAATGTTTCGATACACTTCTGTACACGGCGATAATATCGAATTCTTAGGAAAAATATCAAAACACTTTTTAATGTTACATTACTTAGTATGTACCTACCTAGATGAAAATGTACATTTGCATGGTTACCTACAGTACGCTTAGAATAACAATCATTTCGTTGGGTTTTTTATTTACTCGAAGCTCTAAGATTTAAACCCATTTTTATAGCAGGAGAAAATTAAATAGAAATAAAATTTAAGTAAAAAATTCTTTATTCAAATAAACTTTAAAACAGTGAAATCGATTATCCTAATTATTTTAATACAGCTAGCAGTCGAATACTCTCTTAAAGAATATCGAATATATCGATGTAAAATATTGCATTTATCGATATTTATATCATATCATATTTATCATACCTATCGATACAAAAGAAAATGTTAGACATCCCTAGTGCGCGTACGCATTCCCCCGCAGACGACTATAAATATTCCCGTGGCGCGGGCGGAAGGAGCCTAACCCACTTCAGATTTATCCTCGTCATAGTGCAGCGTGCTTCAAAGCGTGTTTGTTTTATAGGAATTAGAGCATACCGCCCTCAGGAATGAGATGGCTTTATTATGTTGTTTGCATTCATTCGGGAATTGATGTTTATGCCTATAGTATATACATTGAGAGTTGTTAATTCTAAAGTGTTGTTTATTTAACATGTAACTTAAGCCACTCCACTCTTGATGTTTAATAAACACTTTGTGAAAAGTTCGTTTTACATTAAAAAATATTTTTTATATTTATCTACACAAATACCTTAAACTTTAATTAACGTTGTATTTTTCTGAAACTCTGAAGTATCGTAATAAAATTAGTCTACATTTTAATGTCTTACTTAAGTGGTAATATTTTTTGAAAAGATTTAAACCTTAACACTGACCCCATCGATACAATGGCACAATAAAATAGAAAGAGTGCAATTTATTTGTTTTAGTCGGTTCACTGAGCGGCTCAGGCAAACTTAAAAATTGAAAATACTGTTATTGTTATGCTCTTTCTATAAAGTAAAGGAAAGTTGTGAATGCTTAAAAAGAGTCATGATTTTGAGTAGGTACATATAAAATAATATACTTAAGTATAAGCAACGAGCAATATAATGTAAAGTTACCCGGATCATTTTCGAATACTTACAAGAAAAACTAAACACCTTTTTCTATGGGATTTCCCACCCCGAACATTAAAAAGCGTTACATGAGCGCACCCTGTATCCACAGTTCATTAGCGCTAGTAGGTGTTACAAAGGGAGGCACGGCGAACGACGTTTCGTCACACGCATACTCGTTAACACCGCAGACCGAACAAGACCACCGCCTTGTTAGTTTCACAACTATAAATAGTAAATGAATAACGCAGACATTTTAATAACTTTTAGGGCCTGTTTCACAATGACCGCTATGAAGATTCTTGTCAGTTAAATTTAAAGTTTTGTATGAACTATTTGTTAAGTAAAGGCTATGGGGAACTAACTTGGAATTTGTGAACCAAGGGGCTTATTGTATAAAATATTTATTTAAGGCACAATAATTATGCCAGGAACATACAAAACTTATAGCTTATTTTATTTTAAGTTGCTGATCTAAATGGAGTAGGCAAAACAACAGATAGATTGATTATTAACTTGAACCGTTATCATACAAACATACAAAGCGACTGCACATGTGCTCAGCGTGACAGATGGCAAGCCCATCGCCGCTCAATGCTGTTGGATGTATGTGCAGTCTTTAGTCCGTTAGTCGCCTTTTACGACACCCAAAGGTAGAGGGGGTGGTAGTATTCTTTCACCGCTAGGCGACACGGTTATACGGTTACGGTGGACCGTAAATGACATATTGAATATACCGTTACACAAATAGATTGCAGTTCGGAGCTCAGGTTTCATTAACTCACTTGCACAAGCTTGCAGAGCGGCACGCTGCCGCCGCAGCCGCCGCAGCCGCAGAGCTCCGGGCGGACGTCTTCACGAGGGCTACTACAGCAATCAGCCTGCTGCGAGGAGTTTCACGAGTTCAAAATACACCGTCATAAACATTAGGATAAAATGTTTACTAGAAAAAAATCAACCAGTCTCAGGAAGCTCGAGTGGGATTCGAACCCACGACCTTTGGATTGCCGGTCCACTGCTCTAACCGCTGAGCTACCGAGACCCCAGAAGACTCGTTGAATTTTTCCTAGTAGTTTGATTTACGCAATCCCACTCGAGCTTCCTGGGACTGGTTGATTTTTTTCTAGTAAACATTTTATCCTATATCTATATAACATTGTGAATGCAAAATTTCAACAATAAAGATAGTCATAAACATTTTTCAGAGTGGTAGAGCACTAGATACACGCTGCGTTGCAGCACGAATTGAGCCGGCCCGGCGTAATACCACCCTCTCAGTTATATCGGCGTGAAACAAACAAGGCCACCCCCTCTCTCACAAATTCAACCCCTTCCTCAGCAGGGTCGGCAACGCACCTGCGATTCCTCTGGTGTTGCTTTGGTCCATGGGCAGCGGTGATTACTCTCCATCAGGTGACCCGACTGCTAGTTTGCCTTCTTTTCACAAAAAAATCTTTACTCAAAACTTCTTTGGTAACTATCGAAATACTTACTCCAACATTTGGTTTGCATTCTTGATTTGGGCATAAATAACTTCTGAAATTGGTGGGTGGAGGCGCTCCGTCAATAAAAGCCTGAGGCAGGCTCCGCTCCAGATCCTCGATGGACGCATCCGACACTTCGATTGGGTTTGGAATGGACTGCGCGTAAAGAATTGTTATTTTTAAAATATATTTAAAAGATATGGCTTTATAAAGGCTGTTTGCGCCACAGCGCAACGAATAACCGTCTCTGCGCCGGTCAATTAAAGTGCATATTGGTGCAACGAATGTGCAACGAATAATTGGCCAATCAGAGGGAGGTGACAAATATACAAGACGAACCTCTTGGACCGCAAACATCACGCGCGGTCGCCCGGCAGTGTGCTTAGAGCGTTCCAGGCGAACCCACGCGCGCGCGCGCAAGAACTCAGCCCGTGACCACGTCTGTTATGTGATCAGTTGTGTGTGCAGTGCGAGCGCTTCTTTTACCAGCTCAACTACCCCTAAAACGCCACCGACCAGTGCCCTGAGTGAACTGTGTTGTGTGTTGCCGCCCTCAAGCCTGCGACCTCGCGCCTAGAGTGCCAGCCGCCTTCAGCTCCAGCACGATCCTGTGATCACAGCCCGGAACCAAGTAAGCCCCAGCTATCCTATTTTACCATTTCCCTGCGTCGCATGTTGGTGCCTTAAGCGCCAACATTCATGATCCTACGAGCTGGATACATACAGTCCAATAGTTTTAAACCCTACCCTACACATTTCATTTTTTGCCTCGACTCGTGTCGCCACCCATACACGCCTACACAACTGCACACAACACCCACACAATGCACGCCAGCCCAAACACCCCTTACTGCCCTTACTGCAGGACTAGGGGGCACAAGCTCATCACGCGCGCCCGCTACAACGCCCAGCCGACGCAGGGCCGGTGGGATTTTGTGGTGTCGCGCGAGCGCTGTCCCCGCTGTCTCGGACCACATTACCCGGACGAATGTAAGTCGGTGAAGGCATGCAGAGTGTGTGGCATCGCCGACCACCACACGTCCCTTCACCGACCGGATGACGCCACGCAGCATTACCAGCCGGAATCGGCGGCGCGGTGGCTTCCGCCCCATCTGCGGGACACTCCGGCACAACGACCCACCGACAGCACGCTGCATGCGTCCGCGCATGCACAGCAGCCGCATGGGTCGCAACAGTAGGTACACGTTACCGTAGATATTCAGCCCCACATTATTAATACAGTCCACTATTATATATATATAGGATAACTATTTCAGCCCATTAACTATTTCATTACATGTTGGTCATTCGACCCGTTAAAATAATATTTACTCATATTTCGTAGTTATCACGTAACTTAATTTTAATTTCTTATTTTTAAATTTCATCGCGTAACATTCCTAATTTCATTACCTTACATGACCCTTTCTGCACGATAGACGTTGCAAAGTGCATTGCGAAATATTATTAACCTACCTACAAAAATAAAATAAGAACGTGTTCCAAGAACAGTGTTCGATTCGTGTTAATTTTTTACTTACTAATTAAGTTGCACATTGTCTGTGTTGGTTTGATGCATTAGCACACACTGACCAATTTTGTCCTGACTAAGCGCGCTTGTGTAGATAATTATTGCCTAATATTACTTTGAGTCTGTAGTTAAATTATTACGTTACGTAGGGTAATATAACGAGAGAAGGTTTCCCGTTTTATTGCGTTACGTATGGTATTATGACGAGAGATTGCATTGTTATTTTCCCCGTTTTATTTTTTAATGTTCTTGTCGTGTTAAATCGGCTCAAATCTCGTGCGTGCTCACCACAAGAGCATAGTACTTCTACACACGCGCACCCACACATCAGCCTGCAGCACATACACACATGCAGTCTGCTTTTTATTTGCTTCTATTGCGGTCGCTTTTTATTGCGCCTTTGCTCTTTGCGCCACAGCGCGCATTGCGCTTTTCTGTGCCTACCTGGTACCTGCCCAGCCTTTTTTGTTGTTGTTTTTGTGCCTGTAGGCTATCGTGCTCAGTGCACAGCCTTTTTTGTTGTTGTTTTTGTGCCTATATGCTATCATGCTCAGTGCACGACTCACTACATGGTAGCATGCCCAGTGTACAGCCTTTTTTGTTGTTGTTTTTGTACCTATATGCTATCATGCTCAGTGCACGACTCACTACATGGTAGCATGCCCCGTGTACAGCCTTTTTTGTTGTTATTTTTGTGCCTATATGCTATCATGCTCAGTGCACGACCTTTTTTTTGTTGTTGTTTTTGTGCCTATTTGTTTCTGTGCTCAGTGCACGATCTTACTCATACAGTCACACACGTGCATTGCTCTCAGCTCATCATATACACACCCACTCGACATTAACTCAACACAGCACGAGTCGAGGCTGTAGTCCCCCTTTAACTTCCATTCCTTTCCCCCCCCCCCCTCCTACCCTCTGGGGCCCGGGAAGATGTTTGCACCACAGCGCAACGAATAACCGTCTCTGCGCCGGTCAATTAAAGTGCATATTGGTGCAACGAATGTGCAACAAATAATCGGCCAATCAGAGGGAGGTGACAAATATACAAGACGAACCTCTTGGACCGCAAACATCACGCGCGGTCGCCCGGCAGTGTGCTTAGAGCGTTCCAGGCGAACCCACGTGCGCGCGCGCAAGAACTCAGCCCGTGACCACGTCTGTTATGTGATCAGTTGTGTGTGCAGTGCGAGCGCTTCTTTTACCAGCTCAACTACCCCTAAAACGCCACCGACCAGTGCCCTGAGTGAACTGTGTTGTGTGTTGCCGCCCTCAAGCCTGCGACCTCGCGCCTAGAGTGCCAGCCGCCTTCAGCTCCAGCACGATCCTGTGATCACAGCCCGGAACCAAGTAAGCCCCAGCTATCCTATTTTACCATTTCCCTGCGTCGCATGTTTGTGCCTTAAGCGCCAACAAAGGCCTTATATTGTTATAGGTGTAATTAACGGAAAAAATTATTACTTGTGGCCAAGAAAAAAGAACTAACAGGTTCAATGATGGCTACGTCCAGAGACAGGTCATCGGTGCAGTCAGCGTGCGGCGGCGGCGGCAGCGCCGGGGCCGAATGCTCGCACGACTCGAAGCTCTGCGCGACTCACCCACACGGAGGAACATCAAGCACGTTGATTCAAATAAAGTATACATACGGTGTTTTTATACAGAGCTTTATAACCAAGGGAATAGCATACCCTTTACGATTTATAACTGTTAGTTTACTTAATTTTCCAACAGATGGCGCTATTGTCTTGGTGATTTAAACATCCAACTTCTTAACCGGTTCACTGTCCCGCAGACCACATATAATATGGTCCATAACAATTGATTAACCTATTGTTATATTTTTTGGTCAGTGAACCTGTTAAAACCAACCTACTTTTACGCGCGCCCCATCGACCAAGTACCTAATTCCCGTCAATGCAGTCAGTTGTTAGTTTTTAGTTAATCGAAGGAGGTACAGTATCCTTAAAGTGCACGATCAGATTTTAATAAAAATTATAATTTAAGACTAATTATACACTTTTCTTAGAACTAAAAAATAACAATCGAATCGAAAACCTTGTCCTTCTTTAAAAGTTAGTTAAACAAAATAACATAATAGTCTCGTTATTTAATTAAATATTTAAGACTAAATCACATTAATTTTGTTGTTACAAGTAAGCAATATGATATTGTGGGTTGTAAACATGTAGGCACTTGGCTTATTTTTTACTTTCTATCATTTTATATTTATTCCCCTACATTCCCAATGAAGAAGAGCTAGTTTATAGTCCACCTTCGCGCCCTCACCACACCATCACATACCATTTATAAGTCGGTTGCTTAAACACAAAATGTAAGTAGCACTGTTCAGTTTGTAAGGGATAAGATAGCCTGTTCAGTAGTTATAGTGTCAATCCTGGGTGAAGTGTACTTCTCGTTTTGGCCTTTCGTCGCCACCACCGATGACATAAAAGCAAAACGCTACACCGTTGTGTAATATTAAAAAGACACGACAACCATCATGATGATTTAAGTAACTAGTAAATAATCTTTAATATTATAAAATATCAATGTAAAATACTGTTGACAGACCTTCCAAAATAAATAAATAAATAAAAGGTAAATGAATATAATTTCCCATGACTTGAAACACTGGTCCAAACACATATATAAATGTTGAAAAGCTATCTAATTTAGGGTGGATTCTAACAACCTGGAATAAGACTTACTCCGAGATTAGTCTATACAAATTCGGCGTTTAATCTAGGTATAAGACCTTATTCCAGTTTGGTCGAATCCACCCTTAGAATATCAACACAATTAATCTATCATTGACAAAAATGTATCAATCACATGATCCAAAACTTCTATTACCTATGTAGCTAGCTAATGTCCACGTGTATTAATATAATCCGTGTAAGACGAATCACATTTAGTCCAAAAATTATTTCGTCCTACATAAACTTCTATAAAACTATGATCTATTTAATAGTTTTAAAATTATGTGACAGCCAGTAAAAATAAGATATAGTGCGAATTTATGATTAAAATCATTGAAGCATATTTATTTATATTCAGTTAGGTATTTGGTGTATAAATAGTGTATTAGTATATTATGTGTACAAATTAGTATATTTGGTGTATTGTCGTCGATACTATAGGTATTATTCCTTAAAAAAAAGGTACTTAATTGGAAATTGAAAATAGGTTATTCCTTAAATAAAAATAGGTAATTGGTAATCCTCATCAACCCTTCCAATAACTCCCCCAGCCAACTTTACAATAAATGACTTAGAACATTCTCATAAAATATCTCTACCAAAATTATTTCGATACGTCAAAATATGACTTTCGAAATATTGAATTTATTAAATAACTAAACAATAAACATCACAAGTAGGTAAGTACTTAAAACATTATTTATGTAACAATGCGAACATTAAAAAAATAAATAACTAAACAAATTAACTAACGTTAAAGTAAATAATTAAGTAAGTAACACACTGTACACCGAATAATACAATAATAAAATTATGTAAGAAACTACCAATCAAAAGTATTAGAAAAAATACATAAACCTCGGAGTGGCCACTTCTGGATCTTCACACACTTGCCGGCAAGCAGACCACATCACGCTGCTGGGTCCACATGTGGCCGCTCTAGCTGCAGATACAATCAAAGTTCCGTTAAATTATAGTTCAGGATCCTTCGCACGACACATGGTGGCCAACGACGAGTATTACATCACAAACTTATGGCGGGTCAGCGGCACGAGTGGCGTAGACCCATTATTACGTCCATGCGTAGACCATGCGTAGACCTGACGACGTGATAACGTAGTGTACTTTGAAGGCGCTCCCCGCGGGCGCTGCCATTAAAAACATCTCAATACAAATCCATGTCGCCCGCCGCGCACCGCGCCGCTACAGCTGCCATATTATGTAAGATACAATCGAGGAATTTCTCGGTCGACCAGTTTTTGGCGATATTCGCTCGCGCTTCAATACGAGCGCGCGTACGTACAGTAGCGTGCGTACAAGCACGTGTGCAAGCGATGCAAACACTACATGGCCCAATGCCTATGACCGCTTTCACATATAGGCGGCATCCATACATATTCGAAGTGCGAATGCAGAGCTGCGATATAGCATAGTGGCGAATATGAGTATGACAGCCGCTAGCGGCAGCTTCGAAATGATAGTGCCAAACTTCTAGCTCGCTCTGAAGTTGCGAAGCGCAAATGGAAGTAAGCAACATTATAATTAAAGCGTTCTAATAAATTATACAATAAAATAACAAGATAATTTATAAAATAGGCGTTTTATTTATTTTTTATTAACCAGGATAAATTAATAACAATAAATTGAATTATAAGCATACATATATTTAAAAAAAAAAAAAAAATTTTGAGAAGCTGTGGAAACTGTGTTTTCATATAAATATTTTTTCTAACTTGCCGACGCATTTTATTTAACCTTTCAAAAACTAAACTAAAACCTTTTATAATTCGACAACTTAAAACAGTCACATAACAACAAATAATAACAAAAACCTAATATCGCGACGCGACAAAATAAAATATACTCGTGACTGAACTTTCCACTGCTAAACCAAAACAAACAAATACACATGGCGAGCGCGGTACAGCGCAGGGGTGAGCGGGGTGTGGCCCGCCCTCCCTAACCGCTTACGTCCCGCAGATACCCTTAATGTGCTATTGCGAAGCCAATCGCCTTGTGTTCACACTCACAGCGAGCTAGAAGTTTGGCGCGGGTTATACCTATTCGCTGTAACTCACCAGTGACCGGTCAATCGGAGTCGCGGCGCAGGCCGAGCGCGTCGTCGCCGCCGCCGCGCTGCGGCCGCTCGCACGCCAGCGTCACCGAGTCGTAGGACAGCGCGCCGCGCGGCACGCCCGAGCAGTGCTCGCACGCGCTGCCCTCCTCACCCTCGGTCGGATCGGTCATCTCCTTTAGCTGAATGGACAGTGCCATTTCTCATTAGGTATCCACTCCAATGTTTTACATATTCTCGTAACACCAAATCCTCTCTCAGTCTAGAAGTCCGTGGTGACAGAACGGATAAACTGCAAGGTAGTCGTCTCCCGGTCATATAATTTGCAGGCATTCAGTCAGATCGTGTTGAAATCTAACCAAATCTAAATTAGCATGTATTATCACAACTTAAAGTAATTTAACTTTGCTCTACACTTAATAAAATAAATGATTATTATTATAATTGACCATCTGATTTCGAACGGTGAACTTCGGGCATCTGCCCGATACTCACCGTCCAATGCGATAAGAACTCGAGAGCTGACATGGGGGACATAGGGAGAGATTTATGAATTTCACTAAAGGGGATGCCAAAAACTAGGTTAAGTGGAGGAATTTGAATAGAAAAGTGGACCATGTATCATCATCATCAGCCAGAAGACGTCCACTGCTGCAGTGCTGCCTCCCCCAAGGATGTCCACCCGTCCGGCCGCCGCAGCACGGTACCTTAGTCTTGGTCTGCTTGAGCTGGCGGCGCATGACGCGTATGATGTCCTCCTTGAAGTGCGTGCGCAGCGCGGCGGTGCGGCACTGCTCCTGCAGCGCGGCGCACGTCTGCCGCAGCGCCAGCACCTCCTCGCCCAGTGACACGTTGGCCTTGCGCAGGGCACGCACGCTCACCGCGCTCGCCTGCGGAACACCTAACGTTGGTGAGGAAGCGACGATGTGGAAAACGATGCAGGAGAGGAAGTGTTACAAATAGATGGAGAGGATGCAACTAAGGAAGAGGACGTCTAAAGAAAGTGAATTAATAAAATACAAACAAACAAAATTACTATACAGAGTTTAAGCCATATACTTTTTCTCTTTCACTCTTTAACATTTCAACAATCCGTGAAAAGTACAGGACACTTGATAACCATAGGAATTTATCTTGATGACTACATGCACTAGCATGGCTGATGACCACCGATGGGGCGGGGCGCCACAGATGACTGGACAATGACCTGATGTTTTCTAGGGGTCGCATCACGCAACCGTATTCCCGTACTTAACTAGACTTTCATAGAGGCGTTCTAATTGGATGAAGAGATCGGAAATCCCGGGCGTGCGCGTTTCTCTATACTCAGAGCAACGCCGCGTGTACGCAGCATCCATGCTGTTGAACGTCGTCGTTGTCGGAAGAACGGCTTAGTCGATAAAAGCCTAATTCTTCAAATGCCTAGCAGTCTACAAATGCCTTATTTTTAAAATTACCAATTCGTAAAAGGACTTATTCTTAAAATGGCCAATTCGTAAAGGACTAATTCTTAAAATGGCCAGTTCGTAAAATGACTAATACTTAAAATGGCCAATTCGTAAAAGGACTAATTCTTAAAATGGTCAATTTTCAAAAGGACTTGTACAGCAATACACATATATAATTCAATGTTTTTTAAAATAAATAATATCAAAATTAAAATAAAGAAATAATGATAATGATGAAATACGAAAAGTACAAACAGAAAAACCATAAAAATTAAATAAGTAAAATTTCTCAATCGGGCTTCTAACTTTATTAAGTTATCTTAAAAATTCTTAAAAGTTCTCACAGCACTCTAGAGAGGCAAGAGATATCGGTTCACGATTTTTTTTTAAAGATGATTTATATCCAACTTTTGTATTAAATTATTACAAATTAACATGATGACTTTGCATAACTAATGATAAATTACTCTAAATTAGTCCAGTTATGGTTAAAATTTTTGTTTTTTAAATTCCAAAAACATTCTTTATTTTGTCTTCGTTTTTGTTACATTGATAAATGTTTGTATTGTGTACAATCGATACTGACTGTTATTACTTTAAAGAATTATTACATTTGATTTATGTAAATTTTGCAACATTTTTTATTTTAGACTAGCTTTCTTACTTGTCCTATATCCTTCTAAGGGTCTCAAACTACTCGTATCTCCATACCTAATTTCATCTAAATTATTTCAGCGGTTTTAGTGTGAAGAGATAACATGAGTATAGATTTTTCATCCTTCTATAAACGTGTTTTTCATCCTTCTATATACATTTTCGTGTTATACAGACACCGCGATCTCTGTGGCGCGGTGGTCAAATACCAGCCTGCGACGCAGAAGATCGCGGGATCGATTCCCGCTGTGAAAAAAAAACATTCTAACAGTCTTTTTAAGAATAATTGGCCTTTTAAAGAATTTGTCCTTTCATGAATTGGTCTTTTTGAGAATTGGTCCTTTAATGAATTGGTCTTTTTAAGAAATTGGTATTTTCAGAACTAGGTATTTAGCGAATTAGTCCTTTTTTTAAGCTGTTGGGCATTTTAAGAATTAGGCATTTATCCACTAAGCCGGAAGAACGACGGCCTTAGACAGATATTACAATTCGATACAGCACTTCCTCGAGAGCACGAGAATAAAAGAGAAGATAGCTCACCTTAAGGCTGGCCTCCATCTTGTGGATGCGCTCCTCGCAGGTGCCGTCCTCGCGCGGCACGCTGTGGTCGCGCACCGGCTCCCAGTCGCCACACTGCGCACAACTCCCCACGTAACAACACACCAGAAATGCATTCGTATTAACATTCGCATTCGCATCCAAGCATGCGCATGTTTTGCGATTGCGAATGTCATGAAAGCAACATCGGGTACGAGAACGTGTCCATTGCTTCGCGTTTGTTCGTTCGGCGAAACGACAACTTTTTGAGATCGGCGAAATTGGGCCTGACTATTACAGGAATCAGACTTTAAATAAAATTCATAGTGTAATTTTTAATAACTTGTGGAAAAAAAACAACTAATAATTCTATGGGGAACAATTAATTATAATAACTACCTAACCAAGGATGTATATTACGTGTAGTCGAAGGACAATGTTGCATCATCAAAGAGTATGGCAATCCCTGCTTGGATCAATTGTCTACATCCAGATTTTTCAGCCAGCTTTCTGCGTCAGCGGTGAAGTTGTGCAACCCGGATTTAATGCCAACAAATGGAAAGCGTGGACCCGGTTAAACCGGTTCAGAACCAACCTCGGGAGAACAAATCACGTTCACAATGTTGCATGAAAAACAATTTAGGGTTTTGACGCAGATCGTCATTTTCGCAAATGGTCATCACGGAAAATTTGGTCACTTTCCCAGCATGTCATTTTCGCAACTGGTCACTTTCGCAGAATGTCATTTTCGCAAATGGTCACTTTCTCAAAAGGTCACTTTCGCAAAACGTCACTTTCGCAAAATGTCATTCACAATTTTTTCTTTTTTTTTCTCCTATATATTCTTTATACAGACGACAGCATATCAAGCTAAACACCGCGGCACCGTATTTAGTTATAATTATAATAGGTGTGAATTTGGCATAAAAAATATAGTCTGATGTGCCGTCTACTGTACATTGAAGTAAAGGAAATTCTAACAACCAAATAGGGTAACAATAAAGTAAGTAAGTAGGAAAATACAATTCTTTATCAATTTTAACAAAATAAATAATCAACTTAACACAAAATATTCAGTAATTAGTAAATTTCTTTTTTAATTTTAACAATATAAATAATCAACTCAATATATATGTAAATGTGATTCAGAATACATTTTTTTACTTTTAAATTTGCATAAATATGTTCCTTTGAACGCCATCTATCGCGATACTTCTGAAATAACCATCAATATAGGAGTTAGCAACTTTGTCTTTGTCAACTAGTGTCACGATAGATGGCGTTACGTTAAGTATAACTATAATTGTATTACAATAATTTTTATTGTTTTTTTTAAATTACAACACTTAATAAATTATAAATTAAAAAAGTAATTTGATAATAAAAGACTATGTTAGTAAATAAAGTGATATGAGAGTATATTATATAAGAAACAAAAAGTAAGTAGTAAAAATTGGATATGAGGGTATTCTGTAATTTTTTTGATTGTTAAATATTTGATATATTTGATAAATATTTGTTTTTATTGTTACCCTATTTGGTTGTTAGAATTTCCTTTACTTCAATGTACAGTAGACGGCACATCAGACTTTATTTTTTATGCCAAATTCACACCTATTATAATTATAACTAAATACGGTGCCGCGGTGTTTAGCTTGATATGCTGTCGTCTGCATAAAGAATATATAGGAGAAAAAAAAAGAAAAAATTGTGAATGACATTTTGCGAAAGTGACGTTTTGCGAAAGTGACCTTTTGAGAAAGTGACCATTTGCGAAAATGACATTCTGCGAAAGTGACCAAATTTTTCGTGATGACCATTTGCGAAAATGACGATCTGCTTCAAAACCCAATTTAGTGATTTCTGATTTATCGATTTACGCTACGAGTACCTATTATGGATTTTGACGATAGCTGCCATTACGAACAACCCGCGCCTACACAATGGACA
The DNA here is from genome assembly GCA_963921215.1 of Scoparia ambigualis. Taxonomy (NCBI): domain Eukaryota; kingdom Metazoa; phylum Arthropoda; class Insecta; order Lepidoptera; family Crambidae; genus Scoparia; species Scoparia ambigualis. Next base: position 38,461,278 of record OY992505.1, on the reverse strand, counting down.
TTGATTACCTGCTTGTTTGACTCTCTAAGTACTACTACGTACTTTCTAAGTAGGTATCTAAGTACTGTCTAAGTATTCAAGCAGTGGTGAGACACCGACCATTGCTTCCGATTGTATAGGTACCTACTTATTTTAAAGAAAAACTTCATAAACTGTTGCATTCGTTTTAGTCGTAACTGCTTTAGGTTTGCATTTGATACAAGACAAAGCAAAACTGTCAGTTAAACAACAGTCATCTTTGTTTGATTATTTAGTAGGTAGACCGTGATTAAAGTTGTAGGTTTATTATTAACACCCAAAACCGAAAGTAACTAAGTGTAAGCCTTGAGAGGAAATTGCATTCGCGCATGTTTGAAATACGACAATCGCAACATCTCTGCAACATGGATCACATCCATCGTTAAACTTGTAGTTAAAAGCATTTTAATTTAAACTAGATCTCAAAATAGAAAAAATATTCTCGTTGATATAGGTACAGGGAATTGTGTTGCGCTAATCGCGCTTAGTAGGTAGTATAGGTAGGTATGCGGATATAAGTATTACTTTCTTGCATATCTTCTAGAAAGTCGATTCCAGCCTGCAAAAATATGCTCATCTATATTAGACAAGTATGTGGATTGTGGTTGTGGTTACATTAAAGGTGAATCAGCGCAATAAAATGTATTTCTAGCTTAAAAACGATTCGAATGGAATTAATACGTAAATTGGATGCAGTGTTGCAGCTTTTTCTTATAAGAATTATTTCATTAAAAGTGAAAAAACCCTTTTTTGTACAATATAAATTCTACAACAGGAATGCATGTAACTGATTAGTTCACATATTATTTTAATGTGTTTGGACCAATGTGTTCTAAATGTATGTGTAGATAAAATAATTGTGTTCACAAGTTACCTACTTCTTCAATCAGAAATAAAAAGGTCATACCTCATTTCCGGTGCAGCACATTCCCGCCATAACTTCAGCGTCCTTCTTGGGCACATTTCTGAAACACATCTGTATTCTGATAATAATAATTGTATTGATGTTAATAATAGCGAAAAAACCTAATTTTCGAGTACAGTCTTGCTTTCTTTATTTTATACAGAAATTGGCAACATTGGCTGGCAACAAAATAGTTCTTTCAGTATTTACGTATTTATAAATAAACCTTTTTCAATAAAACATCATCGCTAACGGCGGCGGTATTTCCAGACCGTTACGACTTGGGGATCTTCAAGAAAAGAGTCTACTCCTTCCTCAAAGACCGGCAATGCGTCTGGGATTCCTCTGGTTTTGCTGGTGTCCATGGGCGGCGGTGATTGCTCTCCATCAGGTGACCCGGCTTTATTATTATAAAAAAGGCAAATTGAGTACGCACGGGCTGTAGTTAGCGTTCTGAGACATCTTGTTCCTCAGGTTGATTATGGTCTGCTCGTACTGCTGCATGTCCTTGTTTAAGCGCCGGATTTCTCTGAAAGGACAATTATCCTGATTATTCAGGCTGCCCTTGTAACTTTCGATGGTAGTCTTATTAAAAAAGGCATGACTTGGATTTAAAGGTACGGATTCAAGATCACAAGCGGCGATGGGCTCACCACCTGTCACGCAGAGCACATGTGCAGTCGCTATTTGGTGAAAAGTGGACTATGGTAGAGGACCGCTTTGCCTTTATTGCCTAACCCTTCGGGGATATTAGTCGTGATTATATGTATGTATGTACAATGGCGGACTCCTTCGCATTACTAGTCTAAAGGCCAAAATCCCTTGCACACCGCGTCGTCTATTCGGTACGGGCACGTACCCGGCGGGCGTGCGCGGTAAAGCGTCGGTGACCCCCACCGTACATCAATCTGGGTGGATGATTTGAAATATCTGACGAAATGCGAATTTGACGAGTTGCGTGTCTGTCCAACTGCGTGTCTGTCGAATAGCGTTTTTGACAAGCTGAGTGTCGGTCCTGTGAGATGACAAAATGCGTATCTGACCACTTGTGTTTTCGACGATACGCGTGTGATTCGACACGACTGTTGACGTTTACAAATCTTCAGTGTGGCACACACAACTGCTTTATAAAATTACTAGCATTTACGACTTCGTACGCGTAGACTACATTATTATTATTAGCCTCAAGTGTCCCACTGCAGGGCAAAAGCCTCCCTTCCCTTCTTCCATTCCTCCCTACTAGCAGCAATCTGAGACCAATCCTTCTGGAAAAAGTCCAGCTTGTCCCGCCATCTCCTTCTGTGCCTATACCGCGCCGCCGGTTTCTGTTATTCGGTACCCAGTCTGTGGTTACTTTGGCCCAGAGCTCGTTTGGCATACGGCAGACATGGCCTGCCTAGTTCCATTTCTTTTATTACAAGATTATTATTTATTTAGTTATGCCTAGTCTTGCCATAAGTTCTGTCCCAATGTCAAAGAGGATACTTTAAAATAAATAATATGACGGTAGTATTATTATTAGGGTGAGTCCACATCTGGCGAATGCGCGGCGAATGCGTACGCGCGCGCGCTTTTTAAGCACGCGCGCTGTTCCCGCGCCGCCCGCGCGCCGCCCGCGCGCCGACCGCGCGCATTCCACGCGCCGCGCGCGCGCGGCGCAAGTGCCGCGCGCTGCACCCACTTCCTCCCGCCCGCGAAGCCCCGCACCAACACCAACTCACTCGGCGAGCAAAAATGAAATAAAATAGCTACCGATGCAGCAATTACATCAACAGTAGTCGTGCAGTCCATCTTCTTGGAAAGCAAACGTACAACTGAGACTCCAGTATGAAAGCAAACCAAACGGCACGCGCGCGAACCGGACGCGCGCAAGTCGCGCGCAGCACGCGCGCACTCTACAAGCATTTCATGAGTTGTGCACCAAACAACGGCAGCAACAGCTCGCGCGCGGCCCGCAAGTGGCGCGCGTGCTGCGCATTCGCCGTGCATTCGCCAGATGTGGACGCACCCTTAGATATCATTATATTAAGTAGGTTTTATACTATTTTTTTCGACCTAACACATAGCTATGTAAACATGGAGTGGGATACCACAGGGAATCGTGATAGCCAAGAAGTTGTTGCAGAGACACGCAGGCGGTGGCCACCGGACAGTTCTCTTTACGGATGAAAAAATTATCTGTGTTGAAGAGAAGTTTAACCGTCAAAACGATAGGGTGCTGCACACAGCTCCCAAGAAGCTACTGAAAAAAATCCGAAGGTCGAAAGAGGCCACCACCCAGCATCTGTGATGGTTTGGTGGGGCGTGTCCTACGAAGGCGTGACAAAGCTCCATTTTTGTGAACAAGGGGTGAAAACACGAGCAACTAACTACCAAAGCCATATTTCAAAGAAGGTGGTTAAGCCACTAAGTAACACTGTGTTCGCTGGTAAACAATGGATATTTCAACAAGAGTCAGACAAGGCGAAATCAACCCAGCGCTGGTTAGACGTGAATTTATTGGATTTCATCGCCTCTGAAGATTCATCATCATCATCATCATCATCAGCCTATAAACGTCCCACTGCTGGGCACAGGCCTCCCACGTGGACAATGCACGAGGGGATATTGGGCCACATCCCACCACGCTAGCCCAATGCGGGTTGGTGGGTTTTAACACCTTCTTGGCTCTTACGATTCTCTGTGGTACCCCACTCCATGTTTACACAGCTATGTGTTAGACCGAAATTAATAGTAAAAAACCTACTTAGTACGTGGGGCGCACTAAAAGTTTCCGGAATGAATAAGAAAAAAATACTATTAAAGGTCAAAAATTAATTTATTGTTTCTCAAAATATTTTCTCCCTTTGCGTAAATGCACTTTTTCATTCGATTAAACCAATTTTGAAAACTTTTGTGCCACTCCTCCGTCGTGACCTCAGAAACGTGTTTTTCATACTCTTCGACAGCCTCTTCTGGTGATGAAAATCGTTGACCGCGTAATTGGTTCTTAATTTTTGGGAACAGAAAAAAATCACAAGGTGCCAGGTCGGGACTGTATGCAGGATGGTTCATAAGTTCTACGTTTTTCACCTTCTAAAATTCGTTTGTCTGTCTGGCCGTGTGTGAACTAGCATTGTCATGGTGCAAGATGACACGGCGTTGACGATTATTTTTACGGATTTCGTCAATAATTTCCGGCAAACAAATGGGGTGTGTAATGTTTGATATAATTACTTATGGTCTAACGTTCAGATAATATAATTTCATTTCATATAATTTCATTTGATATAACAACTAACTTAATATAATAAACATTTAATATAATTTTAGATTCTATAATTTCATTTGATATAATATACTTTTGATATAATGTACCTTTGATATAATGTACATTTGATATAATAATCAAATGATATAAAACATTACTCATGTAATAAGCAAGCAGCATGCAAGCATTTTGGGGGTTAAAGTTGCTCGCTTCCGTAGGTTTACCCTTGAGACCCTACACGTGATCCCTGGGTGGTGCTAAATGAGTAACACTGACTGAGTGGCAGAGCCACGCTGCGTTGCAGCACGCATTGGGCCGGCTCGCCCGGCGTAATACCACCCTCTCACGAATATTCGGCGTGAAATAACGGCACTTGGTGCTGTTGTGTTTCGTCCGACCAGTGAGGGTTCCGGAGGCCCCTTCCCCCCCCCCCCTCCCAATTCCTATTCCTTCCTTAAACCTATTCCTCCCATAAAGGCCGGCAACGCATCTGCGATTCCTCTGGTTTTGCGGGTGTCCATGGGCGGCGGTGATTACTTTCCATCACGTGACCCGCCTGCTCGTTTGCCTCCCTCTTTTATAAAAAAAAAAAAGCAAGCAAGCAACATGCAAGCAAGCATGCAGCATGCAAGCAGCATGCAAGCAGGCATGCAGCATGCAGGCAGGCATGCAGCATGCATGCAACATGCAAGCAGGCATGCAGCATGCAAACAGGCATGCAGCATGCAAGTAGGCATGTTTTCTGTCACGGCTCCGGCGCTGCGGGACTCCGGCGGTTCCACACGAGCTTATCGTCGCAGATAGCTTTCGCTCACCACCGCAGCTTCGGCTTGCTGGCCGGCTTCGTCGGCCAGCCTCAGCCGCGGTGGCGAGCGTTAAACCCACCTGCTCCTCAGCTCGTGGGCCGCCTCGCCCCTCCGCGCCTACGCGGGAGTGAATTACACTCTAGCGTAGGGCAGACAAGTCTACGTGGAGTCGGTTTTGCCGCAATTCGTTTCTGTCACTGACTTTTTTAGCACAACCATAATCGAAAACACAACGTATTTACTTTTTAAGACAATATTTGAAATCAATTTAGGGTTAAAATGTTATTCTTATTTTTAAGCAAAAATTATATCAAATGAAGTTATAGAATATGATTATTCTACCAACATAGCTTTATAGAATATGTTGTTAGAGAATATGAGTATTATATCAAATGAATAATATACGTAATGTTGTTATACGAAGTGTATTTAGAACAAGTAAAAATTATATCCAATGAACGTTATGTTCTTTGAAATTAGTTAATATGTCATTATATGAAATGATACGCACCCAAACAAATGGTCGTGTACCAGTCACTATTCACAGTACCACGATTCTCTAAAGTCTAAAGCAACAGTAGCCACGTGTCCAGTTTTATAAATAAAGAAGCAATCATCCGCTTAGATGCACTTTTTACGCGCGCCGCTTTAGTTGGTTTCGGCTCACCTTGAAAGACCCATACGCTCGAATGTTGCTTTGTTTTGGGATCATAGCAATAAATTCATGTTTCGTCAACTGGTACTATGTCCCACACCAAATTTGACGCACCTTCGTTGAATCTGGTAAGCATGGCACTGCACCAAGTGACGCGGTCCGTTTTTTGAGCCTCGGTCAAATTGTGTGGGATCCACCGCGAGCACAGCTTTCTCACACTCAAATGTTTGTGTAGGATTGATTGTATTTGACTCATGCCTATGTCTAAGGATGCGCGAATCTCATGGTAGGTCACATGCCTGTCTGTTTCAATTATACGGCGCACAGCCGTGCGATTCTCTAAGTTAAAGCCTTGATAGCTGCGGCTGCCGCAGCGCTGAGAAATGCTCTGTCTCTTTCATATTCATAGAATTGAAAAGAGACAGCAGATCACAGCCATGCGCGCAGCGTATATGTGTCGCTTATAGAATCGCATAGCTGCATCGATGTTTTTGTTGTTCACAGCGGTGGACGGGCGACCATCGCGAGATTCGTCACTGAGATTGACACGACCGCGCTTGCTTGAATTCTGCAAACCAACTATAAATAATCGTCTTGCATGGTGCTTCATCGCCAAAAGCAGATTGAAGCCGAGCGATGCTCCGTTGAGCTGTCAAATTACACTTAAAATTGTAGAAAATCATACTACAAAAAATTTCCCGAGTTAAATTCATATTAATGTATATAGACACACATTTTTTTAAATGGCGCTACCTATGTATAATGATATCTAATAATAGTACTACTGTTTATTATTAGATATCATTATACGTTTTTATTTATTTTAAAATACCCTCATTTAAGTTGGGACAGAACTTATGGCAAGACTTTTTATAATCAGAAAATAATATTTTACTCTGACAACATGTAGGTACGCAAAATTTCGTGTGATCGGTATTCCGAGCGCTTCTCTCTCGCTCTCTCGACGGTACGACGGTACGGGACGGCCATAACAGCGAAGCGGCGTGTTTTATAGGTTTTTATAGGTTTTACATGCCTTTAAGTATACTTGTAGACTTTAAAGGATACTCTGCGAATTTATCTGCGAAATTTTTGTGTCTTTGGCTGAGTACAAAAAATTATAATAATTTTAGTTGTTAAGTATTAACCACTGTAGTTAACTGTTTTTTTTTATTAGTATTGACGTCAAAAGTGCCTGTAAAGTTTTACATTTAATAAATAATTTGACTTTGAAGTAGTTATGGCGTGAAAGCGTAACAAACAAACTCACTTTCGCATTTGTCGTAATAATTAGGATGCCGTGGAGTGCCGCTTACCTGTCTTTAGCCACATTCTCAATCTGCAGCGTGTCGTTTAGGACCTTCAGCTCGCTCTGGCTGCCGCAAACCTTCCTCTTCTTCTCCCTCTGCAACACGTCCAGGGCCTCGATTCTGCTGCCCTGAAACGTCCACAGTGCTCTCAGCCAGTGGCTCGACTCCTGACATTTTGCCTAAAGTCTAAATCATTGTATTGACCTGAGACACGAATTGTGAACGTTTTAAAAGTAGTAGAATCGAGGCCCAGTTGTAACGCTAGTGTTATTTACTATTGCTATAGATAAAACACAACAAATTTGACCAATAATATACCTACATAGGCTGTCTTAAGTCCTAAGTATATAGAGCACCATATTTAATTAAACTATTTACATTCAAATTCATATTTTGTATTTTGTGACCTGGTAACGACATATAATATATATTTTTTTTGTAAATGTCGTTGCTTCTGTGCGCTGTGGTTTCTTGCGCACGTTCTTTGCCACAGTTAAAAAATGATGTCCTGAATGGGTGGTAGGTTAAAAAATATTTGGACGTTTCAAAATACTTATTAATCGAGTTTATTGAATAAATATATTTTGACTATTGACTATTGACTATTGGGCACCCAAAGCACCCCCATGCATGTTCCGAAATTCTAGTAAACAGTATTTTAACTAGGCGTGCCCTATCTTAATATTTAAGTATATTAATAACAATTTGACCGAAAATGTATTCGAACTAGAGTGTTCCATAACTTAAATACTGAAGTTAAATAAAACACAAAGTTATAAGGAAACCAAAGTGTATATTGTAAAAAAAGGATAACAAATAAATGCTCTACAAAACTTTGAAATTCCGGCAGCCCTGCAGCCTGTTCAGCTCCTCCTTCAATTTGTTACGTTTTGAATCGCCATTTTCTAACGTCTTTTGTCGCCTGCAAGAAATCATGTGCAAAGTGAACCTCAACATCTACACTTCATACCATCATCGTGCATGCCCGAGCGGTTCTCTTCATCCAACTACCTAGCGTATAATGTAACTTAGAGCGCAGCACTACATACGCCACATTACTGATACAAAAATAGGGACTCGTAAAATAAATACTCATAAAATGTGATGATATTTCACCCAGGGCCATTAAAACGTTTCGATAAATTAGATGCTTTTACAATCGGGGCCAACAGTTAGGTATGATTCAGAGTGATGCAACAACCCTACGGGAATACAGTCAAATCGTTTTATCAAAATTAATTTACCAAAGATAAAGACGCGGGTTAATAAGGCTACACCCTCGCAATGCAACAGACAGGTGTTCTAATCAACAAAATGCAATGCAATCAAGGTTACGTTTCTGAAAGTTTATGTAGCTTAAGCTCCTTATTTCAAGAGGAACGTTAAGCCGATATATCCCACCAATTAAGCGTGATTTCTCCCTTGCTATAGTTCATTCTGTCCATTCTGTTGTAAAAACTGTCCATGCGGTTGGGTCTAATAAGTTCTTCAAAACCCACCGTATAAGAGGACCTAAAAAGCTCTCGGACCATACTCTCAAACTGCGTTCTTCGGACGATTCGTCTCAGCTTCGGCGGCTCAATAGGCAGATCTCGAAGTCTTTGACTCGCGACACTCGCCGATTTAATACCGACCGTATTAAAGAGGCTATCGAGCGAAACAAAGGTTCAAAGGTGTTCGCAAGAGATTTGGGTATTGGGCAGAGCCAACTGACGACGCTGAAAACCGATGACGGCAGAACTGTCACGTCCAGGTCCGAAGTTATGGGAGAGGTCGAGAAGTTCTATGGACAGCTATACACATCCACGCGGCCTCCTGTACAAAGCTTAGCTACAGACCCTAGAGCTAAGCTAACCCGACACTACACCGAAGATATCCCGGACATCAGCCTGTACGAGATTGGTATGGCTCTCAAGCAGCTTAAAAACAGCAAGGCATCGGGTGCTGACGGAATTACGGCTGAGCTTCTGAAAGCAGGCGGAAGACCGGTACTCGCAGATCTTCAGAGACTATTTAATTCTGTCGTACTCGGAGGTAGAACGCCAGAAGCGTGGCATGAAAGTGTGGTTGTGTTGTTCTTTAAGAAGGGCAACAAGGCCCTACTGAGGAACTACAGAACCATATCACTTCTAAGTCACGTTTATAAGCTGTTCTCGAGAGTTATAACTAATCATCTCGCACGCAGGTTTGATGACTTCCAGCCAATCGAACAAGCCAGATTCCGAAAAGGCTTTAGCACCATAGACCACATACATACGCTGCGGCAGGTTATACAGAAGACCGATGAGTATAACCGGCCACTTTGCTTAGCGTTTGTGGACTATGAGAAAGCCTTTGATTCGATCGAAACATGGGCCGTGCTACAGTCTCTCCAGCGGTGCCAAATTGACTACCGGTACATCGAAGTGTTGAAGTGTTTGTACGAAAACGCCACTATGACAGTTCGTCTTCAGGACCAGAGCTCGAAGCCAGTCCAGCTGCAGCGTGGAGTGAGACAACGAGATGTCATTTCTCCGAAACTCTTCACTGCTGCACTGGAGGACGTGTTTTAGCTTCTGGACTGGAGAGGACTCGGCATCAACATTAACGGCGTGTACATCAGGCACCTTCGATTTGCCGACGATATAGTAGTCATGGCTGAGACCCTGGAGGAACTCGGCACAATGCTCGGTGATCTCAACAGAGTCTCTCAACAAGTGGGCCTTAAAATGAACATGGAGAAGACGAAAATTATGTCTAACTCACGTGTCGTACCCACTCCTCTGAAGGTTGGAGACTGCTCTTGAAGCTGCTCTTGAAGTTGTTGACAAATATGTAAACCTGGGATAAATAGTCCAGTTAGGTAGGTCCAACTTTAAAAAATAGGTCAATCGTCGAATCCAACTCGGCTGGGCAGCGTTCGGTAAGCTACGAAATATCTTCTCGTCCAAAATACCGCAGTGTCTCAAGACGAAAGTCTTCGACAAGTGTATGTTGCTAGTGATGACATACGGTACTGAAACGTGGTCGCTCACTATGGGCCTAATTAGCAGGCTCAAAGTCATGCAAAGAGCAATGGAGAGGGCTATGCTCGGGGTTTCTCCACGTGATCGAATCAGAAATGAGGAGATTCGTAGACGAACCAAAGTAACTGACATAGCCCAAAGAGTCGCCAAGCTCAAGTGGCAATAGGCAGGGCACATCGCCCGTAGAACCGATGGCCGTTGGGGCAGAACGGTTCTCGAGTGGCGACCGCGCACCGGAAGACGCAGTGTGGGCAGGCCTCCAACGAAGTGGTCCGGCGATCTGGTGAAGGTCGCGGGTAGCCGCTGGATGCAAGCAGCACAAGACCGGTCGTGTTGGAGATCTTTGGGGGAGGCCTTTGTCCAGCAGTGGACGTCTTCTGGCTGATGATGATGATAGTTCATTCGGGAATTCCTACATCCAAGAGTGGGACGTTTGTAGGCTATTGATGAATAAGTACCTAGTGAATATTGTGTGGTTTAAAGACCATTTTCCCCCCGTGTGATTGCTCATGTAGGAACACCGCTGCGAGTTGCGACCAGTAATGAGACGACTATTCTAGCCAATGAGGACCACAATAGCATTGCACTGCCACAGCCTAATCACCAAATAACAACTGCACATGTTCTCGTCCTGATAGGGGTGGGTGACTCTATCATCAACGCTTAATGCTGTTGGATATACAAACAGTATTTGGCCCGTTAGTCGCCCTTTACGACTCCCAAGAGAAGATATGGGTCGGTAGTATTCTTTTAACCTTTCAACTGTGGCCATGAACAGTGCTTAATTATTAGAATGTCTACACCGAGATTTTTCATTGGTTTTGGAGCCGAAACCCTGTTCATGTTTATCATTAGTAGAAGCTATTTAGCTTGTAAAAAATAAAAAATCATTAAAAAATATCAATAAAAAATGTAAGAACCATTAATTAGTACCGCACGGATCTTATGAAAGTCAATGACCGAGATGCTTCAAACGCTCCGCCTACCCCCCCGCCCCGCCGCGCGCCCCCGCCGGCGCAGGCGGCCGGCCGGGAAAGTTCATAGGGGTCACGGTGCAAGGGCGGATCCAGTTTTTTTTCTGGGGGGGGGGGCACAAGGGGCGGATGGGCAAAAAAGTCAACAATAACTGTTAGAAATATACAAATTCAAGTATGTGTAAGTACCTATAGGTAGGAAAGTTTAGGAAAGTGTGAAACCGATAGAACAATTCACAGATTTCGCAGTCCCCGCAAGAATTGGAGCATTGAAAATGAATCCAAAATTTTACGAAAAAAAAAAATTGAATAACACGTTACAATACAAGTTGAATATTAAGAAATTTTTATTGAGATATACTTCCGTAAAATGGCTCATTCGTAAAATGTCTATTTCGCAAAATGACTACCGTTCGCAAAACGTCTCTTTCTCCTAATGTCTCTTTCGCAGAATATCGCTTCCGCTGATGTCTCTTTCGCAAAATGTCGCGAATATACTTAGAATAAAATTTCGATTTTTAAAGAAAATCATTTAGGTATTGAAGTTATAAGTAATATAAACAAACCATAAATGTCTTCATCACTGAAACGGAATTATTAAGTTATTTTATAATAACTAATTATGGTTATTTACATTATAACTGTAATAAATGATTTTCCATTAAAAATCTAAATTTTATTCTAGGTAAGTATAGGTATTTACTTAATTGCGACATTTTGCGAAAGTGACATTCTGCGAAAGAGACATTCTGCGGAAGCGACACTCTGCGAAAGCGATATTCTACGAAAGAGACATAAGGGAAAGAGACGTTTTGCGAACGGTAGTCATTTTGCGAAAGAGACATTTTGCGAATGAGCCCGTAAAAAATACTTACAAGTCGAACTACAACATACGAATGTATAACACTGCACAACACAGAGAACAACATTTTCTTTTCTTTTACAACTTAGGTGAAATTTATTCATTAAATTCAATTAGATTTTCGAAATTCCAAATCGAATACACTTCTCGCTTGCATCCGCATCTTTTAACACCATTACCATGACGGACGATCGGTCAATAATCATTAATCATAGAAGCTACATCACTTCTATATACGGAAATACCCGTTTTTCTACAATTTCAAATCTAAAAGGACCACCTACAGGTCACAAACACTGCACAACACAGAGAATTTCCTTTTCCTTTACAACCTAAGTAAAATTCATTCATTAATTTCACTTAGATTTTCGATATTCCAACTCGAATGCACTTTTCGCATGCATCCGCATCTTTTAACATCCATTACCAAGTTGATCGGTCAATAATCATAGATGCTATACTCTTTTATATACGGAAATACCCGTTTTTCTACTATTCCAAATCTAAAGGGACCACCTACAGGTCACAAACACTGCACAACACAGAGAATAACATTTTCTTCATTCAACGATGAATTTCACTTAGATTTTCGAAATTTTGACTCGAATGCACTTCTCACCTGCATCCGCATCTTTTAACACCATTGGTCAATAATCATTAATTATAGAAGCTAGGTACATCACTTTTACATTACAGAAAAACGGGTATTTACCTGTTTTTCTACAATTTCAAATCTAAAGGGACCACCTTACAGGTCACAATTATTAACCGATTTGCAAAATTGTTTCGCCATTTTTTAGCTAAACTAATACCCTAGGACTCCTTTTTATTTTTTCCTTAATACTGATTTTTTTTTTTCGAAATATTTACAATTTACTAAACAAACACCCCCAAAAAAACCGAACCGTTTTTTTACATTTTTTTAAATTACAAAAAAAGTTACCAGGCTTTTTCAAAATTTAAAAGCTTACACGTGACTCGATAAATTCCTCAACTTTTGGTACTATTCCCATCTCGATTTTCCTAAAATCCTCGGAGTTATGGCCGAAACTACGTTTCCGGCGATTTGCATCTGATAACCATTTTCAATGGTAAAATGAAATGTTTATTAAAGACAGTTTTCTTTTATGTTTCCTGCTAAAGATGCCCAGCACTTAATAAGCGTCAATTTTTGCTCTTCTGTTATTTTATACATGTATTTTAACAACTATGATAATTTGCTTCTAAGTATGTAGGTACTGTGATGGAATCTCCATAGTATACAAAACCACCGTCTGGGGGGGCACGTGCCCCCGTTGCCCCCCCCCCCCCCCTAAATCCGCCTATGTCACGGTGTACGAGAACGTTACTACGTGTTTTCGACAAAAAGTCACTTTTACAGCTTTTTTCTCTTTGCTCGTAAAGCAATTATTATTTCATAAATAGGTACAACACTTTTTTGTATTAACGTTTTCGGCTCCAAAACCATTATAGTGGCGCCGCGTTCTAAGTGGTAACTACAAAACATGGGCGCACTCACCATTGCGGCGTGCCGAATATATCCGACTCGGTGACCTCGAAGAAGTGTATCCCGTCCAGCGTGCAGTAGTCGAACTCGCGCAGCCGCCGCAGCACCTCGACGAGGCTGCGCAGGTCGGCGTCCTTGCGCGCCAGCCGCCGCCGCAGCGCCGCCGCCTCCGCGCGCATCTCGCACGCTATCTGCGCGGCCAGTCAGTCAGCCTGCTCTTTAAACGCATCCGAAACATGTTGGCCTGTAGTTTGTATCCCTATACTGTCGCCTCTTAGAGGAGTATTACTTTTACTATGAAAAATCAGTATAGGAATTTGTATAGTAAGTTTAACCTACCAAAAACTAATTTGTTAAATCGATATTGATCCTTATACCAAAGTGATAAAGTTCAAAATTTAATGAAGAAAGGAGAATGACCCTTTTTTATGGGAGTTAGGCTAGTTTTTTTAGCTAGCTAGCGTAACACAGCGCTTTAATGAAATAAATAGTAATCAATAGCAGCAATGCTCTAAATTATGAAGAAAAAATTACATTACAATATAATGCGGGAGTTTGAAGCTATCTTCATTTTTAGCTTACGACTTTTTAGGTATTTTGAGGTTATGACAACTGTTATCGTATGACTATCACTTCAGTTCAGTATTTATATATCACTTGACTCTTAACGCGGCGTTCTATAGAAAACCTTTTTTAACAGTAATCATTATAACTTAAGAGAACACTTTTGATATGTGAATGATTAAAACGCAATAGATATTGAATAGGCTGGTTTGGTCATTCTCCTCTGACATTTTGTGGTAGAATACCCTTATGGCGCCTGTACACTGCAGTGCGTATTTACTGAGCCAATCGCCAATGAAAAAAAACAGTGGCGCTAATTATACGACGAATTACAGGCCAATGAAGTCTAGGATGCGTTTAGAGAATAGGTCTACAGTTATTACTCGTCGCGAATTGAAAGTTTACGTTCACAATGAAAGCGCGGATGCATGCTATAAATAAGGCCCGGTTCCCACCAAAACGGACCTCTTCGGAGGCGTAGGATGCCTTTACATGAGTAGTCAGCGTTAGTTCCCGTCTACATATTTTGTTTATAATTGAATATAGGTATTCGGAGAAGATCAGCCACACAGATCGGCATCCAAAGAGAAGGTATATCGTAATCAAACACAACCAATAAGTGAATAGGTAAAAGATACAAACGGCAGCTTTATTGGTTTATTATGAAACGGAGATGGGTCTCCGCTTTGGTGAATACTGAGCCTAAATCATCATCAAATAATATTTTTTCTGGCTGTTTAACATCAGAAAGTTCTAGTGGGTATAATATTGTCGCGCTTTCATTGTTCTAAAAGTTGGTTTTCTTTTGCTTATAGTGCAACATTCAATGGCGAGATGCACGCGTAGGCTGCGTGCGTGCTAAGTTGCTGTTTATTCCAATCTCCCGACGACACAAAGCGCGTAGAATTAATAAAAGGTAATTTGCATTTAAAATAACGAGCCGTATCTATAAAAAGCGCGCAACGTAAAAACATTTCAAACCAAAATAAAACATCCAAATCGGTGCATAAACAAGCTTGTAATGTTATTGCTTAGAATAATAACACTATAGAAAGATAGTCTTCATACAAGCGCTCTGTCAAAAATGAAGCACTAAACCGATTCACACACGCGTGACGTGCGCGCATGGCTGTGATCTGCTGTCTCTTTCCAATTCTATGAATATGAAAGAGACAGCACTGCGGCAGCCGCTGCTACTACCAAGGCTTTAACTTAGAGAATCACACTGCAGTACGTTTATATTTTGACCTAATTAACTACAAGATACTATGAAATACTGAAAGCTTACCTGTAAAAAGTGATGTTATCACACTTCTTTTGTTTTCAGATGTGTTGTGACACAATTTAACTGCACAAATTTTTTTTTGTTTTCGCGAGACACGTCGCGCTGTGACATTGAACACTACGGAGCGGTCCGGCGTTTGGAGCCATTTATGGCTCCAATTAATATGCTTCAAAATAGGCGCGCGAACTTGGTTTCTATAGCGTTATTATTCTAAGTGTTATTGTTACTAAGTTCCGCTGGTCTCTCTACCGACCTCAATAGATAGGGTATCGCAACTGGAAATACGGGTCCGGTTGTTTTCAGAGGTACTACGGGGTTCCGGTTCAAGCCCCCCGCTGGTCGTGCATTTAACCAGGCGCCTCCGGACATGGGTTGGACTCGTAGTGGCGTGTGGTTAGCTGTAGAGCTTGGGAATGTTCGTTTGTCCTGGTATTGTGTGCCAGGACTTCCAAACTCGTGCACAGCGAGCGGGGCCTACTAGCGGTCTCTGAGGGGCCAGAAGCGAAAAGTCCTGCGGGGAACGTGAGTTTCCCTTATAGTTGGCAGCTTTGTCCGGTGGTTCTCATTGGACATTGGTGTTGACATCTCCGGTACTAGTCTGGATAACTAGTAGAGGCGGCCTCCTAGATGCCGTAGTCTCCGATCCAGCCAGCCGCGTAGGACGTGGGAACTGGCTAGGCGCCCGGATAGGTTCCGAGAAGTGAGTGCTTACTACTCCGCTACCAAGGTGGACACTTGGGAGTCGACTTTAGAGTCGACGACCCTAGCAGTGGCAACTGCGAGTTGTGCCCTTGAGAAGTGAGCGAGCTCGACAGCTCCGGCTACCTATCTGGACAATAGGCAGTGAACTACACGTGTTCACGGGGATACTCTCCCGAGACACTAGTCTTATTAGTACCGAATAAAGAGCGCGCTGCGGCGGGCACTAATTTGGCGTCAAGACCTAACGTTGGTGGTCTCCTGCGCGAGTGTTCTACTGGCGCAGGGACGTCTGGCACTTCTTGCATAACCTAACGGTTGGTCTCGAGGTGCCAGTACAAATAAACTTAGTGAATTAAGGAGAGGGGATGGTCTCTCTACGAAGGTCTTTATCAGATCGTCAATAAATTTTATTGGCACCATCTCAAAAACACTTTTTCAATTTTGTAGTGACGTTTTACATTACACGGTCAACTCATGTTAGACGGATCGCTAGCTTCAATCGTATTGGACCGACAAAAACTGCTTCTGGCGAAAGTGGAATCTGACGGATGTTTTCTAAATCCATAGTTCATACGGTTAGCAACCGAAAGTGACAATGGCCTGGTCACATCTATCGTAGAACCGATAACCCTTGGGGGTTGAAGTTCTAGTGTAGAGACCGCGAAAGGGCAAATGCAGCGTACGACGCCTCCGACCAGATGGAGCGACAATCTGCGCAGGGCGGCTGGCAGCAACGGATACATACATACATTAACGACATTTCATGCCAAAGGGTTAGGGCAGACACCAGGCAATGAGGACCGCAGAAGCAGTCCACTTCCATAGTCCACCTTTAGACTATTCTATCTTTCGGCGATGCGCATTGCAGCAGTTGGTGCTAGCTGGTGGTAGTTGGCGGCTCTGCAGCCGCAGGCGCGCGGTGGCGTGCTGCTCCAGCTGCAGCAGCGCGTGCTGTGGGTGCTGCACTCACCTCGGCGTGGCGGCGGCGCTGCAGCCGCAGGCGCGCGGTGGCGTCCTCCTCCAGCTCCAGCACGCAGCGCGCCAGCAGCGCGTTCTGCCCCGTCAGGTCGCCAACCCAACCACGCAACACATCCACTTGCATCTGGAACGCAGGTTAGGCTTTGTTAAGTCCGACTGGTTTGCTACCACCATCTTATTTAAAGTTTATCGCCATAACAACAATGTTTAAATTGCATTGTTGTGTTTCGACCATTTAGAGATAAGATAGCCAACTTCTCAGTGGTTGAGGTTTACGGGTGAAGCTTCCAACTCGGACTGCTTCACCCAACATCAGGTGAGGTTAAGCTAAGGATTCCGGGCTTCGGAACGCACATAAAGCCGTTAGTCTCGGTTGTTTTTGTAAGATGGCTGCCGTAGCATCACAGATAGCGCCCTTTCCCTCAGAGACGGCAGAGCCCAACGCTGGGCATTTGCTCAGATCCTGACACACTGCTTCATTACTCTCATAACATTCTTCATACGTATGGTTCATAAGGCATTTAGGTATCAACAAATTCTTCATAGTACAGACTCACGTCTGCCAGCAGGTCAACTATTCAGAGATACACTTTCCCCGTAGAGACACTTTTAATAAAACTACGCTTTTATTTCCCAGACATACACTTTCGGCTTGAATACTTAAATAGAAAAGTGTTTTAGATGAAAAAAAAACTAAATTAATCATAATTGAACAAATAATCAAGACTTTCTTATTTAGACGGTTGTGTCAGCCAGCCTTCTATTGAGTTTGTGGTGCGGTGTCTCTGACCATAAAAACAAATTTAAGGCATCATGTTGGGCTTCATCCATTGTTTAATAAAGTATTCACGAAACAAAGTGATTTTATATACACAACAGTACCGAAAAGTGTATCTAAGAGAACAAATTGGTAGGCTTTAAAAAAAATTTCTTACAGAAATAAAAGCGTAGTTTTATTAAAAGTGTCTCTACGGAGAAAGTGTATCTCTGGGGAATAATTTGGCCAACATACCACAAAATTTCAAATTTATTCAATAAAACTTTATTAGATGGGTTTATGGAACAATATCGATAAGAGAAATACAGTTGTGGGTAGATTGCCTGCTGGCGTGTGTACCTACTCGTATGGACCCGGGACCCACCTGCAGTTTGTTGGTGCCGCCGATCCGCTCCACCAGCGCCATCCTCTCCTCGTAGCAGCGCTGCACCTCCTGCAGGATGGCCAGCGTGGGCCCGCCCCCACAGCCACCCGCGCCCCCGCCCCCACAGCCGCCCCCGCCGCCGCTCGCGCCCCCGCCCCCACAAGCGCCCCCGCCCCCACAGCCGCCCCCGCCGCCGCTCGCGCCCCCGCCCCCACAAGCGCCCCCGCCCCCACAGCCGCCCCCGCCGCCGCTCGCGCCCCCGCCCCCACAAGCGCCCCCGCCCCCACAGCCGCCCCCGCCGCCGCTCGCGCCCCCGCCACAGCCGCCCGCGCCCCCGCAGCCGCACACGTCCCGCTCCGCCGCCGAGCACTCTACCGCGTTGGACTCCATTCTCAATCAACCGTAACTAAAATAACTGTTAATTCATTTCTTCACTTTAAAACCAGATGTATTGTATTGTGCTGTCGACTTCTTTCTGACAGCCGAGACGTGACGTATATGCAACTGCTCTGTTTTTCTTCTATTATTTTAAAAAAGGAGGTGTGTTGCAAACTTAAAACCATCAAAGCCACGAAGTTCACAACCAAAAATTAATTTGCCAAATCGGTGCAGCCGCTCTAGAGATGCGCGCACAGACATACACAGCACAGCACACAGCACAACGCCCGACTCAGGGGGGGATAGTACACATGAAAGTAATTACAAGAAAAATATAAATAAATATTTAACTACCTATTACTTTATTAGTAAACATCCTTGTTTTTTTTTTTTTAGCAGAAGGAGGCAAACGAGCAAGCGGGTCACCTGATGGAAAGTAATCACCGCCGCCCATGGACACCCGCAAAACCAGAGGAATCGCAGGCGCGTTGCCGGCCTTTAAGGAAGGAATAGGCTCGTTTCTTGAAGATCCCTAAGTCGTAACGGTCCGGAAATACCGCCGCCGAGAGCTGGTTCCACAACACTGTAGTTCGAGGCAAGAAATTTCTTGAAAAACGCACAGTAGTAGACCGCCATCCATCAAGGTGATGTGGATGGAATGACAGTCGATTGCGTGTAGTGCGGTGAAGGAAATCAGCGGCAGGGATCAAGCCGAACAATTCCTCAGAACACTCCCCATGATATATACGGTACAATATACAGAGAGACGCAACGTCTCTCCGAAGAGCCAGTGGATCGAGCCGACCTGAAATAACCACGTCATCGACAATTCGAGCAGCTCTGCGTTGAATGCGGTCAAATGGAAGGAGTTGGTATTAGGGTGCTCCAGCCCAGAGATGGGAGCAGTATTCCATATGCGGCCTGACCTGTGCTTTATACAGTTGCAAACGGTGGGCCGGCGTGAAATACTGACCCGCTCTATTAAGCACACCCAACTTTTTCGAAGCTAATTTAGCTTTACCTTCCTAATGACCACGAAACTGAACGTCACTCGAAATATCGACGGCAAGGATTTCAATAGTCGGATTGGTATCAAGGGGAGCTCCCTCAAAGTTCAGAGGTACGAAGAAGGGATGTTTTTTCGCGGTAAATGCGCGAACTTGTGTTTTGGAGGGATTAAAGCGGACTAGGTTATGTCGGCCCCAATCCGAGACATGACTTAACATGTTCTCGGTGTCAGTCACAAGTTTATTTCGGCTCTCGATGACGCTTTCCAGAGAAATATTAGCTCGCCCGGTGTAGAGCGTATCCCCAGTACTGTCGTCAGCATAGCAATGAATGCTGTTGTTATGCAGCATGTCATTGATATGCAGAAGAAATAGAGTAGGGGACAACACACACCCCTGCGGGACTCCAGCATTCACGGGCTTCATGTCGGAGCACGAACCGTCGACTGCGACTCTGATGCTACGCCCAGTGAGAAAGCTGGCAATCCATGAACACAATTTCTCAGGAAGCCCGTATGATGGAAGTTTAGAGAGAAGAGCCCTGTGCCATACCCTGTCGAAGGCTTTCGCTACGTCCAAGCTAATTGCCAGGGCTTCCCCTTTACTCTCGACTGCCTCCGCCCATCGGTGAGTAAGATACACTAAAAGATCACCAGCCGAACGACCGCGACGAAAACCATACTGGCGATCACTTAGTAGCTGGTTCTCTTCTAGGTACCTTAAGAGCTGGCGGTTTGTAATAGTCTTCATTACTTTGGAGAGTAAAGAGGTAATAGCTATTGGCCTGTAGTTGGACGGATCTGAGCGATCGCCTTTTTTTGGAATCGGGTGGACAAGGGCTGTCTTCCAAGAGCTCGGGACGACGCCAGTAGTGTAAGAGAGCTGGAAAAGGCGCGTTAGAACTGGTGCCAATTCAGGAGCACACGTCCGAAGCACAATGGGTGGAACTGCATCAGGTCCACTCGCTTTGTGGATATCAAGGGAAAAAAGAGCCTTACGAACTGAACGTTTGGCATTGTACAAGCGCAATGCGGTATGGTTGGTGGAGAGTTTTCCCCATCGTCCAAGGTCGAGTTTGAAGCGAAAAGAGAGCCCAAGAGATCGGCTTTCTCCTTTGCAGTATAGGCCAGGCAGTCATCGGTCTTGTGCAATGGTGGTAGGGACGGCTGACAAAAATTCCCTAAGATAGCTTTGGCGAGAGACCAGAACGCACGCGTCCCCGAAGGAAGGCGCACTAGCCTCTCGCCAATTCTACCTATGAATGATGACTTCGCCTTGGCAATGTCCTTCTTAAAGGATCTGGCGGCAAAGTTGTACTTCTTTCTGAGCGCAATGGTATTTGGATCCTTTGATGACACCGTATTAGCCCAGGCTTGGTAATGTTGTCGCTTTTGGCGAGACGCCATTTTGCAGCAACGACCAAACCATGGTTGGGACATGCCGCCAACGGGAACCACAGAGTTTGGAATGAAAAGTTCCATTCCCTGCAGTATCACATCAACAACAGAGTCAGCGGCGACATCAGGATCATCCAGCGAGAAGCAAACTCGCCACCACGGGTAGGACGCAAAGAAACTTCGCATCCCATCCCAGTCCGCTGACCTATAATGCCAGACTCGACGGCTAGCCGCTGGTTGCGGTTTTGAAGTTTCTGTGAGAGGCACAGTGCTGCGAATCAGACAGTGGTCTGATGAGCCTAGTGGTGCATCAACAGAAACTTGATAGCCGTCTGGGTACGAGGTCAGCAGAAGGTTCAATAAAGAAGGTTCATGGCCCTCCACATCTGGAACCCGTGTTGGCTCTGTTACCAATTGGGACAGACTGTAGGCTAAAGCGAAGTCATGAACGGCTCTACCCGCGTGGTCAGTTGTGCGTGAAGTCTCCCAATACCACAATCTCGGCCGAGGGGATCCGTTGGAGAAGGGAAGGTCCGTCGCCGCTTGGACGGTCTCGATAAGTTGGTCAGTTCCGATATTACCGCTGTGGGACCTATACAGGCACGCGTAGATGCGAGGATGACGTCCGCAGTCGACGTGTAGCCATAAGATGGAAAGGTCCCTATCTTCAAGATTGCCAAGGCGACGGACGCACATATCCTCCCTGACATAGGCACAAACACCGGCTCGTGGCACAAATGCATGTTCCAGGTTGTATCCCGGGTAGCGCAAGTAGGAGTTGTCAAGAGGGGGGGATATCTGCGTCTCGGTGAGGAAGAGCAAGGCCGGTTTCGCCGTCTCGAGGTGGTAATGGACGGCGCTCAAGTTAGAGTGGATTCCCCTGATGTTGCAGAAGTCCACACGAAGCGTAGGAGGGGGTGCCAATTGTCTTGCCTTTCTCCTGCCTGCAGCATGCCTTGGCACGAGCGGACTTTTGCCCTCCCCAGAATACGTAGGGCAGCCTGAGCGAGAACGCTCAGGGGGGGATTCTCCGACACTGGGTGTGTCGGTAGCCCCCTGGGGTTAATCTAAATTAAAGTTCGCTGCCATATCAATTGTGAGGGGGGGGTTGTTTAAACGTATCCTAAAACTAACACGCTTGTTACCACCCGCAACACCCCCGCGTACCCCGCTGCACCGCCGAGTACATGCGGCCGCCGCACCGAGGGAGCATGGGAATGGCCGATAGCTCGCCCGTGTTATATAACCATAATTTCCTGATTTCATGGATTTTTCAATGAAAATTTAAGGCATTATTTTTGTCATCAGTGTCGTGTATACTACCACCCCTGAGATGGGCGTTGTTTTACAAAACCACACTCTGTAAAATGTATAAGCAGAGTGATAATAAATGTTACCTCTATGATTATATCGATATTCATTTCAATTCAATAGTATTTTTACACCTTTCAGTTACACACACAAATACTTTACATTTTCTGTACTTTTGATGACTTTTTCGAGGTAACAACCTATCGATCAAATTTACCATAGAAGAAAAGACCCGTCGAGGAAGAGATCCTTCGAGGTATTGAACTTTCGAGGTAACGAGCCATCGGTGAAGTGTACCTTCGAGGTAGAGACATCGAGGTAATGACCATCGAGGTAACGTCATTCGAACTAGAGTATCAGACCCGTATAGATATGTAGTTTGGACGGGCACATTACCACCTCAACACGCGAAAAAATGAAACAGACAAAGGCGCTTTGTCTGACGCGAAGACACGCACCAGTCCGGGCTTTATTCAAGTCTACAGGCGCAATTTCAATGGGCGATAAGTCGGTCGTTAGTCCGAATGCGGGGAGACCCCGCATTCGGACTAACCGAAGGTTTCATAGTTTACAACTGCCGGTGGATTTTTAAGAAGATTTAGAAATAAAGAGAAGACCTTTTCGAATGTAAGTATAAAACTTTGGGCCCTGTGGCATGCGTTTCAAAAACCTTCTCGCACCCCGCATGCGGGCGCTAACGACCAATGAAATTGCACCCTTACAGTAGGTATCAACACGTCAACCGCCGGCTAGCTACCAATCGTGTGAGAGCGCTTCATTACCCCGCAGCGCCTCTGACTGCCACTGATACATTAAACATCATATAAGGTAACTGCTAGAAACCGCAAGAAACTTCAAGGGCTGGTCAGGTCAAGTGTTTTAAACATGGCAAAAACGACAAAAAAGAAAATCGTGTTTTTTTTTCATTTTTAATTAAATAATTCATTTTGTGAATTTTAATTGGATAGTCTTTGAGTATCTAATTTATTTTAAAGCAATAACATAAGGAAATTATAATGAAATCAATTAAAAATAACGATTATTAACAACGCGAGAGCAACAGGCGGCCGGCCGGGCGTCTGTTGATCCGTCAACGTAGGTACTTATCGCCCAGCTGACCCGTCAACGTAGGTACTTATCGCCCAGCTGACCCGTCAACGTAGGTACTTATCGCCCAGCTGACCCGGAAAAAACACAATTCCATTTTTGTCATGTTTAAAACACTTGACCTGACCAGCCCTTGAAGTTTCTTGCGGTTTCTAAAAGTCACTTTATATAGGTAAGGTTAATGAAACAAATCGGTACAATACATTGTATAGTTTATTCGAATAATAATTTGGCTAATTCTTTGTATCTACATATAAAGTACATTAAAATATTTACAGAACGCGCCCAACTTATAGCACATGTAATTTGGCTACTGTTCGATGTCCATCAGCCGCCCCCGCTACAAGTTTACGCGATCTGTTCAGGACGAGCGCGAGCACGACCAACGCCCAGTTACCCACACATGCGTCCCGCAGTGCCCCGGCGCCGGGGGTAGGACAGACCACAGCTTTCATTTGCTATGATACACTTCTTTTCCTTCATTTTTTAGTCTAATTACAAAGATACATATACAAAGATATAAATAAGATAGGAGAATCCAAATCACAAATTATCTGGTTTTTCGGATAGTAGGTATATTTGGACATTGATTGTACCACGTGCTGCCGGTGGTCCTCGGGACCAATAGTGCAAACTGTACGCATTCACTACATGTTTGGCTGTCTAGAGGAAACAATATTAAATGCTTTAAAGGAAAACATTATCAGCCTTACAGTACATGTAGCTTGTGCGTCAATTACGTAAAGTCAAACACATTAGCTTCTAAAAAGTCATTTATAGTAAGTGATGTACCGTAGCGACTAATTTGTAGGAGCTTTACATATTTTTAGGTATTAAAATTATTTCAAAATCACAGGAGTATCTAATTGCAACCATATAATGCCACGGAAACCTGTCTGGAATATATCATTGGACAGACCTTTATTACACTTTGCGACGCGATATCGCCTAGCGCCAGCACTAGGGCGGCGGGCCGCTCTCGCCGCGCCTCAATGTTTGTAAACTAGTTATATTAAAACTCATACTACGCCCTTTAGTTTGTCTTTTTTTGCTGAAAAAATAACCAAACTGGCAAAAATTGTCTACAAAATATATCTCTAAATAGAAAGGTGGTTTGAACAACTACGTGAAAGTTTTATCGAAAAGGGTGTGAACGATTATATATGTACTTACACACTTTCTTATTTTAATTGTGTTACTAATTATATGGAGGTCAGTGATATTTAATTGTAAGAATTACTGTATTAAATATTCTATCTTACACAAGTAAAGAGATAATGATTCAAATATTGTAATGTTCAAGTATGACAATTAAATGCACATTCTACAACATTTGTAACCACACACTAATGCAAAAACAAAACAACACAGCTTTTAGGTTTGTAGGTAAGTATCTCAACTTTTACACACACCCCAAAAATAGGGTAAATGGTAATGAGTAATGACTTATCATTACACTATTGGACTTGGACACCTATCCAAAAAGGGTAAACAAAATCAAAAACAAGAGAAAATATTTATAACGGTACATCTTATATTATATTAGTCAACATTCATAAAAACCTTTACAAAACAAAACAACAAAACAACACAGCTTCCTAACCATGTACACTTTAAAGTCGATTTTGCGATGTGTCAATCAAGAAGGAAGGACGCAGTACTATGTACTGATAATCTCACAATAATCATTACCATATTTACATTATTGTTATAATTACAATCACGATATGTCTCACACGTATAATTAGACTTAGCGAATATACAATCAGGTGAGTAAGGGCACATTTATATCTGCGCGGAGATCGGCTTTTAAATGTTCACTATTCCAATGAAATGGGTTCAGTCACAAATTCAATAACTTTGAGGGGAACCAAATTATGTTTTAGCAAATCACAACGAATGATATCAATGTATCTTTAGTCATGGAGTGATCATCAAATACAGAATTATTTTTATCCACGCGCATAATTTTTTAAGTTGTAGATTAATCTAATTTTAATTTTTTAAGTGAAAATAATGAAACTAAAATTGATTAAACATATCCACAAAAATACCGTTAATCATGGTCATTCGACCGGGACCGCGCAATTGAACTCTGACACATTACGAGACCACAGGATACCTAGGTTAGGTTACCTTTACATTACACGTGACCTTTCGTTCGCCCGGTATCCACGAGTTATTTTTATTGTGCCGGACAAATTAAATAAATAATGAATAATAAATATACAAAAAAAAATCAATGACGTCTATTAACGTTACTGAATGATATACTTACAAAATTATGCGCATATATAAAAAAATCCTGCATATAAAATTTATTGGTATTTAAAACTAAACATAGTTCTACAACGTCAGTCGGAAAGGGGGTGAAAAGCCGCGGACAACTGAAAGTGCTACTATCAACTGTTATATTGCAAATATAAGCTTTGCGAAAAACGTTCATATTTACTTCCATACAAAATAAACTTTTGGTTACGTAATTTAAAAAATGTACAACCCTGAATAGGGGCGGGGCTAACTCATGTTAGCTAACGCAAGAAGCCCCGGCATTGCTCTCAAGTCTGTCTCTCTCTCAAAGCAGCTGACTGCCAGGGCTACCACAGCGTATTTCTTTGAAATCTTAAAAAAGCTGTTAATCCAAAATTATCCATTTGTAAGGAAAAGTTCTTAGACAAAAGTTATTTACTATCATGTGTACTTTACCCTCCTGTCGGCTGAGTACCCGCTTTCCGACTGACGTATATGAACAGCATAATTTTTCCGCGTAATCTTTGAGATCACATCCCGGGTTAACCTCGTCATAAGTCTAAAACATCAGATCCGATGAAACCGACCTTATTTAACCTCTCGTCTGTGAGGAAATGTTAAATCGTCTGGTTCCACGGCAGCTGCAGGTAAAGCATTACCCTTACAATCGATATTATTACTAAAACCCTTTGGGTACATTTTACATTTACAAGACAGCTCTTATGTATATTTATCAGGTATTTCTTCATCGCCTTCTATATTTAACATTAATAAATAAACGGGATTAGAAGGAACTAAGACAATTCTTAAATAAATTAAGCTCATTCGTTTTCTAAGAATATGTGTCGAAGACAACGCGTCTGTTGCAAAATGTAGACGCAACCGCTATTATGACCGAGGAAGATTGAATAACTTCAAACGTTATTATATATCTAGGGCTTCTTAATCACCTATATGACTCAATGGATAACTTAAAGAAACAATAATTTACAACTAATAAAAGTTAATGGCAAGGTCTGAATTTGGATACTTGTGAAAAGTATCCAATCGATCAATGCATATTATAAGCAATGAGTTTTTATGCAGATCTTATCGTGTAACTAAGCGCTAAACCATATTATAAGAAACTCATACCGCAGGAAGTGTATATGAACTTTGAAAACATTCAAGGTGCAGTCGGCTACAAAAGAGGCTGAGCGATCCCAGTGCCTGCATTTAGACTTTGGACAATGTTTCGTTTAAACAATGGATAATGTCTTAAGGAACTTTACTCCCTCACGAGGGGTGAGCAAGTAAAGAGTTAAAGGCGTCTCTTGCCGTTCTTCGGTGTATATACAAATGGCGAAATAACTTATCTTTGCCGCACATCATTTGTGTACCATCTTCCATTACTCTGCCCGCGTAAACGGCACAATCAAAATTAAAAAAGCAAAACTTGGCT
This sequence comes from Scoparia ambigualis, assembly GCA_963921215.1. NCBI lineage: Eukaryota > Metazoa > Arthropoda > Insecta > Lepidoptera > Crambidae > Scoparia > Scoparia ambigualis. The sequence goes on along the minus strand of OY992505.1, from coordinate 38,434,425 downwards.
CATTGTAGTTTTCGCTTATTTGACTATAGTATTTACACATCAGCCTCTTATTAATAAATATTCACTAACTACAATTCATTACAATAATTAACTAGACATCTGTACCGGTGAGCTCGCGGCGCGGCGGCGCTGTGGAAAAGTTATACAAAAGGTAAGGCTAATATATTAAACTCAATTCATCACAATTATCATATTATATTATAATTACAATCAAGTACTTTACAACAATGACTAAAAGCGCGGTAGCTCAACTGTCAAAGTTCGGCAACTCGTGCGGTGCGGTGGCATTAGGGGTGTGCTAGTCGGTTGATGTAACCTTCATCTAACAATAAATACATCACTGCTAAGCACCAAAAAGGAATGTTCAAAGGGGCAGTTTCATCTCCCGATTCAGTCTTTACGTAAAGCGCAATGAAAGACTTAACTAAAGTTTGCTGGGCCGCGCTGACAATGTTAATGGGAAACAGATTCATACCTATTTTACAATGGGATAAGAGGATGTAGCACATTTATCCAGTGTATTTGATTATTTTAAAATACGTTTTAAATAAGCAAAATAGCCAACTAAATGACCAGCCTAGGTGCGACCGTCACTCACCGCCTCCCCTTAGCTCAGTAGAGCTGCTTGAGCTGCTCGTAGGTGAGGAAGAAGATGATGTTCCAGGGCCCCATGCGCAGCCACGTCGGCACGAACCCCTTGTACAGCGCCGCCGCGCCCTCGCGGCGCACCGTCTGGCGCCATTGCATACACTCATAGCATTATCTCTCCTATTACATGATTTTACGTACAAAGCCACAAGACAAGACAAGGAAGGAAACAAACAAACAAACAAACAAACAAACACACACACACACACGCACACACGCACGCACGCACGAACGAACGAACGCACGCATGCTACTACCAAGTAAACACTTCATCCAGGCACATTCAGGACCATAAATGCGAGACATGTTTCATTTGACTAGAGTAGGACTCAATATGACACAAACAACACGAAGGACTCAAAGGCTTCCAAGGACTCATGAGACTTATATTCGTGAGTTAGGGAAAATAAATGAAGACTGAAAGACTGGAGTCTTTTACTGGGCCCTGATTCTATATGACAACATTACGATTCCTTGTTTTAAAACCACGTCAATTCCTTAAAATGTTACGATATCTTCCAAATACGTATTCTTTAGGACAATTGAATGAAACCTTGCGGAATGAACGCGACGTTGGCGTGACTAGAACTGTCAAAAATTCCGTTTGGTAAACAAACGGAATTTTTGAAGCGCGGAATCATTGTGACTAGTGATTATTTCGGTGTTTTATTACAAAACTCTGCAAAAAAACTTCAAAAGGTAAACATTATTTATACTTCGTAACCATAAACACAACACAATACTTGAATAAAGTGATACAAATAACTATAAATGATTGACGTAAGTACATACTTTGTGATCCTATGGAAATAAAAATCTTTGCAACTATTTTTCGCTTTTTCTTTTTCTACATTTTATTTTTAAATTAATAATTCTTTTTATTCTTACCCAGGTACACGATATTTGATTTTAAAATTATTAATTGTAAAAGTATTTCGAAACTTTCAATCATAACAAACTTAAACGTTCAAAAACCGTCTTACCTCTAAGTTGTGTGTAAGAGTATTTCAAAGAAACTTTTTTTAAAAGCAATTGGTTTGACTTTTTGTTATAAACCTTTATACATGAAATAAAACGTGACATCGTAATGTTCCATATGTAGGGTTTCTACCCTACAGTCTTAAGATGTTAGTTAGTTGAGTTAAACGGCGTCACTGGTTTATAGTTTTATTTAAAATCACAAAGTTAAAAATTACAGTAAATATGTTTGTTAATTAGTGGCTTTCGCTTAACTGGCTATAAATAGCAATTAAATTACATTGTGGCTGTAAGTGCTGATACGTACGAAACAGTAATTTGACTCTACCTATGTATATTGTGCAGTTGCTAAACTGTACACCATAGATAAAGTGTCTTGGATCATACAGAAATTTACAGAATAGAGTTATCTCGATTCCTTACCGTGGCAAGACGTAGGCAAGACACGAGAATGACGTGGTTTGTGCGCGGTAAGATTTAGGTGTGGAAACTAGATTGCGATACAGAATTAGGGCCCTGAAGGCTTCTAAGAGTAAACTTTCTTAAATTAAATATTGTTTTACTTTTCAAATGTTTAGTGTACCTGCAGAAAGCAGTCGGTGGTGCCCTTGTATATCTTCTCATTGGGGTTGGGTATTTGACCTTTCACTTTCCTCTGGTTCATCAGTCTCGTCTGAAAGTAAATAAACAACTTTAAAATAATGATTTGTTTCCAATATAGAAAATATAGTTTACCATATAAAAACCCTTGTTTAACAGATATTTACATAACTCGCATTGTAAAACCACTAAAGTCTGTGGTGACGCGGACTGTATCAATACAATTTATGATCATCCATTTTTTTAATGCTAGACAATAGCATTATATTGTCAAAGGTTTTCCCTTGCGTTATTTTCCTATTCCAATTGAATAATACGCTTGTTCTCCTAACTCACTTTGCAAGCGCAAGGACTCAAATAGGCACATAGAAGTTGGACATCATGAAGAAAAGCGAAAAAACAGTTTTACCTTATTCTAATATTGCGTGCGAAACATTTTAATCCTAGAGCGTTTTCACGTATGGGCGTTTCAGTTGAGCTACTTATAAATTGCGCTGCAGTAGCGCGGCAAGGCATCCATAAGTCATATTCAAGCTGCGCGGCTGCAGCGCGACAGCCGCGCAGGCTAGAACGTGGATTTGCAAAAGGGCTCTTAAGGTTTAACTGCATTTAACCGCCTCTGTGATCTAGTGGCTAAGCCACCGGTCTCAGACCCAGAGGTCCCGGGTTCGGTTCCCATATTGTGTGCTTGGTTTGGTTGGTGGTAGAGCTGTTAAGTTCGCCTGGTTGGCTACCACCATCTTATCTAACTCTGTCGCCATAACAACGTTGTTTATAACATTGTCGTGTTCCGACAGTTTTAGAGATAAGATAGCCAGTTCCTCAGTGGTTGAGGATTCCGGGTGAAGCGCGCTTCCACCTCGGCCTTATCGTCACTTACCATCATAGACCGATAGCGCTAGGCTATTTTGGGGTCATAAGTTTAAAAAATTCTAAAGTTTGTTTTTTTCTTGCTTGTCGATACAGTCGTACATAAGAAGCTTAATAGTGCGTTTTGTGTCACATCTGTCACTTGCATTTTCAGCAATTCGATGTTTTGTGGTTGATTCTTTTTATTCAAAGCAGAAGTGGCAAAATTAATTTAAAGTTTAAAATAATTATGGTATCATATCTATGATAGCCTGCGGAGTGTGCAAACACAGTTTGTGTCATCTTCGTCCAGTGCAAACTGAATTAGGGTCAGTATGTTAAAACATTGCAAACAAAAAATTACAATTGATGAAATAACTATTTCCTATCTGAGATCACTTTTATATGCCCATTAAATAATTCTGTGCCAAATTAAGCCACGCAATTGTAAGATTTTTTAATATTTTGTTATTTCAAGCTACAAACACATAAAAAGAATATTACAATGATTAGAGTTCACATATTCAATATCATAAATGCATGAAAAATCGACTTTGTAAATTTGTGTCATTTTCATGCACGATATTTAAATAATTCAATAAAACACAAAAGCAAATTGTTGCGGTCTGGCGAAGGCGGGCTGACCCGGGCGCACGCGGGCAGTCGACAGCGGGCGGGGGGGCATACGCACGCACACACGTTCGTTCGGTACGATTTCTTTCATATAAATTACATACCTATCATATTAAGTATTGATTGACTCTTATTTATCTCCGCTACGTAATAACAAATGTGTACCTACCTACCTATATAGATTACAATAATGACGTGCTAATTTTGAACGAAGCGCGTCTGCAATCCCATGACCTACGAATGGCAAATGGTCAATGTGGTCAATACTTTGCTCTGATGCTACGGCCACACTAGACGGCGAAAATACTGGTTCCGTTTTCGCGATAAAAACTCGTGTTCCGTTGTCGCGATAAAGCTTAGCCACATAAAAAAAAACTTAGCGACCGACGGACGTCGCGATAATCTTGAACTTTGTCGCGATAATGCAATTTAAGAGGCCTATTACATCTCGACAGTGATTTTTGTGTAAAATGGCCAATTTTGGCGTTATGGATCTCAGAAACAAAGATACATTAACAATTATGACTTATTGAATAGTGTAGAATAGCTATTGGAATAGTGCGTAGTGGCCTCGCTTTTTGTAAATTTTGCTTAACTTTTTAATTAAACCCAAAATTGCAGAGAAAAATTTTCATAAAATGCGTGAAGGCACTTTTTTGAGCTCATCGATTGAACTACTGTTGTAGAGAAGTGAAATAAAAAAATTATAATGTTATCTATTATATAGTCGAATAGTGTGTAGTGGCCTCGGAATTTTTAGATATCATTGATTTTATATAGGAAAAAAATCTTATTCTAAACCAAAAAACTTCGAAATTCGCTATAAGTTAAATGTGAATTTCTCCTATCTACGATAATAGTATTGAGCAAAATTTATACCAGAGTAATTGTTACTTCATGAGGAATAAAGATTTTATAATGAATTTATTATCCTATTTCGATAAAAACGATAAATACAACAGCAAAATTCCTACAAAACGCGATGCGCCGGCCGTCCGAATTCAACTTATGCTCACAGAATGGAGATTTGTAATATTAGGCACAAATTTATTATCCTATTTCGATAAAAACGATAAATACAACTGCAAAATTACTACAAAATGCGAAAATGGGCATTTTACGCAAAAATCACATTCAAAATGTAATAGGCCTCTTAACTACCTAGTGGTGGGTAATATATTCAAAACCATATATCGATTTTTGATATCGGATTATTAAACTATGGTAGGTACATAAGTATATTTTAATATCGGTATCGACCATATCTACGGACTATTAAAATTCATGCAATATCGTGTTTTTTCCACTATTTAGTTTCAGAACGCGTCGAATCGATATTGAATTTTGATGCAATATAGGTACTTAGTCAGTTTACCCGCGTTCTAAGTGAGTGAGTGCCTATTAATGTAGAGATAATGATTTAGATAAGTAAGTTAAATTTTTCTAAAATAAAATGTAGGTAAGTAGGTACCTATAATAATTTTATTTCTTTAAACTTCATACAATATAGTGATCTCTTAACGCACACCGCATTCCTAACGCGATATAGTGTTTTCCAAAATAGTATAGATTCAGACCGCATCGATATCGGATTTGACGAAATTGATGCAATAATTATACGTTTCAGTAACTATATACGATTTGTATCGCCCACTTCTAATTTCAACGGAAAAAAATGGAAGAGGCAGCTGCGCTTTATTACATGTCGGCAAATAATTATTTACTGCATCTTTATTATTTGAACAAAATAAATACAAGGGTGAAAATAAAAGACGATGGTGGATGTTATCTATCTATACACAAAAATCGGACTAAGTTAGTACTTTTATATTGTTTAACTTTGCTTAAGTTTGCTAGTTTTTAATACTAGTTTAATTGTAATATTTGATTATTTGCTTACAAATAAAAACTTTTAAAAATGTGTTTTTAAATTGGGAATAGGAAGGTTATAATTTCTTCCTAATAAACTTGGAAAAGAGTTGGAATAACTATTCGCTAGTTATTTTATGTACTCTATGGATTGGTCTATGGTTTTATTGGTTTTGCCTTCACTTTGATACTTCGGGTGTTCGTGATAATTAACTTTTGTTCATTTTAAAATTATTATTACCACTTAATTCTTAGGAGAATTCATTTGCTTTAATTTTTATTTTATTAAAATTGATAACATATTAAAAAGTTAATATTTAAAAGGCGGGTTGATGATCGGGTGGTCTAGCGGTCAGCGCCAAATGCTTGTGTGGTGAGCACGAGCATGTGTGACCGAGGCATGGATGTTTATTAGTATTTATGTATGTTTGTTTATCCGTTATTCAGTCACCATATTTCGGGCTATGCTTAGTTTGGGGCTGAATGATTGGTGTGACAGTTGTGATTTTTTTGTGATTTGGGTCTTGGGGGTTCTTCTAATATACGAATCTAAATCAATCCATAAATTATCGAAACCGAATAATTTCGATAGTCGTATTTGCAACACGTTCACACCTCTAGTTGTCTCGCAGTCAACTAAAGTGTGCGAAAGAAGTATAACCGCATGAAATTTATCGCGACAAAATCCTTTGATGTGCTGCAATTAACCGACAGCGGCGCGTTAATGCTACGGCCATACTATTTTCAAGATTCGCTTTGTCGCAACACGTCTGGCCTTCGTCTTAGCGCGATGCATCAATGCGATAACGCGCTGCTGTCGGTAAATTACCGCTCATCAAAGAATTTTGTCGTGATAAAGTTCGTGCAGCTACACTTTATTCGCACACTTTAGTTGACCTAAGAGGAGTTGACTGCGAGACAACTAGAGGTGTGAACTCTGTGAACGTGTTGCAAATACGATTATCAAAATTATTATGTTTCGATCATTATGGATTGGAGTAACGATAAAGTATTAGAAGTAATAAAATATTACGATTATGAACCAATTTTACGTTACCCCCAAGACACAAAACACAAAAAAAAATTACAACTGTCACACCATTCATTCGACCCCAAACTAAGCATAACCCGAACTATGGTGACTGAATAACGGATACACAAACATACATAAGTACTAATAATCATCCATGGCTCGCTCACAAAATGCTCGTGCTCACCACACAAACATTTGTCGCTGACCACTAAACCACCCGGCCGTCAAACCGCATATTTGTGCAACCCCGTCCTATCTATCACTCTGCCTCCTCAGTGAAGATAATTGCCATAAGCTTGGCAATGTCCTTGAGGGCAAAGAGCCTAAAATCAACTGGTTTCGGGTAGGCCGATCCCAGAAGATTCATTATATTCCTGGCAAAAGAGTCGCAGTCACACAGTAGGTGCTGCATGGACTCCGATTCCCCTCCACATGCCCTGCACAGGTTGTCTGTTGCTAGTTGCATTTTGTGGAGCATTTGTTTTATGGCACAGTGCCGCCCAGTCAGGGCACCGGTGATTAATAGAGCCTGCCTTCGCCTATGAAGGATTTTGAGTGTCTTATGCCAGGTAGCTCTTTCCATTCGGTTCTATGCCTGTTTTGGATGTGGTCCTTGAAGGCTTTGTTGATGGTACTCGATGCTAGTGCCACAAACGGCTCAGGACCAATATATGGGGTCCCTGAGCCCTCCCTAGCAAGTGCATCGGCCATTTCATTGCCATGGATTCCCATGTGGTACGTTAAAATCAATGTATCCAGATCAACCTCACCCTGTTGTGCCTACCCAGCTTGTTCTGGTTCTTCGTGGTCTTTCGTGGTTTCAAGCACAAGGCTGGAGTAGATTCGAGGCGATATAAGTGACTTGGGCGCGGCTTGGCTGTCGCTCAGGATGAATATGTTACGCTTCTTGGGAGCAAATTCTAGATTCTTTTTAACGCACAGGAGAATTGCGAAAGTTTCTGCCTGAAAAACAGAAGCGAACTTTCCCATACTCTGACTGTGCTTAAAGTCATTGCTAAAGATACCTGCTCCAGTGCCTGACTCCATTTTGGATCCGTCGGTGTACCAGATCAGGCTGTCTTTCTCTGGAGACGGTGGTCAGTGTCCCGGGTTGGGACATGTATACTGAATTTATTTTTTTATGACTTTGTCTCTTTCATATCGCAGTTATGCGCGCAGCGTCTATGTGTCGCTTAGAGAATCGCATAGCTGAAACTATATATTTTAAAAACACTAAGTATCGCGTTAGAAATGCGTGCGTTGAGATCACTAATCTACACAGCCGGTCGCGCGTCTGGAAGGCGCACGCCAGCGCCGTGAGGAACGTAATGAATAAAATTATTAGAGCTACTTACTTACATAAATTTATTTTAGAAAAATTTAACTTACTTAACTAAATCCCTATCACTTAATTAATAGGCACTCACTCACTTAGAACAAGGTAAACTGACTGAGTTATCTAAATTAATTGAAAATAAACTTATAAGACCTTTATTGCATCAAAATCCGATATCGATTCGATGCGTTCTGAAACTATATCGTGGAAAAAACACGATATTGCATGAATTTTTAATAGTCCGTAAAAATGATCGATACCGATATCACCGATAATAAATTATAAGTTAACTATAGTTTAGCAATCCGATATCAAATATCGATATATAGTTTCGAATATATTACCCACCACTAGTTGAAATGCATTATCGCGACAAAGTTCACAATTATTGCGACGTCTCGTCGCGAAGTTTTTTATGGTGTGGCCAAGCTTTATCGCGACAACGGAACATGAAGTTTTTACCGCGACAACGGAATAAGAATTTTACCGCGATAGTGTGGCCGTAGCATAACGCGATGATGCATCGCGTTATTATGACGAAGTGTTTGGCCAGACGTGTCGCGACAACGCCAATCTTCGCACTAGCGCGATAGTGTGGCCGTAGCATAAGGGTCAATATTATTTTAGATTGAGGGATGAATTATGTTAGACCGGGCCGTGCACGGGGCGTGCCGTATGCGTGGCCTGGACGGAGAACTGATTTGAGACGTTGCATACAGCATACATTTTGTATATAAATTAGGCTCAGGGCCCTGACGCGAGCATGACGCTTCGATTCGCTTCGAATCTTGCCCGCCGGCGCGGCGCCGCCACCCGCGTCCGCGCTCTTCCCCGCGCTCGCCCTACACGTGCTTAGAAGTCTGTTTTTATTAAAATAATAAGAATTCGTGGATAAAAACGACACAAATTATGAATAGTGTTTTGTTACACCATAATAATCAAAAACACTTAAACTCTAATAACTTGCACTTTCTTTTGTGGCTTTTACAGGGTTTTGTAATAAAAAAATGAAATATCTATAAATGTCGTGGATGAATTCGACACAAAATAATTTGAACAACAGATATCAGTACTCTAAAACGCGTAACACCTATTTAACCTATTGTAATATTCTTTCAGAGCTAGTTGGGCGACGTGATAAGTACTGGTTAAATATCAGGATTCTCGTGGACAGAAATGACACAAATTGCCTATTTACATCAGTTACTACTTCGTTATTATCATGACAGTAAAATTTTCATCTCTAATTTTCTTTTCGTCCAATACTGATCGAAGCGACAAATACCTAAATTTCTACCTATGCAAGTACCTAGGATGACACAAATTAATATATTAGGTTGGGCAAAAGGTCCGGAAACTATATGTGAAACACAAACAACTTTAATATTTTTGAAACCTCAAAACCTAGCGCTATCGGTCTATCAGGTGAGATGAAGCGCTCAAACGTTGTAAAATAAATAAAAAAGGTAGGGACCCACCCGTATGACGTCGAGCGGCGTGCTGGCGACGGCGCTGCCGAGGCTGGCGATGAGGCTGGAGGCGAGGTGGTTGAGCGGCGAGTCGCCCAGCGGCGCCAGCAGCCGCCGCTTGCAGGCGTCGTAGGCCGGCAGCTCCACGGCCGCGATCACGGCCGCGCGCTGCGACGTGGGGCCCACGCCGCGCCACAGCCCGCGCAACCCCTCCAGCTGGTAGATCTCTATGAAGCAGCGCACCAGGTTGCGCTTCTCGTTGCCCATCTAGGAGGTCACGTTCGTAAGGTAACACGGTAAGAGGTACACACTCTTTTTAATATCGAACCATATCATGAGACTTCATCTTTAACTTTCAATTTCAAAATGGTACTCGTATCAATATATAATGTTTTAATCTTACATTGGTAATCTTAAAAAATAAAACTGCCAAAAAAACAACTATCAATAATTATGGTAATTTAATAGCAGTTTAACTTTCATTTATTTACGATAGGTAGCACTACGACAGGCGGTATTGTTGAAACCACTTAAACACTGGATTGTAACTGGTCACACAACAAAACCATCATGTTCTGAGAGTTCTTGGCGGGGAAGCGTCATGGCTGTAGTATTGTCTTATTTTCTAAAATTTGTATTTTGTCGAATATTAATGTGAAATAATGGTGGATTATTAACCGTTTAGTGTTCGTGAACGTGCATGAGTGTTGACAAATAAAACAAAACAGTGCAATATTTTTTTCCAATTCTCTCAAAAAGTCCGTGTAAGATCTCAGTAAAGTCCCTCATCTTAACTGAGGCTCAAGGGTTTTGGGGGGAATATCATTTAGCCATTGAACGTTCATGCTCTATCATCACTCATTATCTCTACTCTAGGGATTACTACGACTCTATTATTACGACTAAAGGACTTGTATCTATAGTCCTAAAATACCTATATTTAAAAAAAATCATTAATCAACAGACGAAGTAGAACTCTCCTATCATACAACAATGTGCCTTACTAGAGTATAGTGTAGTGTACCAACTAGATTGCGTTTAGCATCTTGCAATGTCTGGAGGAGGAAACCAAATTATAGTACGTCAATATACGGTGAGCCGTTTACCTGCATGCGCACTTTGAGCACGTCGGTGGGGTTGGCGATGGCGCTGGAGAGGCCGCCGGCCAGCGCGGCGCACAGCGTGTTGGTGGGCAGGTGCTCGGCGGCCCCGGCGTCGGCGCGCCGCGCACCGATCGCCTTCTTCAGCGAGTAGTAGGTGCCGAACTTTATCGTGCCGTACGTCGCCTGCCGCAGCACCGCCGGCCATATCCTGGGGACGGTGCGCCCTACTCAATGATTATATTAAGTCCCCGCCCGCGAACTTGCCTCTGTGAGCGGAGCGGCGCGCCATTTCATTGACCATTGCGCGTTATAACTACGGAAGTCTCAGCCAATAGTCAAGATGGACGTTTTGGATATATTAAAAGAAATATTAGATTTTCGACATTTAATATTGGACCTGTGGAAAGAGCCATTAAAAATGTTGTGATAAGTCAAATATACACATATTTAAGTAAGTAGCTACTTGACTTTATCTACCAGGACCGCAGCTGTTTCCTATCCAACTCGTAGCTCCGTGGGTTACAGCTTTACCACACGCGACAAAATAAAAACACGCAAGCATAAGCGGTGCGGTAATCTAGTAAATTGCAACAAGCAGACGTTAGCATCTGATAATCTAATAATAACCATTTACTCATTGTACAAGAACACGCACAGATCACGAAGCATGCATGCAAGGACACACCGAGCCATCGCCAATATCCACATTTAAGCTCCTTTGCCCATTTCAAGCCATGGCTGCGACACGCGCGTCTGTCGTAAATTGCTTGGAGCGAGCGCGTGGCGGCCGCAGACCAGCTACCGCCAATAATCATGTCGAGATAACGATTTGAAGCACTAATCTAAAGGCGGTTTTTGGGCATATACCTAAGTAGATTACGGTTTGAAGAAATTACATAACAAACCGTTTCCTTAACTTTATGAGGTGAAACTTTATGTTAGTGCGTCAGTACCGTACAGAGAAAATAGTACTGCCGGCCTCATAAGTAGTTTAAGAATTAAGTACAGTCACGAGCAAAAATGTCAATTGTGACTCTTAATACAATGGGATAAGAGTCAAAGTGTATACATATTGGTGCTCGTGACTGTACACCATACTAACATTAACTCGATCGGAACTATCGCGCTCGTGCACCTACTGTATGTGAACATAGTAGTTAGTATGACACGGGTACTTAAGCGTTATTATGAGCGGAGCTGTCGTAATACCAAACACACATAGAAATTCAATAACCGTGTCGCGTGCGGTGAAAGAATACTACCACCCCCTCTCTCCCCTTGGGTGTAGTAAAACCGACTAACGGACTAAATACTGCACACACATCCAACAGCATGGAGCGGCGAATGGGCTCACCACCTGTCACGCTGAGCACATGTGCAGACGCTATTTGGCTGAAAGTGGACTATGGTAGAGAACTGCTTTTGATATCCTCATTGCCTAGTCTCTGACTAACCCTTGTATGTATATACATAAATGCAATTGTTAGCAACCTCTAGGAGTCCTCGTGATAACAGACTAGGGGCTAAGTTACTTCCGAGACCGACTGTATTAACTAGGTAGTTTCAATCGGCGGCGTATTCTAAAATTTACCAAGAAATATTTTTCTTATCTTACGTAGCTATTCTCTCACTCGTAATCTACTACTACTAGGTTATATCCGAGGCAAATGACTCAATCCCGCAATGTTTAGGCTCAGCCCACACACGCAGACGCGATACTGATAAGGCGCAAATAGCCCACAAATGCGTAAACTGCGTCGCACAAACCACAACACGCGTCATGTAAACAAGGCGCAACTATTTACGAACACATCTGCCAAACAATGGGATGAAACTTTTACATATCATTGGATGAAACGTCTTGCATCAGATCTGTCATTTTTCACTACTGAAATGACCTCTCTTTGTTTCTAAGTATATGTACTTTCATCTTTGATAGGTACCTATGCTATAATTTCTACAAATTCCACTTTGTCTTAATCTGCCCCCCCCCTACCCTACCCTACACAAGTGGCAAGCGCTCAACCCCTGTCTATTCGTAATTCGTCGTACATTGCTTGCTGTGTACTGTGTCAATTGCTAGTGGTAGTGAGAAATACAGCAGCGCGCGCGCATTGTACGACCAATTACGAACAGACAGCACTTGTATAGGTCTAGGGGGGCGGTAGTCCTTTCCACCCTTTACAATACTGTGATTTTAATGGTACGACCAATTACGAACAGACAGCACTTGTATAGGTCTAGGGGGGCGGTTGTCCTTTCCACCCTTTACAATACTGTGATTTTAATGGTACGACCAATTACGAACAGACAGCACTTGTATAGGTCTAGGGGGGCGGTTGTCCTTTCCACCCTTTACAATACTGTGATTTTAATGTTTGATCCGAATGTACCTATGTTTTGAGTCTTTACCCGTGGTCCCGGTGGGTCGACCCATTACCGGGTCCATGGGTAATTTTAATTACCTGTGGTCCCATGGCACTAGGGATTACATTTGGATGATTTTATTGATATTAAAATAATTACAACCATGAAAAATATAAAAAATAAGTAATTAAGTAAGTATATTAAGCAAAAAAAATAATATACTTACTAAGTAAGTAAGGAAGTGATGATGTATGTGCAGTCTTTAGACCGTTAGTCGCCTTTTACGACACTCAAGGGAAGAAAGGGGTTAGTAGTATTATTTTGATGAGCCCATCGCCGCTCTATGCTGTTGGATGGTTGTGCAGTCTTTAGTCCGTTAGTCGCCTTTTACGACACGCAAGGGAAGAAAGGGGTTGGTAATATTATTTTGTTGAGCCCATCGCTGCTATATGCTGTAGGATGTATGTACATAATAATACATAGGTAATCTTAAGTTGAAGTTCATGGTTGTAATTAATTTAATATCGATATAATCGAAGTCGAAATATTCATCCAAATGTAATCCCTAGTGCCATGGGACCACGGGTAATTAAAATTACCCGTGGACCCGGTAATGGGTCGACCCACCGGGTAAAGACTGAAAGTTTTTCTTAATAAATTATAGGTACATAAAAAAGTAATAAATAAGAGTACCTAATTAATAAGCCAATTAGAAATGATTATGATCATGTGAAAAGTCTTTTTATTATTATTATGGTGTTATTTATTTTTATTTTAGCATTAAGTACTTACAAATATTTATAACATTTTTTATTCAATTTTAATTGTACTAATTAAATTATTACAGCTTTTTAAGTATAGTGAAAAAATATACAGAAATACATAATGGTTAAACAGTTAAGGCTGAGAATCTTTTCAATTCTATGCAACTAAAACCATAATACTACATGAAGCTGCATGAGTAAAACATCCTATGACAGTTGAAGCTAGTAAACAAAACAAAGTGTTGGTTGGTAATGTTCAGAAGATTTGAAGATGCATATCACACCACTAGTAATCTTCAACCACTGAGGTAACGCTTTCTTATCTCTAACAGAACAATACAATATTGTTAACAATACTGTTAACATTGTTATTATAGCGATGGACTTAGATAAGGTCCAAACTGAGTATGATATGATTTATTTGCTATCAATTGCATTTTCAAAACTGACATAATAATATAGATATAGGATAAAATGTTTACTAGAATAAAAATCAACCAGTCTCAGGAAGCTCGAATGGGACTGAAATATAGTGAATGAGCTCAAAGAAATTGGTATCTACTTGTAACATTTTTTGATTATTGGACAAAGGTGGCCTAACAACCAGACTACAAGGGTGGTTTGTGACCAATATTATAATATTTATAATAATATACAATGTCTGAAGGGTCGAGTGACAAAGCAAAAGGTCAGCTGATATACAAAAGGTCTCGAGTTCAATTCCCAGGTTCAGCAGTGTTTCAAATTTTTTGATGCTTAGCCCTAGTTTGTGATCACTAAGCCCATTTGGCAAGCAGGTGATTAAGTAAATATCCATCAATTGTAGCTTTCAACGATGATGGCTTGTACTCAAGGCTATATTGGGATCACAAATTTCTTTGAGAAATATTTTTAGGGAAGTTGGTGTTCTTACTGTTGCATCGCAATATATTTAAAATTGTATAGTTTTTCTAAATACTGTGATGTACACAATTTCAATACTAGAAGTAAGTCAAAACTAGTAATGCCACTGTTTAGATTACAAAAGGTCTTGGCTCTTTCTTGGGGCAAGGTATACACTATTATAATAAAATACCAAGTACTGTACTAGATTTACCTTTAGATAAGTTTAAGAATCATGTAAAATCTTGTTAAGGCTATAATACAGTCAAGGAATATTTAGAAGATAAATCAGTCTGGTTATAATAATATATTCACATTAATTTCTCTTAATCCATTATCTTTATAACTAATTATTTTACGCTGGTATGATAGCCTTTATTAGCAGTGCCTTACAGACAAAGGTAACCTACTCAAAATTTATGTTCTGTATAAAGTTATCTAAATGTTTTCTTGCTTTAGTTGGAGTTGCTTGAGTGTGTCATGCTCTCTCAAAGTGTCTCTGAGGTGGTGGCATGTGCGTCGGGTCGTTATATTCCCTAAAGCATGGTTGAGCGAAGCGATGGCTGATTCACATGTCATACTCATGAACGGGTGCCGCCTATGGAGGCTGGTCTGCTCTTGCAATCTTATTTTTATTTGTAATAGAAATAGTGTTTCTTTATCTTGTTTCAAAGATACTGTAAGACATTGTTCATTTTATTTTAAATTGAACAATATATTCTTTGGTATGTGTTGTGTAAGTTGTGTTGTCTTGTAATAGTATTAAATGTTTTATTGTTGTAATGGAAAATGTCCTTCTATGATACGGAGGGCATTTTCCAATTTGAATTGACGCTGTAAAAGAAGGGAGAAAAATGCCCTTGCTGAGTTTCTTGCCGGTTCTTCTCAGTACAAGGCTCCCGCCCCATAGTTAGGGCTTACGAACCGCTGGCATAGCGACATTCATAAGTGCTCAATTATTGTAGCCTAAATTGAATAAATGAATTTGACTTTGACTATAACAACTTAATAATATACAATGAATGAGTGACAACTATCTATATAAAGTGAAGGTCAAAAGAGTTTTAATCCGTAAAAAGTTCTTCATTTCAAATAAAAATGAAATGTATGTTCACATCCCTCAAGTCAGAGAGGCTCAACCAATTGGACTGATTCTTTTTTAGCTTTTGTTATAGTCAGAACAATTTTTGTACAAAATAAAATATTTATGAAAATTTTTCAGGAGATATGGTGTTTACAAATTCGACGTTCATCAACTCGCGAGCAGGCCGCAAGTAGAGTACACAATCACTCACCCACAGTACAAGGCTTTAACGCCTTCTTGCCGGGATGTCTTCACGAAGCAGTCGATCATCCCTGTGTACCGCAACTCGACATGGCGGGGATCGATCGCCTGACCCTGGATCTGAAGACGGGTTTTGGTGGTGTCGATAGGAAATGTACCTGCGGAACAATTAAATTTACTACCTTTAAAGTTGCAATAACACCGAACAGATAATCCTACGATTAAATAGCCGGTAATGAACTGATCGGTTTAGGTTATGATAAAAATGAAACAATTGGAATTAATTACATGTGATAAAACTAACCAAACTCAGCAACGATCGATGCCAATCCGCCGTAAATAAACGGTCTCCAATCTCTATCTCCCATTACATACGAAATCTGCTTTCAGAAACTGAAAACTGAAATGGTATTAAGTCTAGAAGCCGGTGTCTTTTTCCAATAAAGTTCCTATTGCAATTCCAAAAGCACAAACAAATGGTTATACTTTCGACTTCCTAGGAAATCTTAATAAATTTATTACAGAATCCAGCACATGAATGGTTAGCAAAAGATCACCATTCGCAAAATAATCGCAAACGTAAATTATATTTGAGTTTGACTTTGACGTTCGTTTGTTTTTTTTTTTATTTGTTCCGTGAAGGAACAGGCAAGGTCAGAGACCATACTGCCTATTCATTAGTTTTTTATTTCTTTTTTTCCCCAGATGTTAATGAGTGGTGGTTAAGATGATGAATGATAAATGATATTCTGCCAAACCCCTTGAGTCCTCAGTAAAGATGTGGGACTTTAATGAGGTGTCACGAGGACTTCTTGAAAGAATTTGAAAAGTGATGTTGCCCTGTTTTGTTTCATTTGCCAAAACTCAGGCACGTTTACAAACACTTAACGGTTATTAATCCACTACTATTTCACATTATTTTTAAAAAACACAGAAAATAAAATAAAACTGCAGGCATGATACTTCACTTTCCCGCCAAGAAGTCCCTTCTTGATACCTGTCTAGACTTTTTATTTTCTATATTTTATTAAAAATAATTATAGAAAATTATTAATGAAAACAAAACTTCCTAAGTAGGTATTAAAAATTCTGTTTAAAATGTTTAAAGAAAATAGAAGAGTCATAGAAATCAAAATTTGTGAATATATGTAAAATGTAAAGGGCCCATAGTTGTAAACCAGCGGCTTGTAAGCCGGTAGCACAGACATAATATTATAATGTCTGTGGCCGGTAGTTACCGTAGCCAGCGGCTAGAAATGAATAAACCGCCGCTTGATACCGGGTAGATACCCGATTTGTGCATCGAAATTAAAAACGACTTTTATTACATTTTTAATTGTTAAATTACTCTTATTTTTTTTGTTAGACAGTATCACTTATTAAGTTCTGCAATTTTTTTAAAGTAAACACGGGTATCTACGCGGTATCAAGCGGCTCGTTATTCATTTCTAGCCCCTGGTTTCGGTAACTACTGGCTTACAAGCCGCTCTTTTACGACTATAGTGGTGGTCAGTGGCGTATTTACCATAGGGCCAAAAGGGCCATGGCCCGGGGCGGCAGGCTGCGAGGGGCGGCTCAAGCCGCACCTCGCGCTTAGCTTTGTGCACTTTTTTTAAATGCCTGAAAAGTTTTAAAAAACTTACCTAATTAACAATAACTAAAACTCAACGGTTGTAAGTTTCAAGATTCGTTCATTTACTTAACGGAACTAACTCCGTAAACATGTTCGCGGAACTAGGTATTTAGTTCCTCTGGAGTTGGCGGTGTTGGTGGTCGATAAATCAGTCTTAGTTCCAAGTTCCAACTGTAACTTTCGTTTATCGGACACGTCAGCTCAAACATGTTTGAGAAACTAATTAGTTCTATTGGCGTTCCCGGTTTTAACGGTTACTCTCTTCTATTGGACTTAACTCCATAGCTGTCCGTATCCAAAATGATGACGCAAAGCGCTTTGTGCGTATAGGTGGTATATTGACAGTATAAAGGTGAGGTCTCAGTCCGCATCTCGTTCCCCGGAGATAGAAAGGAAAAGGTGGAATCAGCTCGTGTAGTTCCAGCGCACACTCGCCAAAGTGCATTCGATCAAAAACCGAAAGATTGGCAACCTTGCGTCGATGTTCAAGACTGCAGCTTGGATTCGTCGAGTTCAGAGTCGCCAATGACCCTCTTAGCGCGCTTCTCAATATAGTCTAAAGCGGCTAACTGATACTTGGCAGATCTATCCCAGAGGTGGCAGCAGTATTCCATACAGGATCGGGCTTGTGCTTGGTAAATCTAAAGCAGCTGCCCCGGTGTAAAATACCGCCTTATCTTAGAAAGGATGCCAAGTTTTTAAGCTGCGGTTTTTGCCATGGACTTTATGTAGTGGCCGAAGTTTAGGTTTGCAGACCTGGTCATACCTAGAAGGCTAAGATGGTCAGATACTCAGGGACTCCGTTTGGCAGTGAATAAACACGCCTGTGTTTTGGTGGCGTTGAAGTCGACCAGGTTAGCATCACTCCAGTCGGAGATATAGCTTCTAGGGCGGTGTCCAAACGCTCAACCATGGTCTCTCGACAAACCTTTGCAATTGAGAAATATCTGTCCACAACTGTGCTATCGTCTGCGTACCCCAGAATTTCGGGTACCAACAGATCGTTTATGTGTAGCAAGAATAGGGTTGCAGACAGAACAGACCCCTGAGGAACTCCGGCATCAATAGCATGTAGATCAAACGTGCAGCCATCTAAGACTTCACGCATCGATCGCTCCTTCAGAAAGTCCGAAAACCATAGTCAGAAGACCATGGGGGTACCCATATTATGACGGAAGCTTGATAAAAAGGCTAGCGTGCCAAACCCTGTCAAAGGCCTTAGAGATGTCAAGAGATACTGCGAAAGCCTCACCGTGTTTCTCTATAGTCTCACTTCATAGATGAGTGGCATACACAAGAAGATCTCCCGTATACCGCCCTCGGCGAAACCCAAATTGGCGGTCACTTAAGAGGTCATTATTTTCTTCAAGGCGCCAGGAGTCGGTTGTTGAGTACACGCTCCATAGTCTTACAGAGTATGGAGGTGACTGATATTGGTCTGTATAGTTGGCAGGATCGTCTTTACTACCTTTTTTCGAAACACGTTGTACGTTCGCAAGCTTCTAAGATTTGTGAACGAGCTCAGTCACCAGTGAGAGATGAAACAGGCGATTAAGGATTGGAGTCAACTCAGGCGCGCAGTTGCGGAGGACTATTGCTGGAATCAACCTACTAATCAATCAACCCACCAACCCGCATTGGTCCAGCGTGGTGGGTTATGGCCCAATATCCCCACGTGCTATTGTCCACGTGGGAGGCTTGTGCCCAGCAGTGGGACGTTTAAAGGCTGATGATGATGATGATGATTGCTGGAATAACATCAGGGCCACAATCGCTTTATTCATGTCAAAGGTTCGCAGGATTTATAAAACCTCTTTTTGGCGTATGTGGACAGCTGCCAACGTCATGAGGTATGTTAGGTGGTGATTTCGCTGCGACATCTAGACGCGAACTTTGCGCAAAGAGAGAAACGAACAAGTTCGCCTTCTCAGCCGCAGTATGGGCATGTGAGCCATCTGGTTTTAACAGCAGCGGTGTGGAGGGCTGGTAGAAATTACCTACTTTCAACAGCTTTGTCAAAGGACGAGAATGTTCGGCTTTCAGCCTGGTGAGATGCCAACTTGGATCCAATCTTGCCATTGCGACGAAATCTCGCCCTGCGCAATACCCTCTTGCAGGACTTAGCAGCTTCATTATAGGCTTTCTTCAGATGGTGAATGTTTACATGCCTTAGCACGAGCACAGTCGACGTTAAACCATGGGCGAGCTCTGCTAGCTCGCTTATTTATTAAAGATTTTTTTACTATTAAATGGTTTGCTCTTGATCGAAATCAAGCCCAGGGGCTAAGACAGAATCCACGATGAAGCGAGCTAACCCAGAAGGTGCCTATTCACTCTTGCTTTGAAGATAGACGGGTTATAAGTACTCGGAAACCGACGCAGGGAGGGGAGTTCCACTACTTTGCTGTGCGCAGTGCAGTATAAAAGATGTTGAGTAGCACTTTGTGCGACATTTAGGAATATCCACCAAGAGAGGGTAGTAGCCCGCAGTGTGTCTGGATATCCGATGGAGCAAGGGAATGGCGGTATGAACTCATGCAGCTCCTGAGCACACTCTCCGAAGTACAGTCTGTAAAAGATCAACAGACAGGCAACTTTGCGGCGGTGAGCTAGGGTGTGAAACTTGCTCTTCACCAGTTCCTTGTCGCCAATTAGCCTCTCAGCTCTACGTTGAATCGTGTCCAGTGCAGCTAGTTGGTATTTCGCTGGGCCGTCCCATAGGTGACTGCAATATTCCATGCAAGATCGGACTTAAACTTTATAGAGAGTTGAAAACTGTCCCGGCGTGAAATATCGCTTGACCTTAGTTAGGACGCCCAGCTTTTTCGCTGCAGTTTGAGCCTTGGACTCGATGCTGGTGACGAAGTTGATATCTGAAGCTAACTCCATGCTCAGAAGGACGAGACTGTCGGTAACAGGCACGGACGCAGATGCACGCGGAAAGTAGGTGTCAGGTTTAAGGGACTCCTTTTGAAAAAAAAATTTAAAGGAAGCATTTCCATTTACTGAAATAGCATTACGCCTACTTCTGTGCACTGCGGTGATAAATTGCAGTGCGGAACGTTCGCTTTCCGTTCTTAAAATAATAAAAAATTATCTATGTTACCGTTTAAGCGAAGAACGTTCAAACAGTTTAGCTATTTATATTATGACAGTATCATTGAAGGATTTGTTAACCAATCTGTCCAACGGAAAAAAAAAAAAAAGGACAATAAATGGTGTTCATTTCTTTGTATGGCCTTTTTAGTTTTTCATTTATTAACATTATTCACAGCTCACGTCTACATACTGCTGGATTTATTTTATAATTAAAAGTTTTTACTTTTTTCCGTTAATTTATGGGACGGCAAACCTTACAGGCCCAGGGCGCAGAATCTTAAAATACGCCACTGGTGGTGGTGTATGAAAATTATAGGAATAAAGGTAGCTAAATTAGTTTTCATGCCATCTATTCGATAAGGACGACTTGGTTTGCCTTTATGTGCACCAAAAGGTGGTGTTTTCTATAAGTGGATAAGAAACTTTTGACGGGCAGTAATGAGTTTTTAATCCTCTTATAAGTGCGCCGCAATGGGCGATTTTCCGAGATCAAAAAAAAAAGAAATTGGTTCGTAAATGACTTCATAGATGGCGCTTAGCATAGATTAGTATGGCGCTTAGTAAAAGGCGAGTCCATGAAGAACACGTGTATGGCTACGTAATATTTATATCATTCCAAAATAGAAATAGGTCCTGGAGATCCTGAATAAAAAGGAGATAGGGCAGCTTGTATGGTCGTTTGGGCCATTATATTAAATTGTGTTACAGACATAAAAATTACTGCATCTAGAAGGGAATGATGTTAGCATTACAGATGTATCATGATTTTGCATGTACAACTCCGCAGATTAGAGGTATAGAGGATTCACGTGAGTTGCTTACCTCGATGCCTTGTTCTGCTTTTACACTATTTCTTAGTTATTTGTGTATATGAAGCTTATTTTTTATTGATCTAGATTCTGTATTCAGGGGTATAATTTAACATAAAATGTCGTGAGAAAATAACTATTTAGAAAGAAAAGCCGGCACAAAATATTCTACAATGCATGGAGCAAAGAGAATGAATGAATGGATGACAATCGTATTGACAAATGACATTATTAAGACCTGACATGACATTTCAATAATCGATTTTAAAAATCGATTTTTATTAATATTTTACTTTTCTTTTTGTATTTACATGATTGTTAATTCAGATAGTCTACAAAATACAAGAACTAACGTATTGGTATATTCATTATTTTAAATTAAATACTGTTTCAATAAGTATTTGCAGTTAGGCAAAAGTATATCGAATTCGATAAATCAATTTATTTACTGATATCCGTTTTTTTTGTTTAACTTGGTTTTGCGGTGTGTTACAGGTTTATTTTAGAAACCAATAATAATACAATAAGAAGACCTTATTTTCTATCCCATTTTTATTTCTGTAACGAACAACTCATTATGGCCCAAAATTACCTATCTCCTTTGTAAGTACTTTTTTAAATGTTTTTGATAGACAAGCAAAAGTGTAGAATTTATTACAGTCCTTAGGTGGGAACGGGTCGGCTTTCATAAAACGCCATCTATCGAGTATTTTTGAACTAATTTTTATTTTTTAATTTGGGCTGTCAGAAAATGGCCCATTATGTTTGCCGCGCACTTTTTGTAGTATTATTTTCATGAGACCATCGCCGCTCTATGCTGTTGCTATATGCCTCTAGCTACTCTCTACATGTGCATGACTCCATGTGGGAATGCCTGTACCCAGCAGTGAGAAGTTTATAGGCTGATGACGATTATACATACATACATACATATAATCACGACTATTATCCCGAAAAATTAAGCAGTGAGGACAGCAAAAGCAGTCCTCTTCCATAGTCCACTTTTCACCAAATAGCGACTGCACATGTGTTCAGCGTGGCAGGTGGTGAGCCCATCGCGCTCTGTGTTGTTAAAAGTATGTGCAGTCTTTAGTCCGTCATTTATCCACAAAAACCATAGGTTGTTGTGTTTCAACTCGCGCTGTTTTATTTAGCCATAGCTTTTCCCACAGCAATTCGAGACTTGCCGCCATAGTAAAAGTTGTAGAATAAAAAAAACCTTTCTAACGACATATCGCTTAATGTTAATGGTCTTACGCCTTTATAGGCTAAATTGCCGGTCCTCCTTTAGTAAGACATCCGTGACTCATCAACTCTTGACATGAGAACAATATGAATATCTGTAAACTCTGTAAACACATAAAATATAATAACAGGTTTAAAATAAAGAAAATCGTTAGTTAAAATTAAAATAAATCAATAATTATGTAAATAAAATATGGTTTTGTCTGTATTGGCTTAAACTCGTTGCTATTCCCTTTAGGAAAAGAGACGTTGGTTATATCTCAGAACAATAACTTATATGCTCAGAACCTCAGAACAATATGATAAAAGAAAGAGACAGAGAAAATTAAAACTAATTACATTTTAGATAGGTATCATAAAGTTACTATACCTATAGAGGACTTCTTGGCGGGAAAGTGAAGCGTCATGTCTGCAGTTTTGTTTTATTTTCTAAAAGGACATCGGCAAAATCCCATACTAGCTGGACCTGATATTCAATGACTATGGGCATTATTCATTTTGTGTTGATTAGATACCTAACATAATTAGAATCAGTGTCCTAACTCCATATTCAATGTAAAACTTCACAAATCCAAGATATAATTTTTTAAAATTTTTGAGCTTTTGAGGTTAGATAAACATTTTAACGATCTAATATATTAAATTCTTAACTTAAGCCGACCTTAACTATCTGATAACTACGTAAATAGTGATAAGGGAAATGTAATTAATGGTATTTGACATGAAACAAAGAGGATGCTTATAAATAAAACACCTATGAATGATACCTACATAAAGATTTATTTAAAATCGTTGTTCCCGCCAAAGTCGGGACGGCCATTCAAACCATACCGCCATCTGTAAGGCGGTTGACTCAGCGGTTGTTGACGACCGCGTCCGCCTATCTGCCGCGGCGCCACCGCTGCGCGACCCGCGGCCGCTCGCTTGGTGAGAGATACCGCGCCGACTCGTCTGTCTGCCTAGCTACCGCGAGACGCCCACAAAATACGCGCGCTGGTATCTGCCCTTATTTATAGTGACTCCTGAACCTAATGTGAAGAGAACCCCTAAATGCCTATTGTGTAGTGTAGTGACTGTGTGCCAGGAAACCAACCTACATCGCCGCCCGTGGTCTGCTCGTCCCCCGGTTCCTGTGACTCATCATCCCTGTAAGTACTTCACTATCCATACCTACCCAGCCCACAACCTTTATTTCGTCGCTGTTACTGTGAACGCCTTTCGCCGTAACATTTTGGTCCAATCGAGCGCGGAATAACCGCAGAACCTAACTTTATTTTAATTTTCAATTTAAATACAGTCCGCTAAAGATAATTATTTCCGCCCGTATTCTTATTCTGTGTCTAAATCTTATCCCTAATTCGTGCCATCATTTCTAAATTCATTTGTTCACATAACTTTACCCTGTCCCAATAAAAATTTCGTCAGGTAGTTATGAATCATTTGTGTTAGGATTGCGACCACACAACATCCGAATTATTTTAACGCAATTAATTCTGCATGTTGTTTTGATATTGATCTCGTGTATGCATCCGATTGTCTGATCACAGATCTATGTGTAGGAACCTATACGATCGTTGTCTAATAATACATTGTTCGGTAACTTAGTAGTTAAATTATTACGTTACGTAGGGTATTATAACGAGAGAAGGTTTGAAGGTTTCCCGTTTTATTACGTTGCGTGTGGTATTATGACGAGAGATTTATTTTCCCGTTTTATTTTTTAATGAATTTTTTATGTTCGTGTCGTGTTAAATCGGCTCAGAACTCGTGCATGCTCAACACGCGTGCCAAGTAGCATGCTTTATTTTTTCGCTCGTGTTAATTTTATATATTTTTTTGTTTTTAATTTTTGCCTTGGCAATCGGCTCATTCTTGTGCGTGCTCACCACAAGAGCATAGCACTTCTACACACGTTTGCCCACTTGTGGGACACAGACAGAGTGTCCCAACCTTTTTAATTAAGTTTTTATTATTCGTTTATTTTATTTTTTTTTCATTGTTTGCGACTGACTCATTCTTCGCGCTAGTGTCCGCTACAGGTCTGCCCGACTGTGAGCGCCTTGCTCAGTAGTGGGCTACGGATAACGTAATTTTTTTTTATTTGTTTTTATTTTGTTTGTTTTTTGTATTGCGGTCGGCTAATGTTACGTACGCGCGTTCAATAAACACAGACATACACATCCACGTGCGTTTGCCCAACCGTGGGCCATGTACAAGGCGTCCCAACTTAGTTTTGCTTTCTTTATTGTTGCGTTAATTTTAGCCCATTTGCCATTACCTTAGTAAACAAATACGCCATGGTGAGGGATGTAGAAGTGAGGTTTATGGGCGAATGTATTTGGGTGACAGGGAGCCATGTGCCCTAAGTCGATGTATTCGGCCATGAAGTCGACGTATTTAGAACGCAGAGACGGGTTCACCATTAGCTTCTTCTCAATATTGAGGAATCTGCGTAATGCGATAGGGTGAGTTTTACCTATTTGAGGGGCGTCCTTTAGAAAGGGCAGAGCGACCGTATATCTGCCTGAGGGATCGCGTGTAGTGGTAGAGCGGAAGATTTCCTCGCATTGTTCCTCCAGGGGATCATTATGAGTGTGAGATTGAGGGAGGGGCTCCTCAGACTCCCAGTACCTTTCCAGACTCTGACGTATGTCCTGGGCTGATTCAGCTGAGTCTGGTTGTGAGCTGACGACGTGAGCTGAGTTAACCTGCTGCGCCGGCTGCGCATACAAGTCCTCAATGGGTCCTATCAACGCGAAGTCGAAAATCGTGCCGAAGGCTATGGGCTTGCCCGGGCCCAACGAGACCTTAGTCCCGTCCAACACCTGGCCAAGAACGTCCGACCCCAATAAGAGGTCGATCGGGGCTGGTGTGTGGTAAAGCAGTTCAGCTCAAAGGTGGAGGACTGGCCCTCCTTTATTGCACTGTTCAGGAGTTTGACTGACGACATGGCGACCTTGTCGGAAGCAGTCAAGCTCCACTATCTCTTCTCAAGTCTCAGCGGTGAGGCATTAAGCATGGTGTCCCACCTAAAGGTCACCAATGAAAATTTTGCCGTAGCCATGGACATCCTTACCAAGCGGTACGAGAACCGCCGGGTTCTCATCGATAGTTTCGTCGACATAATCCTGGGGCTGCCGAGCATCCACACGCGCTCTAACATACTGTTACATTAGAGATTTTGTCCCTTTTGGGGAAAAGGAAGAAAATCCCAAATGCAAGCTTCAGTGGGTTGTTATCTAATTAAACCATACAATGTTCAACAGCTAGGCAGTATATTGTAAAACACAAACATTTTACACACAAATATTTTGTCAAACAACAATAAAATAAAATTATAAATTTTATTTCATTCCTATTATTTAAAAGAGGGGGGTTAGTCACAATTTTGTCTTATATTATGTTAGGTACAAATCATCTACGTTACACCTTTTAATTTATTTAGCCGAAAATAACAAAAAAACTATCAGTTGAAATTGACCCTAGGGTAAATCTCAAATGAAAGTTCAACAAACTTTCTATTAATTTTGCCAACTATAATTTACTGTTTAAAGTAATCTAAACCTTATTCCAAAGCTATATCACCCCCTAAAACACACTAAAATCCTAAGAGTCAAAAGTGACCAAGCGGGTCGGTGATAATTTTAATTTAAAATAAATTTTATAATACTGTTCCTACTACTGCCTAACCAGCCAGCTAATATCTCAGTCGTACGAGCTATGGTCGTGGGTGGGGGTCGGGATACAGCCAATACCGTTCGGAGTATGAAGTTGAAATTAAAATTAAATTACTCCGTCTATAAAAATATAAAATTAAATGTTTTAAACCGTTTAACCGTATCAAAACTCTCACACGTTTAAAGCCGATACTCTAGAGAACCGTGGGGTTATACCGATATAAAATAAATATTTATGGACGCCAGGATCGTATAGTCGATCCGAATCTGGAGACGATGTCACCATACAACTTCACACAGGTCGAACTCGCAGATCCTCAAAGGTTTCACAACTTCACCAACGCTTGGTGTAGTTGGATATAAAAGAAAATACTATGTTAAGGTTTCGAAACCCTAATGTAAAAATATGTTCCTGTATAAAGAACGATTAAACCCAGAGTGGGGGTACAAAAACCGTCAACGCCTGTGCGGCGACAGCTCGCTGGCAGCAGGTGGCCGCTGGTGCCCCGAAGAGGCAGGTTTCGCGTCCAGGCTTTAGGGCCCAGCTCTAAATCCTGGCGGCGAGACGGGCCTCTCGAAGCATCTGAAATTATCAACACGGGGCCTATTTATAACACTACACGCCTAGTTCAGAACTGTTACATAAATTAGGGTCCCGCAGTCTGCTATCTGTGTATCTGGGGCTGCAACCTATCATAACCAGGGACTCGCAGCGCCATGGGTTATCAAAAGCTTCCCAACGCTGTTGCACAACTAAAAACTCACACTCCAACACTAACATTTAACACCATGTTTTAATTTTAGCTTTGTTTCACATTTAACTAGTACACAAGGCACTACACGGCTACGATATTCCAATAAACATAACTAAACAATGCCAGACTACTGTTGGATGGGGCAATATCCACTTAATAAAGGGGTTTGACACGTCTGCCACATGGCCAAGAGCCTTGCGTCGCCTGGCGACAAGGCAGGATTCAGACACCATGAAATATCGATTTGCTTTCCTAGTATGACGGCTTATTATATTTAAACAATGCTATTGAGATACTCACGCGTTGGGATATCCTAGATTTACGCGTGGCTGCCAGCGGCGTCACGACCGGTCGGTTGTGGCACGGATTCCTGTAAATAAACCACACACTTGTTGACTATATTCTCAAGCTAATGACGCCTCAAATCCACTACATTATTACGACCTCAGATTAAAACAAAAGGTGACTACGACCCACGCCTACCTGAGTGCATTGATCTCAACTCCTCGCACCACGTCACGCCAGAGATTGAACTCGTTTCGGCGTCGCAACTCGGCAGCTTTCCTTTCGCCGGAATCACTTATAAATCGAAGGCCAGCTTATAATTTCTACTCCCATTGTCGGGTAATTCATAAGAAATTGTTCTTTTAGAATTTTCCTTCAAACTAACCAAAACGTCAAATATGACGTCTGTCACAACTCGCCCTCTGCTAACAGAATTTGCCAACAATAACAACACACGACCTAAAAAAAAATTAACGTTTAGCAATGGGAAATGCATTTTTCTTTAATTTAAAATTATGTTTTGTGATATTTAACTCACTAATGGGCGATTTTCCGAGATCAAAAAAAAAAAAAAAATTGGTTCGTAAATGACTTCATAGATGGCGCTTAGCATAGATTAGTATGGCGCATGGTAAAAGGCGGGTTCATGAAGAGCACGTGTATGGCTGCGTAATATTTATTCTATTCCAAAATAGAAATAGGTTCTGGATGTCCTGAATATAAATAGGTAAGGACTTACTATTTTTTTATTCTTTTGGTAGACAAGTAAAAGTGTAGAATTTATTACAGCCCTTAGGTAGGTACAGCTTTTATAAAACGACATCTATCGGGTGTTTTTGAACTAATTTTTACTTTTTAATTTGGGCTGTCAGAAAATCGCCCATTACCCTGTCTTAATATTAAGGAGTATTAGTTTCCTCTCTGGTAACCCCTACGGGCAGAGACAATATCCATATAAAAAATATTACTCCCGTTCGAATGTTCTAGATAAAAGTCCTTATAGAAAAAATAGTTCTATTTCCGGATTTGCTTGAATTAAATTTAATTACTTAAAGTAATTATTATACATATTAATTTATCATGTAATTTATTATTAGAACTGTTTCGGCTATTTTTAAAATTGAATCTTTTATGTGAAACTAGAAGCTGACAGCTACTTCGCCCCGCTACCGCTAGGCGTCGCTACGGTGGCTGTCATTTTGTCTATGGTGATATGTCAAATACAAAACGTAAACACGGAAACTTTTCCTCAAATCTAACGCAAAGTCTTGCTAAAACTGATTTATAAATATGTTTTAATTGAAAATGCAAGAAAAGTGTGTCTTGTAATGTGTCAGCCAAGGCTCCATGTCTTTAATGTGAAGAAAAATGGATTTAATTCAAACAAGCTACACGGACTAATGTTTTTGGACATTTGATCATTCTAAAGCAATTATTTCAGGTAAGTACTATTCAACCATTGCGAACTTCTTTTGTAGATAAGTAAAGGCAGACAGGGCCCTGAATTTACAACGTAACAATACGCACACTTTTCCTCACTCCGCTGGTGTCCGCCCAGTGTGCCCTTAGTAATTTGGATCTGCCCATAGGAGACGACTACGTGTTTGTGTCGATAGTGGTGCGAAAGCTTAAGGGTGAGCTCCGCACGGTATTTGAACGCAGACACGGGTCTAGCAGCACCCTGCCCACGTTGAGTGACCTCATCTCCTACCTCGAGGAGCACGCGCTGTGTGGAGACAGAGTTCTCCAACATAGCCCAGCCGCAGCCCATTCACGCCATGCCCGGCCCTTCTCGTAGCCGCGCGCCTCCACAGTTGCCCCATTGCACTTATGCTCAGATGGCTCAGCAACAGCCCGACCATTACCGTGGCCGCTCCTCAGCTCCATCACCTCACCGCGCCTATGATCAGCCTACTCACCAACCATCACGCCCAGCGCAGCAAATGCGTCACCGCCCATCCACCTCCCCGGCTCGCAGTCAGCCCTTCCCCGTCTACTCGGCCTTCCAGCAAAGCTGCTCCTCATCATCGTCCTCGTCCTCTTCCTCACGCCCGACGTCCTACTGTCCCTATTGTGCCACTAGGGGACATACGCTCATGACGTGCAGATGGTACAATGCCCAGCCAACACAGGGCCGTTGGGACTTTGTACAGGCACGCGAGCGCTGCCAGCGTTGTCTCGGCCGTCACTACGAGAGCGAGTGCAGGTCAAGGGGGGCATGCAAGGACTGTGGGAGCACAAACCACCACACGTCCCTCCATCGACCAGACGGCCCAACGCACTCAGCTCATTCGTCGTCTGTACATGTACCCCCACCACAGCTGACAGAGCACTCGAGGGAGCGTCCCAGACACAGCAGGCGGCACGAACCCGCACAGGCTAAACAGGTGCGACCCACCTCTGCTCACAGAGCCAGCCCGCCCATGTCCGGTTCGCCAGGTAGGCCCCGCGAACGCCGCCAGCAATTATGACTCCCAACTATCACAGAGCACCCTAGCGAAGAGGTAGATTTAGCCCATGCCCAGTCAACCCATGCCCACACAGCTGATACATACTCAGCTCATACAATTTCAGCTGATACTCAATCAGCTCACTCACCTTCTGTGCCCACTGGCACACCCATTTTGTTGCCAACCGTCTCACTAAGAGTCGCGGACGTACATGGCCATCTTCACACAGCCAGAGCTTTATTGGACTGTGGCAGTATGCTGACATTAATAACGTAACGCATGGCACGACTTTTGAACCTGCCATCAAAACCCACTTCTTTAAAAATTACAGGAGTTGGGAATCAGCACAAACATGAGTCAAAGGCGGCAATAACAATAGTATGCCGACCCACTCACAATGATACTCCTACAATCACTGCCACAGCTCACATTTTAAAAAACGTCACTGGCTACCTTCCCTTAGAGAAGGTACCAAACATTTTCCACGTACTAGGCCAGCCACCCGTGCCATTGGCTAACCAGCTTTACCACACACCAGCCCCGATCGACCTCTTATTGGGGTCGGACGTTCTTGGCCAGGTGTTGGACGGGACTAAGGTCTCGTTGGGCCCGGGCAAGCCCATAGCCTTCGGCACGATTTTCGACTTCGCGTTGATAGGACCCATTGAGGACTTGTATGCGCAGCCGGCGCAGCAGGTTAACTCAGCTCACGTCGTCAGCTCACAACCAGACTCAGCTGAATCAGCCCAGGACATACGTCAGAGTCTGGAAAGGTTCTGGGAGTCTGAGGAGCCCCTCCCTCAATCTCACACTCATAATGATCCCCTGGAGGAACAATGCGAGGAAATCTTCCGCTCTACCACTACACGCGATCCCTCAGGCAGATATATGGTCGCTCTGCCCTTTCTAAAGGACGCCCCTCAAATAGGTAAAACTCACCCTATCGCATTACGCAGATTCCTCAATATTGAGAAGAAGCTAATGGCGAACCCGTCTCTGCGTTCTAAATACGTCGACTTCATGGCCGAATACATCGACTTAGGGCACATGGCTCCCTGTCACCCAAATACATTCGCCCATAAACCTCACTTCTACATCCCTCACCATGGCGTATTTAAGTCAGGGTCGGACAAGCTGCGCATTGTTTTTGATGGTAGCTGCAAAAGCTCCAATGGTGTCAGCATAAATGAATGCCTACACACAGGCCCCGCCCTTCAACAGGACATTGTGGACATCATCATGTCCTTCAGAATGCATCCAGTCGTTTTCAGCACTGACATCCAGAGGATGTTCAGAAATGTGCTGGTTGCCCCAGACCAGAGACGGTATCAGCTGATACTATGGCGGTCCTCACCAGATCACCTTCTGCTCACCTACGCCCTCAATACAGTCACCTACGGCTTAAGATCAAGCCCATACCATGCAATCCGCACTCTGCTTCAGCTGGCTGATGATGAAGGCCATCGCTACCCTGGAGCCGCTCAGGTTCTTCGCAAGTCTATCTTCGTTGATGACATCTTGTGTGGTCATGACACAGTTGAATCCACCCAAGCACTTCAGGACGAGTTGATAAGTCTGCTAGACCTAGGCGGCTTTCAGCTCAGTAAGTGGACATCTAACTCGCCTAAGCTGCTCGAGAGATTTCCCGACAACCAATGCGACATGCCCAAGGACTTCGACATGAACCTAGAGTCCACGTCCATTAAGGTCTTGGGTATACAGTGGAGCCCTCAGTCAGAAGAGTTCACCTACCGCATCTCTCTGCCCCCCATCACACATGTCACAAAGCGGTCTATTTTAAGCACCGTAGCCTCACTTTATGACCCAAACGGCTGGGTTTCTCCCATTATCTTCCGCGCAAAGCTGCTGCTTCAGCAATTGTGGCTACTGAAGCTGGAATGGGATGAGCCCACTCCCTCTGAAGTACAAACGGAGTGGCACCACATCTCAGAGGATCTGCCGCTGTTGTCTAGCATTCGCTTCCCTCGGCACATTTGTGCAAACAAAGGCTCAGCTGCATACTCGCTTCACGGGTTTGCAGATGCCTCTGAAGCCGGGTTTGCCGCCGTTGTTTACCTCCATGAGCTCGATGCCTCCGGAGATACTTTGGTACACTTGATTGTCGCCAAGTCGCGAGTCGCACCAATCAAGAATCGCCTCACAATCCCCAAGTTAGAGTTGTCGGCCGCCACTCTACTCTCCCAGCTCATGATCCGTGTGTCAGTTCAGTTATCGGCCCATATCAGTATACAACAACACATATCGATACCTTTGGGTTCATTTGGCGTATAAACCATTTTGGCCAAATTGAGTTATATATACCATTTTTCACAGATTTTTTTTCTCTATCGATCTGTTTATACGAAATAAAGAAATTCGCAAAAAAAATGTTTATACGACCCGGAAAATTTTGATTATAACGCCTTACAAAAAATAAATTATTAATGTAAAAGCCGAATGATTATTTTTTGTAGTATTGTTATGATGTAACGACCATAATTTATATCACTCCGGGCGTACAAATCATCGTTAATCGTATATCGTTTTTACGCCATAACATGTTAAACGTATTACGTATATATCGTTTAAATTAGACGTCGTAAATCGAAATGTTCATTATCGTAATGATGTAAAAACCATGTTCATTGCAAAAAGCACTTTGAATGAAAGAGGTATAAAAATATACTGTTTTATTGTGACTCTTGTCGGGTCAGAATAAAAATAGGACTGTCTTAACTGTTCTCAACTACTTCTTAATGAAGTCAGCGTATCTAGAGGTGATTCAGATAAATTACCTTTTGCCTGGGCACACATACATGCCCGTGGACTCCGTTCACGCAATTATTGAACGTGAAGTTAAAAAAATCATTGTCTGGAGTCCAACACAATGGCCATCTTACATCGAGGCTTTAAGAAAAAACCCTAAGCCTTATCATGTAAATGTAATGGAGTATTCGGATTTTCTTAATTGGAATGAAATAACTGCTGAAATGTTTACAAATAGTCTAAAAAGCTGAAATTTCAAAACACATACGTTAAAGATAAAGAATCCCCATGAGATTTATATTAAATATTCCATGAAAGAAGATACGCCAACTGATAAAGTTAAATTGTTTCTGGCAATAACGGCAAAGGTAAACCTTTGCCGTTATTGCCAGATTGTTGCCAGATTATTACCTCTACCTTTAAGTAGAGGTAAAGAAAAATCGAGAAGCCATGCGATAGTA
This sequence comes from Scoparia ambigualis, assembly GCA_963921215.1. Lineage (NCBI taxonomy): Eukaryota > Metazoa > Arthropoda > Insecta > Lepidoptera > Crambidae > Scoparia > Scoparia ambigualis. The sequence goes on along the minus strand of OY992505.1, from coordinate 38,401,429 downwards.
CCTGAACAAAGTGTAAGCAAAAGTTCATATGAAAAGGTTATGGATTATGTCCCCGAATGCACTTTATAAAAACAAATTGCAAACATCAGATGTAAAATATAGAGATTTAAAACGTCTTTGTGACAATGGCATTATCCCAAAAAGATACCACCATGATTATTTGGACTTATCCCATTGAAATGTTGCTGGCCATCTTACGTTAACCAATAAAGAAGATGAGAAATAGCTGATTAAATAAAAATAAATAATTACTGTAATATCTTAATAAAAAATAATCAAAAAAATTATTTGATTGTGTGTACCTACACTTGGAAAAAGCGATTTAGTCAGTCTCAGGTCATTTTAATCGGATAAGACGTGATCAAAATGACCTAAAACTGACTAAATTGCTTTTTCAGGTGTATAGTTTTTTAGACTAATTTTAGTAAACGAAAATATTCGAATACTTATAAAAAATAACGGTTCGCATTTACGTTATTTCATTTTACATTCGTTTGCAAATTATTCTTTAATAAAAATATACTACCTATGTTCCTTTAAATTATTGTATTCTGAATAACTCAAATTTCTTTGCGGTGAATTTTAATATTTTTGTGTTCATAATAAAAAAATTACAATGTTATTATAATGATATATTAGGTTGAGTTATGCCTAATTACTTTAATTAAGTAGAATTTTGAATTATTAAGTTTAATATTGACTTTTGTTTTAGTTTATCTAACAATGTTGATTTTTTTTTAAATTTATTTTTTTAATTTAAGATGTAATTTTTTGTTAAACTGTTTTAACAGTCAGTATGCCGTTATCATAAGAATAAATATTGATTTCGTATTCAGGTAGTTTTATTAAACATATTTGAATCGATCATAATTTAGGCATGAAGCTTATAATAATTAAGTTCTTATATATTTTTGGAGTAACAGGATTGTTTGAATAGTTAGAATTCAATTGTTCTATAATTATTACTGGCTTTTAATACAAAAAAATCTACATCTATGAGTTTTTACGTCAGTAAAAGTGATTTAAAATTTATTAAAGTTTGATATACGACGTACACAGTTAATTTTAGGTAAATTTTCGTGGGTTGTATAAACCATAAACAATTTTTTTTTGACGTAAATCCAAGGCTAACTTTGAAACTAAAGACAATAGATATGTTTTGATGACTTCAGAGCGCTGTGTTTACCAGCCCAACTACCCTTAAAACGCCTCCGATCAGTGCCCAGTGGAGTGAACTGTGTTGTGTGTTGCTGCCTTCAAGCCTGCGACCCGCGCCTAGAGCGCCAGCTGCCTTCAGCTCCAACCAGCTCCAGCCCGAATCAAGTAAGCCCCAGATATTCCCTTATATCTCCTGCCTAACCCTTATTTCGCCGCTGTTACGGCGAACGCCTTTCGCCGTAACAGGGTAGTCAAAATCAGCTCAGGCTCACCAGAATGTACCTGGCGACACGTACCTTCCGAGCTCAACCCGGCAGATTGCGCAAGCAGAGGGATGTCTGCGCAATCCCTGTCAGCCCACGACCTATGGTGGTCTCCCACGTGGCTTGGACAGCCTTGTGAGTCTTGGCCTGCGATGCCCTTAGCTCTGGGCCATCACGCCCTGCCTGGCCTTAAGCCCAAACACGTCCCGTCACTGGTCACAGTGCCCGGTCTTGACTTTGACCTGCTCACTCGGTTCAGTTCTGTTACGGGGCGGGTCAGGAAAGTCTTTTTAAAAAAAGATATTTTATTTGAAACACGTTATTTTATTTATTAAAAGAATGGACAGTCTATGCCCGACGGAGGTCCAATCCAATCTAATGTGAAAACTAACTGAAGCTATAATGACGATTCGGGTTTCCTATTGCATTGACGCAAATGCAATGGGAAACTCAGCAATTTAATTTAATATGGCAAACAGAGCTAATTCCGATATAACAACCCCCCCGTTAAGATCGATCATCACCATTCAAAGTGATGAGAGATTAACCCAAGACGAGATGAACTATGATTGGACTTACGTTTGGCAGAGCGGCTAAAATCACAAGAGAGTAAATAAAACTTACAATAATAAACTTATTTATCTAAAGATATGTATGTGCTACAGAATGCAGCATCCATGATTATAACATAAGAAAATATAGAAATAGTATTAAAATAAAAGATTAAATTGTTACAGATCATGTGTTTTAGTGAAAACAATATTTCTTTTAGTAGGAGTTGGCGTTGCTGTAACATCAGCCTCCTCAGATGTTTCTACATGTGCATCTCGATAGATGACCATTTGAGATACAGGATCTTTCTTTATTTTAGAATTATTACATTGATTGTAAATTTGAATACAACAAGATGACGAGCGATTACAAAATACTTTACGATATTTGAATAGTACATACATTAATATTAGGAAGCTGGATATATAGCTAAGAGACATATAGTGAATACCATAGGTTTCAAAATGAGAAGGAGTCTCTAATTTATTTAAGTCTTGTTCCAAAGAGTTTAAATGTATGCTAGCATGTAACAATGAATCAAGATTATTAATATTATCTAACTTAGTATAAGGTAATTTCTCTAAGGTTCTATTTACTTTCGACCGTTCACAGCAGTCATCTAATAAAATATTAAAATCTGAGATTTTATTAGTAACATTACCTATTGTAGTTTCGCCGACGGCGGTAAACTGTAATGTTTTATAAAATGCTTTACAATTTTTTGGCAATGACAATATACCAGTTCCGAACAAGATGAGATCTGAATTTACATCTCGATTACTGCAAGTGATATGGCATTTCCCTGGCTCTGATTGTACAAACAGCCATCGGTTAAAACTTAACCTATGAAATAAATCGATTGACCCGTGTGCCAATTTCGTAGAACACACATCTGGAAGTTTCTTCACAACTTCGCTTAATAGAGTCGTTTCACACGTAGGATTCGCGATCACTGAAAACACATTTATAAGTACGCACACATAACACTTGTCACTAATAAGTTTGCACTTCTCTATGTCTCTTATCAGTGAGTAGAACATGCGATCAGCTGTTATTGCTACGTATGAGCTAGACGGCTCGATGAGAATGAATGTGTCAGGTTTCGATATATCATATGGGACAGGTAAAGGAACTATGTTATAAAGGTCATAGACCTGAGGTAACACTAAAGGAATCTTAATAACGATTATAATTCTATTTAAATGATAATAACATATTAGCTTAGATATATCTATAAGTTCATGTATATTTTGTAGAGTTAAGGATACAGCGAGTTCATAATGGCTAGGTAGTCTATTCCTATGCTTATCTAGTTCGTTAAATAGTTGATGCGGGCTAAGTACAGTCGGATGCAGAATATTGAGCTTCGCGAATAAAATAGCATTATTAATATCGTCAATGTCGAAAGATAAAGTTATTATTATAGATTCTAATGAATTCAATAAGGAGCTAAGTTGCGATTTGATTTCTAATTTGTCATTAGAGTTTGAGACATTCTCTAAGATTTTGTGAATGGTCTCCATATTTCTCATGAGATGTTTCTCATTTTGGTCGACCTTGGATATAGAGTTATTGAAAGATGTGATAGTAGATTTTATCACGTGGATATTATCTTTCATCAGATGAGCCAGCTGCTTCTCATCCGTCTGTACATCTTCGATAGCCTTCGAATATTTAACAGCATCTTCCGAATCTAATGTACCAAAAATAGTTTTTAGCAACGATCCTCCGAAATCGATGAGAGCTCTTTTATAACGCTTATTTGGCCTTTCATCTACCAGGAGATATGAAATAGAAGAAAACTTATTAACATTATTTAAATGTTGATTTCTCAACGCAGATAAAGAATTGAGACAATCAGTCTCTATCTTAGAAGATGTAAATGAGTTACAAAACACGTTTAACTTTTCAAATAGAAATTCGATTTTATCTAAATTAGGCTGTATATGACTTATGTCTACATATGCTACGACATTCCAGTCACTATTAGTAAACTTAACATCTAAGAGTTTATCGAAGAAAAGCCCGGGACTACTGACTATGGGCGATACGAATTCGCACGCGACCGACGACAGCGCCGATCTGAAATAAATGATAAGGAGTTGTAATAATAAGACGTCATGCCATGTGACGTGTTTGTTATGACGCGCTATCACTAGCGGGCTTGATCTCGTCATAGTGATGACGTACGTGCTTACGGTTTATCAGTAAGGTAACAGTATGTTTTCCATTTAGCTTTATTATTTTAAAAGGGCCCTTCCACACTGGAGATAAGGCTTTGTTTTGCTTATGGTGGCAACGTACATATACTAAATCATTAACGCTATAAGTTATAGGTTTGGTGTGCGAATCGTAATAATTTTTAGATTTTTCTTTAGAGGCTTGAATATTCTGAAGCGCTTTTTGGCGGCTATAATAAAGACGATGATTAAGAGCTCGGATGTAATCTGTATATGTATTGGTATCGAGAGTATCGATACTCGTAGGTATATAAGGCTTATAACCGAATAACAACTCTAAAGGCGAGTAACCTGTAGTGCTATGCACGTTAGAGTTGTACGCAATCATTGCGCTTGGGATATAAAGATCCCATGTGTGTTGATTTTCACCGATATATGATCTAAGATACTCTTTAAGAGTAGAATGACTCCTTTCTAGGGCACCGCACGTTTGCGGATGATATGGAGATGCGAATATATGTTTTATACTAAAAAGTTTCTCGAGTTGTTTAAATACATCTGAGCAAAAATTTGTACCTTGATCTGAGACGACCATTTTAGGAATTCCCATATGGGAGATAAAGATTACAAATAATTTAGCTGTTTCTTCAGCAGAGCATGTTAGCATAGGATATGCTTGAGAAAATTTGGTTAAGTCGTCTTGTAAGGTAAGTAAGAATTTATATTTGTGCTCGTGAGTTTCCGGAAGTGGACCGACCAAATCAAGATAAACTTTTTCGTTGGGCCGAGATGATGTGGAAGTTACTATCATAGGGGCCCGATTTGTCTGCCTTAAGGGCTTATTGATTTGGCAAGAGCGACAGTTCTTTACATAATCTTCAATATCTTGTCGCATGTTTTTCCACCAAAATTGAGATTTAATTCTCTCTAACATACGCGAGATACCGGGATGACCGGCGAGAGGAGAGTCGTGATTATCTTTAAGAATTTGTTTGATCTCGTCCGGCGTAGGATACTTTATAGAATTGCGGTATATGTTAACTTTAATATTAGTATTGTGAAATAGAAACGATATAATGTTATAGACCTTAGTAAATGATAGTTTAGTAAATGGATCCGTGAAGTCTGGTAGAGCGATTTCTTTTTCCTCCATGTACCAGTACTTGATCATATCTCGATAATCTCGTAGAAGATTAAAAATATCTCTATATGACGTTTCATCAAAGTGATTGGCTTTTACAAATAAATGAGTAAACGTATGTTTATCGTTTGACGTAGAATAATAGGTGTGCAGTCATGTTCAATACTACGAATGTCCGGCGGATTTGGACAAGCATCTATGATGTCTTGACAGTAAGGCACGGACTCATCTAAATCGACTGATGCTGGATAAGCGATCAGTTTGCACTTCGCCTTAAGTAAGGAATCGTTGTGCTCTTGAATCTCAGTGTCAAACGAGACACCGGGTTGTTTTATTATTTGAAGAAACTGTTCGTAAGTTTCTGATATGGAAGGTAAATTATGTGAGTCGTCTTCGTTATCTGGTAATAGCGTCGGATTACATAACATGGAGTCTGTGTTATCGTCATCGCTTAAGACGTTTACTGGAAAACGGGATAATGCATCGGCATTTGCATTTAATTTTCCCTTTTTATAGACGATCTCATAGTCGTACTCTTCTAATTTTAGGCGCCATCTTATAAGCCTGGAGCCTGGATCCTTGACATTAAAGAGCCACACAAGTGGCTTGTGGTCTGTTATTATTTTAAAAGTTCGACCGTATAAGTAAGGACGAAAGGTCTTTACACCGAATAGTATGGCTAAGAGCTCCTTTTCTATGGTAGAATAGTTGCCCTCGGCTTTGTTTAAGGTGCGTGATGCATACGAGACGGGCTTGTCTTTACCTATTTCGCCTTGCGACAGTATAGCGCCTATTGCGTAGTTAGACGCGTCGGTGGTCAAAAGAAAAGGTTGTTTGAAGTCAGGATACTGGAGTAGAGGTGCCGAAGTCAGTTTATCCTTTAATTGGATGAAGGCTTGCTCCTGATTATGAGACCATTGGAAGGTGGCGTCCTTTTTTAATAAGGAAGTCAATGGTTTTGTTATTTGAGAAAAGTTATTTATAAAACGACGATAGTATCCGACTAGACCTAGGAAAGACTTTATATCTTTAGGATTTTTAGGTGTCGGAAACTGAGAGACGGCCTTGATTTAGTCAGGATTCGGAGACACACCTTTGTGTGTTATTATATGGCCTAGATAGGCGACTTCGCGCCGTAGAAACTCGCACTTATCTGGCTGTAGTTTCAGATTAAACTTTCTCAATCGATCAAAGACTAAAGTAAGTTTTGTGATATGACTTCGGAGGTCATGGCTACAGATTATGGCGTCATCCAAATACACGTAAGCGTGAAGACCTTGGAGGCCAGAAAGAGCTGTATTCATCAGCTTTTGGAAGGTGGTAGGAGCATTTTTTAACCCGAAGGGCATTCTAGTAAATTCGTAATGTCCGGAAGTGCTAGAATTGGTATTGACAGTGAAACCTGTTTTAGGAGCGTCCTTGGGACTCATCCTGATCTGATGAAAGCCACTGGAGAGGTCCAGGGTGCTAAAATATTTGGAGTGTCCTAATTGGTCCAATATGTCTGTGATAAGAGGCAGAGGATAGCTCTCAGATACGGTGACGTCATTGAGGCGGCGATAGTCTATAACTATTCGCCACTTCTTTTTACCAGAAGCGTCCATCTTTTTAGGGACTACCCATACTGGGGCGCTCCATGGCGAAACAGAAGGACGTATAATGTTCTGATCGAGCATCTTACGGATCTGAGTGTCTACTTCCTCTTTATGACATTCGGGAAAGCGATATGATTTTACGTGAGTGGGAGGCGCATCTCCCGAGTCTATGGTATGTTCAATCGCGTTTGTGAAGGACAAAGGCTCGCCTTCCATATGAAAGATGTCGGTGTACTGTGAGCAACACTCGAGAAGTGACTCTTTTTCTTCAGAGTTTAAATGAGAGCAACGAATAAGGTTTAATACCTTCTGTATTCTATCGGATGCTGTGTAAGATATAGAATTTACGCATTGAGATGAATCAGTGATATCGTTTTTAGGCTCTAGAGGCGTTAACTTTACAGCATAGTCCTTGACCTCAACTTCAGAATTAGTAGTATTTAAAATAGTTACGTTTATTTTTTTATTAGGTTTTATAAAAACGAGACAGTTAGCGACATAAACACCATCGCTTATAGAATGATCTAGTAATAACCCTTCATTGTTTTGATAGCGTTCGGGCGAGTAATTTGATACCGCGCACTCGATAACAGCTTCGGCTCGAGCGGGAATAATATAAGTTGGCTGGATATAATTCATATGCACATTTTGCCCGTAAATATTTATTAAATTCAAATCATAGTTTATAGTGGCCTTGAAATAGCCCAAAAAATCGCTACCGATGATGCCGTCATATTCTAGACTGACGTCATCGTTGACTATATGAAATTTATACGTATAAGTATTCTTGGCTAGGATAATATCCATTTGAAATGTGCCAAGGGTTTCTGAACAAGATTCTATGCTATTGATTCCTCTTATTTTAACAATTTCGCGAGACAAGTCAGGTGCTTTGCTTAGGCTTGATCGTTTAACAAGACTGATACTTGCGCCCGTATCTAAGAGAAAACGAAGAGGTTTCGTAGAAAAACTAGTTTTAAGATGTACATGTGGCAAGGATATTTTTTTTAATGACGAATTAATCTCGTATACAGGAATATTTATATTATTCTCGATTCGGTTTTCCGGATTGTGCGATACATAGGGTCCCGAGGACAAATGGGACGTTTTACTCGGTGGAACCGGGACTCTAGGTAGATTATATTTGGGTTTTACAGATTCAGAACTCAACGAAATAGGGACTCGCGGTGGAGCGTGTTGAGGTTTATTATATTTAGGATTCGATGAAACAGCGGTTCCCGAAGGAAAGTATCGAAGTTTGTTATTACTAGGACTCAACGAAACAGGGACTCGCGGCGGAGCATGTTGAGATATATTATGTTCATACGTACGACTCGACGAAACAGCGGGTCCCGCAGGACAGTATCGAGGTTTATTATTTTTTGGGCTCAACGAAACAGGGACTCGCGGCGGAGCATGTTGAGCTATTTGTGCATACGTATGACTCGACGAAACAGTGGGTCCCGAGGGACAGTATCGAGGTTTATTATTTTTTGGGCTCAACGAAACAGGGACTCGCGGCGGAGCATGTTGAGCTATTTGTGCATACGTAGGACTCGACGAAACAGTGGGTCCCGAGGGACAGTATCGAAGTTTATTATTTCTAGGACTCAACGAAACAGGGACTCGCGGCGGAGCGTGTTGAGATTTATTTTTATACGTATGACTCGACGAAACAGTGGGTCCTGGAGGACAGTATCGAGGTTTATTAATTCTAGGACTCAACGAAACAGAGACTCGCGGCGGAACATGTTGAGATTTATTATTTGAACGAGACTTAACTAGAAATGCGCGTGTGCCTAAATCACTCGGAAAACGACGGCACGTTTTCGTAGACCGATTATTTAGTTTAAATCGTCGTAAGACTCTTCGACGTTTTCGCACGAAACTTGATAAGGTGTCGGTGACGGCGGCGATAGCGTCGGCGGCGGGTCGTATGTAACGTTATGCATATTCGACGACTTATTATAATTATTAGAATTCTGTGCATTATAGAATTTCCGTTTGCGACATTGCGAAATATCATGACCCTTATGTTTGCAATACCTGCAGAAAGCGTGTGAGCCGGAATTATTATTATATGACGTTGACGGCTGGGGCTCAGAGGAAACACGTGGCGGAAACGCCCGCTTTGGTTTAGCGAAACATTCGGATTCTGGATGCCCGAGCTTTCCACAGATTCTGCATTTAGGCTTAGTCACGGTCTTAAATAAAAGATTTTGAATCTTTTCTTCCTCAAGAGCGATATTTACTGCATCATTGAGAGATTTAGGGCTTCTGCATCTAACGTTATTGCTTAATCGCGGATGTAGCCCTAGAGAAAATGAGAAGAGCGCTAGATCTTCTGTCATAGCGATACGCCCGGATAAATCTTTTTTTAGAGATTCGGAATTATAGATTTCAGACTGCAGATCAGTAAGGCAGCCTTCGACGCGGAGCGCAAACTGTGCAACAGTATCGTTTGATTGTTGCTTACACGACTGTAGATCTAGTAGTAAATGATTATAATGTTTCCTTTCACCGAAATTTTGTTTGAGAAAACATTTTAATTGATTAAAATCTTCAAAAATTTTATTAGAACACGCGATTTGGGCCTTGCCCTCCAAACGAGATAAAATATATTTCGTTAATAAAACTTTTTGACTCAACGATGCTAGATCTAGAGCGTTTTGGCAATTTGTAAGAAAAGCGGTGAGAGTTTCGCGGTCTCCTTTGTAAGGACTAATAAAATTACATAACACGTTTATTGGAAACTGTTCGCTCAATGAGATTTCCGCGCTAGCACTGCTTTTCTTCGAATCAGTAGACATTATGATATAGAAAAGAAATAGAATGTAAAAGACACAGTACTTACTTGTATTATTTGGACACGGTTGGTAAGTATAAAGGATTACGTTATTATTATTTAGATAAGTTTAAAGGATACACATTAAATAATAAGGTAAGGATTTATAGCATAGGAAAATAGGATACTATAAGGTAAGTATGATATATCGTCTAACACAATTTATAGAACACTTTATAAGAAAATTGTAGCAGTAACAGATGATATTATGTTCCACTTACAGAGTTAGCAGGATCACGAAGGAGTTGGACATCTCTGCAACTGGAGCAGCGCGTTCACAGGATCGGAGCAGCGTGGCACGCTACGCGTCAGGCAACGCGACCAGCGACTGGAGCGGCAGGAACGGCGGCGAATACTACCACCAGCGGCGGTGACCCGGCGTGAGCGGCACCGGCACGTGGCGGCGATGGCAGAGCGTCGCTTCAGCGGCGACGGCGGCGGCCAGCAGGCGGCAGCAGCAGGGGGACGGCGGCAGCGGCGGCGCGACTTACGCACCGGCGGGATACAGCGGCTATCTACGGAAGCTGGTCGGCAGGCTTACGGCTGTAAGGCTGACTGTCGCGACTCAACCACAGGAGACGAGCGGGAACTTGACGAAACGTAGTTACTTAGTGGTTACTCACGTTCCGGAGACGGACTGGACGATACGGAGTATTATAACGGATAATCTTTCACGCGACCCGTTGATGGAATACCAGTGGAATGGAATCAACGAATATTAACGAATTTCAACACTGGTATCCCACTTCTGACACCACTGTTACGGGGCGGGTCAGGAAAGTCTTTTTAAAAAAAGATATTTTATTTGCTACACGTTATTTTATTTATTAAAAGAATGGACAGTCTATGCCCGACGGAGGTCCAATCCAATCTAATGTGAAAACTAACTGAAGCTATAATGACGATTCGGGTTTCCTATTGCATTGACGCAAATGCAATGGGAAACTCAGCAATTTAATTTAATATGGCAAACAGAGCTAATTCCGATATAACACTAGACAAGCTCGTCGGAGTGACAGCTTGTCTAAAACGCTTTCTGCACAACTGCAGACACCACCCAGATTCGCGACGCTCAGGCCCCTTGTACGTCAGTGAACGAAGAGAGGCCCTACTTTGCTGGGTGCGCAGTGTTCAGCACAATGAATTTGCAGAGGACATCCACCGCCTTCAAACTGGCAAAATCTGCTCCGTCAGACTCCAGCGGCTGTCACCTCTCATTAAAGATGAGCTCCTTAGAGTTGGTGGACGACTGTCCCATGCGTCTATCCGATATGACGCGCAGCATCCGCTCATACTTCCCAGCTCTAGCCCACTTGTAGACCTTATCATTGACCACTACCACAAAATACACTGCCACCCTGGCGCTGACACTTTACACGCTATCCTACGCCAACAATTTTGGATATTGTCCGCGCGCCGTATTATTAGACACCGAGTTTTTAAATGCATTAGATGCTTTCGATGCCGGGCCCAGCCGCAAGCGCCCTTCATGGCCGACCTGCCAGCCGATAGAGTTACGCCTCAGCCAGTATTTAGTCAAGTCACGACCGATTTTGCCGGACCATTCCTCGTTAAATCTAGTACCCTGCGTAATGTTAAACTCTTAAAAGCGTACTTTTGTATATTCGTGTGCCTCTCGACTAAGGCGGTTCATTTGGAACCGGTCTCGGACCTCAGCACGGAAGCGTTCCTCGCGGCATTACAGCGTTTTATAGCACGCCGCGGTGCCCCGGTTCTCATCCGCTCGGACTGCGGTACAAATTATGTAGGCGCTAGAAATCAGCTCATCGAAGTACAAAACTTTCTTACCTTGAATAATTAATTAATTAATGACACGATTGCGCACAAGCTCGCTGGTCAGCACATTACTTGGTTGTTGAACGTCCCTAAGGGGCCATGGTTCGGTGCGTTACATGAGATCAACGTAAAATCAACAAAGCAACTTTTATATCGCGTAATTGGCGAACAACACCTCACATTCGAGGAATTCTCCACACTTTTAGCTCGAATTGAAGCGGTCCTTAACTCAAGACCTCTCTGCCCACTTTCGTCTGATCCTTCAGACTTTGAGCCGCTTACAGCCGGACATTTCCTTATAGGCCGCCCACTAACGGCCCTTCCCGAACTATTCGTGGAAGATAGGCCGATCTCCACACGTAGGCGATTCCAGATGGTACAGGCCCTTTCCCAGCGCTTCTGGACGCTGTGGACCCAGTCCTACCTTCATACCCTCCAAACCCGCTCCAAATGGTTGTCCCCATCCTCCCCTCCCCGAGTTGGCGAGCTCGTCCTCATCAAGGAGGACAACCTGCCTGCCCTCCAATGGAGACTGGGGCGCATTGCTCGCACCCTGCCTGGGAAGGATGGCGTCGTGCGGGTGGTAGACCTGGACACCGCGAATGGACATCTTCGGAGGCCTGTATTCCGGATCGCCAGGCTCCCATTAGATGAGCCCACCCTAGCCCCCGGAGGATGTTCCCGCCAAAGCCGGGACGGCCATTCAAACCATACCGCCATCTGTAAGGCGGTTGACTCAGCGGTTGTTGACGACCGCGTCCGCCTATCTGCCGCGGCGCCACCGCTGCGCGACCCGCGGCCGCTCGCTTGGTGAGAGATACCGCGCCGACTCGTCTGTCTGCTAGCTACCGCGAGACGCCCACAAAATACGCGCGCTGGTATCTGCCCTTATTTATAGTGACTCCTGAACCTAATGTAAAGAGAACGCCTAAATGCCTATTGTGTAGTGTAGTGACTGTGTGCCAGGAAACCAACCTACATCGCCGCCCGTGGTCAGCTCGTCCCCCGGTTCCTGTGACTCATCATCCCTGTAAGTACTTCACTATCCATACCTACCCAGTCCACAACCTTTATTTCGTCGCTGTTACTGTGAACGCCTTTCGCCGTAACAATCGTCTCTTTTAACTACACTACTTATCTAAAAATCCTGCTGGTGCTGCTATTATGTTATCTTGGTGCCTGGCCCACCCCAAGGTACCACACCACGGTCATGACATATGTACAGCATCCAATCATTCGACGACCTACCAAACAACTGCAACAATATTCTGTTATCCCTTCCCTTCCAGACACATTATTTTTTATTAATATTATATGCATAGTAGTTTTCTTGAAATGTGTCTGGATTTAACTTTACCTCTTATCAACGTATTATCTCCACTATCTCTCAAGCAATACTCTGATACATCTCTACCGAGCCTGTCGGATTTGGTACGTTCCCAATGCGAATAATATTAAATCATTACTAGCCGGGGAAATGTTAATAAATTGTCGCACAGTAGGTAAGTACGTATTGGAGCAAACGCAAAGATCGACTGCAAAAAAAATCAATTATATTGAATTTATTTAACATCCTGTCATTCGATTTTAACAGTGACGTTCCTTTACACGCAAGTCAAAGAATCAAGCCCTTAACGTTTATTTGGTTTTTATTTCGTTTACTTATTGTATCACTTTCAGCAATTTCATACTGTTCTAAAAATACTTAAATGTATTTATGTCTAAGTAGTAGCTATAATCTTTTTTTCGACGAGTGTAAGGTGGGAGGATTACATGCAAGCACGTAAAATTGTAGACCTACGCGTGAAATGGAACTTGGCATCGCCGTCAAGATCTATTGTATATGGTCAAAACCGTTCAAAAGCTATGATAAAGTTTTCCCATTGATATTAATTACTTTTACGCATTAATTAATTTCTCTAGAAGTAGAAGTTCTTGAGGTATATTATTTGTATTTTTAAAATTAACTAATAACAGCATAGTGACATCATTGATATTTTTGGCGACTCATTTTCTAAGCTCAAAAAGAATTTGTTCCACGCTTGGCAACAAGCTGACTGATGCACTATATTGTCTATATTACAAAGTGTTTTTCTTTCATGTTTATTTTTTTTTGTTTTTCGTTTGTTTCTCATTTTAATGCATGTGGTGTTTACCTTCAAAGATTGTTGCACTAGGTTATAAGAATGCTAGCTGTAAATATTAAATGTAATAGTGTAGCAAACACTGGTGAACCAAATAAATAAATAAAAAATAAATAAAGCATATTTTTTAGAATACAATTGATTTGTGCCTTAGTCAGGTCCATTTTCGCCATTGTCCTTTTAGAAAATAAAACAAAACTGCAGACATGACGCTTCACTTTCCCGCCCAGAAGTCAATTGTTGTTTTTTTTACGTTTAATGGCGCGCACGATCTGTGCTTTAGCCAAAGCAAAGTAAAAGGTTAGGAAGCAGTTTTTTTTAGTATATTCGAAAAAAGGGAATTGAAGGAAAGGATCAAATAGGGTTAGAAAGGAATTTATGATTGATTTAGACTTTGTTATTGTTAATGGACAAAAAGGAAGATAATACTTTGTAAATATGATAATCATTTGTAAATAATAAATAAGATATAGAGGATGGAAAGAAAACATGAAGTGATGTTATGGATTCGAAGTCAATGGGCGATTTTCTGACAGCCCAAATTAAAAAGTAAAAATTAGTTCAAAAACACCCGATAGATGTCGTTTTATAAAAGCCGGCCACCAGCCGTACCTACCTAAGGGCTGTAATAAATTCTACACTTTTACTTGTCTACCAAAAGAATAAAAAATAGTAAGTCCTTACCTATTTATATTCAGGACATCCAGAACCTATTTCTATTTTGGAATAGAATAAATATTACGCAGCCATACACGTGCTCTTCATGAACCCGCCTTTTACCATGCGCCATACTAATCTATGCTAAGCGCCATCTATGAAGTCATTTACGAACCAATTTCTTTTTTTTTTTATCTCGGAAAATCGCCCATTGTTGTTTGAAATATTTTCTATACCACAGACATATATTGTCTGTGTTCTATACCTACTTTTTTTTATTTATTTGTTCCGTGAAGGAACAGGCTAAGGTCAGAGACCATACTGCCTCTGCCTAGTCAATAGTTTTTCTTTTTATTTTTCCCCTATGCCCTAGATGATAATGAGTGGTGATTAAGATGATAAATGAGTAATGATATTCCCCCAAACCCCTTGAGTCCTCAGTAAAGATGTGGAACTTTACCGAAATCTCACGCGGACTTCTTAAGAGAATTTAAAAAGTGATGTTGCACTGTTTTGATTCATTTGTCAACACTCATGCCCGTTCACAAACACTTAATGGTTAATAATCCACTATTATTTCACATTAATGTTCGAAAAACACAAAGGACAATGACGAAAATGGACCTGACTATTGGCACAAATCAATTGTATTCTAAAAAATATGCTGTTATTAGTTAATTTTAAAAATACAAATAATATACCTCAAGAACTTCTAGTTCTAGAGAAATTAATTAATGCGTAAAAGTAATTAATATCAATGGGAAAACTTTATCATAGCTTTTGAACGGTTTTGACCATAGACAATAGATCTTGACGGCGATGCCAAGTTCCATTTCACGCGTAGGTCTACAATTTCACGTGCTTGCATGTAATCCTCCCACCTTACACTCGTCGAAAAAAAGATTATAGCTACTACTTAGACATAAATACATTTTAGTATTTTTAGAACAGTATGAAATTGCTGAAAGTGATACAATAAGTAAACGAAATAAAAACCAAATAAACGTTAAGGGCTTGATTCTTTGACTTGCGTGTAAAGGAACGTCACTGTTAAAATCGAATGACAGGATGTTAAATAAATTCAGTATCATTGATTTTTTTTGCAGTCGATCTTTGCGTTTGCTCCGATACGTACTTACCTACTGTGCTACAATTTATTTACATTTCCCCGGCTAGTAATGATTTAATATTATTCGCATTGGGAACGTACCAAATCCGTTAGGCTCGGTAGAGATGTATCAGAGTATTGCTTGAGAGATAGTGGAGATAATACGTTGATATGAGGTAAAGTTAAATCCAGACACATTTCAAGAAAACTACTATGCATAAAATATTAATAAAAATTAATGTGTCTGGAAGGGAAGGGATAACAGAATATTGTTGCAGTTGTTTGGTAGGTCGTCGAATGATTGGATCACAAAGTACTTTTTTATGGATTGGATGCTGTGCATATTATTATGTCATGACCGTGGTGTGGTACCTTGGGGTGGGCCAGGCACCAAGATAACATAATTGCAGCACCAGCAGGATTTTTAGATAAGTAGTGTAGTTAAAAGAGACGATTTTAAATAAATCTTTATGTAGGTATCATTCATAGGTGTTTTATTTATAAGCATCCTCTTTGTTTCATGTCAAATACCATTAATTACATTTCCCTTATCACTATTTACGTAGTTATCAGATAGTTAAGGTCGGCTTAAGTTAAGAATTTAATATATTAGATCGTTAAAATGTTTATCTAACCTCAAAAGCTCAAAAATTAAAAAAAAATATATCTTGGATTTGTGAAGTTTTACATTGAATATGGAGTTATGTTAGGTATCTAATCAACACAAAATTAATAATGCCCATAGTCATTGAATATCAGGTCCAGCTACTATGGGATTTTGCCGATGTCCTTTGTGTTTTTTCGAACATTAATGTGAAATAAATTCATATTGTTCTGAGGAAATGATAGTGGATTATTAACCGTTGTTTGTGAACGTGCATGAGAGTTGGCAAATGAAACAAAACAGTGCAACATCACTTTTCAAAATCTCTCAAGAAGTCCGCGTGAGACCACAGTAAAGTCCCACATCTTTACTGAGGACTCAAAGGGTTTGGGGAATATCATTTATCATTCATCATCATAATCGCCACTCATTAACAACAAGGAAAAAAGAGAAATAATGAAACTAACGACTAGGCAGTATGGTCTTAGACCTTAGCCTGTTCCTTCACGGAACAAATATTTAAAAAAAATATTTGAAACAGGAAAATTATAAATTTACAGAAATTTGGTATATTTACTTTTCTATGCAGAAAATCCGATTTTAGATTACTGAGTGCAGTTGTATGTTTAAATATTTTAGTTCGACCTTTAGGTAAGTTTATTGAATTCATAATTGACAAAACACCACGTTCCGGTGACTGTGTGTGTGATTGATAATCGTAAGTTCAACGAATACATAGTTCTTTGACAAAACACCACATTCCTGGTGACTGTGTGATTGCTAATCTTTAAGAATGCTTCCAAAAATGTTATTTACTTAGGACTAGATTACTTTGTTTATCTTGGTCTAGAAACTAGGCAACACTTGCTAGGGCGTGAAACTTTCTCTCTATTCTATACAATTAGCGCGTCATCTATAGAATGCAGTTGGAACATTGAAGTAATTAATTAGTAATGTGGTTTCACTGTGGTTGGTTTTTCGTAGTGGTTGAAATATAATAGACTTAATATTGTGATCTGCCTTAATACTGCCTCTGTCTGTTGACATTAGTACATTATTTTTTAATAATTTCAGGTTTAATATTAGCAATGTTTGATAACTATGGTAATAATCAGGCGCAAGTCGAAGCCAACTCACCACCAAACCAGAAAGTTGTACGGTTTGACAAACACTATGTGAAGACACTGCCCGGAATTCTAAAAGTTGTTCAATTGGTAAGTGCAGGATTCACCTTTTTTACATGCATATAATCACGACTATTATCCTCGATGGGTTAATCAGAGACACCACAATGAGGACCGCAAAGTATTTCTCTACCATAGCCACTTTTCACCAAATAGAGACTGCACATGTGCTCAGCGTGACAGGTGGTGAGCCCATCGCCACTCTATGCTGTTGAAAGTATGTGCAGTCTTTAGTCCGTTAATCACCTCTTAGGACACCCAAGGGAAGAGAGGGGGTGGTAGTATTCTTTCACTGCTACACGACACGGTTAACCGTACCCTTTTTTGTTTAATGCATTTTGAACTCTTTGCAGGTTTGCAATATTATAGGCTTCATATGCATAAAAGTATCTACAGCATTTATTTCACCCATTTTCTACAATCTCCTTTACTGGATTGGCAACACTATCACACTGTTTCTGCTGTTGATGTACACATTCCACATTGTTGAGAAATATGATCGCTGGCCGTGGCACAAGATGGAGTTCTTTTACTGCTGCGCTGTCATCCTGGCGTACATTGGTACATCAATATTTGCAGCCACTCTCGCTGAGAGTGTAGGATATGCTGTTGGGGTAAATATATTAATTATAAATGTAATTTTTTTCAAACCTTGTGAAGTTTCTGTCCAGCTCTTTTACTGGTTCCACAGAATACCAGGGTCATGCATGTCAATGTCCATGGCATATGCAGAGTGGCCACCATGTTGGTTGCATAACACCTAGGTTCTTCCTATCCTTACTCAATTCATATTGATAGCATAACTTTTCAAATTGTATTATGCCGACTTTGGCAGTGGACTGCTTCTGTGGTCCTCAATGCCTAGTCTCTGACTAACCCTTTGTGGATGATAGTTGTGATTCTATATTTGTTTGCAGTTCTTTGGGCTGTGTGCTATTATTGCATATGCATTTGATGGATATTTGAAATTCAAGGGATGGAAGAGGGGCCTGCCACCACAGTGAGTGCTTTACTAAATTAGGCTTAAGCCACAATTTTTTTGTTTTTAAGTTTGTCAATCAATGCACATTTCACCTGTTAAACAGTAAGATTCTAAAGTCATAATAATGGAGTAATTCTATTTGAAGAAAAATATTATCAGGTATCTAATTCATTAGGTATCAAAAAATGAAACTTATTTTGAGGCTTAGTAAAAGTTTCAATTATTATAAAAGTAAAGCCTGTACTTATAAAATTTTTACCCTCAATTAGAAATGTGACTATAAGATTAATTATCATTAAATATTTTTGATAACTCTGTCTTATCTCCACAGCAAAGTTGTGTCTAGTTTTAATAAATGCCATTTTATCTATTTCGTAATTTCGAAATAAATTAAGTTAGGTACTAAAAAGCGTGTATATTATGGGGGGTATTCATAATATTTTTGACTGACACTTTAGCTAAAGTAAAAATGGTATTTTTTATATCAAATAGTGTATATAAGTATATAAATCATGAAAAATGTTTTACACGATTTACTGTTATGATTATGAGGGTTTATGCATTTCAATTTCCCATACAAACTTCCAAGTTCGAATTTTTTTAAATCTACCAAATTGTTTTTTTAAACTGATTTGTGTGGACTGTAAATCGCAATAACTCAGCAAAATAAAAGATTTTTACAAACTATTTAGATCTATAAGGTATTTAACTTTAGCATGCAGAGTTTCATTAAAAGAGTCTCATTTGTTATTAAAAATTTGAACTTTGAAGTTTTTATGGAAAACCGAAATCCTCTTCATTTACCTAAGTCTAATAATATGTATTTTTTACAAATTGCATTTGATCTGTTAAAGTGGTCTAAAGTTTGAAGCCTTTTGAAATTTGTTGAAAAATAGTTATTATAAATACTAGTAAACTAGGGGTGACTTTGGCCTTAACAGTTTCACTGTCAAAAAAATATAACAATAGGATTCAATAATTGTTATTATAGACCATAAATGTGGTCTGCGGGACAGTGAACGGGGTAATTATAAAATGCTTTATAATCTGATTAGAATGTACTAACCAAACTAACTATTTAAATAAATATGTCATAATTTTATATTTAAAAAACTGGCACTATTGAATCAGGGCGACTAATCTTCCAAAACAGGGCCTACTCTTTAAGCGCATCCGAAACTTTGTTGGCCCGTACCCGTAATTCGTGGTACAATGCGCGCTTTTGTTTTTTTCACTAGCGATTGGCGCAGTAATGCACACGCAGCCGCATACGACGAATTACGGGCAGACCTCAGGCTGGTATATTATTCGGCGCCTCAGGGGCAGACGAAGTGTCGAATGCGCTTATAGACTGGGCCTCAGTTACCTACTAAGACAATGGTTTCTCTGTCGAAAATGGAGATGCCGTCGCCCGGATCGCCAAATGTCGTGGATCGATGTCCCACCTGCCCCCTGTTTGTAGGCCTAGCATGCGCGACGAGAGACGACAAATCATTTTAAATTGTCATGTTAAGGTTTGTAGACAAAAATACCACAGTTTATGCAAAAACTACTATTCCTCTCAGGCCCCAAGCGGTCGCATGAGACCGCACCTACAAAAACACACTTGACGTACCGTGTTTTCATGGACTTACAGACTAATTTAGTATGAACAAGTTTGGTTATTTCGGTTCTGTGGTACATCTTATGTATTGTTATCGCAAAATATCGCTTAGTCTATGCTCGATTCTGTCAAATTTGACGTTGACAGTTGCGCCAAAAAAGTGTCAAAAAAAATCCAAGACTGAGGGGTTCTAAGTCTATTTTTGACATATTATATAGAGTGCTAAGCGCATCCATGAGTCTTTAGTGTCGATAGACATTAGAGTTAAATGAATAAAACACGGGAAAACGAGTCGAGAAGAGTTCTCGTGTTGCGCATGCTAGGCCGGCTGAGCACGGATCTTTTATCGACCGATAAAGTGACATTAGACAATAAAGTTTGACAGTTTAAGTACTGCCGATGTCAATTTGTCGACGTATGATGTCACTTTATCGGTCGCTAAAAGATCCGTGCTCGCATTACTGACCTGTTAAAGTCAGTGTTTTATCACCTTCATTGTTAAAACTAAAATTGATTACGGGACCTCAAGCTCAAAAGAAAAAGATGTAATGATTATGTGTTGATACACTTTCGATTTAATAAATGATATGGTTAAGATTAAGATATTTGTAAATGAATCTTGCTTGAGACACCTAATGAGTGCCTTAAACTTAAATCAAAACAAAAAAAGGAGGATACGGTATTGCACAGTGGAGGAGTTCCCGGTAGAGCACTTTTCAGCGATATTCGCTCGCGCTCCATTCCGCCCGCGCGCACGTACAGTCACGAGCACCAATATGTATACACTCTGACTCTTATTCCATTGTGTTAAGAGTTACAATTCTTTACATATTTTTGCTCGTGACTACATATAGGCGATTCTTTAGGCGACACATAGACGCTGCACGCATGGCTGTGATCATAGATGTTACAGCCGTCACATCTTTTGCTGCAGTTACGGCTGTGGTCAACGTTGGGGCTGTTTTACTTACAGAATACCGATTTTATACCTACAAGAAATTTTGAAGTATACCAATGGTACGCTCACCGCTGTCGCAGCCGCTGCTACCAAGGCTTTAAAGATGTTTGCGCTTAGAGAATCGCACTACAGTAGCGCGCGCCTAGACATGTGCAAGCGCCGAAAAGCGCCGGGAACTTCCTCGACTGTGCATACATGTAATGTGAGTTGGGCTTGGCATGACTAGGTACACAGGCAATAAACATGCACGGCTACGTACATATTCTCGATAAATAAGGCGACTGCTAGAAACCGCAAGAAACTTCAAGGGCTCGTCAAGTTAAGTGTTTTAGACATGACTAAAATTACAAAAAAGATTGCAGACTAACGTAGGTAAGTACTTATCGCCCAGCTGACGCGGACGGGTCAACAGACCGGTGGGTCAACGACCGGCCGCTGCCCGCGCTTTGTAAAAATCGTTATTGCTTTAAAATAAATTAGATACTCAAAGACTACCCAATTAAAATTCACAGAATGAATTATTTAATTAAAAATAAAATAAGCACGAATTTCTTTTTTGTAAATTTTGTCATGTCTAAAACACTTGACCTAACCAGCCCTCTAAGGCGAGGTATTCCGAGCGCTTCTCTCTCACTCTCTCGGCGGTACGACGGTAAGGGACGGGTATAACAGCAAAGCGGCGCGAATAAGCGCGTTTTATAGGTTTTTTGCCTATAAAGGAAAAAATAAGTGAAATAAAAAAATGTGTCTTTTGCATTCACTAGATAATAAAAAGTTTCTTCCATTGGTAAAAAAATTTAAGTCATTTATCAATATATTATCTGACTTACAGCTCTTTTAAATGTTGAACAGAGCAGAATCAGAATCAGAACAGAATCTTTGAATTTTTTTTCTATCGAATGAAGTATTACCAATCATGTTTCTGTCTTTAAGAGTCACTAGATAATAAGTCAACTGTATAATACATGAATTTTAGAACTTTATGTTTTATATTGGTGGCGGTACAATCAATCGAAATTGTAAAAAATGGGAAAAGAGCGCCATAAGTTTCTTGCGGTTCCTAGCAGTCGCCTTATATTTCTGTGGTACATTTACTAAATAGTAGGTATGTGTACTTACCACAGAAATAGTGGTACATACACTGTACTGTTACCAACAGAAGAGGTTGTGACTATCACAAAATTCACATAGGATTCGTGATAATGTTTATTATGTTTAACATGTTATTAGATTAGATTAAATATATAAACAAATTGTCAAATATGGTAATATAAAAAACCGGGGTTATTTTATTAAAATAATAAATATATTTTAGACGCACAATGAACCATAATAATAATAATAGGTCTTTACCTATGTAATTGGAGATTCTACAACCGGCATTTTCAGATTTAAATATATGCCTTCGGCCGCGTATGATACCAGAGTTTGGTAACCAGTATCATACGAAGAAAAAATGATCGTCATAGGATACCGGTGTCCAATATGTGTATTGGCGCGCAATTCGATTTTCATATAAATTTTATTCGCCTTGTTAATTTAATTCCAAATTCAGTCATTTGTTTTAAAATAGTTTTTTGTTTTTGTGAAATTGTGGTAGTTTTTGGCGCCCTGGATAAACTGAAAAATCGTACAATTTTCGAATATGAGTTCCTACGTGGAAATACCGCTGCGCAAACAACACGAAACATTAACAACGTGTACGGGCGTAACACTGCTTGCATAAACACGGTGCATTATTGGTTCAATCGTTTTAAATCAGGACATTTTGAGTTGAAGAACGAGCCTTGCGGTCGGCCGGTAACCATTGTCGACAACGACGAATTGAAGGCGATAGTGGAAGCGGATCCAACTCAATCTACGGCTGAGCTTGCTGTGGGCCTTGGAGTTAGTGTCAAAACAACATTGAAGCACTTGCGGCAAATCGGAAAGATAAAAAAGCTAGACAAGTGGCGCCCATACAAACTAAGCGACCAACAGCGAGACTTACGCGTCAAAGCATGCATAGCACTACTGAGTACTGAATCGGCATAGAAACGAGGGAATTCTAATTGTTACCTGCGATGAAAAAAGAAGAAAAGTGGATCCTATACGACAACCGTAAGCGTTTGTCTCAGTGGGTGGACCCGGGTACAGCACCTAATCAGTGCGCTACAAAAAAAAGATTACTCGTAGGAAAATGATGGTGGACCAGTGCCGGACTTGTACATCACAGCTTCTTACCGAATGGCACAACAGTGACGGCAGATGTCTATTGCCAAGAATTGCAAACAATGATGGAGAAGCTTCGCAATTTAACAACCAAGACTGGTCAATCGCTCTTCCCTATTGCTTCTCCACGACAACGCGCGAGCTCACACTTCACGACCGACCATCGCAAAGCTACAAGAGTTACAGCTGGAAGCTCTCCGTCACCCACCGTTCTCACCGGACCTTACCCCAACAGATTTCTACTTTTTTCAAAATTTAGACATTTTTTTTAATGGGAAAAAATTCAACACTCGAGAGGCAGTAAGTACAAAACGCTTTCTCTGACTTCATCGCCTCCCGTCCGGCAGACTTCTACAGTAAAGGGATAAACAAACTGCCATCAAAATGGCAAAAGTGTATAGATAATTTAATTAGCTAAAATAAAAAATTTATCAAAATTTTTATATTTTAAAATTTTCATTCAAATCTCCAATTTCATAGGTAAAGACTTAATATTATTTTTTAAATCGAAAATATTCTCTTATATTTGGTGTTCCTTCAGTCTGTCTTTTTGGGGTTGGAAGGTTGTTCTAACGTTTTGTTGCTGAATATCGTAAACTCTTATCCCCTAACGCAGCAGTCTCAAAATTGTGGTATCAATAGTTCTACTAAGGCGCATTCCTAGTGATGTACGCTCTAGCAAACACGGTCTAAACAGGTAGACGGTAGTTAAACCCAGACAGAGCCAGTGCTTCTGTAATGCAATGCAATCCTAATAAAACCTTATGTTATGCTTACAAGCAGTTCTAAGCTTTGGATCATTCTCAGGTAGGTCACGTAGCTGTTGAGGGTTCGGTAACTTTGGGAGCGGTTTCGCCCAGGCCGCCCTCTGTTTGCGGCTGTGGCCAATTAAGCGAGTTGCACCTTACTAGGGTGCGTTCCGTCGTTCTGGGTGTAGTTGTTTGGTTAAAGTTTAACTCATTTGAGTTGCAACTGAGCCACGGAACGATCGAGTTGTTTTTATAACCTCTTCTGAAGTATTCCTGTCCAAAACGAGAGAAAACTTTTCTTTTGTCTACATTTTTCCACTTTTATACAATATTTAAACCTAATTATTAAAAAGTAAAACAATACGAAACAAACAAGCCGAATTTTTCGAGACGTTTTGACATAAATTGCAAAATTTGACACTATAACAATGATATAAACGTCAAATAGCTGTCAGAGTGAAAAACAACCATCCGATTTGATGGTTGTTTGGTTGCTGCGCTCTGAGCCACAGAACGGCTGAAACTACGCTCTGACAGCCGTCAGAGTAAAATTTCACCAAGCCACGGAACGGGTAGAGCGCGCGCCGGAGTGCGCTCGAGTGCACTCGAGTGAAGCCACGGAACGCAGCTCTAAAGCAATTCACTCGCTATGAACTAATGCCGTATCGTTCTGTTTTTGTTTTGATCTTATATATAAGATCTACTTAAAAAGAAACAAGTACTGTTACATGTATTGGATCTAAGATCACGCAAAGATGTTAATATGGTTGCCCGTACACTCCAGACACTTTTTGACAGATTTTATTTATCTAAAAAAATGTTGCTTTTGTCTGTCGTGCGCGGGCAGCCTAATCATTAAGTTATGAGAAGCTCTTTTATATTGAAGGTTAAGACTAGTTTGTTAAAACGTTGCATTTTATAGTTCTTACTATATTTCTACAAGTACTGTGTTATATATATTGTTGATACTCGAATACTTATACTGTATATTGAAACTCTCCTTAGGTTATAATCTCATCGCACAATGTTTGAAGCCTTTTTTCTACTTACTTTGTAATTCGCTTACTACATCAACATATGAGCAACATGTTATAAATTAAAAACATTGCACATAACTTTTGTTATTGTCATAGGCAAAGACAGAGAGAGATGAACTGAGAAATACCTTCACAAAAAAAGTACTCACTAAAAAGAGACAATCACTATCGTGTGGGCTGTACCTATCCTTATGTAAACAAGAGTGTGTAACGTGGGCCAATCAGCAATATACAAATTGGCAACCACTAGCCGCATGATCGCTTCGCCTCTCTCAGTTTGCCGAACATTCCGAAGGGAAAAATATGACATAAGAAAAATATAATAGTTCATAATCTATGGGAATAGGGAATGTTTTGTCTATATTCTCTAAGTCATAGATTATTAACTATTATATTTTTCTTATGTCATATTTTTCCCTTCGGAGCATAATATACAAAACGCAAAATGTACAATACTCTGAATGTGCAAAACGTAAAATGTGCACACGCAAAATGAACAAGTAAGCCTAAGGCTTTATTCACGGCGACGCCCCTGCGAATGCCTTTTTATCTACGTTATGTCTAATATGCAGTGATACTAGGTCACGTCCTAAATAACATCAACTAAGAAGTCTGATAAGTTTCTGTTTTTGCCTATGAACGTGCGCCTACTTGTTCATTTTGCTATTTGTACATTTTGCGTGTAGTGCACATTTTACGTTTTGCACATTCTGAGTAAGTATAGTACATTTTGCGTTTTGTACATTATGCTCAAAAGGGATATTTTTGTGGAATACTTTATTGTATTTAAACGTTTTTTATAGTTGTACCAAACAAAACGATGCGTAAAATAAGTAAAATTTTCAAATAGGAGTTGAAATATTTACATATCTTTATTGTTCGTATTGTTACATTAATAAAACTCATTATACAAGTAAAAGCGTTTCTTTAACGACAACATTTATTTAATATCCACATTGGTAATTGGTATAATGAATCTACTAATATCCCATGTAGCCATGAGATAGGTAAAGCTTAGATCAAACAAGTTAAAGTTATAACATTTGGAAAAACAGTGATGATAAAACATCGATTGTGACGTCTGTTAAATTATATTAATCGAGAATACTATTATAGCAAGTCCGTACATACATTTAAAACTAATAACATCAACTATCATCATTGATTACAGGTACATTTACTTACTTTATTCTAAAATATTACATAACAAGAGATCAGCTTAAATATCTTTCATAAATAATATCCTCAATAAATATGTTTAATGATAAGATTGTTTTCCTTATTATGAAGCAATTGAGACAATATTTATTAAGACAATAGAAATATATTAATATACACACACATTTCTACAATGGTATTTAGCACCCGAAAGATTTAAAAAAATATTGTCAGAAGAATTTAAGGATTCATAATAAACAACTTATCGCAAATAAAGAATTCATATTTCCCGTGATTTTATCACTGAAATATACTATAATAAGAGTAGGGTGATCTAATGAAATATTTGACACAAATGCGTGAGCGTAAGTGCAAGGGGACGGATAACTTATTTTAGGAAGTGTATAAAAGATAGACGCTATGATGGATGCCCCGCTGCAGCCGCGCGGGAACAGTGCATATGGGACATGGGTCGCAAGCCAGAGGCTGATTAACTAACGTTGGCGCCTTGGTCCTACACTTGCATTTCTCAGGGTCCCACCACGCGTCTACAATTAATTGTAATTAAAGGGGCATTGACCTTTAAGAGGTGTTGCATTTTCAATCTTATGCAATTGTAGTGGAACAAAATTGAATTAGATTGTATTCATGTCTTTCTATGATAATATTCTAATACTTCTGTGAAAATGCCTTTTCTGAGTTTCTTTGGCGGTCCTTCTCAATATAAGGTCCTCCGCTGTAGACTTACGAAGACTGATAAGTAATATTTGGTGGCAACATATCTAGAATAAACCTTGTAAAGGCTTCTAAAGACTGTTTTTTATATTACAAAAACAGCCGGGACTTAATAGCGCTAATGGATGAGTCTTAAACCATTTCTTCTTAGTCTCACATTAGGAAACTGACTGACCACCATTCAACCTATCAAAGATAGATATGAAATATAAAAATACAAATTTTAATAATATGGTGTACATAGATAAGAATTTTAATAGGTAAATATATCGAAAGGCCTAAGAGGTACATTATTCATACATCATAGCATATCACAAGGACAAGGTTAGTAAAAACCTATAAGTACATAGGTAAAGTTATGTAAGTGCAAGCTGTTGCATCACAGGTAGATAGATACCCTAGACAACAAACCAGAAAATACATAATATGTATTGCAACAATTAAATTACACCCATTTATAGTTCCTTATCTAATTTTATGTTTTTAACAACTGGTTATGTTTAATTACTTATTACCTTTAAAAATAATTGAATTGATAATAACCAAAGGAAATAGCAAATAAATCCCATGTAGGTAATAAGTAACTGTGGTGACCCTTCGGTAATTTTATATACTTACTAAATATTTTAAACTACTTAAAGTATGTTTCACATGTAAGTACATGAAACATCTTACAAAGTAAAGCAGCCGTATTTCTGTGGTTGTGGCTTTGCTTTTGCCTAATAAACCACGCAATGGATTTTTCCGCGGTTTGCACTGATCGAAAGATCGATGAAAACGCGGTTTTTTATACAATTTGTACAGACGCCAGCAGTGGATAAATTTGGTCGATTCACCACAAAATGTCAAATTAATCCAATACATTTTGAACTCTGTCACTAGAAATGTAAGGTTCAATATCGATTGGAGAAAGGAGAATGGCCGTTTTACTATAGGAGTTAGGCTAGTTTTTTAGCTAGCTAGCGTAACACAGCGCTTTAATGAAATAAATAGTAATCAATAGCAGCAATGCTCTGAATTATGAAGAAAAAATTACATTAGAATATTATGCGGGAGTTTGAAGCTATTTTCATTTTTAGCTTAAGACTTTTTAGGTATTTTGAGGTTATGACAACCTGAGACTGGTTGTTTTTTTTCTAGTAAACATTTTATCCGTTATGACAACTGTTATCGTAAGACTATCAGTTCAGTTCAGCATTTATTTATCACTTGACTCTTAACGCGGCGTTCTATAGAAAACCTTTTTTGGTTTGGTCATTCTCCTTTGACAGTTTTAGATAGGTTGGTCTGCAGGCGTGTAGCGTGTGTGGTTGCAGCATGGCGGCGTTGCTAGGGCGGCGCGGGCGGCCCGCCGTGTGCCTGTTCTATTTATTACACTATAGTATGTTTCACATGTCACTTATATTTTATAGATTGCACATTGACACTTCAGCGTCGGAGTACGGTGGCTTAATTAAATACAGAAAAGTTAATTATGTATCTTTGACTATGCGCTTCATAGCCATATTTGGGTGCCTTTATAAACTTTTACAGTTAAACCTTAACGTGACGTTTAAACCACCTTAGTATGTTAGTTATAGTAGTACTTTAGTATGTTATCTGCACTTTATAACTTTTTCGGATTTACAGAAACTGCCAAATATGTATACATCATTTTACATGGGGCTGGACTGCATACCTACACCGTCGTTACATACATTTTTCCCCAGACAGCTGCCCTCTGAATTTATATTGTCTTTGGTAACATAGCACAATGATAAGTTAGGATACACTTGCCACTGATAAATCATAATATCTGAGCAAATAGAAAATTGAGACAATCATTAACATCGAACTTCAGTTCCCTATACCAATTAATTCAGTCCACATCCACATGTGATGCACAGCATTATTTCGGCACAGTCTGTTGTACATTTAGCACAATTATGCGTAGGTATCATTTATAAATGTCGCAATGAGTTGCGAGGATTTGATTTGAGCTAACTCTGAAACTTTTCCGTTCACATATCTTCTCTTAGTATACACCTAGGCACTAGGCAGTGGCTAGCCGCTAGCCTGCTGACGGCGCTCGAGATAGGCCGCTGATGTGATGCGATTCCAATCACCATGCTACGACGATTATTATTGAAGTCCTAACATTTGTTGATAGATCACAATAAATAGATGTACTTCGAAAAAGAACACTATTGTGTAGAGCAATCGATTTTCCCAAAAACTTATTTTAGGACAAACCCTTTCGCCATATGAGCGATAGCCTTATCGCTCGGCTCACAAACACGCGCGGTTTGCGGCCAATTTCAGAATAATTGGATTCTTTTATCTGTAACGAATGGTCCGCAATGGGCAGATGAACACTCGCAGCAATACGCTTGGCCCAACCTCGAGACGGGCTATTACACTCGAGGGTAAGCGTATGTATGATTCTTGAGTGGCCACCGCGCACCGGAAGACGCTGTAGTTAGGCCTCCAACAGGATGGACCGAGACGATCTGGCGAAGGTCGCGAATAGCCGCTGAATGCAGGCAGCACCAGGCTGGTCGTGGTGGAGGTCTTTGGGGGAGGCCTTTGTCCAACAGTGGAGGTCCTTCGGCTGATGATGAAGCGTGTGGTCACCTAGGGCAGCGGCGGCGGCGGCACGAGCACGTGCGGCTCCTTGGCCACCACGCGGCGGCCCTGCGCCAGCTCGCCGTCGCGCAGCGCGCGCGCGCGCATAAACGCCTCGCCGCCGCACGCCACCATGCCGAGGTAGCCGAACAACTGCAACAAACGCCGGCTCTGAACGGTTCGTCGATACTCGTCGCGGCTCGGGTACGTATTATAATACCGAATTTCATAAGACCTATGAACGGAAGGCCGAATATTAAAATGCCGAAAGTTCAAATCCAGAATTTTCATAATCTCGAAGATTTATATACCTACAGTTGTTATGCCGAAGTTCCAAATCCCGAAAGATAGATTAACCTTGTTTTACAATGTAACTTAAATTTCTAACCTATCACGTGACCTACAGGAGTAGGGCAGGTAGTATTTCTGTTGTCTAATAAAAAAACAACATCGAAATTAGGTCTTATAATATTCGGTTTTTTAAATTTTGGGGATTTTGAACTTTCGGTATTTCGAACTTTCGGGATTTTGAACATTCGGTTAAATAAAAATCGACATATTGAGCTTCAGTATATCGGTAATAGGTATTTACATTCGGTATTTTGATTTTCGATGTTTTAAACGTAGGTATTTTAGTTTAGGTATTATGAATTTTCGATATTCCCACAAATATTATAAATACGAAAGTGAATTTGTTTATTACGCTTACACCACTAAATATTATGATGAATTTTGGTGGTATAGAGACAGGTAGGGCTCTAAAGGCGGTTTACGTATCGTCCGTACCGTTACGGTGTAAACTACTTTTTCCCTTGGAAAATTAATGCGAGCGAAGCCGCGTGCATGCTAGTAACTTAAGTATATCTACTCTATTCATAGGAGGTGTAGATCTCAACGGACTTTCACCAGGTACAACCCTTACCCTTACCCCTTCTTTCACATGCACAGGGAAGACATTGCACCCCGCGTTTAAACGTATAACGCATCAAAAAGCTGGCATAACCGACATTGAGAAAGAGCGTGAAGGTCTCGCGTCTGCTATTTTCTTGCCCGTCAGAATAGAGGCATCAAGCGATCTTATTGTAATGGGCAAAAGTAAGCCGAGGACTGTATCTCGTCTGGTCTTTAGAACTAGCTGTGGACTTATTTATGTCTGGAAACATTTTGACGAACAAAAAAGTACTCCGAGCACCGTCTGCAATGCACCGAGCATTAGCACAGGCCTTTATCCGATCGCGCTAGCTGTTGTGCTAATTCCCCATAGAGTCTAGCTTCCCGCAACATAATTACAATGATATAAAAACTCATACACCGGAAAGAACTACTTTATCGTCGCTGATGCCCTAATCTAATTGAGAGTGACCTACAGACGTTTATTCCATAAATAGGTCAAGTGCTATGTTGAAATCATCATATATATATGACTCTTTAGACTACCATTTACAAATATGTATGGATAAATCATCCTTAATATGAGTCATTTCAAATGAATGTGATGACTGCATTAAGCTTATTTGAATATTATGATAGTTGTTATTTGGAAATAATTAACACAAAGTTATTAAATAGGCATGCATAGGTTAATAATATAAATACTTATGTAACAAACATAATTTCAAAGCCTATTCCTACTACTTAGTAGTAGTAGTAAGATGCGAAAGTGTGTTTGTTCACGTTTCACACCAGTTTGCGCCATAGATTGTCAGATGTATACAGAAAAGTATATATTACTTTTTATATTGGTGTGGGATAATAATGTAGTCCACGCGTACGAACTCGTGGGCAATTGCTAGTATAAGGATAATGTATTTCTCCTTTTAATTAAGTACTGATATAAAATCATACATGCCTTTTTTATTCAAGTTGTATGGTTTTTACTTCTATTGACATAAGAGATTGTATTTTTATAACAACAGTCCGATAAGCGAAACGCAGGTGGCGCGTTTCGTCACGTTTCGCGAACCTACTTGGAAATACTGCGCACGCGCATCACGGCCGTCGTATTTGTTTTATGTGCCACACAGTGAGCGGTAATGGTCTATAATGATAATGAATGAATGACTATCATGTGTGACAAAGTCTCTGTTTTGCCCCGATTTCTTTACTTTAAATGTACATGAAAGCAATGTAAAATAGGTCCGGTTGACTTACGAAAATGCTAACCACTCCATAGATACTTTTTTCTAAGTGTAGTACGTCCAAAGAAATTTTGCACTTTGCACTCCTCATTTATTGTAGTACTCCTCACTATCAGTATAGGCATAATATCTTAAGCCCCAGGGCTTGCAACATGTTCCTAGGTTTTACCCATAGATTTACAAGCATGAATTAATAACCATCATCAAGCAAACCACACACATTTGTTTGCCAGGTCGGTCAGTCTACAGTCGGCTACAAGTCAGACCAAGCATAACAAAAACTAACAATATTAATTTTCTTGTATGTAGGCAATGATATTACATTTAGGTAGATAGGTTATGTCAGTACTAATGTGATATCAATAATGGACCAAGGCGTCGTACGTACATGCGATGCCACACGAAATAATGCGATGATGGTCGAGGTAACTTGGCACCTTTAGTCGATGAT
Source organism: Scoparia ambigualis (assembly GCA_963921215.1). Lineage (NCBI taxonomy): Eukaryota > Metazoa > Arthropoda > Insecta > Lepidoptera > Crambidae > Scoparia > Scoparia ambigualis. The sequence goes on along the minus strand of OY992505.1, from coordinate 38,369,575 downwards.
TTTATATAGCCGCATCATCATCATCATCAGCCTATAAACGTTCCACTGCTGGGCACAGGCCTCCCACGTGGACAATAGCACGTGGGGCTATTGGGCCACAACCCACCACACTGGCCCAATGCGTGTTGGCGGGTTTTAACTACTGTCATCTTACGACAACAACCGGGACCAACGGCTTAACGTGCCTTTCGAAGCACAGAGGAGCTCGAGATGTTTTTAATGGTCACCCATCAGGCGACCCGGCATTGCGAAAGTTGCTTAGCAAGCAAGATCGCAAGCCGAACGCGCTAGCCGCTGCGCCATCAAGCTCCTCATGGCCGCATGTGTCGAGTTAACTTGACCGTGTTGTAAGTGTGAGCAAGATAGCATGACAACTAGCAAGAGCTGAAACCAAACAGATACATGTGCGCTGTGTCCGTTGCGAATATCATGTCAGTTTGCTGTCGCACTATATTTTTATGACACAATTTATTCTGACATTTTGTATTTGTGAACTTAACCCGACACTACACGGAAGATATCCCGGACATCAGCCTGTACGAGATTGGTATGGCTCTCAAGCAGTTTAAGAACAGCAAGGCATCGGGTGCTGACGGAATTACGGCTGAGCTTCTGAAAGCAGGCGGAAGACCGGTACTCGCAGCTCTTCAGAGACTATTTAATTCCGTCGTACTCGGAGGTAGAACGCCAGAAGCGTGGCATGAAAGTGTGGTTGTGTTGTTCTTTAAGAAGGGCAACAAGGCCCTTCTGAGGAACTACAGACCCATATCACTTCTAAGTCACGTATAGAAGCTGTTCTCGAGAGTTATAACTAATCGTCTCGCACGCAGGTTTGATCTACTTCCAGTCAATCGAACAAGCCGGATTCCGAAAAGGTTTTAGCACCATAGACCACATACATACGCTGCGGCAGGTTATACAGAAGACCGAAGAGTATAACCGCCCACTTTGCTTAGCGTTTGTGGACTATGAGATAGCCTTTGATTCGATCGAAACATGGGCCGTGCTACAGTCTCTCCAGCGGTGCCAAATTGACTACCGGTACATCGAAGTGTTGAAGTGTTTGTACGAAAACGCCACTATGAAAGTTCGTCTTCAGGACCGAAGCTCGAAGCCAGTCCAGCTGCAGCGTGGATTGAGACAAGGAGATGTCATTTCTCCGAAACTCTTCACTGCTGCACTGGAGGACGTGTTTAAACTTCTGGACTGGAGAGGACTCGGCATCAATATTAACGGCGTGTACATCAGTCACCTTCGATTTGCCGACGATATAGTAGTCATGGCTGAGACCCTGGAGGAACTCGGCACAATGCTCGGTGATCTCAACAGTCTCTCAACAAGTGGGCCTTAAAATGAACATGGAGAAGAAAAAAATCATGTCTAACTCACGTGTCGTACCCACTCCTCTGAAGGTTGGAGACTCTGCTCTTGAAGTTGTTGACGAATATGTATACCTGGGACAAACAGTCCAGTTAGGTAGGTCCAACTTTAAGAAAGAGGTCAATCGTCGAATTCACCTCGGCTGGGCAGCGTTCGGTAAGCTACGAAATATCTTCTTGTCCAAAATACCGCAGTGTCTCAAGACGAAAGTCTTCGACCAGTGTGTGTTGCCAGTGATGACATACGGTACCAAAACGTGGTCGCTCAGTATGGGCCTAATTAGCAGGCTCAAAGTCACGCAAAGAGCAATGGAGAGGACTATGCTCGGGGTTTTTCTACGTGATCGAATCAGAAATGAGGAGATTCGTAGACGAACTAAAGTAACCGACATAGCTCAAAGAGTCGCCAAGCTCAAGTGGCATGGCACATCATGGGCAGGGCACATCGCCCGTAGAACCGATGGCCGTTGGGGCAGAACGGTTCTCGAATGGCGACCGCGCACCGGAAGACGCAGTGTGGGCAGGCCTCCAACAAGGTGGTCCGACGATCTGGTGAAGGTCGCTGGTAGCCGCTGGATGCAAGCAGCACAGGACCGGTCGTGGTGGAGATCATTGGGGGAGGCCTTCTGGCTGATGATGATGATGATGAACTTAAATCAATTGCAAAATTTATACTCACACATGATATGTGATTCCTTGAGCATTACTCATTTTATATTATTTTGTACAACTGTCATGGACGACACACTCTGTGGCTTGTTTGACGCGAACTGTCATCGTCATGAGAAAATTGGGCTAAAATGAGTCTACAACTCAAGCAGTGTAGTAAAATTATCTTTTTCCTTTTAATGTAATGTCATGGTACGAAGGTGTATTATAATGTTACCTAAGTAAAAAATTAAAGGACAGCTCACCCCAGCCGCAGAGTACGCTGCAGACCCAAACGCCACCACAATAGTGGAAGCCACAAGGTACAAAAACACGAGCACCAGGCTGATGATGAGCTCGATCTTGAGCCACTTGAGGTTGTGGTATTTCTCCACGAAGTGGAACAGGTACAGCAGCAGCAGCGCCAGAGCGGAGCAGAAGGCGAGGCTGGCCACCGTGCTGAAGAATACGCCGCGCCCGTTTGACCAGAACGCTGACGACTGGATGCAGATGAAACCAATCAGGCTGAACGTCTGCAACAACTCTGCTTTGAGATGGGGTTCTGAGTCAAACTTAAAAATAAACTTTTGAATCATTCAAACATTTTTTATAGCAAACAGGTAGGTAGTTATTTCATGCAGGTATAGAGTTTTAAGATCATTTAGCATGAAATATATATGAATATATTTTATAAATACTTGCAGAATGCTCACAATAATATCAGATTTTATAAAAAGTAAATATTTGATCAGCATAGTCACTTTATGGTTACCAATTTAAGCCATTCCTAACAAAACTGGTTTTCCCTATCTATAGGGAAAAGGACTTCTCTAGAAGTTCCATGCAGTTAGGTGGTTTGCACTAGTGCAGCACACAAATTAATTGTCACTTGTCATTCTTATAATGTGTAATAAGTTTAGTAATGTAGGCTTGTATCGTTCTCATTTATGAACTATTAGGACGCAATTCCTTTAAGTGAACTAGAACAAACTATTGTGTTTTGGTCGTTCAAATTGGTCTTTTAGTTCACTTTAGTTAACATTAACCTCTAGGCGACATTGGGCTCCTCGCGAATGAGAGCCGAGTAAGGACGAACAATTATGTACGAACGAGTGTCTGAGCGAGAGAGGATTAATTAGAGACGCGTATGCGTGAGCGTGATGGAGGATGAACGAACTAGAACGCTTCTAAAATCACTTACAATGCAGGGACGAAATGATCATCGGCCGCGCGGATCTTTGATTTGTTTTGATTTGAATACTGTCTGACAGTTTGTTGAGTTATAAAACTTGGATTGCGTAAACTGTAATTAATGTTACTTAATTACATGTTCATTGATAATGATTTTGATGTTTTCATTTGTTTTTTAAAACGGCAACATATAACTTTATGTAAGTTTGATAATAAACTTATTCATAGTAAGGTATTACTGCTTTTGAAGAAGTCTAATCTTTATCTTCATCTTACCTTCTTTGGTTTTGAAAATTAAGTACAAAAAAAAATCAAAAATTAATAAAAAAAACTAAAAAAATAGCAAAAGAAAATGTAAGTATAGGTATTCTAACAAATCACAGATCAGTGTAAATACTTATTGGATTTTAAAATACGCCATTTTAATCAGTCATTTAGTTTTACATAATTCAAATTAATGAAAAATGTTTGATTTATCAAAATGACAGTCCAAAGTCTGCAAAGTAATAAAGGAAGTCTAATATTTATTACATTTCGTCATATGTGTCCTAATAAAATCAGTGAATTAAAACGTACTAATAATACTAGAATACTGAACTAGTTCATTTAACGGATTGTACTAGTTCGGAGCGTTCCTTTTAGTGACCGAGTAAGATCAAGCCTATAGTAATGTATTTCTTTTCTCTATCTTAACTCATAGCTAGTATGTTAGTTAGTTATTTCTATCTCCTACTTACTATGATTGTCACTTTTAGGTACCCTTGAAGAGTTCTCAGGAATGATGGATCAAAACGAGTTTGTGTGATGAACACCGTGTTGGAAGAACCCATTGATTGGGGCGGAACAGGTTGGTTTGGGTATGTCATGATCACAGTTGCCTCTGAAACATAAATATTATTATCATCATCATCATCATCAGCCCATCGCAGGGGTGTGTAAGGCGTGTAAGATTTTTCACATAAATGGAAAAATGTATGAAATTGAAATTGATCTATTCTGTCGCTTAAAACTAACAAAAATAAACACAATTTTTGTTCTTGTACATTTTTATCCAAGTTCTATCAAAATATTAATATAAATCAATACCTACATGATTGTAAGAAGGAGGATCAGGTCCTGCGCAGCTTCGCGCGTATCAGCGGTGTGAGTACACGCTGCAGACACCGCAGCTTCCGGGCGCTCTGAGATAAGTGCGACCGATAACCACAGCTGAAGTCATCATTTTTCCTTGGCACTAAATTGTGCACAAATACCGTGACAGGTGATGACTCATTTTTCAAATAAGACGCAGGCTTGCTGTACTCTTAAACAATCACTTTGCAATGCACGTAAACGTAACCGCCGCCAGTACATGTAAACTTCGACACCTTATGTGGGGTAGGTGAGGTAGGTCCTGTACATAGTAAAACAATGTGCCCAAACAAATTAAAATGCTCATAAAGTGTGAATTCACACTTTAGTCCTAATTTATTGACTAAACAAGTTTTACGCAACAAACAACTTTACAAATAAAATTATTTGTTGTTTGAGAGAGCACTAGTGACTTTGACAGTTTAAACTTTTTTTTTTATTTATAATTTTGTTCCGTGAAGGAACAGGCTACGGTCAGAGACCATACTGCCTAGTCTTTAGTATTTTATTTCTTTTTTTCCCTAGCTAATAATGAGTAGTGATTAAAATGATGAAAGATAAATGATATTCCCCCAAACCCTCAGAAAAGATGTGGAACTTTACTGAGATCTCACCCGGACTTCTTGAGAGAATTTGAAAAGTGATGTTGCACTGTTTTGTTTCATTTGCCAACACTCATGCACGTTCACAAACACTTAGCGGTTAATAATCAAACAACACGCTACACTTTCCCGCCAAAAAGTCCTGACAGTTTTAACTTTTAACTTTTTTTTAATAATTAAATTAATTGTTCCGTGAAGGAACAGGCTAAGGTCAGAGACCATACTGCCTAGTCATAGTTTTTTTTCCCTTGATAATGAGTGGTGATTAAGATGATAAATGATAAATAATGTTCCCCTAAACCCTTATAAGTCCTAGGTAAAGATGTGGGACTTTACTAAGGTCTCACGCGGACTTCTTGAGAGAATTTGAAACGTGATGTTGCACTGTTTTGTTTCATTTGCCAACACTCATGCATGTTCACATCCACTTAATGGTTAATAATCCACTATTATTTCACATTAATGTTCGAAAAAACACAAATTTTAGAAAGTAAAACAAGACTGCAGACATGACGCTACACTTTCCCGCCAAGAAGTCTTAACTTGTTACTCGATTACAGCAAAATAAGGGGTGCGTTTCGTTGTTTGGTTAAAGTTTACCCCGTTTGAGTTGCAACCGAGCCACGGAACGATCGAGTTGTTTTTATAACCTGTTTTGAAGTATTCCTGTCCAAAACGAGAGAAAATTCTTCTTCTGTCTCTATTTTTTCCACATTTATACCTTTAACAAAATTATTAAAAAGTAAAACAATACAAAACAACAGGCGGAACTTTTCGAGACGTTATGACATAAATTGCAAACTTTGACATTTTTTAACAATGATATAAACGTCAAATTGCTGTGTCAGAGTGAAAAATAACCATCCGATTTGATGGTTGTTGTTTGGTTGCTGCGCTCTGAGCCACGGAACGGATGAAACTACGCTCTGACAGCCATCAGCGTAAAATTTCACCAAGCCACGGAACGGTTAGAGCGCGCGCCAGAGTGCGCTCAAGTGCACCCGTTTGAGTTGCATTGCAACCGAGCCACGGAACGATCGAGTTGTTTTATAACCTGTTCTGAAGTATTCCTACGTAATACTATTAGTTATTTTGTGGTATTCCTATCCAAAACGACAAAAAAAATTTCTTCTGTCTCTATGTTTTCCACATTTATACCTTTAACAAAATTATTAAAAAGTTGGTAAAACAATACAAAACAACAGGCGGAACTTTTCGAGACGTTTTGACATAAATTGCAAACTGTGACACTTTTACAATGATATAAACGTCAAATTTGATAATTGTTGTTTGGTTGCTGCTCAGAAAAAGGGTTGCTGCGCTCTGAGCCGCAGAACGAATGAAACTACGCTTTGACAGCCATCAGAGTAAAATTTCCCCAAGCCACGGAACGGTTAGAGCGCGCGCCGGAGTGCGCTCGAGTGCACTCGAGTGAAGCGACGGAACGCAGCTAAGGATCAAGACAGAACAATAAATAAATAGATTAATAAAACTTTCCTACATGACCTACATCACACCAATGTACGATTTTCCGAGATCAAAAAAAAAAAGAAATTGGTTCGTAAATGACTTCATAGATGGCGCTTAGCATAGATTAGTATGGCGCTTAGTAAAAGGCGGGTTCATGAAGAGCACGTGTATGGCTGTTAATATTTATTCTATTCCAAAATAGAAATAGGTTCTGGATGTCCTGAATATAAATAGGTAAGTAAATACAATTTTTATATTCTTTTGGTAGACAAGTAAAAGTGTAGAATTTATTACAGCCCATAAGTAGGTACGGCTTTCATAAAACGACATCTATCGAGTGTTTTTGAACTAATTTTTACTTTTTAATTTGGGCTGTCAGAAAATCGCCCATTCATTTTTTCAACATTCAATCTATTTATTAGGGATGCTCGATATTAGAAAAACACATCGGCGTTAACATCGACCCTTAAACATTGATGTTCGATAAATATCGAACGGAAAAAACATCAATGTTCGAAAACATCGATGTTTTGTCCGGTTTTGGTTAGTGCAAAAATAAACACAATAATTTTTATTGTAATGTTTAAATGTATTTAATAACAATCAAAACGACACAAGAAAGAAAGAAACACTGGTTTTAATTGTTATTGTTTTATTTATTTTGATAAAATAGGGAAAAGAAATAAAAGCCATACAGCCAAACCTTTTAATTCTTTTCCATTTCCATAGTAAGGCTAGTTTAGCCAATACTTTTACAAAGTAGGTCTTCATTCTATTCGTAATGGCACAGAATAAATAAGTAATGGATATTTGTCTTAGTTAGTTCTCTTCTCTTCGCCCATTGGGTAGGCAAAAGTCGGTGACTATTCAGCCTTGTCTTATTTGATATTTTGTCTGATCCTGACTTTGTTTGTTAAACAGACAAAAAACAAAGCATATGACTAAGGAATAAGGATCCTTGCAGCCACGTAGTGGATAGGAGTTAGCAAAATGTAGTAGGTACACGTAATCTAAGTTATGTGGCCCTGATATTTAGAAATATTTTTGTTATAACATCGATGTACCAACATTATTCTCATAACATTGATGTTTTTGAGGAGTTAACATCGATGTTTATCTAACATCGATGAATATCGATCATCCCTACTATTTATTTCTTTTTGTGAGATGTTGTTGATGTTGTGTTTCTCAATCAATGGTGTGTTCTTTGCAAAGAAAATTTAATTTTTTAAGGTTAGTTCTGTGTAGACGAACGATACTCTATTGTGTTTTGGCTTGTGTAAAATCCATAGAATAATAACCACAAAATCTTACTACAGTTTCAATAGAATTTAATCAGAATAGCGTTCTTGATAGCGAAGCGATCGAATCGAAGATCGACCAAAATGGATTGTTTGTAACTTTTGCCGGTTAGATAGATATACCATTTGCAAATAATAGAAAGAAGCTGTTTTTGACATTTTAAAATATAAGTTAAGTACCTACCTACCTCTACGCGTGAAGTAGATAGGTAGGGCTAACCCTACGATCTAAAATAATTAATTTATACTTCGATATGAAAACCTGTAAGTTGTAAAAGTGTTCTAAAACCAACCAAGAGACACACATAATCTATTAGACCTACCAACGGTCCCTCTCATAAAAGTGACGCGACTTATTTTTGCGTGATAGGCACAATGTCCGTAAGTGTTGAGCAATTGACGGCGCTGATAAATTACCTAGAGGCCAACCCGGAGCTGGCCGTCGGTCGCTTCAACAGGAGCAAGGAGGGGAGCAGTTTGGCAAAACGCCTTTGGGCGGAATGTGCCCATATTTTAAATAATGTCTCGTCAGGCTGCGCACATAAGACGGCAGCCAGTTGGCGTCTGGTGAGAAACTATTAATATTTATTTAGTAAATAAAAACCTAATCTTTCTTACCTATCTAAAGTGTGCTCATTGCTGATGTGAGATGGAGGCCAGTGTTTACCCGTAGAGAAATAAAAAAATGTGCAATTAATTTTTGCAATAACCTGAGTTAGGTAATTTTATACATTTTTGTTTTTAGTATTACAATGAATATAAATCTAAACTTCTAAAAAAAAAGAAGATGGAAAAGGCAGCTTTGTGTGCAACAGGTACATTATTATATCATCTTAGTCAAGCTATATTTACATTATCAATTCAATTAACCAATTTAAATGCATTTAAACCATTTTGAAACTAATTTTGTTTTCAGGTTCAGGAGAACCGGCCAAAGATTTTGTTTACACCCCACTACAAAATCGCTTATATGGCATCTTGGAGCCATATGATGGAGAACCTTTGGCTGTAGTTCAGCAAAAAGAGGAGATACCGGACAACTCGTTAGTATTTGAAAAAGTCATTTTAATATATTTTTTTACTATTTACTAGGTACTATTCAGTAAAGAAACTTATATTTTTTGTATTGTTTATTTCGTTAAAACAAAATCAGTCATAGGATTTGTAAATAACTATAATTAATTATCTTCACCTTCTACTCTAAAATAATAATTCTTATTAACTTAACAACCTTTATCAAAGTTAAGAGGCCTATTACATCTCGAATATGATTTTTTGCGTAAAATGCTCATTTTCGCATTTTGTAGTAATTTTGCAGTTGTATTTATCGTTTTTCTCAAAATAGGATAATAAATTCATGTATATACAAATCTCAACTCTGCGAGAATAAGATGAGTTCGGCCAGCCGACGCATCACATTTTGTAGTAATTTTGCAGTTGTATTTATTATTTTTATCGAAATAGGATAATAAATTCTTTATTCCTCATTAAGTAACAATTATTCTGGTATAAATGTTGTTCAATAATATTATCTTAGATAGGGAAAATTCACAGTTAACTTAAAGCAATTTTCGAAGTTTTTTGGTTTAGACTAAGATTTTTTTCTATATAAAATCAATGATATCTAAAAATTCCGAGGCCGCTACGCACTATAGGACTATTTAGGAGATAACATTCAAATTTTTTTCATTCAATTTCATTTGTTTAGAACAGTAGTTAAATCGATGAGCTCTAAAAAGTGCCTTCGCGCATTTCATAAAAAACTTTTTCTGCAATTTTGGGTATAATTAAAAAGTTAAGCAAAATTTACAAAAAGCGAGGTGGCTACGCACTATGCCAATAGCTGTTCTACACTATTCAATAAGTCAAAACATTAAATGTATTTTTGATTCTGAGATCAAGAATGCCAAAATTGGTCATTTTATGCAAAAATCACAGTCGAGATGTAGGTAATTGGGAACATCAATGTCACGCACAATAATGCTATTTAGTAAAAGCGGTAGCATAACTGGAAGAGTACCTGACCTGGATTGTCAGAAGGGTGCGTGTTAGCTGCTGTTCAAATGTGTGTAATCGTTACACAACGCTTCTAATTTTAGGTTATCGCCCATACCCAGCACGAGTGCGGTCGCCGGCGAGGATCACACGGCCCTTCCGCCCTTGCCCTTCCCCGCCGTGCGCGCCCCGCCGCCCCTTTTCCCCGCCGCCGCGCGCGCCGCCCCGCTGCACAACTCGCGCGCTGATATACTGCGGCGGAGGCGGCGCCGACGCCAGGAAAGGCTTCAGTCAGATACAGGTAGAAAGGAGCCCTCACCTTCTTTATTATTGTAAAGTTTACGGTTATGGTTTTATTTAACCGCCTTAGAGGCCTTTAGACCTCGGGTCTAAGAAATAGAAGATTCGATTCCCAGCAGTGGGTACATTGGTTGGTGGTAGGGCTTGTTAAGTCCACCTGGCTAGCTAGTAGTTAGAGATGAGATAACCAGTTCCTCAATAGTTGAGGGTTTCGAGTGAAGTGCGCTTTCATCTTCGGTTTCATCATCACTTAACATTAGATGAGATGAAGGCTGATCGCTTACGGCACTTTCTCTTCAACTTTACTGTCCACTGTTGAACAAAAACTGCCCTGATGAGTGCAAACAATGTTGCTGAACAGTCGATTGTTGTCTTTGAAAACTTTAGAAAATAAAACAAAACTGCAGACATGACGGTTCACTTTCCCGCCAAGAATTCATCAGCAGCTGTATCCAAGGTATTCAGCATATCGATTTCTTCAATCGATATCGGTCCCTTATACCTTAGTGACCACGTTAAAAAATTGCGGAGACTTGATATTTTGTGGTACGTCGATCAGCTGGCGTCTGACCTATCGCTAGTATCGGTTACGCCTTCACTGTCGAGACTATCGTTAGGCGACTACCGACAATGTCCCCCAGAAGAGCCGTCCCCGCACGTGCGCTCGGCCACGGCGTCCCTAGAGGCGATGGAGCGGCTCAGCGCCGACGCCACCCGCGAGCACGCGCGCGCCACGCTGCGGCTCGCCGCCGCCATCGAGCGGCTGGCCGCCGCGCTGGGCGGGGGCCGGCCGTGCGCGCGCGGCACCGCCGGGGACGGCCAGCGCGGCGGCTGAGCCACGGGGGGAGTGAGTAACTAATGGGATATGTTGAAAAACTTACACGACCAGGATTCTGACAATCCGATTTGAACCTGCACCCTTCTCAATCGAGGACTGGTGCTCTTTCCATTAATTCGGCTGGGTAGCAGAATCGAATCTTGCTCGTGGAAATTTTTTCAACGTTTCCCATTACAATTTGTTCGCAACAAAATTTGCAGTTCGCAAAAAAAAAGTCAGTAAAAATTTATTTTGATTTTCTTTTAATAATTTTCATATTTAGTCCTTAATTAAAAAATATTAAAAGTAATGTAATTATATTAAGTATCACAGTGTTAAAACTTTGTTGTCTGATCTGCAGCCACACTGCAAATCTGCAGTAGATATCTGTAACAAAATATTGTTATTTGTTGAAACATTCAAAGAATGATTTTCAGAGAACGCTATTCTATATTATAATAATAAGAAGAATAACCAAATTACATGCCGTGACTCACATAGAGAACTCAATAAGAGAAGATTGATCGATTGATAGATAGCTTACTCCAGCAAAAACATACCTCTACGCATAATATATGATTAAGCGTTTCTTTGCTCCCACAGTTTCCCGACGAGCGCCTGCTGCGCCGCGCGCGCCGCGGCCAGCTCGTGGCGCATGCGCCCGTATGCGGCGGGGCAGCTCTCGGCCACTCCCATGAATTGTTCTTCAATCTGCAATGGAAGCATGGAACAGCAATTGTACTAATCTGCTATTGTGGAACCGCCACATTAAAATAATAATTATTATTACCTACGTAAAAGACTGACTGAAGTAAGATTTAAAATAATGATTACCTGTAATGTATTTCCTACATTAAATACTAAATAATAAGTAAGATTTAAAATGTTGGTAGAACGGGTGCTAAAGTACTTATAACTTTTAATAAAATAAGTATTAAAACTATGAGTTTTATTTGTTGTGCGATAAACATTTCGAAAAGAGTTACTATTTTTTAAATATTTTTCTAAGGTCAATAATTTAAATCACACTTTACTATGGTCCTGATTCAATATCAAAATACTTTTATTTAAAGAGATTTAATTGATAAGCACTTTTGTATCGTCCAAAATGATTAAGTTAGCCTACCAGAGTGTCGGCCGCCAGCTCGGCGGTCGCGCCGCTGCGGTTGGCGATGTTGTGCAGCACGCAGCACGCATTCACTATCTTGCTAGCGATAACGGGCTCGTAATGCAGCGTATTGTTCGCCCGCAAACATCTAGTAACAAGTCAATGTTATACAGCGTATCACAAGAAATGGGTCAAGCAGAAGTCTAGAGGTAGAGCATCACTAAGGCACAGTGTTAATAGTAACATTGACTAAGGAGTACTACAAGAAATTAGTTATGGTTAGTATTAATTAGCTAGTAACAAGTAAGAAGGGCAAAGCCAACCAAACCAAATAGTTCCAGGTACCTAATAATATATAGTTCACCTGAAACGAGCCTTTAACACCGCTATGCAGCGTTCCACTACATTATGCGCTGTGGCATGCAGCTCATTGAAGTAGTGCTGAGGAGTCCCTTCTACAGTATTTAAGATTGGAGTCATCATGGTTTTACTTAAACGAAAACCATTATCACCTGTAAGAAATTATATTATTATACATTGTTAAACACATTTCATATGTTTATGTTTAAGGAAATTAAAAGATAAGATCCTACCTAATATAAACACTTGTTCCCCATTATTATTAATATTAAGTAAATGTTGGCTAAGTTGATGACTCTGCCAGACCCTTGAGTCTTGGGTTGATCCGGGACTACTAGAGTCTACACACAGAATGTTGAGATCCGAATCGCATATCTAAAATATATTAAAATAATTTAAATTGTGCAATATAATAAGTAATTTGTAAAAATAAAGTATTATGTTAGTAAGTAGGTACATCATACATGTACAAGTAACCGTGTCGCATTAGCAGTGAAAGAATACTACCACGCCCTCTCTTCCCTTGGGGGTTGTAAAAGATGACTAAAGGACTAAAGATGCACATACATCCAACAGCATAGAGCGGCGATGGGCTTACCACCTGTCACGCTGAGCACATGCGCAGTCGCTATGCTATTTGGTGAAAAGTGGACTATGGCAGAGTACTGACTTTGTGGTCCTCATTGCCTAATCTCTGACTAACCCTTTGGGGATAATAGTCGTGATTATACATATAGTCACTTAAAAAAACACTGCGAATGTGATTTTTACCATTGTTTTGTATAAATAAGGGGCTACTGTGGGGCTTACCTGACTTCTCCTCAGTTCGTCTCTGGGAAGATGAGGCTTGCTATAGTCCTTAGTTTTACACTTTTCTAGAAGGTCGCTGTTTCTTGATAGGCACTAAGAGCTCTTATTTCTAATGTAACGGTTCTGTCACTTCAACCAACCACAAGTATTATTTTGCACTCACGAAGGGTTTTATATCACGAACTAATTAAGTATAGGTTTGGTACTCCAGACAGACAAAGTCGGAAGACGCGACGAGTGTTCGGAGCGGCCTCACGAGCGAGACTACTGCTTCAAAGAACAGGCTACCCACAGTAGGCAAATAAAATCAACAAAAGTTTTGTGGTGTACCCTCCATGTTGTGTTATCTTAAAACTTGATTCAGATTATAAATACAAAGAAACTAAATGAAATATTCCGGTACGGAACATTCCGCTCACCTTAAAAGAACTAGTTTCTTTTAACGAAATATTCAAAATCGAAATATAACTAAACTCAACTAATTGTTGTAATACAAATACCTACTACTAACTACACTACGATATTGTTATATGCAACTACACTATATTTTAATTAATAGGAAGAGGACAAAGTTTGACAACAGGACGTTTAGCAAACGTGTTGCCCATTTGTACCGTAACAACGCGTGTTATGTTGTCAGAGCCGGGGTGCAACGCATGAACACGAGCGAGCCTCCACTGCAGCGGAGGAAGGTTATCATCACAAACCACAACGATTACGCCTTCACGAATTGGTGGTCCGCGTTCATGAAACCATTTACTAGTTTGTTGAATCTCATGCAAATATTCGCGGCTCCATCTTTTCCAAAAATGCTGAATGCATTGTTGAATCCAGCGCCACCGAGTTAAACGGTCTGAATTCGAATCTACCAACGACACGTCTGGTAACGCAGTTAAAGGTTCTCCTATCAAAAAATGTGACGGAGTCAACGGTGTGGGATCTATGGGGTCCGCACTCAAAACGCACAAAGGGCGCGAGTTCAATACTGCCTCTATTTGGCACAACAAAGTATGCATTTCGTCGTACGTTTGTGTACGAGCACCGATAACACGATATAAATGTGATTTAAAACTTTTCACCCCCGCTTCAACTAAGCCTGAAAAATGACTACCGGTCGGGGGATGAAAATGCCAAGTAATGTTTTGATTAAGCAATTTATTATTCAAATCTTTTTGAACAGAGTCGCTTCGTAAAAAGGCATACAATTCATTAAGGTAATTATTGCATCCGACAAAATTCCTTCCATTATCGGAATAGATATCTGTGCATAAACCTCTGCGGGACGTGAAGCGTCGCAACGCAGCTAGAAAGGCTTCAGTTGAAAGGTCTGAGACCAATTCCAAATGAATGGCCTTGACGCTCATGCAAACAAAAACTGCAACATAGGATTTGACTATTTTTGCATTACGAACTTTATTTGCTCGAACATAAAAAGGACCGCAGAAATCTACGGCGATTTTAATAAAAGGTCGCGCGGATTGTGTCCGAACGCCAGGTAAACGAGCCATAGACGGCTGTGTACGTGTTGGTCGAGCACGAAAACAATGAATGCAACGGTGTATAAGTTGCCTAATGATATCTCGAGCTGATAAAATCCAATATTTCTGCATTAAAATATATTGAGTAGTTTGCGAGCCGGCATGCATATGTGTAACATGCGTGTCTTCGATTATCAATGTAGTTAAATTATGTCTTTTAGGTAAAATTAATTGATGTTTCGATTCGAACGAAATATGCGAATTATGTAACCGCCCACCGACACGTAAATTGTTAAATTTATCGAGAAATGGAGTTAAACGTTGTAACATATTTGAAGGACGATTTCCTTTCAAAATATTGTTTATGTCGTATATGAAAACGTTATGTTGTACTAAATAAATTATACGATTTAGACTAAAGTTATATTCGGGCACTGTTATATAGTTAGGAAACGACTTTTGTAATTTCTTACATTTATGGAAAAAACGAAATATGATTGAAACGACACGAATAAGCTTTCTTAAGGACGAAAATCGATTTATGATTTTATCTAAGTCTTCATTAGATTTTGAAGTCAAAGTGTTAACTGAGAACGAGAGATTACGTTTTTCTTCACAAGTACCTACGATGCCCGTCGACTCGGGCCAAAGCGACTGATCTAGTTTGAGCCAGGTAGGTCCTTCAAACCATAACGAATGATTAACAAACGAACTAACTAACACTCCACGGGATGCTACATCACTTGGGTTATCCTGGGAACGTACGTGCCGCCAACAACTGGCCGGTACGCGAGATAAGATTTCGCTGGTGCGATTCGACACAAAAGTTTTCCACTCATGTGGTGCTGAGCGTAGCCATGCTAATACAATAGACGAGTCAGTCCACGCGAAGACATCAACTATTTTAATTTTGTCGCCGTAAGCGAGCAATGTTTTACTTATGAGTTTTGACAACAATAAAGCACCCATTAATTCCAAACGGGGAATCGATAATTTCTTTAATGGCGCGACACGAGTTTTTGCTAAAACGAGAAATACTTTGACAGCATGATTGTTTTGTATACAACGAATGTAAATACAAGCTGCGTATGCCTTTTCTGAGGCATCCGAGAACCCATGTAATTCGAATGATGCCGATGAAATAAATACATGTCGTGGAAACGAAATCTTTGCTAAAAGTGGAAGTTCCCCTATAAAGGTTGACCAAGAATTGACTATATCGATAGGTGGTTGTTCATCCCAAGTAGTCCCTGCAGTCCATAACAACTGTATCAAATGTTTTGCGACTAATGTGACCGGGGATAATAGACCTAAAGGGTCGTAAATTTTAGCAATTTCCGAAAGAATAATTCGTTTAGTGCAGTTCTTAAAATTCGATATTTGTACACTGAAGGTGAAAACGTCAGATTTAGGGTCCCATTGAAGCCCTAAAACTTTGGTTTGTTTATCATTTTCTAAAGATGAAAATGAGATACGTTCGAGTACCCGCTCACCATGAGAATCTGGCGGGCGTACTGTATCGAGTATTTGTGGCGTGTTACTATGCCACTTACGAAGTTCAAAACCAGCTGTTTTGCAAATACCTATAAATTCTTGTTGTAAACTTAAGGCGTGTTCGATCGAGTGTGCACCCCCATGAATGTCATCAACGAATGTCTGTTTTAAGAGAATTTTAGAAGCTTGTGGGAATTGCGAAGCTTCATCGAGTGCTAATTGACGAATAGTTCGAAGAGCAAGGTACGGCGACGGACTTACACCGAATGTGACAGTACGTAGTCGAAAATCGAGTATCGGTTGGTGGGGAGACGAACGCCACACGATACGTTGAAAATCCCTATCGGATTCTCTCAGGAGAATATTTCTATACATCTGTTTTATGTCGCAGGTGAAGACTACTAAATGGATACGAAAGTTAAGTAAAAGTTCGACAATGTCCGATTGTAACTTTGGACCAGGTAATAGAATATCATTCAACGAGTGATTGTTTGTGGTTTTGCAACTAGCATCGAAAACAACACGAGTTTTAGTAGTTTCACTTGACGGTTTGATGACAGCGAAATAAGGAATATAATAATGTTGCTTATTATCGAGGGGTGGAGAACAAGGCTCCATGTGATTCAGGTCGAGATACTCTTGCAAGCAAGCATGATATGCGAATTTGAGTTTAGGATCTTTTTCGAGACGAAATTCTAATTTGCGAAAACGAGCTAGGGCGATGTCGCGCGATTGACCTAGTATAGGTGCATCGCGTTTGAATGGCAAGGAAACGATATATCTACCCTCCTTGTCACGAGCGAAAGTGGTTTGATAGATCTCTTCACACAACTGTTCATCAGGTGTGAGAGTACGATCTTCGGGGATGGTCTCCAGCTCCCAAAATCGTTGTAAGTCAATGTCCTCGAAAAAGGAGCTATGACAAACTTGGAGTGGTGACGTAACAAAATACGAAACTTTGCCCATCAACAAAAAACCGAAAATACTATTAATTGCGACCGGCGAGCCCGGTGGTCCCTTTATAACTTGACCCAAAAATACTTGTGACAAAACATCTGCTCCCAGGAGCACTTCGACAGGCTGAGGGTAAAGCGCATTAAAAGTTGGATCAGCTAAATCTAGATTTAAAATGTGCGGCCAAGTTTTAAGAGGTACCGGAACACACGGCGTTTGCGAAACTATTTTTGATAAGATCAATGCATCTACCGAAATAATAGGATTCGATTGGTTTCGTGGGACTAAGTTAAAAGAAACGATTCCTTTTGGCTGTATAGGTGGCGATTCACCAATTCCGAATATTGGTACGTTAATGTTTTTACGCGCTAAGCCTAATCTCTGCGCGCAGGCAGCCGTCATAAAGCTAGCTTGACTACCCGTATCGATCAAACAACGAACTGTAAACTTCGCGTTGCCTACGCATACATCGACGAGTGCGGTACATAACATAACCGTCGTAGTACGAGAGTTATGAGGGAAAGCGGCCTTGGACGTGATACAACTGTTATCGTTCATAGCATGATTAACGTTCGCTTGTTGCACAGTGCAGGAGTCTGGTGCAACTGCGACAGTACGATTGTCCACCGTGGGAGGGAAAGAGACGACATTAGATTGCATGTTGTTATCAAAATGAAGATATGAATGATGAGATCGCGAATTACAAGTTCGACAAGCATAACTACTTTTACATTGTTTTACACTATGCCCCAGGGACAAACAATTCAAACAAATGTTTTGAGATTTAACAAAAATGTATCTATCTTTAGGGGATTTGTTCATAAATACCGAACACTTTGACAACGAGTGCTGTTCAATGTTACAACAAATACAAACATTCTGATTTTTATTACTACCGAAACCAGATTGAATTTTGTTTGGCAAATCTTGAGAATGATTTGTACTAACGGCAAAAGAACGTCGCGGAATCGAGTGGAAATTATTTTGCGATTTGTTTTGTTTACTAATTTGATTTGTCGCATTATTATTACTACTACCTACGAGCGATTTTTCTTGACTTGACATTATTTCGAATGCGGCAATTTCCTGCTGCAAAAAGGTTATAAAAACGTCAATGTTAGGGATTTCCGATGGTTTAGTTAGAGATAACTCGAAACGTCTACGAAGTGAGTGTGGTATTTTACGTAACAAAATATTAAGTAAAATGAAGTTCCATTCATGAACAGGAAAATGCATCATCTCAAGGGCTTTAATATTTTCAGTATAAACATTCACTATGTTGCGAATATTAAAATGATTATCTTTAGTAAATGGTTCCAAATCCAAAATACGATCTAAATGATTTGAAGCAATAATTCTACGATTTTCATATCTAGAAATAAGAATATTTAAGGCAATATTGTAGTTTTCATCGCGAATAGGTATGGCTTTAATTAAATTAAATGGTTCGTCTTTTAATGTTAACAAAAGATAACGGAACTTTTCGGCCGGTGTGTAGGCATTATTGTTATGAATTTGCCCACAATAAAGATCATAATAAGTAGGCCAATCAGTGGCATTGCCGTTAAAGGTTGGCAAAGGTAAATTAGTTAATATTTTCGAATGTTTATCTTCACACAAATTGGACTGCGGAATGGCACGGCTCATGCGTCGACACTCCTGTTCTGATTCTTTTAATTTATTGACATGCACTAAAATTGCATAATAACAATCGCTAAAATCATTACGAATTTTGAGTTGTTCGTCACGATTGAAAGTTTTTAATTTGAGCAAAGCTTTTTCTATTTTTGATTGAACTTTGCTAAACTTCCGTTGTTGAGCAGCTAAATCACTACATCGAGAACGAAATTGTGTTATGTCAGTTGTAGCAAATAACAAGGTTCGTTTTAGTTCTTCTAAAATAATATCCCTTTCGAAAAGGTCTTGTTCGATGATTGATTCATCCGCCATATTGCGAGTCAATGGTGGCGCAAATGAATCCGACAAACGATTGAATATTTTAAATACGAAATACTGTAAAATATACCGAAAAGATGAGTGCGAAATGAATATGTGTACGTAGTACAGCAAGATTAAGACAACACAACCTGGATTTGATTACCAACTAATCCGATTCGAACGGATTAAGCCCTCGTGCCGATCAATGTGCTATCCGGCTCGAAGGACCAAAAATGTTTTGTATAAATAAGGGGCTACTGTGGGGCTTACCTGACTTCTCCTCAGTTCGTCTCTGGGAAGATGAGGCTTGCTATAGTCCTTAGTTTTACACTTTTCTAGAAGGTCGCTGTTTCTTGATAGGCACTAAGAGCTCTTATTTCTAATGTAACGGTTCTGTCACTTCAACCAACCACAAGTATTATTTTGCACTCACGAAGGGTTTTATATCACGAACTAATTAAGTATAGGTTTGGTACTCCAGACAGACAAAGTCGGAAGACGCGACGAGTGTTCGGAGCGGCCTCACGAGCGAGACTACTGCTTCAAAGAACAGGCTACCCACAGTAGGCAAATAAAATCAACAAAAGTTTTGTGGTGTACCCTCCATGTTGTGTTATCTTAAAACTTGATTCAGATTATAAATACAAAGAAACTAAATGAAATATTCCGGTACGGAACAACCATCATAAACTTTTTGAAGTTTATGGCGGTAAAAATGCATATATTCGCAGTGTTGAAGTTTAAGCGACGGTATATGATAATGTCAAAGCTCATTTAACTTGGCGGAAAAAACGCGCAATAAGATTTTCTATCCAATAGGTTCAAAAAGTTTATGAAGGTAAAAATCATATTTGCGGTGTTGAAGTATAAGCGACGATATGAATGTATGAAGTTTGATCACATTAAAACAATTTTGCTAATAATGTGGTAGTGCATATTACCCATTTATTATTTGAAATTGCTCTACTCCTTTAGATAACTATGTAGTTGATACTTATAATATTTAAGTAAGTTTAAAGAGAATACAATATAATATGAACTAAAATCCTACTTACAACCATAACATTCAGGGAGTGGTATCCCTTTCCATTAATATATAGCTCTTCATTAACATAGGGCCTAACAATTGCCACATGTGTGCAGTCAATGCAGCCCAGTACATCAGGAAGCCGGAACTGATTGAATCTTAAATAATTATGTTGGTTTTATGTACACCACCAAAAAAAGAAAGTATTCCAATGAATGATACAAGTAGAATGACTCACCTTGCCTTAATACTATTTTTTTCTTCTCTGTGCATGGGCCACTTTAGATATTTCTCTAAAATACTAGGATGGTTGAGTGCCTCTGTTACTTGTCTCACAGCCCTTGATACAGAGGTCTGCGAGACGCTGTGGTGTGCATTCTGACTCACTATGGTTTGGCGTGACCCGGTGGCGTAAAATGCAAGCGTAATCAAGATCTGTAATACAAATTATTTTATAAAATGATGAATGAAAAAGATCTCCTTAAATATTAATATCCAAACCTGAGATATAAAATATTTAGTTTACCTTCTTAGTAGCAGGTATTCCGCCAATACGGCGTACTCTTGGCATATAAGGCAATAAATCGAGCACCAATTGCATAACAGCCGCCTTCCCGAGTCGAAAAGTCTTTATAAATTCCTCTTCTGGGAACTGGAAGGCATTGGCATTGCTCCACAATGTACCGCGGAGTGGGCAGCGGCGACGGGCTCTCTGGCGGCGATCTTCCTCATCGGCTAACTTCAAAATACGCAAACGAAGCGCAAAATTTGCTTTCGGTCTCATTTTTATTGCTATTTATCTTGTATGTGTTTACCGTGTTTACTACCTACCTACCTACCTACTCGTAACTCGGAAACTTGTCACTATCAAACAATTATTAATGGTCAATAAAACTAACACTACCGAAAGGACATAGATAGAAAGGATTTAAACTTGTTACAACTCTTGAACTTCTATCGCCACGTTTTTACAGACATTAGACAGAGTCCTAAGTCTATTTTTAAAGAAAAATAATTTAGAAAGAAAAATAAAATAAGTAGGAAGTAGGTAGGTACAATCGTTTGCTGAAAAACGTTAATATCAACAAACAACAAAACACAACAAAAATGATTTCATTCTTCAACCGTGACAGCTCACAGGTGACAGGTGACAGAAAGAATTTTTTTTAAAATATATTTGTTCCGTGAAGGAACAGACTAAGGTCAGAGACCATACTGCCTAGTCATTAGTATTTTATTTCTTTTTTCCCCAGATAATAATAAGTGGTGATTAAGATGATGAATGATAAATGATATTCCCCCAAACCCCTTGAGTCATCAGTAAAGATGTGGAACTTTACAGAGATCTCACGCGGACTTCTTGACAGAATTTGAAAAGTGATGTTGCACTGTTTTGTTTCATTTGCCAACACTCATGCACGTTCACAAACACTTAACGGTTAATAATCCACTATTATTTCACATTAATGTTTGAAAAAACACAAATTTTAGAAAATAAAACAAAACTGCAGACATGACGCTACACTTTCCCACCAAGAAGTCCTGACAGAAAGAAAATGATACAGAAACTTTTTTTGACAGCACAAATTAAAAAATAAAAATTAGTTCAAAAATACTCGATACATGGCGTTTTATGAAAGCCGACCCGTTCCTACCTAAGGGCTGTAATAAATTCTACACTTTTGCTTGTTTATCAAAAACATAAAAAAATAGTATTTACAAATTTTTATTCAGGATCTCCAGGACCTATTTCTATTTTGGAATGAAATAAATATTACGTAGCCATACACGTGTTCTTCATGGACTCGCCTTTTACTAAGCGCCATACTAATCTATGCTAAGCGCCATCTATGAAGTAATTTACGAACCAATTTCTTTTTTTTTTATACGTCTGTGGGAAAATCGCCCATTAGTTGGTAAAAGGAACATAGTCCATACAGCCCAGTCAAATTATGTTTAGTAAATTAATACAGAAACTTTTTTTAATTAGTTGGTAAAAGGCACATAGCCCATACAGCACAGTCAAGTTCTTCTTCTTTGTTCGGTCTTAATCCCATCTTTAATTGGGGTCGGCTCGCCTAATTTTTTGTCTCCAGATTTGTCGATCCTGGACGGTGATCGCTCAATGTTATTATTTTTAAGATCATTATTTATTACAGCGATCCATGTGAGCTTCCGCGCTTTTGGGGTGCGGTTTTATACTTCAGCACTTTTTGGGTCAAGTGATCTTCCGGTCTCCTCATAACATGGCTATACCACCGCAGTCGTGACTCTGCTAGTTTTTCTTGTATAAGCCTTACTCTAAAGGTTCCTCTGACGTAGTGGTTCAGCATTTTATCTAGTAAAGTTACTCCTCCAGACCACCTGAGCATTCTCATATCGGCTGCATGTAGTTTGTCTGTTTGTTGCTTCTTGATTGGCCAACATTCTGCACCGTAGGTAAGCGCTGGTCTTACTGCCGTTTTATAAACTTTTCCCTTGAGGTGTATGGGCATTAAGGCGTCGAAGAGCACTCATGTGAGGCTTTATGACCAACGGCCTGTCAAAATTGAGGTAGTTCGAGTTTTTCTTTATTTGGTGCTTGCTGCCTTTGCCGCCTACGTGCGAAGAAAAGTTAGCTTAAAAACAGTGGTCGTTGAACGATAACTTTTTTCCCGCCGACACGTAAGGACGCTTAAAATATACGAGCGGCCTGTTTAAAACTCTTCGCGTTATTTATGGTGAACAGTTTCGTGTGTGTGTGTTCCTGGTCAAGTTCCACCCTGCAGGGTCATTGGACATTGTGTTTGAAGACGTTCCTGAGCAAATTTGTTGCTGCTAAGCTGACTGCTAAGAAGACTGACGGTGCGGTGCGCGTTGTGAGCTGGTCGCACAAGGTTAGTGGGTACTGACAACTTAGTTGAATCGACAGTTAGCAAGGGATATAGAACTTAAAAATTACTCATAGCTGTAATAAACAGCATTACATACTCCAGTTACGATCCCGCATGTAGTCAACTATTTACACGTTGCTAAAACACATTTATGGTCCTTCTTGAGCTCGGATATTGTTCTAGCATATTACAATATCATTTGGTTACTTATTACAAGTAATTCTATCAAGTAAATACTTGGGTGTTCGCAGATTTACGTAATTTATTGGTAAAATTGTCGAAGTATCTATCTACCCTCGTTACACCGATAAATTCCGCCATTTGTAAATTCCACATTATTTTACGCCATTTAAAATTATTTTATTGGTAAATAGTTATTTTACATTTTTTAACGATTTATTGCAAATTCGTAAGTACAAAATATCAACAACTAAAGCAAATCCGTCCAAAGATCAATTTGACAATCAATTCGCTCTTTTGAATGCTAATAAAGAACGACTTTTTTCTCGTATGAATGAGTTATATAATCTTTCAGTAAATATTTCCAATTTCGCATCTAGAAGTAATGAAACTTTTATGGTCAAGCCTGACCGTATAAATTTAATGCTTAGTCAATATGAAACTTTAATTGACTTATTTGAAAAATTCGTTTGAAGATTTATATCTTATAGTGAAGCACGTCCATGACAATATAATTCAGACGTCACAGTCAGAAAGATTGTCACATATTAATTCATCTAGTACTAATGTTACATGCAACATTAAGTTGCCTCCAATAGAATTGCCTAGCTTTGACGGCAAAAATGATAATTGGCCCATGTTCTACGAGTCTTTTAGGGCTAATGTTCACAATAATAGTCAGCTGACTGACTCGCAGCGCGTGCAGTATTTAGTTGGTAAACTTACTCACAAGGTCACCGCAGGTATTGTGCCTACTGGTGAGACTTATAACATCATCTGGAACAGTTTAGTGAAGAAGTTCCAAGATAAACGTGCATTAGGCACTTATTATTTAAATAATGTACTTGACTTAAAAAGTTGCACAAATACATCTAACAGTTTAGAGTCGTTCATAGAAGAATATGCTTCCTCCGTGGCAGCATTGCGGCAGTTAGATATTAAGGATTTAACAGATTTTATATTGTTTCATTGTGCATTTAGAAAAAATTATTTCCATACAGCACAAACGTTCGAATTAACTGTCCGTGACAAAGAAATACCGTCTTATAACGAGTTAGCTTCTTTCATAAGAGATCAAGTAAAAATATTACAGCGCTCAAATAATAATAACACGACGCGGGCATCGAACAGCGGCGTAAGCTTAAATAAGCCTCCCGCCACTCAGTCGTCCCGTCATACCTACCAGTCGTTTGTCGCGAGTAATAATAACAATATTCCTACCGCTTCACGCGCGAAGTCGTGCATCTTTTGTAAACAAACTGATCATTCAATTGTGGTTTGCACTCAATTTAAGAATTTAAGTTCTCCACAGGCCCGATTTCATTTTATTAAGTCTAAACATGGGTGTGTTAATTGTTTAAGTAGTTTGCATACACTTGCGTCTTGCAAGTCTACACTTTTTTGTAATGTGTGTAATAAAAAACATCAAACTTTGTTACATTTTAAGATTAGAGAAGTGAGTTCTAATAATTATGTACAAGTGTCGCAAGTGCCTTACGATGACGGGTCGTTGACCTCTGTTGGGCATTCGTCGCCGCTTCGCTCTTTGCCCGGCCAGCCCGGCCCAAACTTGACCTCTCATGTCGCGAAGACGGAGCAATTGGTTCACTCCAACATGGCGCGTAGTAGACCTGCAGCTGTCACTCTTGAATCGTGCGTTGATACGTCGTATAATAATAATAATACATCGCGCGATAATCCATCGTTATCATTTGGTGCCGAAGTGCAGCCAACTTCTTCTATTTTGTTGTCAAACGACAATTATAGGCGGGACGTACTTGACTTCGCCTTGGTTAAGGACGTGGCATTAAATATAGGTGCGATCGAAACTTTAGATGACCTAGGTTCCGACCACCGCCCGGTTTCACTAGTCTTAGGTCCGCAAGTGCCTCACATTAATACAGCTAGTAAAAAAGTTTTTACAAATTGGGACGGTTTTAAGTCCGCCCTTGTTTCCACCATAGGCCAACCTGACCCGCCGTACGCTCTTTCACAAGACTATCTCGATAGTGCGGAGAAAATAGATAGCGCGGTGAACTCTCTTACTAGTTTGGTACAGTCAGCTGTAAAGGGAAACTCGAGGGAGGTAGACGTACCGAGGCGCAGGCCTCCCCTGGTTATCCGAAACCTGATCAAAGCCAAAAACGCCGCTCTCCGGAGAGCGGCTTTATACCCCACGCCGGAGTATCGCTCTAGAACAAGACGCCTTCAGCGTCAGGTTAAAACTCGCATCAATGAGTGGAGGAATGACCAATGGCACGACCTTATGGAGGAGATATCACCTTCTCACCTAACGTACTACAAAGTGCCGAAAGCCCTGCGTAGCGACGCAACGGCGGCCACTCCTCCACTCATTCGTCCCGACGGCTCTGTGGCCTTCGAGGACGAGGAGAAGGCTGAATGCTTTGCGGATAGCATTGCTTCCCAATGCTCCAGCAGCACGCAGGAATGCGACCCCGTGCATGTCGAATTTGTTCAGAGTGAGGTCCGCCGCTTGAGCGCCCTTCCTCTCCGTAGATCATCAGTCAGATCCGGTTTTGTCCGATAAAATCCAGGCCCTCATCAAGGGCTTTAAACAGCGCAAGGCCGGCGCAGACGGCATATCTAATAAGGCTTTGAAGCACTTTCCCGAGCAAGTGTTAGCCATACTTAAAATCATTTTCAATGCCTGTTACGATCAATGCCACTTTCCAGACGCCTGGAAGTAAGCGATAGTGATAGGTATTGCTAAACTGGGTAAGCCATTAGATACAGCTTCGTGTTACCGACCCATTAGCCTTCTTAAGGCTATGAGAAAGTTATTCGAAAAAACAATACTTGCTCGTCTACGAGCGCATTTATACGGGAATGACTTAATCATTCCAGAAAAGTTTGGTTTTCGGCTGCTGCTGCTGCTTGCTGAGGGCAAGAGTGTTCCACTCTTGCCCTCAGCAAGTTCACAGAATAATCGACTTTATTTCGAGCGGTTTCTATCCGCGCAAATACAAAACAGCGGCTGTTTTCTTTAATGTAGCCAAGGCCTTCGGTCTAGCACGCAGGGCTTATTTTTAAGCTACATCAAATGAAAACGCCGGATAGGTTAGTCAGATTAGTCAGCTCTTATTTCCATCAACGCACCTTTCGTTTTAGACACGAAGGTACGTTATCTGCCCCGAAGCCGATAAAGGCCGTTCCGCAGGGTTCTGCGCTATCCCCGTTGCTGTATACTGCATACACCAACGATATCCCAATCCCCGATCGTGGTGTGAAGCTAGCTCTCTTCGCAGACGATACAGCGCTCTTTGTCAAGGGCAAGACACCTAACCACTTCCTCACCAGACTCCAATCCTCCATTGATGAGTTAGGTTACTGGTTTCGTATGTGGCGCATTGAGGTGAATCCCGACAAAAGTGTCGCGATTCTTCGCATATTCGCTTCGTCATCTGTAATATCAGACTCTGAGAGTTCCAACAGATAGCCTTTACTTATATACTCAGTGATCACCTTATTATAATTTTCGTGTAACTCAGGTGACCGATTAAATTTACGCTCCAAGGCCATAAAACGCTTTTGGGCCACAGTGCAAGAGTTTCCCAAATCATTAGGATTTTTAGAAAAAGGCAAAGCGACAGAATACCTCCCATCCTCAGTGCAAGTGACAGATGAGGCAAACAAGTTTTCACATTCCGTCTCCTCTGGGCTTAAATATCGCATATTAGGTATTTCTTCTAAAAGCCTGTTTGCACTAAATCATTTAGTGCAAGTGCGGAAATAGAGGTATAAGATTTATTAGCAAAATTATTTTTGTCATTATGAGGGTATTCACCCATGAGTACGAAGCCAAACGCGGTCAATAAAGCGGGAGGTGCATTAGTACCTGATAAGACTTTGTTACCTAAATAAATATATGGGAACAATTGCGCACCTAACACGAGAGGGGCAATCCCTCTAAGTAACCCACATCACCCTTGGTTATATACTGTGTAAGCAACTGATCTGTAATACAGTCAACGACGAGCGCATGTATACTGTATTTATTATTCGGGTATACGCGGGATTCAATATCCAAATTTACGTATCCTAAAATCGGTCGCGACGCAGAACCAATCCCTTTAACATAAGAATTACTTAAAGGAATTGTAACTAAATTAAGCGTCTTACAACACTCGACCGTAATTAAATTATTTTGAGAGCCATTATCAATAAGGCATCGAATTAATTTTTTCTCACCATTCTGAGTCTTAGCATAAATTTGAGCAGTAAAGGCTATCTGTCGGAACTCTCAGTGTCTGATATTACAGATGACGGATATTATATACCGCATCACGCCGTCACTCGCGCAGATAAGCCTATGCCTCGGATCGTGCTCGATGCTAGTGCTTTAACCCCACAGACATATAATATGTCTGTGTTTAACCCATACGGGCTTGTCATTAAATGACGTTTTACATACTGGGCCTAATTTGCAAGCGGATTTATTTTTACTTTTACTTCATTTTCGTCTTTTTCCAGCCGCTATGACTGCGGATCTAAGACAAATGTATTTACAAATTGAGGTTCCTAGTATGCACCGTAAATATTTAAAAATCTTATATCGATTTAATAATAACGATTCAATACAAACTTTTCAGTTCAATCGAGTCCCCTTTGGACTTAAGTCGAGTCCATATTTGGCAATGCGGACCGTGCGCCAATTAGCCAATGATTTGAGACCCCATTTTCCAGACGCTGCCAATGTCAGCCACATTCAGTCCAAGTTATATACAGACGATTTGGTCCACTCTATTGAAGTATTCCGTCAGAATGGCAGGTGTGTGACTTCCAAATAGATTAAAAATAAACTATGTAAATGTACGGAAAATGTACGTTTTTGTACTGAAATAAGTATAAATGTACGTTTCTGTAACCGTAGCAACAATCATTTTAAAGTGAGCCGCCATTATGATGTCAGGTAGGCGGGTGAAATCTTTTACAAATAACTTTTTTCAAATTTAGCTTTAGGAAATAAATGTACGTCAATTGTACTTAGAGGAACACTATTTAAACACTTCCTAAATGTTATAAAAGCTCTGATATTGTAAAACGTGAGTGAGCCGCTACCCTGACGTCAGAATGGCGGGTTGTTTCTAAACCAATCAAACTATTTTGATCCACTAAATACCAAATAAATGTACTTATTATGTTCTTGACAGATTAAAAAACAAAATTGGATGATTAATTCATAGCATGATTTATTCAATTTTATAATATTTGACCACAGGTACAGGGTGGAAAGATCGAATGCCACATGGATGGCTACACCTTAAATATTGGAAATAGCACATTGTGTGGAAAGGAGACTTTCCTATAAATAAAAAATCAATAAATTCTGCATTTACGGATTTTTGAAAAATCGGGCGGGACTCGAACTAGTCAAATGCGACAAAAATAATAACATGCCGTATTTTATGATGCACATCGAAAGGGTTACTGTAAGGCTCATTTTTCTCTAAATAACTAACACAATCAAAAAAACGGAAGGCCATGAAAAGTAACAATTACCTTTTAATTAGGTTTTCACCCGTCACGTGAAATGCACCGCAACTACTTTAATTATTGGAAACAGCAAATTGTACGCAATGGAGACTTATATTTATTTTAGAGAATAATAAATACTGCAATTATGAATTTTTGAAAAATTGTCTGTCTTAACCGGGAATCAAACCGATCAAATGTGGTAAAAATAACATACCGTATTTTATGATGCTGATCGAAAAGGTACTTATTTTATATTGATTGTTAACACTTATGATGCAGATCGAAAGGGTCTTTCACATTGATTGTTTACACTTATGTACCATGAATTAAATGAAGACCTTGAAAATTAAGAATTACTTGTATTGTGGTTTTTATTTCATTACCTAATCATTTAACGAATGCTTACTGAAAAAACAAGACACTCTAATCTCTGGCATGAAAGATGTTTAAATGATCTACACTGATGTTTACCTATCAGTTTAGTTGCGATTACTAATACCACTTCTTTAGTAATCTACTTCTTAAATAAGAAAATTGCATCAATTATTATCATTATAACTAGTCATCATATAGTTGCTTGCATAGGTAAGTAATTTAAAAATGAAACATGTAAAAACCCATACTTGCAGTATTCTTTTATAAACTTACTAAAACCTTGCTAACTAATCAAATCAGTTGTTCAAATTGAGCTCCATTTTCTCGTATGCATAAATTTATTTTATTATGGAATTAGCCGGGTACCTACACACCGGGCGCATGGCGAGCCTCGCGAAGCAGGCCGAGCCATCAGTGTAGTCCCCGAGAACCACCGTCCACACCGAGCGCACAGCGCACCCCGTGGCAACTTTGAGCAAGTCCGGTTTACCGACAGCCGTTAATCATCCAGTTTTGTTTTTTAATCTGTCAAGAACATAATAAGTACATTTATTTGGTATTTAATGGATCAAAATAGTTTGATTGGTTTAGAAACAACCCGCCATTCTGACGTTAGGGTAGGGCTCGGCTCACGCACGTTTTACAATATCAGAGCTTTTATAACATTTAGGAAGTTTTTAAATAGTGTTCCTCTAAGTACGATTGACGTACATTTTTTTTCCTAAAGTTAAGTTTGAAAAAAGTTATTTGTAAAAGATTTCACCCGCCAACCTGACATCATAATGGCGGCTCACTTTAAAATGATTGTTGCTACGCTTACAGAAATTATTTGGAAGAAGAACTATTTGGAAGTCACACACCCGCCATTCTAACGGATACCTATTGAAGATGAGACTTGCGCTATTCGTCTTTCACAAGAACTAATCTCGCTGTTTAAGTCCGGTGCCTTCGAATTGGTAAAGTGGACAAGTAATTCTCAAGTTTTACTTGATAACCTTCCGGCCTCTCATCGCAGCTGTAGACTAACTGTAGACTTCTGCGTTGGATCTGACAATGCCTCCAAGGTGTTAGGTCTTTCATAGGAGCCTGCTGAAGACAGTTTTTTCTTCACAACTCATACAGTGGAAGAGAAGTGCACTAAGCGGAGCATACTGTCTGTGGTCGCTCGCTTATTTGATGTCCTCGGTTTGGTAGCGCCTGTTATTTTATATGCGAAACTGCTTATTAAAGAGCTGTGGTTGTACAACATTGGTTGGGATGATACACCACCTGAGAGTATTATTCAACGGTTTTCGGCGTTTACACAGGAGTTCCCCTTAATATCAACTTTGAAAATTCTTCGTCATGTAGGTGTCTTACGCGACTGCACTGTGTTAATAGTAGCCTTTTGTGACGCTAGTATGAATGGCTATGGTAGTGTAATATATTTACACACTACTGACGCTGTTGGCAACATCAGAGTAAGATTGTTGTGTGCGAAATCAAAGGTATCCCCTACCAAAGTGACCACACTCGCTCGTTTAGGACTCTGTGCCGCAGTGTTAATGTCCAAACTTATACGTACTGTGCAGGAGACTTACCGTGAGCGTCTCCTTATTGCAAGGACGTACGCATTCTCAGACTAACTATTGCTTTATCGTGGATTCATTCATCACCGCATCTTTGGTCTGTGTTTGTGAGTAATCGCGTTGCTCAGTGTCAAGAAAATTTAACTTCTGAAAACTTTTATCACGTCGCCGGAAGTGAAAATCCGAGTGACTGCCTTTCACGTGGATTGTTGCCTTCGCAGCTCGTGTCATATAATTTATGGTGGAACGGTCCATCATGGATTTGCACCCCACCTTCGGAATGGCCTGTAAAACCTTTTTCCCCGACCAATGCAAGCCAACTGCCGGAGCACAAAGCTAATGTGTTCACTACTAGAATTCAATGTGAACCAGCAATCTTAAGTGAATTAGCTCAGCGTATATCCTCATGGGATAAACTTCTTAGGATTGTTGTTTTTATCCTTCGTTTTATTAAAAAGATTTTTCTTTCCTCTGGCGTAGTCAATAATCTTATGATGGCAGAGAAAGTTATTATTAAGTCTGTCAAAGAGTTCACTTTGCAGACGATATAAATGCTCTCAAAAGGGGCAAATTACTCTCAAAAAAGCATCAAAGCTTATCTGTATTTTCAGACGAGGAAGGGCTGCTACGTATTGGAGGTCGGCTTTCTCATTCGGACTTGCCGTTTGAAGCCAAATACCCAGTTTTACTTCCTAAACACGACCCTGTAGTGGATCTTATTATTGATCATTTCCACGCTAGGAACTGTCATACAGGTGCAGGACGCCTTATGTCTATATTGAGTCAGCGTTACTGGATATTAGATGTCAGGACAGTGATTAGGGCTAAAGTGCGAAAATGCAATTACTGCTTTCGCGTTAATCCCTCACATCCTACTCCAAGGATGGCAGATTTGCCATCGTATCGTGTGATGGAAGCTAAAGCCTTTGTCCACGCTGGAGTGGACTACGCAGGCCCACTTCGCATTACACTAACTCGTCGAAGAGGACAACATTCTCAAAAGGCCTATATCTGCCTATTTGTTTGCTTTGTAACAAAGGCCGTCCACATAGAGTTGGTCACAGAGCTGACTTCAAATGCCTTTTTAGCTGCATTTACGCGTTTCATTTCTCGGCGTGGCCCTGTGTCATGCTTATATTCTGATAATGGCACCAATTTTGTTGGTGCAAAGGCTCAATTGGATGACATGTTTAAGTTTTTAATTGAGTCCGAATTCGAGCAGACTTTAAAGCGGGAGCTCATTGCTAGGCGTATTGAGTGGAAAATGATTCCCCCACGTACTCCACACTTCGGAGGTATCTGGGAGGCAAATATAAAAAGTTTAAAGACTCACCTCTACCGCGTGATAGGGACTCAGCTTCTCACTTATGAGGAGTTGCAGACCGTGTTGGTTCAAATAGAGTGCATTATGAACTCTCGCCCTCTCACAGTAGTATCTTCTGATCCGTCCCCGGAAGTAATTACTCCCGCTCATTTTTTAATGTCTACTCCATTGCAATATTTGCCTGCCGTGAATTTAACTGATGCGCGTATCAGTCTGGTTCAACGCAAGCAATTACTGGACAATATGGTTCAGTCTTTCTGGAAAAAGTGGCGTTTGGAATATCTGCACACGCTGCAAGTCAGACTGAAGTGGACTGCCACGGACCGTTCTATTAATATTGGAACTGTTGTACTTGTAGGACAGGATGATTGTCCTCCGTAAAGCTGGCCTTTTGGTGTAATTACGAAGATTCACCCAGGTCCTGATAAAGTAGTTCGCGTTGCGACTGTAAAAACTAAGTGTGGAATTTACAAACGTCCTGTATTAAAATTATATCCTATTCCAACGCAATAAGTACTTATTTACTTAATACTTATCGTTTATTGTCATAATTTATTTTAGTTTAAAATATAATTTACAACTATAACGTAAACTTTATTTATCTTAGTTCCTTTGGAAGTTCTGCGAACTCCCAAGGGAGCATGGTTGGGCGTCTTAATGTAATATACCTCAAATTCAATTCATCAAATGATGTCGATTCGATTAAGGCTGTTTGGTGCTTCCTTTGCCGCCTACGTGCGAAGAAAAGTTAGCTTAAAAACAGTGGTCGTTGAACGATAACTTTTTTCCCGCCGACACGTAAGGACGCTTAAAATATACGAGCGGCCTGTTTAAAACTCTTCGCGTTATTGCAAATTTATTGCAAATTTATTGCTGCTAAGCTGACTGCTAAGCTGACTGCTAAGACTGACGGTGCGGTGCGCGTTGTGAGCTGGTCGCACAAGGTTAGTGGGTACTGACAACTTAGTTGAATCGACAGTTAGCAAGGGATATAGAACTTAAAAATTACTCATAGCTGTATTAAACAGCATTACATACTCCAGTTACGATCCCGCATGTAGTCAACTATTTACACGTTGCTACAACACCCTTTGTGTCGGTACTGAAGAGTTTATACTATGTTAGGGCGCTGGCAGGTTTTACTTTGTAGTAATTTAATAAAACATTTAATTTGAAATGACAAGATGTCAAACGTTGAATTGAGGAGAACGATCGGACGTGCCAACATGGGTAAACTTATCAGATTATTTTTATATTTAATTTGTAATAATGTAATAATTTAAACCTTGTAAAAAAATATGAAGTCGTACATAAGTAAAAGATGTTGTTATTTAATGGTGTGCGTATACATGTCGGTTAATAAATCGGTCAACTTAGCGACGTTCACGGACTGCATGAGTACTGTAAGTGCGATTAGTAATGACTATAGTAACGAACCTATTTATGTAGTAGGGCATTATAATGCTCATCCTGGTGAATTATTTTTTAAGGAATTAAACAATATATGTGACTAGTATAAATGGGTAGTTTTTGACATAATAAGGTTGGGATTGACATCCGATACTTTTACATACATAGATCCAGCGTGTGGGTCGAAGCGATGGTTAGATCATTGTGTAATGTCACAGTCAGCCGCGGTATCTGTGTGCAATGTATATGTATGTAAAGTATGATATATTATGGTCAGATCACTTTCCTATTATTTGTGAGTGTGATTTGGGGTGTGTGACTCCTATAAAAAGTAATTACTTTTACTCATAATTATGAGGCATCTGTTAGTAATATAGGGTGGGGAGAAAGAACGTTAGACCAAATTTCACATTATCGATATGAATGTCATCTACAGCTGAGAATGATCGATTTTACAACTGAGTTTGTAAACTGTGCGGATAAGAACTGCAATGAGCCAACTCATAAATTGATTATTGATAAACTGTGCTCCGACATTGTGTCTGCCTTATCACAGGCCGCTATGGTAGGGAGGGGAAGCGAGCGTGAGCAGAGTAAGCGTCGCCGGCCAAAAACAATTGTAGGCTGGAATAAGCATGTGAGTGGCAGTCACAGGGAGGCCAGGGCGTGTTTTCAGAAATGGCTGTTGTGCGGACGTCCAAGCACGGTTCATATTTATAAAAACATACTCGCCGGTAAACATTGTAAGAAGGATTTCAGTGGGTTCTGGAAGAACACAAATCGTCTGACGAATAGGCCTGGTCTGCCGGTGACTGTGGACGGTACTAGTGATCCGGAAGGTATTGCCAATAAATTTAAAAACAGTTTTATTGTAAAATCACCGTTGGGGCCGTCATTGTTACCAGTATCTGGGAGAGTTAATGAGAAACAGGCCAGCGAGGTAATGTGGGCAGTAAAATCAATTTCTAAAGGAAAATCTCCTGGACATGATGGATTGAGTGTAGAACATGTGCAGTACGCTGGTCCTCATATTTATAGGGTTTTAGCTATGCTTTACAGTCTTTGCTTGTCTCATTCTTACCTCCCCGCCGACATGATGAGGACTGTGGTGGTCCCAGTGGTGAAAAATAAGGCCGGTGACTTGTCAGACATGTCTAACTATAGGCCAATCTCTCTTGCCACAATAGTTGCTAAGGTGTTTGACAGCATACTTAGTGCACAATTAAATAGTTATCTGCACTTAAATGACAGACAATTTGGGTTTCGACCGGGACTGTCTACGGAAAGTGCGATATTGTGTATGAAGAGTGCTGTCAAATACTTCACTGCTAGAAAAAAACCTGTCTACGCCTGTTTCCTCGACCTCTCCAAGGCCTTCGACCTTGTGTCATATGAAATACTATGGAAGAAAATGAGAGAACCCCATATGCCGGATGAACTTATAAATATCTTTCAGTATTGGTACGCGAATCAAGATAATAAGTTGAAGTGGGCGGGCAGGATGTCGGATCCGTACAGGCTGGAATGTGGAGTGAGACAGGGGGGGTTGTCATCTCCTACCATTTTTGGCATCTAAGTTAACGGTCTGATTGAGGCGCTCAGCAGGCAACATATAGGTTGTCACATAGACGGCGTATGTTTTAATAACATCAGCTACGCGGACGATATGGTGCTGCTGGGCGCCTCGGTCTGTGGACTAAGAAAGTTGATGAGGATATGCGAGGTCTATGCGGCTGATCATGGTCTGCTGTACAACAGCAAGAAGAGTCAGTGTATGGTCTTTCAGAGTGGCTCACTGAAAGTGACTGAAATGCCATCGTTATTACTAAACGGAACGCCAGTGACGAGGGTTAATCAGTTTAGATATTTTGGTCACTTGGTGACGCCCGCGCTGAGGGATGATGCTGATATTGAGCGGGAGCGGAGGGCGCTGTCGGTCAGAGCGAATATGGTAATTCGTAGGTTTGCGAGATGTTCCACTGGAGTAAAGATTACTCTCTTTCGAGCTTACTGTACCTCTTTTTACACGTGCAGCCTGTGGACTGACAATTGACAAAAGTTCAATAATGCGTTCAGGATGCTGTTGGGTGTCCCCCGGTTTTGCAGTGCGTCTACAATGTTCGCAGAAGCGCGTGTAGATTGTTTTCACACCACTATGCGCAAACGAGCCGCCTCGATGGTGCGGCGCGTGAGAGGGAGCTCTAACAGGGGCCCAAGTCTGCTAATTTACGAATGGCATAATTGAATCGCAATTGGATCGTATTGTAATTGTTTGACACATTTGGTATTCTCTTACTCATATAAGAATACCAAATGTGTGAAACAATTACAATGCGATACAATTGCGATACAATTACGATTCAATTATGCCATTCGTAAATTAGCAGACTTGGGCCCCAGTATGCTGGCTGCACTTGCTGACAGGCTCGACAAATTGCTGCAAACTGCACATTTCGCACTGTAGTTGGACTGTCTGAACCTTTGTATATTATATAATAACTGACATGATATGAAATGACATGAATTAATTTAATTATAATTGAATGTATGTAATATGAAATTTTCGGAATAATTAAGTAATTAATATTCGTATGAATGATATGTACCTATTCTTATAATTGTGAATAATGTGACTGAGAATGTATTAATGTGTGAAATGTGATGAGTCTTGTTACTCGAATAAATGATTTATATTATTAATAACAAACGCAATACAAAATACAATGGTGGAGGCAACGCTGGCCGTGCGCGAAAAGTTTCCGTTTTTCAGATGACACGAAAGCGCTGAAAAGAATGGCGAATAAGCTAAAGTGTTGAAGAATGACGAATAGAAAAGAATTGATTATACCTGAAAGAAAAGGATTTTTTTTAACCAAAATGGATCGCGTAGTCACTTACTGGTCATTTTGATGAGTCGGTGGAAGAGTTTCTGGAGCAGTTCCAAGCAGTAGCAGTATATAAGAAGTGCACTAGCTCTGAGGAACGGTTATTGTTGTTGCCAGCTTTTTTAAAAGGAAGTCTACTGTACTATTTCCGAGCAATAAAAACTTTGAAGAAGTGGTGGATAAATTGAGGGAAGAATTTGAAGTATGGGATTACTCCGAATTATTTTATAACGCCAAGCAGGACCAGAAAGACCTGAGCGTTCATTTTCATAATTTATCGAAGTTGGCTAGCAAAGCAAACATTACCAATTAGGCAACGTTCATTACGCAATTTTTGAAGGGATTGGGAACACTATGCGTGTTAAAGACACCTCAGGGGAGGTTATTTTGCATTTGGAGAAGGTGTATCGACAAGCACGTGAAGAGCAGATGAACTTAGCGCAGAATCCTGCTGCGTTCGTTCATAAGTTTGTTGGTGCCCCACCAGAGGTGACCGTAGTACGCCCACTCCATTTAGTCCGCCAATGACGACGAAAGTGCAAGATGTATGCCGGGTTGTACCAAGACCTGCACCATCAAATAGATATAATTTACGTTTTAATTTTAGGAAAACGCAGTCGTAGCCGGGTTTTCCACCGCGCCGACATTAAAGAAGGCCAAATGTCGCGACGGTGATATTATTGAAATGTCGTCTGGTCTTTTGCAAGCTCACACATCTGACATGAAATTGCAAGCGATGGACGAAGCGAGTCAACAGGTTAGACCTTCTTCTGCTTTGTTGCTGTTATTAATATTTGCTACAAATAGGTAGATTATGTAGCTTTTGTAGACACAGGTGCCACTGTTTCCTGCATCAGTCAAGCTGCCGCGGAAGAGATAGGAGTGAAATGTAGAGATATAGAAAATAGGTGTATTGGTGCGATTATTGGTAGTAAGTTAAAAGTAGTTGGAAAAAGCGATGTAATGTTTACGTTGAGCGATTTTTTATTTAAACAAGAATTTATGAT
Organism: Scoparia ambigualis; assembly: GCA_963921215.1. Taxonomy (NCBI): domain Eukaryota; kingdom Metazoa; phylum Arthropoda; class Insecta; order Lepidoptera; family Crambidae; genus Scoparia; species Scoparia ambigualis. The sequence goes on along the minus strand of OY992505.1, from coordinate 38,332,454 downwards.
TATAGCTGACTTAATGTGTAGTGTAGTTTTAGGTCAGGATTTCTTAATAAAGAATAAAATGTGCATTGATTTTTAAAATAGTTGTGTGTCTTTTTTCTCAAGAAAAAGTTCATTTTGTTCAGCCAAATGTGTTGAGCCAAAAAGATGAATCCGCTTTTGTTGCAAGACAGGATTCGTAAACATCGAGTTCGATTGTTAGACAAAAGTTAGGAAATATTTATTTTGTTCAGTCAAATGTGTTGAGCCAAATAGGTGAACCCGCTATTGTTGCAAGACAAAATTCGGAAAAATCAAGTTCGCTTGTTAGGCAAAAATTAGGTAAGTTATCGAATTTCACTTGCTGACACATCAATGTTTTTCTTTTCCGCGCCTGGCTCGGAACTTTTTAAAACCTGATCTAGAACATTCGATGACCTATCTGACTTTTGTTGTAACTTCAAACTTTTTAAGCCAATTGTTTGACATGGAACATACGTTCTTATTATACGTCTGTGATATTTCCTAACTTTTGTCTAACATATATTATTAACTTGGCTCGTCTAAGCACACAACACCGCCCGCACTCGCCACGGCCCAACGACGAATGCCCGATGCCGCACAAACTGTGACGTATGCGCACGAGACAAATATCTGTACACTACATCCCTTTCTTGTTTTAATTTTGAAATTAAAGTTTTTTTAATTTATCTAATCGACTTTTATTTAGATTGTGTTTTGACTATTAATAATACCCGTACTTAATTTATATGTATGCTAGCGGCCGCTCGCGGGTTTTACCCGCGTGGTTCCCGTTCCCGTGGGAATATCGGGATAAAAAGTATCCTATGTGTTAATGCCCGATGCCGCACAAACTGTGCCGTATGCGCACGAGACAAATATCTGTACACAACATCCCTTTCTTGTTTTAATTTTGAAATTAAAGTTTTTTTAATTTATCTAATCGACTTTTATTTAGATTGTGTTTTGACTATTAATAATACCCGTACTTAATTTATATGTATACTAGCGGCCGCTCGCGGGTTTTACCCGCATGGTTCCCGTTCCCGTGGGAATATCGGGATAAAAAGTATCCTATGTGTTAATCCACGAGTGAGTGATAACAAGTTGCTCCCGAAAGTATTTGTGAACTTAGTGCTCAAACTGTGAATTTTTATATAAAAACACTTACTTTAGAAACTTTGTCACCTGAATTTACTGTGAGAGTGTTATCTTCACGAAGAACATCCAATTTAACGCGTATTCAGTGAAATTAAAAATGTAATTGACGTTAGTGATAATTTTAAAGTTTCGTAATACCCTCGTATGAATTAAAAACCAGACCATAAATTAGGATTTTAAAAATATGTCATTAAAAAGTGTTGCCAGTGGTAAACAAAAGCTGCCATAGCAGTAAACAAAGCAAATGAATGAGCCCCATGTAAATAAACTATTCCCACCACACCCTCCAAAAAATCCCTTACCCAACAAGTGTTTCATCCCGGGCTGTTTAATAGACCGCGCTCAGCATCTCTAAGTGAAATAGCTCCACCCGATGACAACATACCCATACCTAACGAATATTCTGATGCTATGGACAACTCTCCTAACCAGACGGTAGCTCCATCATGGCAGAGAGCTCCCCATAACAACAAGCGGAAAAGAATAAGTGATTCCCCTCCAAACCCGGCACAAATGCAATTATCTAATAGATTTGCTGATTTACCTCTGAACCAATCAGAAAACTCCAACCACCTCACTGTTAATACTAAAACAAACAAGCCACCGCCTATTGTCTTGTACGGAATAGAAGACGTCAATGAGCTCACCAAACTAATAGAATCAGTTTGTGACCCGAAACTATTCGAAATAAGAATAGTAAATAAAAACTTGCTCCGACTTCTAGTGGAATGTCCAGAAACCTATAAAAGTGTAATTGCATTAGTAAGGAATAAAGGCCTAATCGGACATACTTTCACGCAGAAAAACCAGAAGCCATATCGTGTAGTTATAAGGAAGCTGCACTACAGTACACCGCACAGTGATATAATTGAAGCTATAGAAGCTACGGGCAACAAAGTTCGTGGAGAAATTGTCAATGCCCGCTTGGATGGCTCAGATAAACCCCATCCTTTACATTTTTTGTCAATCTTGAGCCTAGCCCTAACAACAATAAGGTCAAAGATATTAAATCTATCTCTTACTAGCTTGTCATAATAGAAGACCCACATAATTCCACAACAATAGTTCAACGCCACCGCTGTCAGCAATACGGCCACTCTAAGAACAACTGCATGAGACCTTACATGTGTGTTAAATGTGGGGAAGGACATAGAACTGCAGACTGTCCAAAAAAGGACCGAAACACACCTGCAAAATGCGCGTTATGCTCATGTGATCATCCATCAAACTATAAAGGATGCCAAGTCTACAAGGAAATTTTGGCCAGAAAAGGCAACAGGGCTAAGATAGTTATTCGTCCATCCGACCAAAGTAACGCTAACGACACAGTCGGTAAGAAAGCCATCCCAAATAGAGCTTTACTAAATTTATTATTTTCTACCACGCTTAGTCTAACGCTCGAATAGATAGGAAAGGTAAAAAGTACAGGTGGATATAATTTAATTAGATAATTTATTTTATGCTATTCGTTCCATACTAAAACCTAAGTATTTTTGGGGTAAATTTTGCCAAGTACCTGACAATACTGATAACAGGTTATGTTGAAATAATTTTATGAAATTTCCGTATTAAACCAAAAGCACACATATTTAAGACTAGAATTAGAGATTTACAATCATTTATTAGCATTTTCAATAGAAACAAATCAAATATTGCATGGTAAATTGCTAATAATCATCACGAAACCAGATCAACAAAACTTACCTAAGAAACGATATTCCAGGCACTTGCTACTCACTTCTATTACTGCAATGTTTGACTGAACAACTTGTTGTTCAATTAAGCCCAACGGAATAATATGTATCCTACAGTATTCACTTATTCAACTAAAAAAACAAATAATTATTTGGTAGGTAAAATAATGACAGCGATTTGTTTGGGGCCAAGTGTCGCTGGATCCATAGGGGTTGCACAGTTTCACCGACACGGTCCTTTCATCCTATGTTTTGTCTTTCTTTTACTTAGGGTAAACATGATGTGCCGAAACGGAACAAAAGTAATAATGGATTAAGGCAGAAAGAGATAGCAACTTATGCTCTCTCTATAGTTATAGATCTCAATGGAACAGACTATAGTAATTTAATGTCTTGCTCGCAATTTTTTTTTTATTGGTAACGGGTAAGCGCTTGGCCTTCATCTCACCTGATGGTAAGTGACGATAAGGCCGAAGGTGGAAGCGCGCTTCACCCGGAATCCTCAACCACTGAGGAACTGGCTATCTTATCTCAAACTGCCGGAACACAACAATGCTATATATGGCGACAGACTTAGATAAGATGGTGGTAGCTAGCCAGGCGGACTTAACAGCCCTACCACCAACCAAACAACCAAATTTAACACAAATCTCCCAATTTAGTGCAATTCTCGCAATGTAATACTAATATTGTCTGTTCTTATTGTCATGTAACGATTGTACTCTGTTAGTGTGCTTCATCAAACAAATAAATTAATAATAAATATCTCATTTCTCGCAATTTAATCCAATCTCGCAATTAAATGTCAATGTCGCAACTAAGTACCGACCTCGCAATTTAATATCGCAACTTAATGCCGACCTCGCAATTTAATGCTACTTTCTCAATTTAATGCAAGTCTCACCATCTAATGCAAACTACTTAATTTAATGCATCTCTCAAACATCTCGCTATAAAACCCGACCACACCGGGCAAACACAACCAGGCGAACACAGACACAGCTTACTCAGTCACAGCTTACGTTCGTAATAGCACTGGTTCACACTTCTGTTGGTTGCCACAAGCTAGACCGATAGCGCTAGGTTTTGAGGTTTCAAAAATATTAAAGTTGTTTGTGTTTTGCCTCTGTGGTCTATAACCGCCTCTGTGGTCTAGTGGCTAAGCTACCTGTTTCAGACCCAGAGGTCCCGGGTTCGATTCCCAGCGGGGGGTACATCTTTGTGTGCTCGGTTTGGTTGGTGGTTGGTGGTAGGGCTGTTAAGTCCGCCTGGCTAGCTACCACCATCTTATCTAAGTCTGTCGCCATAACAACGATGTTTATAGCATTGTTGTGTTCCGGCAGTTTGAGATAAGATAGCCAGTTCCTCAGTGGTTGAGGATTCCGGGTGAAGCGCGCTTCCACCTTCGGCCTTATCGTCACTTACCATCAGGTGAGATGAAGGCCAAGCGCTTACCCGTTGCCAATAAAAAAAAAAAAAAAAAAGTTTTTGGACCTTTTGCCCAACCTAATATATTAGTTTGTGTCATCCTAGGTACTTGCATAGGTAGAAATTTAGGTATTTGTCGTTTCGATCAGTATTGGACGAAAAGAAAATTAGAGATGAAAATTTTACTGTCATGATAATAACGAAGTAGTATCTGATGTACATAGGCAATTTGTGTCATTTCTGTCCACGAGAATCCTGATATTTAACCAGTACTTATCACGTCGCCCAACTAGCTCTGAAAGAATATTACAATAGGTTAAATAGGTGTTACGCGTTTTAGAGTACTGATATCTGTTGTCCTAAATATTTTGTGCCGAATTCATCCACGACATTTATAGATATTTCATTTTTTTATTACAAAACCCTGTAAAAGCCACAAAAGAAAATGCAAGTTATTAGAGTTTAAGTGTTTTTGATTATTATGGTGTAACAAAACACTATTCATAATTTGTGTCGTTTTTATCCACGAATTCTTATTATTTTAATAAAAACAGACTTCTAAGCACGTGTACGCGGCGGCGCCGGCGCGCGGCGGGCAAAATTCGAAGCGAATTGAAGCGTCATGCTCGCGTCAGGGCCCTGAGCCTAATTTATATACAAAATGTATGCTGTATGCAACGTCTCAAATCAGTTCTCCGTCCAGGCCACGCATACGGCATGCCCCGTGCACGGCCCGGTCTAATATAATTCATCCCTCAATCTTAAATAATATTGACCCTTATGCTACGGCCACACTATCGCGCTAGTGCGAAGATTCGCGTTGTCGCGACACGTCTGGCCAAACACTTCGTCATAATAACGCGATGCATCATCGCGTTATACTACGGCCACACTATCGCGGTAAAATTCTTGTTCCGTTGTCGCGGTAAAAACTTCATGTTCCGTTGTCGCGATAAAGCTTGGCCACATCATAAAAACTTTTGTCGCTGACCACTAAACCACCCGGCCGTCAAACCGCCTATTTGTGCAACCCCGTCCTATTACTCTGCCTCCTCAGTGAAGATAATTGCCATAAGCTTGGCAATGTCCTTGAGGGCGAAGAGCCTAAAATCAACTGGTTTCGGGTAGGCCGATCCCAAAACATATATTGGTCCTGAGCCGTTTGTGGCACTAGCATCGAGTACCATCAACAAAGCCTTCAAGGACCACATCCAAAACAGGCATAGAACCGAATGGAAAGAGCTACCCGGCATAAGACACTCAAAATCCTTCATAGACGAAGGCAGACTCGATTAATCACCGGTGCCCTGACTGGGCACTGTGCCACAAAACAAATGCTCCACAAAATGCAACTAGCAAAAGACAACCTGTGCAGGGCATGTGGAGGGGAAACGGAGTCCATGCAGCACCTACTGTGTGACTTCGACTCTTTTGCCTGGAAAATAATGAATCTTCTGGGATCGGCCTACCCGAAACCAGTTGAATAGAATTAGAACTTTTTAAACTTATGACCCCAAAATAGCCTAGCGGGATAGCCCTAGGTCTAACCGATAGGTCTAAGCGGCGGCTATTCTGTATCTCAGTCAGCGCTGCCGCAGCGCTGAGAATTGACTCTATCTCTTTCATATTCATAGAATTGGAAAGAGACAGCAGATCACAGCCATGCGCGCAGCGTCTATGTGTCGCTTAGAGAATCGCATAGCAGAACTGGCGCTGGCCGCGCATATAAATAATGGCTAAATCAATCAAATTATTTATTTCATCAAAACATTGTAAGTACATGGTTCTTAGAACAATCTAACTAGACCAATAGTTAAATTACATTAATTTTAAAGTAAGACTTATGATCCAAACAGACCCTGAATCACCAGGTCACCGATCAGAAATATAAGCGCGTACAACCCGCGGTTGGTTTTACACCATATAATAAAGTCTGGGCTGTCCCAGCCTTGGGAAATCAAAACAGCAAACCGTAGGCGGACCGTTCCTCCCATTCCGTGTCTTCCGATTCCGATCCGATATAGAAGTGAACTGACATACGAATGTCAAAGTCAACTGACAGTTTTGTTTTTATATTTTCTCTGTCTTTGTGGCAGGCAGAGTACCACATCCATACTGCCTTTGGTTTTATTCAACTTATATGAATGCTACCCAAGTAACACATAAGCAAGATACACACTTAGAACTTTTAACAGTTCAAAGATGAATATGGTTTGTGTAAGAGCTTTGGGAATAGCCATATACTGAATAAGGTTAAGTACGGACCCTTAAAATACTTAACGCTTAATAAATTCTGTATTTCTGTCCTTTCCTTCTTTACGCTTAATAACCAATCTCCGAAAGATTATTAGACAGACGTTATTAAGCATTACGCATTCCAGGTGGCTTAAATCTGAAAAACAGTGCCTTCGGCAGCATTTATCTGATTAACAATAATCTATACTGCTATTATTAAAGCAGTACTAAGCTTGTAGCGTTTGAAACAGCTAATTGCTGAATAAAGTATCACCTTCTGAATAATATTGTTTACATAATTCTGGTATACAGCTTGATACTGAATAATTGTTTTTACTTTATCTTTAAACTGTATAATATTCTATGTTTTACTAATTATTCAGCTGCTGAACAAACAATATTATTTGTGTTTTTAATAAGTTTATTTCAGTATAATAAAGAGTTTCAACTAACTTATTCAAATTAAAGACCACATTTGTATTGATATAGCGCCCATAGCTTAATACCAGCAATTAGAATATTATTGTACGTATTTATTTTATGCGTTGTTTGAATCATGGATCGAAAGTCGTGCTAAAAGCGTAAAGAACCGGTCATAACGAAAGAAAATTGTTAAAAGAATATTTAAATATCAGCAGTAGTAATTGTCCAAGTGTCATCAGAAGTAATGATCATGACAGGATTTGTGAAAATAGTTTAAACAAAACTGAACCCGGTCCCAATCAGCAAGCGTGTTTTCCCTTTAATGATGAGGGTTCCGTCCCCAAAAAAATATAACAGATTTTGGGATTGGAAAACCGAAAGATCTAAAAATTTAAGTATACAGAACACAAATCTGAATGACCCTTACAACGTGTTGAAATTATTTTAAACGTCATTTTTCTGAAACGAAATATAAATTATAATTAATAATGTAATAATAAGTCTGCCATTTGTACATCCTATTGTTGTGCAATAAAGATTAAATAAACTAGGGCCCAGTGCACACCACACACACGAAACCTGCAATTTTTTTAAAACATAATAGATACTATTAATATAATAGTCTTTTTCACGAAAACGATAACAAAGTTGCTGTGATTTTAAATGTAAGTAATTAATTTAGTGGAAGACTGATGGAAAAGTTACACATTATAAAAGGTTTTTGTTCGTTCGATTAGAGAACCCTAAAAATGTGAGTAACTAATATAGAAATGTGGTCAACAATATAAATGTTATTCATAAGTAAGTGTAAAGAGACTACTCTTTTTCGAGTTATAGTTTAGTAACAAAACATGTGTGCACTTTTATTCAGCATTATAAAACAAAACATCGATCGCCATTGAAATCTTTGTAATTAATTCTTACGAGGAATTTACGAGATCACCACAATGCTTATTAATCTTACAACTACAACATTTCCAATTCAAATCATGTTATTTTGTTGGATAAAATTGCTAGAATTAGATAATTCATCACAAGCACTTTTGTCAGGCCTAGTATGTATGTATGAAAATACTATTTACAACTAAATATCTTGATTATTAGCGAGGCGCGTCATAAAAATGAAAACAAAACACGTACTATTCACGACAAAATTACTTGCGCACTAATAATTAACATGTAGCAAACCGCTAACTTGTAAATTAAAAATTACTTACCGAATAACTTAAAGTTCACGTCATGTCAAATAAAGGTATCGACATTAAACTATTGAACCCAATTTATTTCTTCTTTTCCCAATTTCTATGAATATTGCTTGCATAAATGTCAACAATAAATTAAATGCTTAATAAATTCTGAATACTCTAACCAATTCGACGTAGCTAAATAACTGAGTTGTAAAAGCTTTATAAAAGCAATCTGTGCAGTTATTCAAAAGTTATTAAGCTAATTGAAACATTATTAAGCTCCTACTCAATTGTTACTCAGATGTTATTCAGCGTTAAGCATTCAAAATGGGAGCCCTTTTTGCTTGAATAACAGCTGAATAGACGGTACTCAGGCGTTATTCAGCTTAGTATTCAGCTTATGCTCTTGATGAGTGCTCTTAATCAATCTTTATTCAGCACGTCTGTGTTACTTGGGTATTCACAAAGTCAACAATAACCCCAAACAAAATGTAGTAACATAATAACCCACTGAGATTAAAATCATGTACTCTCAAAATATCTCTCTACTAATATTATAAACGGTAGACTAATCATTCCTCGCCCCAGACAGTTCTGACACTTGTAAAATGCTGGTGGATGAATACCAACAATCGATGTTGGCAGCAAGGACATTTTCTAGGGCTCTTTTCCATTTTCCCCATCTGACCCCCACTGACACCATTTTGAGTGTGGGTCACCTTCACACTCAAAATGGTCAAGACTCGGAAGTGCCGATGTTATCTGGGTCATATTGGGGCGATCTGTAACAACACGTGAGTATTTATAATAATATAGTTCACCGTCACACAAGCCAACTTTCCAACATAACATCAAACCTTCCTTATCACTTAAGATTTTCATTTAATATTGACCCTATTACAACACAGTAGGTGGTCTTTCATTCAATAGTCTTTCATATTGACTTTTCAATCAATAGTCTCTCATATTGACTATAACAACACAGTAGGTGGTCTTTCATATTGACCTTTCATTCAATAGTCTTTTCAATAAATAGTATCTCATATTGACTATAACAACACAGTAGTCGGTCTTTCATAAGAATGTTAGTCTTTCATATTTATATTTCAAACGATACTCTCTCATATTGTCAACAACTCTGTCTTTCATATTGACCATTCATAATAAATTAGTTTATCATATTGACCTTTTCATCAACAATCTATCATATTGACCTTTTTATCAACAGTCTATCATATTTACCTTTTTAACAACAGTCTATCGTATTGACCTTTTCATCAACAGTCTAACATATTGACCTTTACATCAACAGTCTATCATATTGACCTTTTCATCTAAAATCTATCATATTTGACCTTTTCATCAACAGTCTATCATATTGACCATTTCATCAACAGTCTATCGTGTTGACCTTTTTATCAACAGTCTATCATATTGACCTTTTTATCAACAATCTATCATATTGACATTTTCTTCAACAGTCTATCATATTGACCTTTTCATCAACAGTCTATCATATTGACTTTATGAAACACAGTAGATGATTTTTCGAATTGATCCTTTTTATAGCGCGGTCTTTTTTATTGACCTTTTAATTAATCAACCAGGCCTATCTTATTGGCCTTTCATAAAGTAAGTAAGTACCCAATAATAGGTAGGTACAGTTACGAGCACAAAATGCATACACTTAGTAACTCATTTCGTTTGTAGTAAGGTTCTCAGATACAAAGCTTCCTTTTATTTAACAACATCTGCATATAGTCACTACTACAATATTTTATGGTACAACATACTTTTTCCTTTTTTTAGCAGGTTAGTACCTATTATTATTACTTACTGTAATGTAGGTATGATAAAATTAAAAGCATCAATAGATCACTATACTATCTATACTCATCGGTAAGTAACAAACAAGGAATGCACCCACCATGTCGCAAACAACACGACGAACCATCGTCGCGTGCCGACCGTCACACATTCCCTTGTCTTGGTGATAATTAGGACCATCTACCAACTTAAGTCCTTCCATTTCAAATAAATACATAAATATTGGCGCAAACAAAAATGATTGGACCGTTATCAACAGTTAAATTTAATTTCATTGCATAGCTTTTAAATCCGTACAATTGCAAATTCCCTTCTTTTAAACATCGTATTGTGCGGGTTCAAACCCACGGCTTAGATATTCCTGGCCGGGTGCAAAAACGACTATGCACTCGTGGCTCTGTCCAGATCGCGCAAATTTATTAAGTTATGTAGGACTTCTATTATCCAATTTGCACACCAGCAATTATCTCACCCCTGCTACTAAGTGGTTATCAGTTGCATTATTATTGCACGTAACAATAAAGTTTGCACAAAACAACTGCCATACTTATTTTTGTTTAAACGTGACCGACTTCACATTTTTTGTTATGTTACGAGTACTCTGGGAAAGTTAGTTTACTGCTTCTGATCATAAAAGACACCTACCTACGAAACTAAACGCCTACCCTTATATAAGTACTTAATATAGGGGTAGGCGTAGGCAGGCGTGTAGATAGATATTTTACTATTCCACTAAATTCATCGTCGTTTGATTCTCGATCTAAACGCACGTACGCTGAAAGTTGTCTCTACCTACCCTCACAATGAGCAAATGTGATAAGTGTACAAAAAGCATCACCTCTCGAAGCCCTGGACTGGAGTGTGCAAGGTGTGAGAAAATAGTCCACTGTAGCACTCTTTGCTCTGGACTCTCGAAAAAACAGACAGCAGACAACCTGGACTGGACGTGCCCGGAATGCCTCGATGCCTCACCGCGAAGATCGTCAATTGTCGTTCCAACTGAAGAATCCGATGAAGATGACGAGCTAGCCGTAAAGACTAACGAACGTGTCCAAATTGACGCTAACTTGTTTCTCAAAAATATCTCTAAAGAGGTTCAAAAAGCGATCAACCGAGAACTTAAGGATCTGAAGCAGTCTATACAGTTCCACAGTGACAAAATGGACGAGGTGCTGGAAAATATGTATGCGCTTAAACAAACTATTCAAGAGCTTTAGCTCTTGAATAGTTTTAACGTGTAACGTTTTAACGTAAGCTGGTAGAAGTGACTAATAAGAACACTAATCTTGAAACACGAGTGAGTGCCTTAGAACAACATATTGCTCAGTTAGAACAAAGACAGCTGGTTAATCAATTGGATGTAGTCAACTTACCCGTTCGCGACCCTGATAATGTTGTGCAGTTAACTGAATGCTTGGCGAAGAAGCTATCCTTACCTAAAGAAGACGTAGTAAGCGTGAAACGATTAAGCGCGAAAAAGGATCACGCCGGTATATTAAGAGTAACTGTAAAAGACGAAATCACCCAAGAAAAATGGCTATCTGTGTCGAAAAAGTCATCTATGTATGTGTCTGATATTATCCCGGACCAACCTAAGGTCGGCTCACCTCTAAAAATCTTTGTTAATGAGGCACTTACACAGCACAACAGAAAACTTCTTTGGACTACCAAGCAAGACCTAAAAGCAACCCACAAATTCGTCTGGTGTAAAAAAGGAGTGATTATGGCACGCAAGACTGAGAACGATAAGCCAATCATAATAAGGTCAGTAGAGGACATTAAAGTACTTAAATCATAAGTGAGTTTACAAAAAATATATATACGTACATACTACAAAAAAAAAAAAAGATAATTTTTTTTCTCCTCCAAAATAAAAATGGCTTCATTACCGTTTGAAGATGAGGTATTTGAGACTACTAATTGTTCTAATATCAATAATTTCTTACAAAGCGTACCCAATAGTCCTATTAGTTTGTTGTGTTTTCATATTAATATACGCTCCCTTATAAAAAATTTCGAGTCACTTGAACATTGTATCGCTACTAGCCAAAAATGTATAGATGTTGTTATATTAACTGAAGTAAACATTTGCAATGAACTACGGTGCCTGTATAATTTAAGCTCTTATAACATGTTGACTGAGTTGCGGACTATACGAAAAGGTGGTGGTATAATCGTATTTGTCCATAAAAAACATAAATTTAAAAAGCTCAAAATTAATTCCATGCACTTCGAATGCCTAACTCTTAAAATCACTACACCGTTGCGTTACTCCGCCATTCTGTGCGCAGTCTACCGGCCACCGAATGCAAGCAAACACTTATTTATCACTGAACTGCATCACACATTAACCAACCTAGACAAAAACTGTGACGCTTACTTACTCGGAGACGTCAATATAGATTTAAAAGTTAACAATCCTTTAAAGCATAAATACATCAACATGTTGTACAGCAGTGGTTTTGTGTGCGGGATATCAGACTATACCAGGATTGATTGTATAAATGATAAAGTAAGCAAAACCTGTATAGATCACATTTTTGCGAGATCCCGCGCACAAGAACTATACACTGCAGCGCTTGGAACGGTGCTGGCGGACCATCGTGCGATCATACTGGCATGCATAGCGCCGCAGGTACAGGATGCTTCAATATCTACTCGCAAAATAATAACAGACTATAAAAAGTTGCCTACACTACTACAGAATATTGATTGGCAACCGGTCAATAATATGTTTTGCCCTATAAAGATTTATGATTTTATTGATCAAAATATTAACAAATGTTATGAGCAGTCTAAAATTGAAATAAAGTGTAATGCAAAATATAGTCGAAATATTAACAACAAATGGATAAACGTGAAAATTATTAAAACATGTGAATACAAAGATAAGTTGTGGAAACAAAGATAAGAGTGGAAAAAAGATCCCAACAATAAAATTTTAAGACTAAAATACAATCAAGTTAGAAATAGGGCTAACAGTATAATAAAAAAATCCAAAAATATGCATATTAAAAACGTAATCCATAAATGTAAGGGTGACCCAAGACGTTTGTGGCAAATTTTAAACCAAATGACTGGGAAAATTAAAACTTCAGTCGATAGTGCGATATTAAAGGCATTTGAGAGCAGTTCTATAAAGTCGAAAGAAATTGCAAACAACTTTGCAAAGTCATTTAATAATAGTGTGAAGAACATTCTACCTAATTGTAATATAAAATTATTAGATAAGTCAACATATGAAAGCTCTAAAACTACTTCAATGTATTTACGTAAAGCTACACCTGGTTGCGTCAAGAAGATAATTGATAAATTAAATAACTCTAAAGCAGCGGGGTTTGATGGTATACGGGCAATTGATATAAAAAATATTTGTGAGAAAATAGTTACGGTTATAGCTAAACTAATTAACGCATGTATCGTCTGTAGCTCGTATCCAGAAAAATTAAAAACCGGTATCATAAGACCGATATATAAAAAGGGTAGCCATCAAGACTATGACAATTACAGGCCTATAACAATACTGCCAACAGTTGACAAAATTATCGAAAAATACATGGCAATCAAATGCATGGTTTCTTTAGTAAAAATAGTATTATCACACAAAAGCAGTATGGGTTCCAACCTGGTAAAAATACGACACAGCTCTTGGGTGATTTCACGGATTCTGTTAACAAACATCTTAATGATAAGAAGCATGTACTCGTAGTATTTATAGATTATTCTAGGGCTTGTGACACGCTTCAGCATGACAATCTAATAAGCAGCTTAGAAGAAAACGGAATCCGTGGTCCGCTACTGGCATGGTGCAAAAGTTACCTGGAGGACAGAGCTTACTATGTCAAGGTTGACGGTGTTCTTAGTGAAAAAGTGCGGGTTGCAGAAGGTACAGCTCAGGGATCGGTGCTTGGACCTTTACATTACATTACGTATGTCAACAATCTCATTACCACTATAAAGTACTGTGAAGTCTTCCAGTATGCTGATGACACTTGCTTGGTGGCGGCTGATAACGACATTAACGCTAGTCTTAACAAATTGCAAACTGACTTTACGTCTCTTGCCAAATGGTCACACGATCACGGACTAGTGTTAAATGCCAGTAAAACCAAGCTCATGTACATTAGTACTAGTCAGAATAGGAGGAATAACGATTTGCGACTCATGGCACACAGTCATAGCTGTCTGCACTCTAATTGCGGTAACTGTAGTTGTGATGCCATTGATGTGGTAGAAAGTCAAGTGTATCTGGGAATTGTTATAGATGATCGACTATCCTGGTCTGAGCATGTCATTAGAGTATGTGATAAACTCCGTGCTCTTCTTGCCAAATTCAATATTATAAAGTACAAAATCCCCTATCCCATCTTATCGCTACTATACAAATCACTAGCTGAATCAATTATATCATACGGACTAAGTAGCTACGGACGTACAAATAAAACCAATCTTGACCTAATTTACTCACTTTAGTTGCGTATTCTTAAATGTATTGTTCCATATAGAATAAAAAAAGAATATTGTAATAACTATCACAGACTTTTTTCCTACTGTAAGGTAATACCTATTCATGAAAAAGTGAAAGTTACGTTATTAACGGAGCATTATTTCAACGAAAGTTTAAAAAATATTAGAAATCATGGCAAAGTAACCAGAAGTGTTACTACAAAAACATTATTATTACCAGACTACAATAATATCCATGGGAAAAGAACACTTCATTACATAATTCCAAGCTTGATAAATATGTTACCTTCTGATCTGACTAACGAGCTGAACGAGAAAAACATAAAAAACGTCCTAAAAAAATATTTCATCTCAAAATTAACTGAGTAATACCTTCCTATTTTTGTTTTTTAAATGATCTGTTCGAGAATAAATTGAATTACATTTTTCTTTACATTTACATTGTAACATGCTGTATACGCTTTTAAATTGGGCGACCTAACCTGCGGCTTATCTATTTCTTTGTGATCGCGCGACGGGCGGCTCGGTCACTGTCGGCAATGCTCGTCTAGGTGCGTGTGAGATTGCGCTTATTGTTAGCCTATTGTTTCCTGATTTTTCTGTGTTTACCGCCTTTGGTACAACACTTTATTACCTATCAATTTATTAAGTTGTTGCGTACGAAATTTGTAAAGACGATCTTAGTGTACGAATAAACCTTTCTGGTTTCTGTTGCACTAATAATTGTAATATTATGCTAAGTTTTGTTTATAAAATAAATTAAAAAAAAAATATATTTTGTAGTTCGTATTATTTATCGAAAATAACACTTGCAGTGCAGAGATTGCATTACAGTTTCTACATGTTATTGTAACGTAATTTTAACATAGATATTACTGTTCATGTATCTGTTCGCGTTCAGTAGCTTTGTCACATGAGTAGTATTTACTCATGTGGCTTTGTTGCATGCGATACAATTTATGTTTTAGGCCTTAATCGGCAGCGCGAAAGTAGTACTATTTTCAACGGCGGTATGTAGGTATCACTTAA
The DNA here is from genome assembly GCA_963921215.1 of Scoparia ambigualis. NCBI lineage: Eukaryota > Metazoa > Arthropoda > Insecta > Lepidoptera > Crambidae > Scoparia > Scoparia ambigualis. Next base: position 38,317,006 of record OY992505.1, on the reverse strand, counting down.
ATACTGACCCGTACGAAACACAGCCAGATAGTTTTGAGTGTACGCCCACCAATAATAAGGGCGAAAGTCGCTCACAAAATCGTCGGGCGGCTGAGTATGTAACACATTATTAATAAGACACTTTTCACAGCACTTTTAAAATTAATTTTGCAGAGCCACACAGCAATATCAATGTTACATTGCAATCCCTGGTATTTATTTATTTCTTTTTAATTCAAATTGGATAAATGCACTTCTACCTACCCTCCCTTTTGTCTTTTGAACAATAGAAATTTTTTATTGTTTTTTTCTTATTTGATGCATTCATTTACTGACATTTGTCCTCGTCGCCACTTGTAATGTAATCCATACTTTATGTTTTACTATATTAACTTGGCTCGTCTAAGCACACAACACCGCCCGCACTCGCCACGGCCCACAACGACGAATGCCCGATGCCGCACGAACTGTGACGTATGCGCACGAGACAAATATCTGTCTACATAATCGAACTCGATGTTTTTTTTTTAGTTTATTGATCCACCAACATTTGTTCCATTTCATACATCCACAATACTCAAATAATACTATAGCTAAACGTACAAACAATTACAGGTGAATACCACTTGCATCCCTAATAATCTAAGTATAATAATTAAGTAGGTATACAATATAATATCGTTTAAAGCAATATGTGAGATATATAATTAAAATTAAAAATAATTTATAGTATTAAGTTTTAAGTCCACTAAAGTGCCGAATGGGCATCACAAATGTATTCAATGACACTGAATGAATGTCTGTAATGTCGCTGAGGCTATTGTACAGTTTGCATAATCGCGGGACCGGTGAGTTTGACCCGAATTTTGTTCTTCGAAAGGGAGAAGAGAGAGGTTTGACAGCAGAACGAGGATATCTACTGGGTACTCTGAATCTAAGTCTGCCGAGCAAGGTAGGGCAATCAATAAAACCCCTGACTAACTTAAACAGGAACTTTAAATCGAGTATAATAGCCCTAATGTCAAATGCGATCATTTTGAAGTAAGATAGTCTGTCAGCGTATGCTTGTTTCGAAAATGCAGTTCCCTTTGAGCGTGAAAAATTGCGAAGAAATCTTTTTTGCAATCTCTCAATTCTTAAAGCGTGCGTGGCATAGTGTGGACGCCAGACAGTAATTCCGTATTCAAGTATACTTCGGACGTAAGAGTTATAGAGTAAAACCTTAGTCGATGCATTGCGAAACAATTTACTGTTTCTTAGCACAAAGCCCAACATTATTGATGCCCTTTTGATCGTTCTGTCTATATGTGGAACAAAAGTTAATTTACTGTCCAGCAGAAAACATAGGTCCATAATCTCCCTGACCTCTTGCAAATATTCTTCCTCCACATCATATCTAAAAGCAATACGTTTGTCCTTGCGAGAAAATGTTGTATTTACGAATCCTGTCTTGCAACAAAAGCAGATTCATCTTTTTGGCTCAACACATTTGGCTGAACAGAAATAATATTTCCTAACTTTTGTCTAACAAGCGAACATCTTTCCGAGTCCTGTCTTGCAACAAAAGCGGATTCATCTTTTTGGCTCAACACATTTGGCTGAACAAAATGAACGTTTCCTTGGGAAAAAAGACACACAACTATTTTAAAAATCAATGCACATTTTATTCTTTATTAAGAAATCCTGACCTAAAACTACACTACACATTAAGTCAGCAATAATCATAAATTCTTGTTTAAATAAAAAATCGCTCAACGTAAACATTACATCGCTTTTTCCAACTACTTTTAACCTACTACCAATAATCGCACCAATACACCTATTTTCTATATCTCTACATTTTACTCCTATCTCTTCCGCGGCAGCTTGACTGATGCAGGAAACAGGGGCACCTGTGTCTACAAAAGCTACATAATCTACCTTATTAGTAGCAAATATTGATAACAGCAACAAAGCAGAAGAAGGTCTAACCTGTTGACTCGCTTCGTCCATCGCTTGCAATTTCATGTCAGATGTGTGCGCTTGCAAAAGACCAGACCACATCTCAATAACATCACCGTCGCGACATTTGGCCTTCTTTAATGTCGGCGCGGTGGAAAACCCGGCTGCGACTGAATTTTCCTAAAATTAGAACGTAAATTATACCTATTAGATGGTACAGCTTCTGGTACAACGCAGCATACATCTTCCACTTTCGTCGTCATTGGCGACCCAAATGGTGTGGGCGTACTACGGTCACCTCCCCCACCAACAGACTTATGAACGAACGCAGCAGGATTCTGCGCTAAGTTCATCTGCTCTTCACAAGCTGTGTGGATACACCTTCTCCAATTGCAAAATAACCTCCCTGAGGTCTCTTTTACACGCATAGTGGGAATATGCCAATTTTCTCTTGAAGTAAGGCTTTAATCCCTTCAAAAATTGCGTAATGAACGTTGCCTCTGTTGTGATTTGTGATTATATTGTTTAAAATTAGAATAATTTAAGCGGAAGTTAGTATTGAAATGGTTGTAATTTGTATTGCCAATCAGTTCACCGGAAGTAGCCTACGGTAAATACAACAAAATGTAATAAATTAGTTAAAATTGTAAATTAGCATTAGAATTAATTCTTATTATGAAAATAAGATTGTTTTAAATGTGTAAGAAGTATGGTATTGTCTAAAATAAGTTTGTCTTTGTTACTTCAAATACCGTCACCCGGAAACGGAAATAGCGTGATATTGTCAACTTCAAATATTAAGTCCCCGGAAACGGATGTCGGAAATAATGTTTGTAGTGGGATTAATAACGATTTGCTGCAAAGTAGTTTTAGTTTGGTAAGAACATTCTTGAACGGGACGTTGTAGAGTGAAGACAGTGTGTGAGAATAAAGTACAGTGCCAGTCTATTGGAGTTTTATTACAATTCAGAAGTGGGATTGCCTGCGAGCCGCCATGCCTAATGATAACTGTAAGTAATATAATTCTGCTAAAATTGCTAACTAAATATTAAGAGACAGTGAACAAAGATTAGTTTTTCTTCCTCTTCTTCCTCCGAACGACATTTTTACTTTTGTGTTTTATTGCAAATTAATAGTTAAATTGCAACTGTTAAACTTGTCACGATAATGACGCAGCGTGGTTACATTGTGGAGTTATGATGGAATTTGGTCGAAGCAACTCTTCGTTAATTCTGCTCTGCTGCATTTGATTCTTTTGGTTGGGGCAACTCTCTAACAAAGTAATCGATGCAGGTTTTCTAATAGTGTGGCTACGCTCGTCTTAAGATAGTTTGTAAATCGTTTTTGATGCTTTTGGTCGGGGCTACGTTCCGACAGAGTAATCGATAAAGGTTATTAGTAATGTAGCTTAGATAGTTTGGTGATACTTTAACTTGTTGCATACGACGCGTTTGACCAGCGCTAATCACTGACAGCGTCACCTGTGTCGGTCGTATCCCCTGAGTAGGCACAGCCATGTAGGTGCGCTGTGTAGGTACAGTCGTGTAAGTGCGCTGTGCAGGCACGGCCATGTATGTGCGCTGTGTAGATACTGCCCTGAAGGTGGCTATGTAAGCTTGGCCATGCAGGTGCGCCAAGTAAGCACAGCCATGTAGGTGCGCTGTGCAGGCACGGCCATGTAGGTGCGCTGTGTAGATACTGCCATATACGTAACTATATAAGCTTGACCATGTAGGTGGGCCAAGTAGGCACAGCCATGTTGGTGCGCTGTGTAGGCACGGCCATGTAGGTGCGCTGTGTAGGCACGGCCATGTAGGTGGCTGTATAGATACGGCCATGTAGTTGGCTGTATAGATGCGGCCATGTAGGTAGGTGGCTGTCTAGATACAGACATGTAGGTGATTTGTGTAGGTACAGCCATGTAGGTAGTTTGTGTAGGTACAGCCATGTAGGTAGTTTGTGTAGGTACAGCCATGTATTTAGTTTGTGTCGGTACAGCCACGTAGGTAGGCTGTGCAGGTACAGCCATGAAGGTGGACTGTGTAGGTATAGCCATGTAGGTGGGTGCGCTGTGTACTCGTATGTTCAGTTATGTAAGTGCGCTGCATGAGTCAAAACCTGTATGAAGCATTTATGAAATAGGTTATCAATATGCTTAAGTGCTTATGAGAAAGGATATGAAGTGCTTGGAAAATGTATTTCAGGTGATGAGGACGGGTTCACGCCACCACGTCCCAGTTGACGACGCCGACGAAGATCCTCGAGTGAAGAGGAAGAGATACCTGCAAAAAGCAAGCGATCTACGGAAGGCCTGACAGCAAGTGATCTACTGAAACTGATAGCAGTAATACAAGATACTACTTAAGTACTTCCGGGAGCATACTGCTGAATGTGGCCCTGATGTTGCTAAACTGTTTGAAATGTTCTTTTCATCTGTGTATAAAAGTAGAAGTACTAATCCGTCGACGTATGCACCAAGGTTTGAACAGTCTGGTCTCACTTTATCCTCAATTTATATCACGGACAAAACCATTAAGTTAAGCCTTGAGTCTACTGATATTGCAAAGGGAGCTGGTCTTGATGGAATCCCGCCTATTTTTGTAAATCGTTGTGCTGCTGGTTTAATACGGCCTCTGGGTATTATTTTTAACAAGTCTTTGAGTAGTGGATGTTTTCCAGATTTGTGGAAGATTGCTAAGATTGTGCCCATACACAAAGCTGGAGATAAAAAGTGTGTTTCTAATTATAGACCTATAAGTATACTTAATTGCTTTGCTAAGATTTTTGAAGGTCTGGTATATGATCACATTTACTCACATGTGAAAACCGTTATCAGTCCCCACCAGCATGGTTTTGTAAAATCTCGATCTACCTCTACTAATCTTCTTAGTTACATGCATTATTTGAGCTCTGTATTTGATCAGACGGGACAGGTAGATACGATTTACACAGATTTTGCCAAAGCATTTGATCGCGTCGATCATGGAATTCTTTGTGTTAAAGCTGAGCGCTTAGGCATTCACGGATCGCTTCTACGGTGGATACATTCGTATCTACAAAATCGCACTCAACTTATTACGGTTTGTGGCTTTGAATCAGCTCCATTTGTGGCAGATTCTGGCGTCCCACAGGGATCAAACCTGGGTCCTTTACTCTTTTTAATATTTATAAACGACCTTCTGAGTCTGCTCAAGTGTGAGTGCCTGGCCTATGCGGATGACATTAAAATTTATCGTAGAATACATACTGCTGATGATTGCATCGCACTACAGTCAGATATTGATACCTTGGCTCATTGGTGTACGGAAAACAATATGTCGCTTAACGTGGAGAAATGTCAGTTTATCACGTTCACAAAAAAGAAACATTACTTGCAGTCGTCGTATGTGATACAAGGAGTTCACTTGGAGCGCGTGGATGTAGTGCGTGATCTGGGCGTTTGGTTTGACTCAAAGCTTTCCTTTAGAGTACACTACGACACAATAGTTTTAAAGGCAAAGCGAACTATGGGTTTCCTCCATCGGGTAACAAAACCTTTCAAGCAAAGTCGTAGTATTGTTCTACTATATACATGTTTGGTAAGAAGTTCTCTCGAATACTGCAGTGTTGTATGGTCGCCTCTTTATGAAAATCATATCAACAGGTTAGAGTCAATACAAAAACGTTTTGTTCGTTCTCTTGCTTCAAAACTGCGTTTAAGAAAAGAATTATTAAATTATACGGATAGGCTTAACCGATTTAATTTGGATTCCCTTTACGAAAGACGTCATATCAGTGACCTTCTGATGTTGTACAAAATCGTCAATTCAAAACTGGACACTGATATCTTAAGCCATGTTTCACTGAAAGTTAATAATAGATCTGACCGCAGGCAGCATCTTTTTCTTGTACCTTCTGCTAAAAACAATGTATCACATCACAGCCCTCTCACGCGCTTTTGTAGGCAATATAATAAAGTAAGCAAAGAACTAGATATTTTCCACCAGAGCCTCAACATGTTTATTAAGACGATTAAAAGTATGAAGTGAAGCGGATACATATTTTTTATAATTAAGTATATCTACGTTTATTTTTTTAGTATTTTTTACTTAGCCGTTTTTATATGTAATATTTTATTTTGATGTTGTGCGCAGTTGTTATTGAGGTACAAATTTATACGTGTTATTAATTGATTTGTTGTATTTTTTGTAATGTATGATTTGTGTCTTGTAACTGTGCCAAAGATAAATAAATAAATAAATAAATAAATAAGATGGTCCAAGTAAGAGTATGAATGCTACTAACGTAATCCCAGAATTCGACCTGAATAATAAATCACAGGATGTTGAGCGATAGTTAAGGAAAGTAAATGAATGTTCTGCTATTTATAATTGGAATGAAAAACATACTATTCATTATGCCCTACAAAAACTGAGTGGGCTTGCAAAAAAATGGTACGAGTCACTTCCATCGCTCAACTTCTCGTGGTCGGAATGACAATGTAAATTAAAAAGAGCTTTTCCCAATGAAGAAAATTTTGGTAAATTGTTAGAAGAAATGTTGAATCGTAAATCTCGCTCTGATGAAACACTTAAAGATTACTTCTACAAGAAACTTTCATTGCTTAACAGATGTGAAATTTACGGTCGTAAGGGAGTTGATTGTATCATCTATGGAATTTACGATAACTCTGTGCGTAATGGCGCACAAGCTCTTAAATGTAAGGAACCAGAAGATTTGTTGAACTTTTTAGCTTCTCAACAATATAACCCAATCAAAGATAATTCGAGAGGCCATGCTAGTACTTCATTTAGAAAGAGAGATTTTCGTAATGCATCTAATTCAGAATTACCAGAGTAGACCTTCTTTATCGAATAGAGGAAGTGAATTAACGTGTTTTAACTGCCAGGAACGTGGTCATTATTATACGAATTGTACAAAGCCAATTATTAAATGCGTCAAATGTAGTAGAATCGGCCACAACTTTGATAATTGCTTTAGAAAACCTCTTCTTTCACACGATAGCCAAATCGTACAATCCACTGATAAAAACGTAATGAGAATATCCAACCGCTAAACCAACTTCTAACGTAGAGTTTAAGTCAAATGAAACTTTAACTGTTAATAATCGTACAACTAACGAACTATCTATTATTAAAGTTCCCCGTCCAGTGGACGTGCCTCGTGATGCAAATAGTAAATATTTCAAAAGCGTTTGTGTCAACGGTGAAACCTTAAACGCTTTCATTGACTTCGGAAGTCAATGTACCCTTGTTAAATGTTCGGTTGCGGAAATGCTAAACCTTGAACAAAATACCGATAATTTGCCAGTAATAAGAGGGTTTGGAAACTCTGTTACTAAACCACAGTTCCAGTCTAAGGTTACAGTTAGAATTTTATTAGAATAGATGAAATAGACACTGAATTGATCATTTTGGCTGTCGATGACGCGCTCTTACCAGCTTCACTACTAATAGGGCAGGACTTTACCGAACCGCCTTCTGTCATTGTTAAGAAGGACAATGAAACATTATTCTTTTATCATGCACTTCTAGATGAATATTCAAATAACGCCTTGATTAAGTTATACGTGGAAAAGGATACTACTATCATCAAGGGGGGCTTGGTAGAAGTATGTTGTAAGGAACCTTTCTCTGGCGACATATATTTCGATGGAGACACTAGATTGAGTCCTGAACAAGAATACCACTTGCATCAAGAGTGCTATAGGGTAAATGAAAGTAGAGCAATTGTATTTGTAACTTTCCTGACAACAGCTCCCTTAAAATTTAAAGAAGGTACTTTAATATCTAGAGCAAATTCTTTGGTGGAGGCTAGAACACTAGTCATAAACGCTGTAGATATTCATAAAGAATTAACTCCTCTTGATGTATCAGAAATAAAAATTGGTCAAGGTATAGATGATACGACTTTGAAAAGACTGACAAATCTGTTATTAAAGTATAGAGTTTGCTTTGCTCGGAATCTTAACGAATTAGGGTGTACCCAGAATACAGAAATGAACATCGAACTTCATGATAAAACCCCGGTAGTATATAGGCCATATAGATTGTCTCATAATGAACGCCAAAAGGTTAGAGATATGGTCAGTGATTTAGTGAACAATGATATTGTGCAAGAATCAGAGTCTAACTATGCAAGTCCTATTCTTTTAGTTAAAAAGAAGTACGGAGAATCTAGACTTTGTGTAGACTACCGTGCGCTCAACAATAAGACGGTCAAGGTCAAAAATCCATTACCACTCATAGATGACCAAATTTCAAATTTAAGTGGTAATAATTTCTTTATTACCCTAGACTTAGCTTCAGGTTACTATCAGGTACCAATGGGAAAAGAAAGTCGTCACCTAACTGCGTTTGTTACCCTGAACGGCTATTACGAATTTAAGCGTATGCCGTTCGGGTTAGCAAATTCTCCGGCAATTTTCCAAAAGATGATTAATAATTTGCTAGGTCAACGAAGATTTGATACAGCTCTCGCGTATATCGATGACCTTCTTATCCCATCGACTACAATTGATGATGGCTTTTGTAAACTAGAGAAAATTTTAAAATTAATAAAAGAGGCTGGCCTTACTCTTAGATTGTCAAAGAGTCGCTTCTTTGATAGACAAATTGAGTATCAAGGTTACGAAGTTTCGGCAGAGGGTATCAAACCTAGCGCAAGAAAAATATCGGCAGTAAGCAATTTTCATACCCCATCCAATGCACACGAACTTAGACAATTTCTTGGTCTGGCTAGCTACTTCAGAAGGTTCGTAAAGGGTTTTGGTGAAGTAGCTAGACCACTTACTCAACTTCTAAAGAAGGACATAAAGTGGCAATGGGCGGCGGATCAAGATAATGCGTTTACTTTATTGAAGTCTAAGCTAGTCGACCGTCCCATTCTGGCCCTTTATGATCCAAATCTAGACACGGAGTTGCATACCGATGCTAGTTCTCTGGGTTTAGGTGGTATTCTTTTGCAATGGCAGTCTGAGAACGTTGAAACCGGTGGCATATTTTAGTAGACAAACTACATCAGAAGAAAGAAACTTTCATTCTTATGAATTGGAAACGTTAGCTGTGGTTTGCTCTTTAAAGAAATTTCGCCCATATTTGTTAGGACTTAAGTTTTTGGTATACACTAACTGTAATGCATTAAGGACCACACTTACTAAAAGAGATCTAATTCCCCGCATAGCACGCTGGTGGCTTCAAATCAGTGAGTTCGACTTTGATGTCCAGTATCGTCCTGGTTGCCGTATGAATCACGTAGATGCTCTTAGCAGAAACCCAACACCTACTGATACTACACCTAATTCTCTCGAAACTATTAATATCACTACCGGTAATTGGATAGTGACTTTAGAGGTTGCATACCCTGAACTACAACGAGTTATTATAATTTTAAAACCAAGCACAGATCAGGAGAGTATAGATATTAAAAAGAACTATACAATTAAAAATCATACGTTATATAGAATAGTAGGCGATGAACAAAGATTGGTCGTTCCTAAAAGTGCCAGGTGGCAGGTTTGTAGGGCTAATCATGACGACATTGGGCATTTTGGGTTTGCAAAGACACTTAAACGTATCCAAGGCCAATACTGGTTCCCTAAACTAAGGCGTTTTGTTAAAAAGTATGTTGCTGCTTGTATCGATTGCGCTTATAATAAAGATAATTCCGGTAAGACGCGTACAGGTTTTCTTCACCCAATTGAAAAGGTCGAAAAACCGTTCACACCCTTCACCTGGACCACTTAGGTCCATTTGTTAAAAGTAGATTTGGTAATAGCTATATTTTAACTATAGTAGACGCTTTTACTAAATACGTCTTTTCTAAGCCGTTTAAAGATACGAAAACAAAGAATGTTCAAAGGTCGTTTGAACATTCTTTGTTTTCGAAAAGGAAGTCCATGAATTTTAACATTTTATACAAAATTAATCAATTTATGTATGTATTTATTTCAATGTCAGTTGTATGTAATTACGGCAATGTCAGCTTTTCATTTTTCAGAACAAAATTTCACATCAATGTGGTCTTTCTTTTATTTGTGACACTATGTTATTTAGCAAAAAATAATCCTTATGATGAAGCCTTTCGATCGGTATGATGAAGCTACACGATGATTATTTTTCTCATGTAACGGGTTCGATTGGCATTTGATCTTCAACAAAGTCTCCCCACACCAGCTCTGTCTTCCGGTATGGCATTTTATAAAATAAGTCTTTGGACATTTAATAACAAACAATACATGACTGCAAAACGAAGAAAGCAACCTGTTACATGTGGCATAAATGCTCTAGTAAACGTGGCGGAAACCAGATAGCATCGTGTTTATATGATTATATAAATATGTTTTAACGGTTTTGAAAGAATGCCCGTATATTGAAATTATTGATCACAAAGGAGATCATTCAGGCTCCATGCATTTTTGGACCTTTTCTGAAAGTGCCGGCCAACAAAAAAAATAGTAGGCACGCATTGTTAGAACTAGCCATTTGGAGTAATAGGTAATATGGCACAAAAGTTGTAGAATTGCTCTGAGCCAAGTTATTCAAGTTCGATGGTTCATCATTTTCATACATTTATTGATTTCTGAAAGTGCTGGGACTGGGAAACATAAAATAATGATAGATACTGCTAGAACTAATTATCTGAAGCAATTGTTATTGCAGCGCAAAAGCTGTAAGGTCATCGTCTGTTCCATTCATACAAAAAAAAATTAGGAATCAATAAATATATGAAAATGATGAATCTTCGAACTTGTATAACTTGGCTCGGAGCAATCTTGCAACTTTTGTGCAATATTAACTATTTCTCCAAATGGCTAGTTCTAACAATACGTACCATTTTGTTTTGTTGGGCGGCACTTTCAGAAAAGGCCCAAAAAAAAGATGTCCTTTTCTTTTTTTTGGGCCTTTTCTGAAAGTGCCGCCCAACAAATGCACATGGAGTGCGACTATGATCATTCCGTCCGATCAAAAAAAATCCAAAGTATTCACCATCCTAGAGATTATTACCAGATGGTAAGGTCTGCTGGGAAAAAAGGCCAATTCCCTGTGAAAGAAATGACTTTGGAGAATTTCTATAATTTTAAAGCACTCCTTAAAGGCCCACTGGTATAAGGAATATTAATACCAATAAAAAAAGGTGCATTGGTCCGATATAAGCTGGTTCCGATATTCACAATCAGAGCCACTTGTAGCGCTACAAAACTAAGCGATTTTCGAAAACTTTCATTTTGAAGATTCGGCAGACCAAGGAATTGGACTTTTGGCTATTATGTCAGACAAAACTTATAAGTGTAGAGAAAAAAGATCTGTTATCTCTTTTACAATTCATTGATAAAGAGTGCCAAAACTTTTATAAAAAATTACCGACGTCTAAAGCGATAATAAGATCCTTATTTGGATAAATTTATATCCGAAACCGAAATGGACGATGATGACTGACTAACCTGTTTAATGAAAATTCATACGTTTAAACGTAATTTAGTTACTTAACCTGAAACCTGTTCTTAATAAAAGCTTCCCTTTTAACCTGTTGATTTAATTTACTTAAAACCTATTGCAATAATGACTACATACATCATTTATTACCTTTAGTCTTAATTTATCGAATAGACAATTAATGTTATTCTTATATATGCAAAAAAAAGTTTAGATAAATCACTTTATGCTTTTATGTAGTCGTTAGTAAGGGCATAATTCAAGAAAATTTAGAAAAAAAATATATATAGAGTGTTCAAATGTGGAATAAATTTCCATTAATCGTATCATTAAAAATATATCTAAATATGTGCCGTATTAGATTTCGTGTTCATAATTTGATAATTAAAAAAACAACAAAAGTTTGGTTATTCAACTCTCCTGAAAAGTAGTCATTTTGAATTATGCCCTTTTTGACTGGAGGCACTGAAATAATACCATTAATGCTACTACTAAAAAGTGTCCATCAGAACTGCTGTTTGGGGTCAAATTAAATTGTCCTTCTGATAACATGGTAAAAATCGATAATGTTCAAGACATTTCTGGTAATGATCCATCAACATCGTCTGTTGATGCCATTAGACACGAGGCCCTAGCAAATATTACAGAAAGTCAAAAACGTCAGAAACAATATTATGATTCCAAGAGGTCCCCAGCAGTCAAATATTTGGTGGTGGATTTAGTTAAAATAACAAAAACTAACTTTTAAAACGAAGAAAAAAGTAAGAAATTAATGCCCTAGTTTATTGGCCCCTATAAAATATCTAAGTGCTTGGGAAATGACCGATACGAAATTATAAATGTGCCAGGTTTCAACAACAACAGGCGATACGACAGTGTTGTAGCTTCGGATAGAATGCGGCCTTGGATTCACATCCAAGCACTAGGGTTAGACGACAAAGGTTCTGGTTCCGAATCATGTTCATCAGACTCTGATAGTAATGTAGAATCTGATAAATAAACTGTGTGTAAAAAAAAATAATTTTACGATACGTAGTTATTTATTACCATTAATAATTCTCTAAGAAAATTATTAGATTTGATTATTGTTTATACTATTAAGAATATGTAAAATAAAACACAATTGTTTTCTCCCGAGTGTTGTGATTGATGCGTACTCCGGAGGAGCACGCTTGCGGATGGCTGAGTGTTGTGATTTGTATAATATTGTATTTGTATAATATTGTTTAAAATTAGAATAATTTAAGCGGAAGTTAGTATTGAAATGGTTGTAATTTGTATTGCCAATCAGTTCACCGGAAGTAGCCTATGGTAAATACAACAAAATGTATTATATTAGTTAAAATTGTAAATTAGCATTAGAATTAATTTTTATTATGAAAATAAGATTGTTTTAAATGTGTAAGAAGTATGGTATTGTCTAAAATAAGTTTGTCTTTGTTACTTCAAATATTAAGTCACCCGGAAACGGAAATAGCGTGATATTGTCCACTTCAAATAGTAAGTCCCCGGAAACGGATGTCGGAAATAATGTTAGTATTGGGATTATTAACGATTTGCTGTAAAGTAGTTTTACTTTGGTAAGAACATTCTTGAACGGGACGCTCTAGAGTGAAGACAGTGTGTAGTGTAATCAGAGAATAAAGTACAGTGCCAGTCTATTGGAGTTTTATTACACCTCATTGGTAATTAATGTCAGCTTTGCTAGCCAACCCCGATAAATTATAAAAATGCTCGCTCAGGCCTTTCTGGTCCTGCTTGGCGTTGTAAAATAATTCGAAGTAATCACACACTTCAAATTCTTCCCTCAATTTATCCACCACTTCTTCAAAGCTTTTAAATGAAGCTTTTATTGATCGGAAATAGTACCGTGCACTTCCTTTTAAAAAAGCTGGCAACAACAGTCAGTTGATCTTTAACCGTCCGACCGAGTACGCACTTGCACCTTTTGTTCAGTGATTCTCAAACTTTTAAGTATATAAAAATAACAAAATTTCTCTTTACTCGGTTTAACGTCTCAAACTCTGTCGAGCAAGATGGTGGTTTGTGGCAGATGTGGTGATGACGTTTCTGACGCGATTCAGTGTAGTATCTGTAAGCAACATTTCGACTATCCATGTTCTGGTGTGACCGAATCTGGGTACCGTAAGCTAGGTGATCGCCGGGCTACATGGAAGTGTCCCACCTGCAAGTCCAGACCAAAGCCTGCGAGACAGGCTGCTGGATCTCCCAAACAATTGCTCACACCACAAGCTGATTGATCTCCAAAACCACTCACGCTTGAGCATGTTATGCAGGAGCTTGTTAATATCAAGTTAACGTTTGCTCCATTAACGGATCTAGTTCCTGTGATCAGAGAAATAAAGAAGGAAATTGGTGATATTAGAGGTTGTTTTGCTCAGTTTTCGGAAAATCTTCAAAAGTTGGAGGATAGGATCCACACTGTTGAGTCATCTCAGAAAGAAATTGCCCCACTGAAGAATCAAATCTTGGCTTTGGAAGAAGACTTGAATGAAAAAAACCAGTGGTTGCGATTGAATAATGTGGAAATCAAGGGACTTCCCATGAAAGCCCGCGAAAACCTGCACGAGATTGTCGCCAATATTGGCTCTAAGATAATGTACCCTATAGTAAAGGCTAATACAAACTTTATGGTACGGGTCCCTTCGCGTGATACCGGTAATAATAAATTCAAGCCCATTATTGTTTCATTCCTGAACCGGTATGCCAAAGAAGACTTTGTGGCTGCGGCGCGCTCCCTAAAGACACTTCGACCTGTGGATATCGGGTTGGAGGGCACCGGTCGCATATTGTGAATGACCACCTAACAGTTAAAAACAAAATGCTTTTATCTAAGGCAAAAGCTACGGCGGCTGAAAATAATTTTGAATACGTATGGGTAAAAAACTCAAAAATTTTCATACGAAAAAACTAGCAATCACCAGTTATAGCTATAAAGAAAGAGAAAGATTTGTTAAAAATTCAATAAAATTAAAGTTTTTTAGAAGTTTGTTTATACAGTAAAAGTTCATTCTGTTTATTTGAAATTTTATTTCCATTTTATTTTTTACATTGATTGTTATCGGTTTTGAGTTCAGTACGAAGTGTTGCTCTAAAGTTTTGGGAACCGCATGTTTACTATTCCAGGAATTATTCTTTTGTGCGCATCGCTGCAGCGTAGTTGCTAGCGAGCCTGCCTTTTGTTCGTGTTATCGCTCGGATACACGGCGGTATTCAATAGATGCTAGGACAAATAATTAAGTTACCCGCTTTTATGTAAAATATAATTTTATGATTTTTGAAGCTTTTATTTTCTTTTGTTTATTGATGTGTGTTTTTTGCATAATTTTTCATGTGGCTTTCTTTAATTCAGTTATTTTATTTTGGGCTATTAAAATAAATATGCGTAAATTCTACCACAAAATTAGATATGTGTGTTGCAATTTTGTGAAGTTACCTTTTAAAAATGCATTTATCTTGTTCGAAGGGTATTGTGAAGCAATCTTATTAATTTGTTATTTTTTAAATAACTTAAATTGCGTAAATTCGTTTTGTTTGTCGTTTAAACCTATTCAGAAATGGCTAATCTTTTGATTTACCACCAGAATGTCAGAGGACACCGGACCAAAACGGATACTTTCCTGCGTAATCTTAGAGTAAATAATTACGATATTGTTACGTTAACTGAGTCATGGTTGCTGGATAGTATTTCGGACAGCGAACTTTTTGACGATAGATACTTAGTTTGGCGTCGCGATCGTGATTATGCTTTGACGGGGCAGACAAGAGGTGGCGGTGTTGTGATTGGGGTCCGTCGGGACCTACTTGTGACTCATAACGCTGACTGGTGTTCTAGCGCAGAGGACCTGTGGGTCTCTGTAACAATACGTGACTCTTATTGTTTGCGCCACAGCGCAACGGCGAATCGCTGCCGCCCCTTCGGCGGCCAATGAGAAGCGAGCGGACCGCCGCGGGAGACGCGCGGCGCGTCGCCTGACGGCGCCCGCGCCAAACCACAACCAGTGCCCTTTGAGATCTCAAGGCGAACCCACGCGTCGCGCGCCCTTGAACTCAGCCCGTGACCACGTCACAGATGTGTACAGTGTGTGCAGTGAGAGAGCTACGTTTACCAGCTCAACTACCCCTAACACTAAACGACCAGTGCCCTCAGTGAATTGTGTGTGTGTTGCCGCCCTCAAACCCGCCGCTCGCGCCTAGAGCGCCAGCCACCTTCAGCTCCAGCACGATCCATTGACTACAGCCCGGACCCCGGTAAGTTCCTTTCCACCTCCCGCCTAACCTTCTTTACTCTGCTGTATTCGGCGGTGTCTCCTGACCTGTGAGTACATTTTGATCCTACGAGCCGGATACATACCATACAGTCCACTAGTTTAAACCCTAACCTACACATTTCATTTTTTGCCTCGACTCGTGCCACGCCTATACAACACTACACAACACACACACAATGCACGCGCAGGCCGGGCCCAGCCCAAACACCCCTTACTGCCCTTACTGCAGGGCTAGGGGGCATAAATTGATAGCGTGCGCCCCCTACAATGCCCAACCGACACAAGGTCGGTGGGACTTTATAAAGGCGCGCGAGTGGTGCCAGAAATGCCTGGGCCCACATTACCCACAGGAGTGTAAGTCGGTGAAGGGTTGTAGAGTGTGTGGCAACGCCGAGCACCACACGTCCCTTTACCGACCGGACGACGCCACGCAGCGCTACCAGCCGGAATCGGCGGCGCGGTGGCTCCCGCCCCATCTGCGGGACACTCCGGCACAACGACCCATCGACAGCCCGCTGCATGCGTCCGCGCACGCACAGCAGCCGTCGCAGCAGTAGGTACACGTCACCTTAGGTATTCAGCCCCACATTATTTATACAGTCCACTATTATATATATATACGATAACTATTTCAGCCCATTAACTATTTCATTACATTTTGGTCCAATCGAGCGCCAAGGTTCAGCCATAATCAGAACCTAACTTTATTTTAATTTTCAATTTAAATACAGAATGATACATTGTTCGGTAACTTAGTAGTTAAATTATTACGTTACGTAGGGTAATATAACGAGAGAAGGTTTCCCGTTTTATTGCGTTGCGTGTGGTATTATGACGAGGGATTTATTTTCCCGTTTTATTATGTAATGAATTTTTTATGTTCTTGTCGTGTTAAATCGGCTCAGATCTCGTGCATGCTCACCACGCGTGCCAAGTAGCGTGCTTTTATTTTTCGCTCGTGTTAATTTTATATATGTTTTCTGTTTTTAATTTTTGCCTTGGCAATCGGCTCATTCTTGTGCGTGCTCACCACAAGAGCATAATACTTCTACACACGTGCACCCACACATCAGCCTTTTTTGTTGTTGTTTTTGTGCCTATATGCTATCATGCTCAGTGCACGACTCACGTGACTACATGGTAGCATGCCCAGTGTACAGCCTTTTTTGTTGTTGTTTTTGTGCCTATTTGTTGCTATGCTCAGACCACGATTACGTGTCTACATGGTAACATGCCCAGTGTACAGCCCTTTATTGTTGTTGTTTTTGTGCCTATATGCTATCATGCTCAGTGCACGACTCACGTGACTACATGGTAGCATGCCCAGTGTACAGCCTTTTTTTGTTGTTGTTTTTGTGCCTATTTGTTGCTATGCTCAGACCACGATTACGTGTCTACATGGTAACATGCCCAGTGTACAACCTTTTTTTTGTTGTTGTTTGTGCCTATGTGCTGCTGTGCTCAGTGCACGATCTTACTCATACAGTCACACACGTGCATTCCTCTCAGCTCATCATATACACACCCACTCGACATTAACTCGACACAGCACGAATCGAGGCTGTAGTCTCCTGTTACTTCCGTTACTTCCCCCCCCCCCCCCTCCTTCTATCTTCTATCAATGAGAAGCGAGCGGACCGCCGCGGGAGACGCGCGGCGCGTCGCCTGACGGCGCCCGCGCCAAACCACAACCAGTGCCCTTCGAGATCTCAAGGCGAAACCCACGCGTCGCGCGCCCTTGAACTCAGCCCGTGACCACGTCACAGATGTGTACAGTGTGTGCAGTGAGAGAGCTACGTTTACCAGCTCAACTACCCCTAACACTAAACGACCAGTGCCCTCAGTGAATTGTGTGTGTGTTGCCGCCCTCAAACCCGCCGCCCGCGCCTAGAGCGCCAGCCACCTTCAGCTCCAGCACGATCCATTGACTACAGCCCGGACCCCGGTAAGTTCCTTTCCACCTCCCGCCTAACCTTCTTTACTCTGCTGTATTCGGCGGTGTCTCCTGACCCGCGAATACACTTATAAAAAGAATTTTTGTAAATTACATTTATGTACACTTTATCTCTGTGATCAAAACAAAGGTAATTCATTTAATGTTCAGCTACATAACTTTTTACTAAATGTTAAACATCTTTTACATAATTATCCTTTAGATAAATTTATAATTGTAGGCGATTTCAATATGAGTAATATACACTGGTTGGACAGTGAAAACGGACTTTGTCCCTCGAATGTGGCTGGTGTTCATCAGTTCAATTTTATCGAAATTTTGTACGATTGTAATTTACAACAATTTAATAATATTAAAAATGATCATGGCGGTATTTGGGACCTTGTCTTGTGTAATGACGTCGTCAATGTTGCTGCGTGTTCCGACCCTTTAGTAACGGAGGACCCTTTTTGTAAGTCATTATTAATACAAACAACTTTTGTGGAGTTTCATGCTCTCGAGACGCCTAAACGAGTTGTCTTTGTGTACCAACGAGGCGATTATAAGAAAATAAGATCATGTCTTTCCGATACCAACTGGTCTTCGATTCTGAGTGGGGTAGTGTTGATGACGCAGTTGACAAGTTTTATTCTGTCATCTCGCAGTTACGAGAGCTATATATATATCTACCCGGCGAATGCGCAACTCTAACTATCCTCCTTGGTATAAACCATTTCTTATCAAGGCGATTAAAGAAAAGTTTAAATATTTTAAAAAGTTTAAAACATACGGTAATAAATCTGATGAAGCTACCTTTCACTTGCTTCGCGACAGAGTTAGGGTTTTGGAGAATGCTACAAGGATTATATGAGAACAATTGAAGAATCTATCATTAAAAATCCCAAGTTGTTTTGGTCCTACATGAAAGCCAAGCGCCAAAGTGGTTCTTATCCTGCGAACATGACTTTTGGAGGTGAGTCGAGTGATAATGGGAATGGTATTAGTGAGCTCTTCTCCTCGTATTTTCGATCAACTTTTTTGGCCTCTGAAGCATCGATCGGCTATAGCAATCTTGGCAATGTCGATGAGGTTACCGTTTGTAATTTATCTTCCATTGAGATTAATGCCGAGCTTTTGGGGGTTAAAGTTACTCGCGTCCGTAGGTTTACCTTTGAGACCCTACACGTGACTCCTGGGTGGTGCTAAATGAGTGACACTGACTGAGTGGTAGAGCCACGCTGCTTTACAGCACGCATTGGGCCGGCTCGCCCGGCGTAATACCACCCTCTCACGAATATCCGGCGTGAAATAATGGCACTTGGTGCTGTTGTGTTTCGTCCGGCCAGTGAGGGTTCCGGAGGCCCATTACCCCTCTCCCCTCTCACAATTCCTATTCCTTTCTTAACCCTATTCCATCCTTAAAGGACGGCAACGCACCTGCGATTCCTCTGGTTCTGCGGGTGTCCATGGGCGGCGGTGATTACTCTCCATCAGGTGACCCGCCTGCTCGTTTGCCTCCTTCTATTATAAAAAAAAGTCTTTAATCAGATAATACAGAAGAAATTTACTCGTTTTCTTTGCAGCAAGTTTCGTGTACCGTATGACGCTTATGAGCAACGTTGTACAGCTTTTCATCTATTACCACTTTACTTACGCAGAAACATTGCTGACATCTGCTTTCTTTTAAAAATTGCTCAAAATAAACTGGATTGTCCGGAGCTCCTTAGCAAAATTCTGTTAAAGGTACCAAACAACAAATTACGTAATAGGCGTAAATTGCTTCACACTCCCTTCGCACATACTAACTATAGAAATAATAGTTTTATGATACGATCATGTGAGAACTTTAATAAGCTCAGATAGCCGCATCGATCTCTTTTGTACTAGCGTTGGCCAGGTAAAAACTGTTTTAGCTACATAAGGAATGCTGAAAATTTTGTTTGTTTACCTATATAGTAAATTTATAAGTTTCATTCCACTTTTAGATGTGGTAGCTTGTTATTAGCTTGTAAGTTACTATATGTTCTGTCTCTTTGTAAATGATGCTGTAAGCTCCCCAAATAAAAAAAATAAAAAAAAAAAAAACCGTTCCTCAGAGCTAGTGCACTTCTTATTACTGATACTGCTTGGAACTGCTCCAGGAACTCTTCCACCGACTCATCAAAATGACCCGTATAACAAGTGACTACGCGATCCATTTTGCTTACAAAAAAATCCTTTTCTTTCAGGTATAATCAATTCTTTTCTATTCTTCATTCTTCAACGCTTTAGCTTATTCACCATTCTGTTCAGCGCTTTCGTGTCATCTGAAAAACGGTAACTTTTCGCGCACGGCCGGCGGCGCCTCCACGATTGTATTTTGTATTGCGTTTGTTATTAAATAACAACATACTTTACTTATATACTTCATATTTATTTACAAGGTTTAAATTATTACATTATTACAAATTAAATTTAAAAATAATATGATAATTTTACCCATGTTGGCACTTCCGATTGTTCTTCTCAATTCCACGTTTGACATCTTGGCATTTCAAATCAAATGTTTTATTTATAAATTCCTACAAAGTAAAACCTGCCAGCGCCCTAACATAGTATAAACTCTACAGTACCGACACAAAGGGGATTATCAAAGATTAAAAGATTTAGGAACCCGCTTGATGAACCAGAATTCAGATTTTTACGGAATGACTAACAAGATGTTAAAGGAGTGCTATCACAATTATATTTTTGCAATCGAGAATGAAATAAAGAAAAACCCAAACCACCTGAATTTTGACAGGCCTTTGGTCATAATAATTTTTGAATTGGCTGCTCGGAATAATAATTAAAGCTCAGGGGTGCGTTCCGTCGTTTTGGGTGTAGTTGTTTGGTTAAAGTTTAACTCGTTTGAGTTGCAACTGAGCCACGGAGCGATCGAGTTGTTTTTATAACCTCTTCTGAAGTATTCCTGTCCAAAACGAGAGAAAACTCTTCTTTTGTCTACATTTTCACCACTTTTATACAATATTTAAACCTAATTATTAAAAAGTAAAACAATACGAAACAAACAGGCCGAATTTTTCGAGACGTTTTGACATAAATTGCAAAATTTGACACTCTAACAATGATATAAACGTCAAATAGCTGTCAGAGTGAAAAACAACCTTCCGATTTGATGGTTGTTTGGTTGCTGCGCTCTGAGCCACAGAACGGATGAAACTACGCTCTGACAGCCGTCAGAGTAAAATTCCACCAAGCCACGGAACGGGTAGAGCGCGCGCCGGAGTGCGCTCGAGTGCACTCGAGTGAAGCCACGGAACGCAGCCCTTTATATTCTATGGTTGGCTGGCATCCTTGGATACAGCTGCTGATGAATTCTTGGCGGGAAAGTGAACCGTCATGTCTGCAGTTTTGTTTTATTTTCTAAAAGGAGAAGGTTTTTTTTTGTATGGGAGCTGGGCTTAAAATAAAAAATCAATGATCAGATGCAAATGATATGTTAAATTAAAGAATAAATTATAAGAAACACGATCAATCTATTTCTAAAAATAAATCGATGCCCATTTTAATTTAATTCAAATTCAAAAATACATTACCTGGTAAGTTATCACTAATGTTGCAATATGTAAAATAAAAAATGTTTAATGACATTTTTAAATGACTGTGGTCATTGCGTTTTGTTATTGATTAATTTTCAACTAGAATTACGGTTGCTTTAATATTAAAACATTGTACTACCTCTGAAGTTACGTAGTAAAACAAATGGAACTTTTTCTTTATTTAACTATTTATTAAACAATAAAAATAATTATCGACACAACGTAAATGTTAATAGCGAAACGCATCGAACTCGTTGACAGTGACAGATGACGCATGTCTTGTCATGCCACTGTCATGTCGTGAACTAACTTCGTTTCGTCAGACGGATCTCGCCCTCGCCTATGTGCTGTTGTGATGTTTCGTTGTGCTCTCGCTCTCGTGCAGTGGTGCCAGATTAGGCGAATTATCGCCATTTAGGCTACCTAGAAAAATAGAATGGGCTATTTTAGGCTACTTCAGGATTACCCCAAAATTAAATAATTTCTTGATGATAATTAAATTAGGTAATTATTATTTAATAATTCACGATCAGTTTTGTTAATATTAATGTTATTAATATTTATTTGTAAACATTGCATGCTGATCATGGGCAAACTGTTGATATATATTTTTTAAGAACTTGTTACACAGTTTAAGCAATAAAGGATTTCTATTCTATTCTATTTCTTGTTGATAATTGTATGCTTGTAAAGAAACGTAATATTCACGTCCACCGTTCTTTCCTTGCATGCAGTGCATGCTGCTTGCTTTCATTTCATTTCATATTGCATTTACTATTTGTAGGAATGAGATAGAGATAGACAAACGCGCATGACGGCATGACACAACTTGAAAATGTTGTACCGCGGCTGAGCTGGGCTGGGCCATCTATTTCCGCCTAGTAGGAATGAGGATTCTCCCGCTGAAAGTGATAGTAAACTTTGCAGGAAGTTATTATTTTATTAAAAGAGGGTTTGTAAAAAATGTATTATTATTACCTAGTAAGTAAGTACCTAAGTACTACTACTTACCTCCGCTACCGCTGTACCGCGCCTTGGGTATGCGAGCGGTGAGGCGGGGGGGCGAAACAATTGCTCCATTGGCATTTTGTCATTCTGCCGTGCCGTCTTCGCTCACGGCGGCAACTAGTGTGTCAGACGGACATGAGATAAAATATCTAAAAATGGGTCGTGCGTGCATTATCTCGAGATATCAATGCTGTCATTTTCAAAGTGGCCGAATATTTTAAGAAAAGAAAAGCAAACAATGAAAGTTTATATTATACATTCCCAAGAATTAAAGATTTATTTTATTTATATTGGTTCTTTAAATTGTACTTATCTTAAAATAATATTGGACAAAAACGGATTGGATGTAATTATACTCGTAAATATAAAGCTTCAATAAACTGTGCTTCGATATCGTAAGATCTGTCTGACACTACGAATCTCATGTGAGTTCATGCTCTTTACTTCCCCACCTCCCCCTCCCCGCGCATACCTAAGGCGCGGTACAGCGGTTGCGGTCAGGCTATACCTAAATTATTTAAATATAAAATGTTTTTTTGCTTTACGTTGTCTTTTTCATGTTTTGTCTTTGGGCTTAGTCTAAGCTACTTAGATCAAAATATTAGGCGAATTAGGCTACTTGTCAAAATAAAAAATATTAGGCGATTTAGGCTACTTGGTAGGCAAAATTAGGCGAATTGAGTTAGCTCATATCTGGCAACCCTGCTCTCGTGTTGTTTTCTGTTTTACGACTTCTGCTATGCTTTCTGGACCCGATTTTTGCCTTTCGACTGTGTTTTGTTGACCCGGTGTTTAATACGACGACCTCCGCTACTCTTTTGGACACCTTTTTTCTTCAACGATTATCAACAACGACGCCTCCTGCTCGTGCTATATCAAATGTAAGTATTTTGTTTGATTACAACAGTATGGCAGTTAGTTAAACTCTTTCCATTCGCAGAAAGATTCAATTTCGAACTTTGTGGCTTTCGAAACACTGACACCCATTTGCACTAAACTTAAGAATCACATAAGACTATTCATATCTAATCCACTAAGCCTATTCTTAACTTACGGGCCCAATATCGAGCCGTTAAGGCTTATTATTCTCTATTAAACGAATGTCATAAAATAATATGATAGATAAGAATTGCCTTGGGCGATTCTTAAGTTTAATGCAAATGGGTGTGAGTTTTTCACATTGTACCATACCTAAGTGGGGCCTAAACTACACTGATTATTATATAGCTGGTTAAAATGTCATAAAATAATATGATAGATAAGAATTGCCTTGGGCGATTCTTAAGTTTAATGCAAATGGGTGTGAGTTTTTCACATTGTACCATACCTAAGTGGGGCCTAAACTACACTGATTATTATATAGCTGGTCAAATAAAATGTCATAAAATAATATGATGGATAAGATTTGCCTTAGGCGATTCTTAAGTTTAATGCAAATGGGTGTGAGTTTTTCACATTGTACCATACCTAAGTGGGGCCTAAACTACACTGGTTATTATATAGCTGGTCAAATAAAATGTAATTCATAGTCAAGATGTATTTATATAATTATGGAGATTAACTTTAACTATCATTGACCATGTTGTGAAACTATTTCTATTATAATAACCACATTTGCCAGCAATACCCAATGGTGATAGAAGTATGAGTGTTTTGTCAGTGTTTTATACTGTAATTTTTTTTTTCAGATATTTATAATGACTGCGCAACTGCAATGTTTTAATTGCAACATACGACTTTATGCCAATCGTCAGTCTTATGTTATACTTGACATGAGTCCAGATATTGTATCATTGCTGGAGGAGTGGACTACCAGACAGGTATGATACACTTTTAATAGAGATTTATGGCAAATGTTTTTCAATAATTCTACTAAAACAATCTTAAACTTAATATAGGTACTTACTTAAACTCAATGATCTTGAAATGTTCATTATATTTGTAAATAGTTTCTGCTCAAGAAAGCAAAATGGATTGTTTATAATGTAAATAATTTCTTGTTTTAGGTGGCAACCATAGACAGATTGTGCCAGGAGTGTTTTGACTTGGTGATTGCTGAAGTTGTTGATGGTCACAATAGACCTCAACAGCAATTGGGACATCATTCACTATGTGTCAATTGTGGCATATCACTGGCACAAAGAAGTGGAAGACTGTCTCGACCATTGCTTGATGGATGTCCTGAGAGAGTGTATATAGCTAGAACTATATTTCCTCGACAGGTATGTAATATATCTTTGCCTCAAATGACTATACAAAGGACAAATAATGTCAATACCTAATATTAAAGATAGTACAACAATGTATTTATATATTTTACAATTTTACAGATTCCTGTTGATGCTCGAGTGTGCAATTCTTGTTGGCTACGAGCTCGCTATAGAGTTCAACGAGATGCTGAGGTTCATGACCTTCCTATCGAACATGGGGACGAACAAGATCCTGACAATGCAGATCTACAAGAACCTGACATAGAAGATGAGTTGCATCATGAACTCATCTCTACCATAACTCTTCCCGGCTATAGTCGCACTTCAGATACTGCAAGTCACTGCTTTGTACCAGAGTGTATAAACATGGAGAGATTCAGAGTTCCCAAATATTTAAGAAAAAGAATATTGGCTGACTACAAAGTTTTTATACCTGCTAACTCAAGAGTTTGTGAGCAACATAGTATAGTGTACAACTGGGATGTACTCAATGATTATGAATATATGACAAACTTCACTTCACCTCAAATCATAGATATGTTAAATATTTTGAGCGAGTCCAAAACTGACTCTTTAAACTTTGAAAATGTAGAAAACATTGAACCAAGTATTTGTCACTACTGGACTGGCTTGTCTATTGTCAATTTCCTAGTATTGTTTAATTTGATATACAATGGACTCAATAATTGCAAGAGAAAGAAGACTGCTCTAGCACTCTACTTAGTAAAAATAAGGACAGGAGAGTCATACGCTCGGATCGCAAGCATTTTTCAAATAACAACTTCTGTAGTTCGATCATATGTAAAAAACGTAAGAAATTGTCTGACATCTGTATATGTACCGTTACATCTGGGTGTGGGACATATATCACGTGAAGCATTGAGCGCAAGAAATCTTATTATACCTCATGGTTTATTTGGTACAGAATTGAACAACCCTATTGTGATCATGGATGGAACTTACATTTATGTCCAAAAGTCGTCTAACTACTTATTTCAAAAAAAATCCTACAGCCTTCACAAATTCCGCAATCTAGTGAAACCATTTTTGATTGTAGCTACTGATGGTCATATTGTAGATGCATATGGACCTTACCCAGCAACCACTACTGATGCTGACATAATAAAACAATTATTTGAAAATGAGAGTTCCGACCTCAGGAGCTACTTTACACAGAATGATGTGTTCATTTTAGATCGTGGATTTAGAGATGCTTTAGGGTTACTCAATTCTTTAGGATATTCAGTATATAAACCAGAGACACGTTCAGAAAACGAAGGTTCACAGCTCTCGACCATAAAAGCCAATAAATCAAGATTAGTGACAATGTGCAGGTGGGTAGTGGAAGTTGTAAACGGTCGGTTTAAACGGGATTATAAAATATTTAGAGCGAATTACTTTAATAATATGAGCGAGAATCTAATGCAAGACTTTAGAATTGCAGCAGCAATAATAAATCATTTTCATCCCGTTATAACCGACCGGCCTGACGCTGAGCCTATTTTGCAAAGAGCCTTAGAAAGATTGGATATGCCAAACCATTTAGCTGATCATGTGCAACAGCTGCATTTAAATAGGCACAGGGCTAATTTCATAAGAATAGATGGCCAAGTACCTCAATTGGATATGTTCCCTGTAATGGAAATGTCTGACTTGGTTCTGTTTGCATTAGGGACCTACCAAATTAAGCAGGCCAGGTCTTATTATGGGGAACATATCCGAACAAATGGTACGTTTGTAATAGAAGTAAATGACAGTGTAACTGTAACAAAGGTACCAGTAATATCGTCATCACATGACACATTATTAATTAGAGGAAGGATTAGGTCCCGTCATCATAGTAATACAGTTTATTATACATATATATTATTAAATTCAGGAGAAGCTAATTGGTGGGACCAGATCTGTGGCTATTACTGTTCATGTATCATAGGCAAACGAACAGTTGGTACTTGTGCTCACGTTATGACGATAGTTTGGTACCTTGGCTGGGCTCGGCATCAAGATTCCATATTGGCACCTGCTACATTTTTAGATGGTGTTTTGGTAATGGAGGATGAATAAAGAAAGTTAATAAAAAAGACATTGTTTTATTTATTAATTAAGTTATAAACCCAATTATACTTATGCATTTTCTTCCATGTAACTACAGGTGATGCTTACAGAACATAAATTATTTGCATATATTTGCATTATGCATTTCTACAGATTCACATCTCTGATTCTCGTTTCGAAATCTCATTTCACTATACATTTGTACAAGTGACGCAAAAACATAAGTAGTAGGTATTACTTGGTATCCAGCCAAAATTATTTTTATTCATTTCTTTATTAAACATACATACATATAATCACAACTATTATCCCCGAAGGATTAGTCAGAGACTAGGCAATGAGGACCGCAAAAACAGTCCTCTGCCATAGTCCACTTTTCACCAAATAGTGACTGCACATGTGCTCAGCGTGACAGGTGGTGGGCCCATCACCGCTCTGTACTGTTGGAATTATGTGTAATCTTTAGTCCGTTAGTCGCCTTTTACGACACCCAAGGGAAGAGGGAGGGTGGTAGTATACTTTCACCGCTACGCAACACGGTTCAAGGCTGTGTATCTACAAAGCCGTCTACAAAATATCAGGAGCAAAATGAAATAATTCATAAATGCATGCATAACAGGAGATAAACCATTCCTGTGTTTATAACTTTATTAGGTATCTCGTTTGTAAATCTGTGTTATTATATTTTATCGTTTGTATGATATTGTTTTAAATGTTTCGTTTTTAACATATTCGCGTTTTGCTATAACTGTACTCTGAATAACTGTGATTCCAAAGAAACAAGAATCTGAAGAGATGCGAATCTGTAGATATGCGAACAATTCCGACATCTTCTTTTTATGAATGGCTTCATCAATAAACTCCCTAAAAATCAAGTAAAACGACATTGAAGATCTCGTCTCTTCCACCTATCCCTACCAGGCTATCTCCACTGGTAGGGATTGTGTGCAAACAATGCTAAAGATTGACTGCTTGTGAAGTCATAGAGTCCACTACGGCTAGTCACTTTTAATTTCACGTTTAGAAAAGCTGCCGTAGGTACTGGAGTTCTATCTATATTGTTGATTTATGTAGGTATTGTATTCCTAGGAAACTAAGTGAAATGGTTCCGGATATGGAGACGGATCACCCGTCCGACTTCGCTGGCGTCATCCCCCCTCCAAATAATAATAAGATATATACATTTTGTTTAGGAAAGACAGTTTTGATCAAAAGCGATTAATCAAAACAGAATTCTCTAGGAACCGAAACGGTGCCCTTTTGGACTTCGCGGATGTCAACTTTTTAGCTAAAATTAATAGGTAGGTATCAAAAGTCTTTTAAACAGAATTACTGAATTGGAATTGATTATAAATTGTTGAAAACAAAGAACAAACAGCTGGATGGATCAACGATCAACTGTCAGTTTATGTCACATTACTTAAAGATGTCACGCAACTGTCAAAAAGAGAACTCGGACATCGTTCCTTTCGACGCATTTTTCTAATAATGATTTTTTTTCCAAAATATTAATGGGCATCTCTCAAAATCTGCAATTAGTGTAGATTGAAAGTATTAAATATTTAGAGTATTTATCAACTGAAATGAACTCTGATCAATTTTCACCTATTTTAAGCCCAAAAAAAATCTTCTCCTTTGTGTTTTTCGAACATTCATGTGAAATAATAGTGGATTATTAACCGTTATGTGTTTGTGAACGTGCATGAGTGTTGCCAAATGAAACAAAACAGTGCAACATCACTTTTCAAATTCTCTCAAGAAGTCCGCGTGAGGTAAAGTCCCACATCTTTACTGTGGAGTCCTCAGTGAGGACTCAAGGGGTTTGGGGAACATCATTTATCATTCATCATCTTAATCACCACTCATTATAATCTTGGGAAAAAAGAAATAAAAAAATCTAATGACTAGCCAGTATGTCTCTGACCTTAGCCTGTTCCTTCACGGAACAAATATAATTTTTATCCGTGCGGTGACGGAGAAAGAATACCAAACGCCGCCCCTCTCTCCGTCCGGTGGGTGTCGTAAGAAGCGACTAACGGACTCTTTCGAGCGATGATCTGCTCCACTGGTGGTAGGGCTTGACCCGTCTGGTTGGTGACCACCGTACGCATGGTGTAAAACCCGTCAAGTGACTGCTTGTCGGTCGCGTTTCGGGATCAGCCAGCGTATAACCAGAGCTCGAGAGGATGATGCTGCGATGTATTTGGTCTGTGGAGGCTTCCGTCAAACCAGTGCCAGGAGGACTTCGTTAACCTGCCGACCAGGGAGACCCGTAAAAACGGTTGTCCCACTGGCCGCCCGTGGCACAGTACAGGGGCCCAAGCGAGCCTAACCAGCTCGTGAGGCTGCCTCACCATGCCACGCATAATCTCGGGGTGGTCCGTCGTGCCAGTTGGTGACCGGAAGGTGGGGTCCCGGCGGCCATTCCCGGGGGGGTTCGGGGCCCTTCCGTTCGGCAGGTTAATAATACTCGTCTGTGGGCTTTCTGGGGAAACAGGCTACCACACTTTGACCATTCGCATCGCGGCATCATTTACTCGATTCACGCCTCTCTCTTTCCACTCCTAAAATGACAGCGCCTAACAACAAAACTGGTACTACAGCTGTGCACACCTCCACCACAACCTTACCGTTTGAGGTGGAGTTCGCTAACATCCGCGGACTCCATGCAAACCTCCATGCCGTCCACCACCATCTTGAGACGGCACAGCCAGCAATGTTGTTCCTGACGGAGACGCAAATAATCCGCCTAGCTGACACCACCTACCTGAACTATCCCGGCTTTGTGCTTGAAGAATCCTTCAAAGCCAAGCCTTGCTTATTCGTTCGGGCGGATGTTTGCTGTCGCAGTCTGCGCTGTTTGGAGGACCCTTCCTTCTCCCTCCTAGTGGTACACGTCGACTTAGGCTCTCATTGCGGTGTCTACGTCTGCGTCTACCGATCCCATAACGGCGACATGGAGACAACTCGACTAATTGAACATCTTTGTCGGGTAGCAGATGATGCGCAGGAGCGGTTTCCATCGGCGGAACTGGTGTTTTTGGGGGACTTCAACGCCCACCATGAGTTGTGGTTAGGTTCCTCCAAAACAGACCATGCTGGTAGAACTAACTGCCCACGCATTCGCTCTCACGCATGACCTGACGCAACTGGTGAACCAGCCCACCAGGATCCCAGACATAGTTGGCCATGCGCCCTCCTTACTCGACCTTCCGCTGACGAGTCGCCCAGCTGGATACCGGGTGGAGATTCGAGCTCCTTTAGGTTCTTCGGATCACTGCTTGATATCCAGCACAGTGCCCTTGGCATCGCGCCCGCCAACAGCGGTTTCGAAACGCCAGATTTGGCCCTACGCGTCGGCAGACTGGGACGGTATGCGGGAGTATTTTGCATCCGTCCCTTGGAGGCAGCGCTGCTTCAGTGGGAAGGACCCGACCGCTAGCGCCACTGCTGTTGCTGATGAAATAGTATTAGGAATGGAATACTATATTCCACACTCCTATGTCATCAGCAAAGGCAGACGCAACCGCTGGTTCAATCGCGAGTGTGCCAGCGCTGTTGAGAGCAAACCGACGGCATACCGCGCTTGGATCAGAGGTAAAGCTCATGGGGATCCCGAAACTCGCTCGCTAAAAGCAGCCTATAATAATGCCACCAAGTCGTGTAAGAGGGCCTACATTAGAGCGGATGCCCAGCGCGTTGCACGAGTAAGCCAAGAACTCCTGACGCATACTACGGGCAGCCGTAGCTACTGGCGTCTGGCCAAAGCCGTGCAATCCAACTTCTGCCAACCCTCGCTGCCACCACTGAGATGTCTTGACGGAACTTTAGCTCACAAGCCGCAGGAAAAGGTCGATCTCCTGGCCAAACTCTTTGCGGCTAACTCCCGGATCGATGACTGTGATGCACAGCCACCCTCAATTCCTCACTGTGGCCACACAATGTCTGATATTAAAATCAGGCAGTGTGATGTCCGTGCGGAGCTGCAGTCAATCGATGTCCGGAATGCTAACGGTCCTGATGGCATCCCAGCAATAGTCTTGAAAATGTGTGCAGCGGAGTTGTCCCTGTGTTAACGCGTCTGTACCGTCTCTCGCTCTCTTCGGGTTGTGTGCCGGAATCTTGGAGAGAGGCTAATGTGCAACCGATCCCTAAAAAAGGAGATCGGTCAGATCCGACTAATTACCGCCCTATAGCCGTAACTTCAGTGTTGTGTAAGATCCTAGAATGAATATTGAACAAACAGCTTATTCGATACCTAGAAGATCACTCCCTAATTCACGATCGTCAATATGGATCCCAGGCAGGGTGCGAGCAATGCGCCCCAGTCTCCATTGGAGAGCAGGCAGGTTGTCCTCCTTGATGAGGACGAGCTCGCCAACTCGGGGAGGGGAGGATGGGGACAACCATTTGGAGCGGGTTTGGTTGGAGGGTATGAAGGTAGGACTGGGTCCACAGCGTCCAGAAGCGCTGGGAAAGGGCCTGTACCATCTTGAATCGCCTACGTGTGGAGATCGGCCTATCTTCCACGGATAGTTCTGGAAGGGCCGTTAGTGGGCGGCCTATAAGGAAATGTCCGGCTGTAAGCGGCTCAAAGTCTGAAGGATCAGACGAAAGTGGGCAGTGAGGTCTAGAGTTAAGGACCGCTTCGATTCGAGCTAAAAGTGTGGAGAATTCCTCGAATGTGAGGTGTTGTTCGCCAACTACGCGATATAAAAGTTGCTTTGTTGATTTTACGTTGATCTCATGTAACGCACCGAACCATGGTCCCTTAGGGACGTTCAACAACCAAGTAATGTGCTGACCAGCGAGCTTGTGCGCAATCGTGTCATTATTCAAGGCAAGAAAGTTTTGTACTTCAATGAGCTGATTTCTAGCGCCTACATAATTTGTACCGCAGTCCGAGCGGATGAGAACCGGGGCACCGCGGCGTGCTATAAAACGCTGTAACGCCGCGAGGAACGCTTCCGTGCTGAGTTCCGAGACCGGTTCCAAATGAACCGCCTTAGTAGAGAGGCACACGAATATACAAAAGTACGCCTTAAGAGTTTAACATTACGAAGGGTACTAGATTTAACGAGGAATGGTCCGGCAAAATCGGTCGTGACTTGACTAAATACTGGCTGAGGCGTAACTCTATCGGCTGGCAGGTCGGCCATGAAGGGCGCTTGCGGCTGGGCCCGACATCGAAAGCATCTAATGCATTTAAAGACTCGGTGTCTAATAATACGGCGCGCGGACAATATCCAAAATTGTTGGCGTAGGATAGCGTGTAAAGTGTCAGCGCCAGGGTGGCAGTGTATTTTGTGGTAGTGGTCAATGATAAGGTCTACAAGTGGGCTAGAGCTGGGAAGTATGAGCGGATGCTGCGCGTCATATCGGATAGACGCATGGGACAGTCGTCCACCAACTCTAAGGAGCTCATCTTTAATGAGAGGTGACAGCCGCTGGAGTCTGACGGAACAGATTTTGCCAGTTTGAAGGCGATGGATGTCCTCTGCAAACTCATTGTGCTGAACACTGCGCACCCAGTAAAGTAGGGCCTCTCTTCGTTCACTGACGTACAAGGGGCCTGAGCGTCGCGAATCTGGGTGGTGTCTGCAGTTGTGCAGAAAGCGTTTTAGACAAGCTGTCACTCCGACGAGCTTGTCTAGTGAACTGAACCGAGTGAGCAGGTCAGAGTCAAGACCGGGCACTGTGACCAGTGACGGGACGTGTTTGGGCTTAAGGCCGGGCAGGGCGTGATGGCCCAGAGCTAAGGGCATCGCAGGCCAAGACTCACAAGGCTGTCGAAGCCACGTGGGAGACCACCATAGGTCGTGGGCTGACAGGGATTGCGCAGACATCCCTCTCCTTGCGCAATCTGCCGGGTTGAGCTCGGAAGGTACGTGTCGCCAGGTACATTCTGGTGAGCCTGAGCTGATTTTGACTACCCTGTTGGCTTCAAAGGGTTGAAGACGGTGAGGCGGTGTATTGAGCCAGGCCAGGACTATCGTACTGTCTGACCAACATATGTGTTGTTGTATACTGATATGCGCCGATAACTGAACCGACACACGGATCATGAGCTGGGAGAGTAGGGTGGCGGCCGACAACTCTAACTTGGGGATTGTGAGGCGATTCTTGATTGGTGCGACTCGCGACTTGGCGACAATCAAGTGTACCAAAGTATCTCCGGAGGCATCGAGCTCATGGAGATAAACAACGGCGGCAAACCCGGCTTCAGAGGCATCTGCAAACCCGTGAAGCGAGTATGCAGCTGAGCCTTTGTTTGCACAAACGTGCCGAGGGAAGCGAATGCTAAACAACAGCGGCAGATCCTCTGAGATGTGGTGCCACTCCGTTTGTACTTCAGAGGGAGTGGGCTCATCCCATTCCAGCTTCAGTAGCCACAATTGCTGAAGCAGCAGCTTTGCGCGGAAGATAACGGGAGAAACCCAGCCGTTTGGGTCATAAAGTGAGGCTACGGTGCTTAAAATAGACCGCTTTGTGACAGGTGTGATGGGGGGCAGAGAGATGCGGTAGGTGAACTCGTCTGACTGAGGGCTCCACTGTATACCCAAGACCTTAATGGACGTGGACTCTGGGTTCATGTCGAAGTCCTTGGGCATGTCGCATTGGTTGTCGGGAAATCTCTCAAACAGCTTAGGCGAGTTGGATGTCCACTTACTGAGCTGAAAGCCGCCTAGGTCTAGCAGACTTATCAACTCGTCCTGGAGTGCTTGGGCGGATTCAACTGTGTCATGACCACACAAGATGTCATCAACGAAGATAGACTTGCGAAGAACCTGAGCGGCTCCAGGGTAGCGATGGCCTTCATCATCAGCCAGCTGAAGCAGAGTGCGGATTGCATGGTATGGGCTTGATCTTAAGCCGTACGTGACTGTATTGAGGGCGTAGGTGAGCAGAGGGTGATCTGGTGAGGACCGCCATAGTATCAGCTGATACCGTCTCTGGTCTGGGGCAACCAGCACATTTCTGAACATCCTCTGGATGTCAGTGCTGAAAACGACTGGATGCGTTCTGAAGGACATGATGATTTCCACAATGTCCTGTTGAAGAGCGGGGCCTGTGTGTAGGCATTCATTTATGCTGACACCATTGGAGCTTTTGCAGCTACCATCAAAAACAATGCGCAGCTTGTCCGACCCTGACTTAAATACGCCATGGTGAGGGATGTAGAAGTGAGGTTTATGGGCGAATGTATTTGGGTGACAGGGAGCCATGTGCCCTAAGTCGATGTATTCGGCCATAAAGTCGACGTATTTAGAACGCAGAGACGGGTTCGCCATTAGCTTCTTCTCAATATTGAGGAATCTGCGCAATGCGATAGGGTGAGTTTTACCTAGTTGAGGGGCGTCCTTTAGAAAGGGCAGAGCGACCGTATATCTGCCTGAGGGATCGCGTGTAGTGGTAGAGCGGAAGATTTCCTCGCATTGTTCCTCCAGGGGATCATTATGAGTGTGAGATTGAGGGAGGGGCTCCTCAGACTCCCAGAACCTTTCCAGACTCTGACGTATGTCCTGGGCTGATTCAGCTGAGTCTGGTTGTGAGTTAACGACGTGAGCTGAGTTAACCTGCTGCGCCGGCTGCGCATACAAGTCCTCAATGGGTCCTATCAACGCGAAGTCGAAAATCGTGCCGAAGGCTATGGGCTTGCCCGGGCCCAACGAGACCTTAGTCCCGTCCAACACCTGGCCAAGAACGTCCGACCCCAATAAGAGGTCGATCGGGGCTGGTGTGTGGTAAAGCTGGTCAGCCAATGGTACGGGTGGCTGGCCTAGTGCGTGGGAAATGTTTGGTACCTTCTCTAAGGGAAGGTAGCCAGTGACGTTTTTTAAAATGTGAGCTGTGGCAGTGATTGTAGGAGTATCATTGTAAGTGGGTCGGCATACTATTGTTATTGCCGCCTTTGACTCATGTTTGTGCTGATTCCCAACTCCTGTAATTTTTAAAGAAGTGGGTTTTGATGGCAGGTTCAAAAGTTGTGCCATGCGTGACGTTATTAATGTCAGCATACTGCCACAGTCCAATAAAGCTCTGGCTGTGTGAAGATGGCCATGTACGTCCGCGACTCTTAGTGAGACGGTTGGCAACAAAATGGGTGTGCCAGAAGGTGAGTGAGCTGATTGAGTATCAGCTGAAATTGTATGAGCTGAGTTTGTATCAGCTGTGTGGGCATGGGTTGACTGGGCATGGGCTAATGGGACATGGGCTAAATGGGCATGGTCTGAATGGGCATGGTCTTGTTCTGCCTCTTCGCTAGGGTGCTCCGTGATAGTTGGGAGTCATAATTGCTGGCGGCGTTCGCTGGGCCTACCTGGCGAACCGGACCTGGGCGGGCTGGCTCTGTGAGCAGAGCTGGGTTGCACCTGTTTAGCATGTGCGGGTTCGTGCCGCCTGCTGTTTCTGGGACGCTCCCTCGAGTGCTCTCTTAGCTGTGGTGGGGGTATATGTACAGACGAATGAGCTGAGTGCGTTGGGTCGTCTGGTCGATGTAGGGACGTGTGGTGGTTGGAGCTCCTACAGTCCTTGCATACCCCCTTGACCTGCACTCGCTCTCGTGAGGGTCGAGACAACGCTGGCAGCGCTCGCGTGCCTGTACAAAGTCCCAACGGCCCTGCGTTGGCTGGGCATTGTACCATCTGCACGTCATGAGCGTATGTCCCCTAGTGGCACAATAGGGACAGTAGGACGTCGAGCGTGAGGAAGAGGACGAGGACGATGATGATGAGCAGCTTTGCTGGAAGGCCGAGTAGACGGGGAAGGGCTGACCGCGAGCCGGGGAGGTGGATGGGCGGTGACGCATTTGCTGCGCTGGGCGGAACAGTTGGTGAGTAGGCTGATCATAGGCGCGGTGAGGCGATGGAGCTGAGGAACGGCCACGGTAATGTTGGGTCGATAGCTTAATTAAAGAGTGGACTGTATTTTAAAGGTTTAATTTTGATTACAATGAATTCGTGTGCGCGTACAAAATGTGATCGCCCGGTGCCTATGCGGTCGTGAAGCAAAGTGGCGTTGCGCGGCGGGCTTGTCCCACCATCGCCGCGCCGCCGCCGCGCCGTGTGCTGTCGTGCGCCGCCGCTCGCGCGCCGACATGCTCCCCGGGTTGAAGTGGGAAGCGAAGAGATGACTTCAAGAAGATGGTAGAGGGCAGATGCAGTTGAAGGCTCGCCGCACTGTGCCCTTCTTCGTCTTGACCTCGGCTACCCGCGTGACGCCGTCCACACCAGGATACGTCTTCGTCACTCGCCCCAAGCACCACATCAGTGGTGGCGTGTTCCGATCTTTGACGAGGACGAGTGACCCGTCTTTGACCTCGCCTGTGGAGGAGTACCATTTTGTTTTGTTCTGCAGCAGAGAAATATATTCGTTAGTAAATCGCCTCCAGAAGTGCTGCGCGATGTACTGCGTTCTTCTCCATCTGTCCAGGCGGGAGATATTGTTGCTGGTCACCTGTGGGTTTGGTACAGTTAAAAGCGGTCGTCCAATTAAGAAGTGAGCGGGAGTAAGAGCCGAAAAATCATGAGGATCTGAAGAGAGCGGAGTGAGTGGGCGAGAATTGAGTACTGCCTCTATTTGGGAAAGACAAGTTGTCATTTCCTCGTAGGTAAAATGAGTAAGATGAAGAAGTCTTTTAAGATGATGTTTACAAGATTTTACAGCTGCCTCTGCTAATGAGTTAAAATGGGGAGAATAGGCAGGGGTGAAAATAAATTCAATGCCCTCCTGCGCTATCGCAGTTGCAACGTTTGACGAACGTAAGAACCTACGCATTTCATTTGATGCGCCAACAAAGTTTGTCCCATTATCGGACGTGATGCTTCGAGGCTTGCCCCGACGCGCCACGAACCGATTGAGTGCGGCCACGTAAGATTCAGACGTAAGGTCCGTAACGAGCTCCAAATGAACAGCTTTCACTGCGGAGCAAACTAAGATGCACAAGTAAGATTTTATAAGTTTACACCCGCGCCCCTTTCGATCAGCTATAAGTACTGGCCCTGCATAGTCAACATAACAGTTTTGAAATGGAAAGTCAAGATATGTCCTTGAACTAGGAAGCTGTCCCATAATAGGCTGCACGCTTTGAGCTCTGTGCCTGAAACAGGTAACACATTTGTTTACGGTGACCTTGGATAGGTTTCTGCCTTTAAGAGGCCAATAAGTTTGGCGTATGCTAGCCAAAAGAAGCTGGGGACCGGCGTGTAAAAGGGTTTTATGTTGCATTTGAAATATAAGTTTTGTTAAGACATGTTTACTACAAATTAAAATGGGATGTTTTATATTAAAACCATATGGCGAATTATCAAGCCTCCCGCCCACGCGAATGAGGTCATTGTCGTCTAAAAAGGGTGATAAAGAAATTAATCGATTATTGCGCGGCAATGTCTTTTTATTTTTAAGAATGTCATATTCCTGTGGGAACATGGCAAGTTGAGCGCAATGTAAAATGTAATTAAATGAATTTTGCAACTCCATTGTTGAGAGATTGCCACACAATTTATTATTTTTATTTTTTAAGTTAAATAAATATCTTTTTATGTAAGCGACTACTATTTTTAATTTTGTAAAACTAGAGTACTTTTCTATTAAACTTTGCACTACGGAATGGTTAACAAGCGGAAAGCAGCTACTACTAATGCTACAAGCACTACCGTTACTAATCAAATGCGTAACTACTTCAGATTGAGCCCGTTTCACGTCGTTGGGCATTTTAGGCCATTCATTTTCGTTGCATAATAAAAATGAAGGCCCAGACCACCATAATGGCGTATGGCCAATAATGTCGGCCCTAAGACCACGTGAAACGAGATCTGCTGGGTTGTCTTTCGACGGTACGTAGCTCCAGGTATGACCACAGGTATACTCTCTTGAATTTCATGAATCCTATTGCGCACAAAGGGTTTTAATTGAGTAGTTGGAGTAGCTAGCCATCCTAAGACGATGGTTGAGCCACACCAGAACCTACATGTGTTGATACGCAAACTAAGGGATTATAAAATATTGAGCTTGGGAATTATTTGATGAACAAGAAGGTTCAATATCCTTTGACATGTGTTCTAATTGTTCATATTCGCGCATAAATTCTAGGTATTTATTTTTAAAAAGAGGTTCCCGTTGGAACCGACGTTCTAGGGATATAAAACGATTTTTAGCGGCACTATAAGAATGCCCTAGGATACTAGGATCCTTTTTAAGAGGCATAGTGACCACAAAACGACCATCGTCTTTACGTATGGTATTTTGAGCAAAGAGTTGCTCGCAAGTTTTTTCTTCTAAAGATAAAGCATGTTGTATTGAAACATTGTCTAGCTCCCAAAATTTAGTAAGGTCGGGAAAAGAATTCGTAAAATTGCATGACTGAGAAGAGGTAAAATCGGTATGACGAGAAACACAACCCGACACTAACCAGCCGAGTTTGGTTTCGCATAATTTGGGTAGATTTTTACCTAAGTCTATTGAATTGGTACCTATGACGTTCCAAAAAACTTCGGCCCCTACCAGGATGTCAACGACCGACGGAATATTAAAGAACGGGTCAGCTAACTTAAGTCCTGAAGGGATAGGAACGTGGTTTATATTTATGAAAGAAGACGGCAAGACCTTAGTTATCTCAGGCAAGATATGACACTCGATGTCCGTTACGTACGCACAGCTCAAAGACTCGATTGTAAGATTGCAAGACTGTGTACTAGTGGATGAGTGATTATTGATACCTGTGACCTTGGTGCTCGTACCGCGTCGCGACAAACCCAGTTTGTCACACAAACTCAAAGTAACGAAGTTGGCCGTACTACCGTTGTCCAGCAGTAGCCGAGCCGTATGCTTCTTACCCGCAGCGCTCACCACTTTCACCAGTGCTGTGGACAGTAAAATATTCGCAGAAGTAGCGAGCTGCATGGAATTGGTAGATAAAGCGATCGTATCAGATGTGGAAGGCAGGGGGTTAACAAGAGGCTTAGGGTCATTTGATTCTAAGTGTAAAAGCGTGTTATGTTTGTATTTGCAATATTTACAATGTGTCAACTTGCATTGTTTGACACCATGACCCAAGCGCAAGCAGTTTAGGCAAACTTTAAGATCCTTGGCCTTTTGTATACGATTATGAATTGATAATTTTCTAAAAGATTGACATGTAAATAAAGAATGAGATTGGGAGCAAAGCGGACAAATTATTGAATTTATTTTATTACGATTAAAAGATTTATTATTATTATTTAATTTTTCGTTATTTAAAAGATGATTATTTGATGTATAATGACTTTGTTTAAGGCCACTATTGAGTTATTAGACATACTATTGTAGTTCGATTCCATTGATTCTAATAAGTCAGCTTTCCTGCTTATGAAAGTGCAAAATTGTGACAAAGTGGGATCCTCAGTCAAACTATTGCGATACTCCTCCCAATGACGACTTGTAACTATGTCTAATTTCTTAGCCATAATAAAAATTAGAAGAGTATCCCAATGCTTGGTAGGCTGATTTAAGGTTGTGAGCGCCCTTATGTTTTTATTTGTGATGTCAACATGGTTACGAAGAGAAATACTGGATTCCTTTGATATGGGTTGAACATCAAAAAGTGCCTGATTATGGTTATTGATTAAAAGACGGTTGTTGTTAAAGCGCTCACATAATAAGTCCCATGCAATTTTGTAATTATCCCCTTTAAAATCTATATTTTTAATAATTAAAGCAGCCGAACCCTGGAGTGAAGCTCTTAAATAATGAAATTTATTTATTTCGTCTATGCAAGGATTATCGTGAATTAATGATACTGTAGCCGCACACTCACAATAACAAGCACAGAAGATGTAAAGCAAATCCATTTAATAGAATGTCAGACGGAAGCCTTTTCGATATGAAACAGGGACATAGCTCTGAAAAGAGCTCATTACACATTCAGTCTCGCGCTAGCTGCCGTGCCGCACGCACGTCTCGCTCGCTCCGCCCGCTCGCCGTCCGTGTCGCGCTCGCGCTCTCGCTCCGTCGGTCGGTTCTCCGACCGCTCTCTCGCTGTGTGTCTCGCTCACACAGCTCGTCGCTCTCAAGGCGTACCGGCGCAATTGTTATTGCGGGGTCGCCCTTTCATTATCGACAAGTCGTCAATTGGTGCTCATTTCGGACAAGACGTCAAGATCTCTATTTCATTATAGACAACACCAAGACGTCAAAGCAAGACTACGATTTTAGTAGCCAACTGGTGGATACTTAACGGTGCCAACGAAGCCAGTTGGGGCACTGACCCGGCTGCCCTCCTTACCCTCCTGGGGGGAAAACACTCCGGAAGAGTTGTGAGTCCCTGGCCTTGGGGGGTCTCCTAGTTATACTCACAACTTACTAACCACACTAACCAGTCTAGGTACACACCCAACGGTGAATTGAATTTCATCGGTGGACTCACCTAGGGCCATTCAGGCAGTAGTTTCCCCTCTTACTCACGCCTCCCTGCTTCAAAGGCAGGGAGGGTCTGACGCCAACTCACCCATTGTGTGCATTGCACTCCGCCACAATGGACGTCGGGGAGCTCTCGGCTTTGCTGGAGCAACCCGACGCGGTCGAGCTCATTAGGAGCCGCATTCATTCAACTAATGCTTCCTCTGCGCCTTCAGCGCAACCCGCCGCCGCGAATCTAGCGCCTTCCGCGCAACCAACCCCAGCGCCTTCTGCGCAACCCGCCGCGTTCGCGCTTAAAGCGCCTTCAGCGCAACTTCGTCCGGTGCCTTATGCACAACCCACGTCCGCGTCCTCAGCGCCTTCAGCGCAGACCGTTTCCGCGTTCGTCGCGATTAAGCCGCCTTCTGCGCAACCGATGGTTGTCGTTCACGACAACCCCGCGTCGCCCGATGTTACCCTTCCGGTAACTAAAACCGCCTCGTCCCATATCGACCCGGTTGATATGGATGTCTGCCCGTTAGTGTCAGACTACGACTCGGCGTCGGACTCAGCTTCGTCTGACTCCGACTACACGATCGTATCTCGCACCGGCAAGCGACAACGAAAAACCGCGCCGTCGTCACCACCCGCGTCAAAAGCCGCCAAGGCTGACAACGGTCAGCGCCCTAACACTCCAAGGCCCAAGTCGAGACAGGAGGAGCCCGCGAAACGCGAACGCGATATCCCGCCAATCCATGTCTTGCAATGCAAGGATTGGAATAAACTCTCTAGCGCTATTAAAGCGCAGAAAATCAACTTCACGCGCGCCGTCTGCGAGGGAGGCGATAGGATGAAAATCCTTCCGCCGACCGCGCTAGATCACCGCCGTATAACCGCGTTCCTACGCACTCGCGACATAGAGTTTCACTCGTACTCGCTCCCCGAGGACCAAGTACTAACCGTCGTTGTAGGTGGCCTCCCCACATCCACAAACCCTGCCGACGTGCTTTCGGCCCTTAAGGCCACAGGGTTACCGGCCCGCGAAGCACACCGCATTTTTAGGCGAGACAAGCAACCGACGCGCTATATCCGTGTAGTTCTGGATAAGACCCCCGAGGGCAAAGAAATTTTTAATATAAAGTCATTAATGTACTGTGATCGGATCACAATCGAAGTACCGTACAAGAGTGGCACTCCCAGTCAGTGCCATCGTTGCCAGCGCTACGGGCACTCGGCCCGCAATTGC
This sequence comes from Scoparia ambigualis, assembly GCA_963921215.1. Classification (NCBI taxonomy): domain Eukaryota; kingdom Metazoa; phylum Arthropoda; class Insecta; order Lepidoptera; family Crambidae; genus Scoparia; species Scoparia ambigualis. Next base: position 38,275,953 of record OY992505.1, on the reverse strand, counting down.
TACAACCGTCCTCGGTGCGTCAAGTGCCTGGGCAACCATGGCACTGACGCGTGCCCAAGGCCCAAGGACCCGAGGCCCGACGACCTGCCCGGCTGCGTGTTGTGTGGCGAGGTGGGGCACCCCGCGAGCTATCGCGGTTGCCCCAAGGCGCCACGACTGCCCGCGGCCGCCAGGTCGGCCTCGCGTCCTAAGCCTAGTCCCGCGACGCGAGCTCCAGCGCCTTCTGCGCTTTCGAAAATCACGCTTCGCCCCGCGGCACCGCTTCCACCGCCTCGCAACCCATGGGTCAAACCGGGGGTTGAGCAGCCTGCGAAGGCCGTTCAGCCCACGGTAGCAGCCCCCGCGTCCGCGCCCGCGCCCGCGCCCGATGCTGTAGTAGAAGATGCTCCTCCTGTCTCGGCATCGGTTCAACCGCCGCGCCAGACTCAACCCGCGAACGCTCCCGCTCCGGCGAAGCGTAGTCAGCCTCCGAAGCCCTTGGCCCTTAAGGCCAAGCGACCGATGGCAGTTAAGCCGGTTAAATCCAAGGCCCCTAAGGCCACGGAAAAACCTTTGAAATCGTCTTCATCTAATGGCAAGGGCCTTAAGCCCGCTGCCCTGCCCGTGTCCTTCTCGCGTTCGCCTCCCGATAGCGAGCAGGAAATTAGCATAGCTGACATGGCTCTGTTCATGCAGTTCGTCGCGCTCTCACGTCACAACAATGAAATCGCCTTGATCATTCGTAAGATCAAGGCGATAAACTCTGGCCCTGACCGTTATACAGCCTTGGCGGCTGTCCTATTCGAACACCGATCCCTTGCGGATAGCGTTCACGCCCTTCTTGACTCTATTCCGCGACCTCAATGAATAGTACACCCTTACCAAGTAGAGTAAAACCGCGTTCACTCACGGTTGCGTTCTTTAACGCAGCCGGGCTGCTAAAGCAACGGGATGAGGTGTTCGAATTTGCAGTCGAGCACTCCGTCGACATTTTCCTCATCCAGGAAACGTTTTTAAAACCCTCCAATCGTGGGCCCCGTATGGCCAACTACAATATCGTGCGTAATGATGATAGAGACGGCCGAGGAGGCGGCACTCTAATCTATTATAAACGGTCATTGCATTGCGTCCCGCTCGATCCGCCACCGCTCGCGGAATTAGAGGCCTCGGTTTGTCGGCTAGGCATGACAGGCCACGCGCCGTTAACTATCGCGTCCGTTTATCTCTCCCCCAATAAAAATATTAATCAGCCCGATCTCGAAGCGCTATGGGAGACGCCGTCATTCTTGCCGGCGACTTCAATAGCAGACACGCTCAGTGGAGTTGCAATAGATCCAACCGTAACGGCCGGGTCTTGAGCAACCTCTCTGAGTCGATGCTCTTCGACATCCTGGTCCCTATGACACCCACGCACTACCCGCTCGTAGCCGGGCACGCGCCTAGCTCTTTAGATTTGGCGTTGCTAAAGAACGTATCCCTACGGATGCGTTCCATAGAAACGATCCACGCGCTTTCGTCTGACCACCGGCCGGTCGTACTACAACTAGGGCCCGCCGCGGATTCTACGCCCGTCACTAAGCTGGTGACTGATTGGGACAAGCTCGAGAAACTTCTCGAGTCAACCGACAGTCAGCCGCTTAGTACGATACCAGATGTCATTGCCTCGCCTCACGAGACAGTGGCCGCGGTCGACGCCCTCAGTAGTCACCTCACGAACGCTATTAGCGAATCGTCTCGGCGGGTTCCAGTGATGCCGGATCATCGCTTTAAACTGCCGGACGATGCGAGGGAACTACTGAGGGCGAAGAACGCCGCCACCCGTGCCCATGACTCTTATCCCACCGCGGACAACCGGGCCCGGATGCGCTGCTTACAGCGTGCTGTCAAGCAGCGCATGCGGGACCTCAGGTCTACGCGGTGGGAGGGTCTCCTTGAAGAGATCTCGCCCTCTCACCAAGCCTATTGGAAGTTGGCGAGAACCTTCAAGTCGGACACGGTGACCGTTCTACCGCCTCTTAAGAAACCCGACAACTTCATCGCTTTCGACGATGATGAGAAAGGCGAATGCCTGGCCGACAGCTTAGAGTCGCAGTGCTCGCCTAGCACACTTCCGGTTAACCAAGATCATGTCGTCATGGTCGATAACGAAGTCGATAGGCTCTCTTCGCTCGCTCCCACCGCGATTCTCTCCCCGGTCACGGAGGATGAGGTGCAAACGCTAATCCGGCAACTCAAACCGCGTAGCGCCCCCGGTTCAGACGGTATCTCTAACAAGATCCTTAAGATCTTACCCGCTCAGTTGATCTGCCTCCTGGCAGCAATTTTCAATAGCGCCATGACCAACGCCATCTTCCCCAGCGCGTGGAAGGAGGCCGACGTCATCGGCATTCATAAGCCCGGTAAAGATAAGTCTGTCGCGTCTAGCTATCGCCCGATTAGTCTTCTCAAATCGTTGGGAAAACTTTACGAACGCGTCCTCGTAGCCCGGTTAAAGGACTTTGTGTTCACTAATAATATTTTAATTGACGAGCAGTTTGGTTTCCGGCCCAAACACTCGTGTACGCATCAGTTGCACCGCCTCACGGAGCACATATTACGCGGCCTCAATGGCTCATTACGGCCGCGGGGTACGGGAGCCCTTTTCTTCGACGTTGCGAAGGCGTTTGACAAAGTCTGGCACAATGGCTTACTTTACAAGCTTTACAAACTCGGCGTGCCAGACAGACTCGTGCACATCATTCGAGACTACTTGTCAGATCGCACCTTTCGCTTTCGCGTCGAGGGAACGCGCTCCTCCCCCCGACCCATTCGTGCCGGAGTCCCGCAAGGCTCCGTGCTTTCACCTTTGTTGTTTTCGCTTTACGTTAACGATATACCCAGGACGCCTCGCGTTGAGTTGGCGCTCTTCGCTGATGACACCGCGCTATATTCCACTGATAGGGATATGACCAAACTCTCTCAGAGACTTCATTCCGCCGCGACCACCTTAGGCGATTGGTTCCGACTTTGGAGAATCGAGGTGAACCCCGAGAAAAGTGCCGCGATCCACTTTCATCGGGGCTCATCCGGCCTCCGTCTGACCCCTATCCGACTCTTCGACCGCGTCATACCGTGGAAGTCACAGGTCAAATATCTCGGTGTCATCTTCGACAGTCGATTGACGTTTGCACCACACATCCAAGCTATCCGAAATAGGGCAGCGTTCATTCTAGGTAGGCTCTACCATCTCGTAGGCAGGCGGAGTAAAATGTCTCTTAGAAATAAGACGACAATTTACAAAGCCTGCATCCGCCCCGTCATGACGTATGCTAGTGTAGTATTCGCTCACGCCGCGAACTCTCATCTGCACCGGTTGCAGAACGTTCAAAACCGTTTCATGCGAGGCGCCACGGCCGCCCCGTGGTACCTACGCAATGTAGATTTACATCGCGATCTCGATCTTCCGACCGTCCGTTCCTTTATGAAGGACGCCTCTCAGGCGTACTTCGACAAAGCGCTTACGCATCCGAATCCTCTGGTGGCGGGAGCTGCCAACTACGATGTTGGCAGCTTTCGCCCCCAGAGAGGACCGCGCCGCCGGTTTCCGCGACACGTTTTAGACGACCCCGATGATGCAATAACGATTGCAAACGCGCCAAAGCCCGACACTACACACCCAGCCACACTAAACTTGCACACTAGTTTAGGACCAAGACAGCGCACTCGTAGAATAAGTGTGCGTAGACCCGGTTCACACCCGCCCGGTGGCAGGTACATTCGTAATAATGTACCTGTTACTCGCGTACCCCCCACGACACGGTAAACCCGAGCCGAGGTACCGTGCCTCCTAGAGGCGCCCTCGGGTTTAGCCGCTCCCTACCGGTTCGAACCCCCAGAGGCTCTGGGGGGGGATCGGAGACTCGCTTGCGAGATGCCATCCCCCACCGGAATCCCTCTGGGGAATTTCGACCACTCACGGCTTGAGGAACGCTTCAAGTTTCTCGCCGCCCCCAAACAAGCCCGGTAACGCTGTAAAGGTCATCTGCGACCGACAGCACTGACACACAAAAAAAAAAAAAAAAAGAGCTGCCATAATGAAATAAGAATAGATCGATATGAAACAGGAACATAGCACTGAAAAGGGCTGTCGTAATGAAATAGGAATGGAGCTTCGTCAGCATGCAAACAGCATCTTCATTCTTCGCCACCATTCTCAGCTGCGTGTACACATCACTCGTAACAGCGCCACGTTATCGCCATCGCCGCACGCCGCACGCCACTCATCTTCACTGCGTCCGCTCCGTGGTCTGTCGGCCGTCGAAATGGCCGAGCGCAACGAACGTCGCCAGTTTTGTCGCGTGCGTGTTTCCCCGCCCGCACTTCCCCGCGTCGCGAAGCCCCGCGCCGCGTGTTCCCCGCACCGCGTTGCATAGCGACCGCGGGTGAATGAGACACCCGTTGTTCCTCTCTCTTTTGCGTAAGTGACTAAGTTAAGCAACCTATTTTTGTAAATATAATAATTGTAATATATATGATCATTAACTAAAATAAATCATCCATTCTACGACTGACCATCCTGAGTATAATTTCTCTCCAAGCTTCGCTTCAACCCCACTCGCTAAAGTGGTGACCCCAGTCAGAACACAGAAGACCCTACTCAGAACAATCCAGAAAGAAGAAAATGGCTAACGAAGAACCAGCAGCACCAACCTCTCCAGCACAACACCTGCAAGAAGTCTCCGGCATTGCACTCTCTATGCGTGTACCACCATTCTGGCGAGATCGTCCGCGTCTCTGGTTCATAAGTTTCGAAGCCGCAACTAGCGAACTAAAGAAAAGCGAAGCACAAAAGGCGCAGATGGTCATCGCACAACTCGAAAAAGAAGACATAGAGCAAATATGCGACCTACTCTACGAGCCGCCAGCCGAACGCTACTACTCAATCATCAAAGAGCGACTAATCTCTGTCTATGAAGAATCGGATGGAAAACAACTACAAAAACTGTTGTCCGACATGGACCTAGGCGATCAGAAGCCGAGCCAGTTGTTACGGCGCATGCGAACCCTCGCACGCAACAAGGTTCCTGACAGTACACTCCGATTGATGTGGATGAACCTCCTGCCACCGCACGTGCACTCGGTGATCATCGTTAGCGATGCGATTAGCAACGACACAGCGCTGGACGAGCTAGCCAAGCTTGCTGACAAAATGCTGGAACAAAATCGTCAAGTCTCCACGATAGCTTCAGTTTCGTCATCAACCCGGCAAGAAAAACACGTCGACATACAGTTCCTGGCCGACGAGATAAGAAAACTCCATTTAGAAGTTGCAGAACTCCGAGCATTTGGAAACAACTACTCGTACCCTCGCCCACCACCACATGCACGCTATCACTACGCACAACAACATCCACATCGAAATGCAAGAGAAAGAAATACCAGCCGTTCGCCGTCTCCGTCTCGCAACCGCGACGGACCATCCCGTTCTCGCTCTGCCACGCCATCACCGTTTTGCTACTATCATCGTCGCTTTGGGAAAAATGCAAAACGCTGCACAACACCATGTACTTTCAACAATGAAGAAACATCGAAAAACTAGCAAACACGTTGGCAGAGGCGGAACCCAACGTCGTCGGAACAAAGTCATACCGCCTATTCGTCACCGACAAAAGCTCCAGATTATCGTTTTTAATCGACACCGGCGCCAACATCTCCGTTCTGCTGAAGCAAAAAGGAATCGCTTCTGCGAAACCTCTTCCATTTACCCTGTACGCCGCCAATAGCACCATCATACCAACCTACGGTGAAAAAACAATGACATTGGACCTCAACCTACGAAGACCTTATAAATGGCGTTTCATCGTGGCTGACGTTACAAAACCGATAATCGGAGCAGACTTCCTTAAACATCACAACCTACTAGTTGATTTGAAGAACCGAAGACTTATAGACAACACAACGAAGCTCGGTACCGACACCAGTGGGCGTTACACCGACATACCTACAGTACGCAGCATCGACGTCCAACAATCGTACCACAACATACTATCAGAGTACCCCGGTATCGCCCGTCTCACTTCAATGAAACTCAACCCCAAACTCCGAGTAGAACATTTCATCGAAACAACTGGTCAACCTATTCACTGCCGCGCTCGACCTATTCCACCACATCGCTACGATCAAGTCAAAATCGAGTTCGAAAATATGATCAGTCAAGGGCTATGCAGACCAAGCAAAAGTCCTTGGGCAAGCCCACTCCATATCGTACCGAAGAAAAATGGTGACCTACGAGTCTGCGGAGATTACAGACGTCTTAATGCAGTCACGAAACCCGATCGCTACCCAATACCACGCATAAGGGATTTCACACATCAACTCACTGGGAAAACAATATTCAGTACAATTGACCTCAACCGGGCGTATCAACAATTAGCAGTACGTGACGAGGACATTGAGAAAACAGCAATCATCACCCCGATGGGACTGTTCGAATTTCCACGAATGTGCCCAGGTCTCAAGAACGCAGGTCAAACCTTCCAACGGTACATCCATGAAGTTCTAAGAGGGCTACACTTCGTGTTTCCTTTCATCGACGACCTACTCCTGGCATCAGAAACCCCAACTCAGCACGAAGAACACCTACGAATGGTTTTAAGCAGACTGGAAGATAATGGCATTACCATAAACCCGGTCAAATGCAACTTTGGCCAAACGCAAGTACAGTTTCTAGGATACACTGTATCACAAGAAGGCATAAAACCACCGCTGCACAAAGTCCAAGCCATCACGGAGTACCCGAAGCCAAAGAACATAGAAGAACTCAGGCGTTTTCTCGGAATGTTAAACTTTTACCGTGAACATATTCCGAACGCCGCAGCCATACAAGCACCATTAAACTCGTACCTACACAATACGAAAAAACGCGACAAGACCACCATCGAATGGAATACCGAAGCGGAGGAAGCATTTATAGACTGCAAAACAAGCATTATAAACGCTGCCTTACTCGCACACCCATCCCACGATGCGACACTCGCGTTATTTTGCGACGCTTCCGATTACGCAGCCGGTGCCGTGCTACAACAACATTACAACGACCAATGGCAACCATTAGGATACTTCTCAAAGAAATTTTCAACCGCGCAGAAGAAATACTCGACCTACGACAGAGAGCTACTAGCTATCTACATGGCAGTCACGCATTTCAGAAAAACATTTGAAGGCCGCCACCTCATTATTTTCACCGACCACAAGACGCTTACCTACGCTATGTCTAAAACGCAAACGGCAAACGAAACGCCGCGCCGGACTCGCCAATGTCTTTTCATAAGCGAATTCACCACAGACATACGACACATAAGTGGCAAAGAAAATGTAGTCGCCGACGCACTCAGCCGCATAGAAACAATATCGTGCCCGGAAACAATAACCTACGCAGATATAGCCAACGCGCAAGAGCGAGACAGCAACATATCGCAACTAGCATCTCAAAACTCAAGCAACATCTCAATCAAGAAAATAACTCCCTGACACTGATCTCGACCTATATTGTGAAACGTCTACGCCCTACGTTCGCCCGTATATACCTACAGAACATAGATGGCAAGTTTTCAACATTATTCACAACGTGAGTCATCCCGGCACCCGTACTACACGCAAGCTCGTCGCAAAGAAGTACTTTTGGCCATCAATGAACGCAGACATCGGCAAATGGACAAAAGCGTGCATTCCATGTCAAAAGAGCAAGATACAACGTCATACAGTTTCACCTATTTCATCATTCCCGCCAGCTGACAGATTCCGAAATTTGAATGTCGATATCGTTGGCCCATTATCTACTGCAGAAAACGGCCAACGTTATGTAATCACGATGATAGACAGAGCGACCCGATAGCCCGAAGCAATACCTACGGACGACATTACAGCAGACACAGTAGCGAAAGTCGTCTACCAACACTGGATCACACGCTTCGGCTGCCCAGAAACCCTTACAAGTGACCAAGGTCGACAATTCGAGAGTCAGCTGTTCACCAACCTAATGAAAGAAATGGGAATAGCGAAAACACGTACAACGCCCTATCACCCACAGGCAAACGGAATAGTCGAACGTTGGCACCGCTCACTCAAGAACGCATTACGCGCAAGACTCGTCGCCGCTTCAACTAAGTGGACAGATGAACTACCTACAGTTCTATTAGGCTTACGAGCAGCCTTACGCACAGGCACGGCAGTCAGCGCAGCCGAACTTACCTACGGTTACCATTTGCGATTGCCAGGCGAATTTTTTACCGCAAGTACTAACATACCTACTGCGATGGATTATACCTACGTCGAAAGATTGCGCGACACCATTCAAGCAAACAAGCCGACTGCAGATTTTTCACACCATAGCAACAATAAACATATGTTTGTGCATAAAGACCTAAGTACATGCACGCACGTGTTTATCAGAACAGATGCCGTGAAAAAGCCACTACAGCCACCATATGAAGGTCCCTACCAAGTCATGGATCGGAACAGCAAAGTTTTTACCATCAAGCTACCTCACCGTGAAGCAAACATAGCCATAGACCGGTTGAAGCCCGCATACGTTTTACAAGAACAAGAACTCAACTTCGACGTACCCATACAGAAAACAGTTACCATTTTACCACCAACACCGTTACCAAGCCGCAGCAAGACGACACAACCGGCAGATAAGCGAACCACATCCGGCCGAGTCGTCAAGCCACCTGTACGCTTCGCTTGAGGGGGAGCACTGTAGCCGCACACTCACAATAACAAGCACAGAAGATGTAAAGCAAATCCATTTAATAGAATGTCAGACGGAAGCCTTTTCGATATGAAACAGGGACATAGCTCTGAAAAGAGCTGCCATAATGAAATAAGAATAGATCGATATGAAACAGGAACATAGCACTGAAAAGGGCTGTCGTAATGAAATAGGAATGGAGCTTCGTCAGCATGCAAACAGCATCTTCATTCTTCGCCACCATTCTCAGCTGCGTGTACACATCACTCGTAACAGCGCCACGTTATCGCCATCGCCGCACGCCGCACGCCACGCATCTTCACTGCGTCCGCTCCGTGGTCTGTCGGCCGTCGAAATGGCCGAGCGCAACGAACGTCGCCAGTTTTGTCGCGTGCGTGTTTCCCCGCCCGCACTTCCCCGCGTCGCGAAGCCCCGCGCCGCGTGTTCCCCGCACCGCGTTGCATAGCGACCGCGGGTGAATGAGACACCCGTTGTTCCTCTCTCTTTTGCGTAAGTGACTAAGTTAAGCAACCTATGTTTGTAAATATAATAATTGTAATATATATGATCATTAACTAAAATAAATCATCCATTCTACGACTGACCATCCTGAGTATAATTTCTCTCCAAGCTTCGCTTCAACCCCACTCGCTAAAATATGAATGTATCACGAAACTCCAGCCAGTACTGATAGCTGCCATCGAAAGTGGGTAAATTAATTTTGGGTAAGCGAACAAAACTATTTTTATATTGTGCACCTGAGTTATCGTGTTCGGAGCTAGATACGGAACCTGCGCCCTTTGAAGCCCCGAGTATGCTGCGCGCAAGTGCCACCAGCTCGTAGTACTGGGACTCGAACTCCTCTCGCTCAGCAAAGGCGGTGTCCGACTCCTCCGCCAATACCTCGATGTCGGTCTGTAACGCATCAAATTCATCGTACAGGTTTTCAAATTTTTTAAAGCGCTCAGTTAAGTCTAAGCGTTGCAACTGTGAAAGGCATTGAACATCGTTAATAATTTTAAGGTAATTGCCAAATATTGTAAGCTTCGATTTCATTGAGCTGCGCTTTTTAAATAGCGTTTTAAGTTCAGCCATTATTAAGTTGTAAATAATTATCAATCGAATGCAAATGAGCTATGCAAGTAGCAAAATACGCTGATGAATTAAGGAATGCGCATAAAAAAGGGTCGATTCGATAACAGTGCGCGCGAGCAGGTAAAGATCCTTTGTTAACCGATGGCCGGCGAACAAAAGGATGGCTCGATTCGATACTAAGTACCTACGCGCCTGCGATTGCGAAACGTGCCGACCGCGTGCGTGCAATAAGCTAGGTTTGATTAATAATATGATGTGCGATTTGTAAATATGGCTATATGCAATGAAATGAAGGATTTTAAGGGCCAAATTGGAAAAAAAGAACAAGATGACGGAAATATGATTTTATAAATCGGCAAAAATTAGATTAAATTCGGACTGGAAAGCAATTAATTGGAACGAACTCACTGTTTAAATGTATTATACTCCCATATGATAAGGTGACATCTGCTTCCTCGACGACGAAGGCTGTGGCGACGATCCCACGTTGGCACGGTCAAAGTCCACGCGGTGAACCGCGCTGCTCGGACGTGAAGACGAATTTACTTGCAGATGATACTGGTAGTACTCTCGGCGAGATTAATTTAAAAAGGACCATTTGTTGGGTCGATAGCTTAATTAAAGAGTGGACTGTATTTTAAAGGTTTAATTTTGATTACAATGAATTCGTGTGCGCGTACAAAATGTGATCGTCCGGTGCCTATGCGGTCGTGAAGCAAAGTGGCGTTGCGCGGCGGGCTTGTACCACCATCGCCGCGCCGCCGCCGCGCCGTGTGCTGTCGTGCGCCGCCGCTCGCGCGCCGACAGTAATGTTCGGGTTGTTGCTGAGCCATCTGAGCATAAGTGCGATGGGGCAACTGAGGAGGCGCGCGGCTACGAGAAGGGCCGGGCTGGGGCTGAATGGGTTGAGCAATGGCTATACAGCGCGCGTGCTCCTCGAGGTAGGAGATAAGGTCCCTTAACGTGGGCAGGGTGTTACTAGACCCGTGCCTGCGTTCAAATAGCGTGCGGAGCTCGCCCTTAAGCTTTCGCACCACTATCGACACAAACACGTAGTCGTCTCCTATGGGCAGATTCAAATTACTAAGGGCACACTAGGCGGACACAAGCGGAGTGAGGAAAAGTGTGCGTATGTTAGAGCGCGTGTAGATGCTTGGCAGCCCCAGGATTATGTCGACGAAACTATCGATGAGAACCCGGCGGTTCTCATAGCGCTTTGTGAGGATGTCCATGGCCACGGCAAAATTCTCATTAGTGACCTTTAAGGGGGACACCATACTTAATGCTACACCGCTGAGACTGGAGAAGAGATAGTGGAGCTTGACTGCTTCCGACAAGGTCGCCATGTCGTCAGTCAAACTCCTGAACAGTGCAATAAAGGAGGGCCAGTCCTCCACTTTTGAGCTGAACCTGGGCAGCGCTATCTTGGGGAGAACGGGTGTAGGCGTATTGACGCCGAGACTGGACTGAGCGTTATGGGTTGGGGACGACGTGGAAGAGGGTAAGATTTCCTCCCTAGCCACAAGTATCCCCAGGTATGCCCCGGAGGCTTTTGTGTGGTTCTCATTGTATGCCTACTCGGTCTTCTCGTCCAAGTTCTCCTCGTCGAGAATGCTGTAGTACACTGAGTCCAGCTTGTCCTTCACGCCCTGTATCTGTGCGAAACGCACGTTGAATTCCGTTATTATGGAATGTTTGGTGTCGCCAGCAATGATCCTTGATCCCACCTCTAGGAGCTGGTGTATAGCTTTGGCGGCCTCCCTAAATATCGCGGCTTGTGACTTGGTCGGCATCGCGATGAATGAAAGGAGACAAAAAACGAATAAAAAAAAAAATATATACAAATTTAAAGGCAGTAAAAAGGACAACACCCTGTATATATTCTATAGTTGGGCTGGACGTATTTGTTTACTAATGTAATGGCAAATGGGCCAAAATTAAAGCAACAATAAAGAAAGCAAAACTAAGTTGGGACGCCTTGTATATGGCCCACGGGTGGGCAAACGCATGTGTATGTGTATGTCTGTGTTTATTGAACGCGCGTACGTAATATTAGCCGACCGCAAAACAAAAAACAAACAAAACAACAAAAAAAAATTCACGTTATCCGTAGCCCACTATTGGGCAAGGCGCTCACAGTCGGGCAGACCTGTAGCGGACACTAGTGCGAAGAATGAGTCGGTCGCAAAAAAAATAAAAATAAACGAATAATGAAAACTTAATTAAAAAAATTGGGACAGACTTTGTCTGTGTCCCAGAAGTGGGCAAACGTGTGTAGAAGTACTATGCTCTTGTGGTGAGCACGCACAAGAATGAGCCGATTGCCAAGGCAAAAATTAAAAACAAAAAAAATATATAAAATTAACACGAGCGAAAAAATAAAGCACGCTACTTGGCACGCGTGGTGAGCATGCACGAGATCTGAGCCGATTTAACACGACACGAACATAAAAAAACAATTAAAAAATAAAACGGGAAAAATAACAATACCATCTCTCGTTATTATACCATACGTAACGTAATAATTTAACTACTAAGTTACCGAGCAATGTATCTTTAGACAACGATCGTATAGGTCCCTACACATAGGTCTGTGATCAGACAATCGGATGCATACACGAGATCAATATTAAAACAACGTGCAGAAATAATTGCGTTAAAATAATCTTGTATATAGCGTAGTCGCAATCCTCACACAAATGATTCACGACTACCTAACGAAATTTTTATTTGGGCAGGGTAAAGTTACGTGAACAAATGAATTTAGTAATGATGGCACGAATTAGATATAAAATTTAGAAATAGAATAAGATTATGGGCGGAAATAATTATCTTTAGCGGACTGTATTAAAATTGAAAATTAAAAGAAAGTTAGGTTCTGATTAGGGCTGAACCTTAGCGGTTATTCCGCGCTCGATTGGACCACAAATGTTAGCGCCAGGGGGGCGCAGTAATATGCGACGTAATTAAGGTTAGGCGGGAGGTAGAAAGGAGCTTACCGGGAGCAGGTTTGACGAGGTCGCTGGCACCGGGACACGAGCTGGCGGGCGGCGATTAGAGGCGATGTGATGGTCACCGGCACAGCACAAAGTCACTTCACCTGATCACAGGCACTATCATCCCAGGGTCACTTTCTATAAGGTCACTTCATCTAGGGTCAAACTTTCACGTTCAGGCTGTGGCGTGCGCGCGCGGTACCTAGCTAGCTGCCGAGTGTCGCGGTCGGCTCACGACGCGAGCGGCCGCGGGTCGCGCAGCGGTGGCGCCGCGGCAGATAGGCGGACGCGGTCGTCAACAACCGCTGAGTCAACATTTGAATGGTCGTCCCAGCTTTGGCGGGAACATACGGTTTGCCCGCTCAGTTCTGTACCTGGATTGCTAGCTTCCTGCATGAGCGTAGAATCCGTGTCCTTTCGGTTGGATGCGCTTCGCGGTTCATGTCAGTGAACGCTGGTGTTCCTCAAGGCTCCGTTCTATCCCCCACGCTGTTCCTTCTGCATATCAATGACGTGCTACCTCTTGGAAACATACATTGCTATGCAGATGATAGCACAGTGCATGGGGGATATAACGGGCACCCAACGGCTGGACGGGTAGATACCGAAATAAAGCGAGCAAATCTTGTCATTGAGCTCGATCGGGTGTTGGAACTCATTTCTAAATGGGGCTCCGATAATCTGGTGGAGTTCAATGCCAAGAAAACACAGGTGTGCGCGTTCACAGCGAAAAAGTCGCCATTCCTTCCCCTTCCCTCCCTTCAGGGTACATCTCTAGGCCTGCAGAGCAGTATTAACATGCTCGGTATGGATATCCGCTGCGATCTGAACCAAAAGGACTACATCGAAACCGTGATTAAAAATGCCTCACGTAAACTCGGTGTCCTGAACAAGGTGCGGCGATTCTTCACGCCTGATCAGTTGTGTCTATTATACAAGACACAGGTGCGGTCTTGCGTGGAGTATTGCTCTCACCTTTGGGACGGCTCCGCAAAGTACCTTCTCGATGCCTTGGACAGATTGCAGCGTCGCGCTGTGCGCATTATCGGCAATGCGGAGGTCACTAAAACTCTCGAGCATTTGCAATTGCGTAGAGATATTGCGTCACTCAGCGTCTTTTACCGTTTATACCATGGCGAGTGCTCTGAAGAACTCTTTGACCTCATCCCTCCTTCTCCCTTCCTCCATAGAAGTACGCGTGCTGCTCTCCTGAGTCACCAATTTACAGTCTCTAACATTCCATCACGCACAAAGAAATTTGGTGACTCGTTTCTTTGCCGCACTTCCAAAAGACGGAATAGTCTACCAGCACACGTATTCCCTCCTACCTATGACATAGGGTCCTTCAAACGAGGCGTGAAGAAGCACTTTGTGGGCCGGCAGAGTGAGGATGACTGATGCTACGTCTCTTACGCTGCACCAGTTGTCCTCGCGCCTGGACTTCATTTCCACTTAAGATCAGGTAGAGTGGAGTCATTTGCCGGGCTTAGTTTAAAAAAAAATATATAAAAAAACCTTCTTGGCGGGAAAGTGAAGCGTCATGTCTGCAGTTTTGTTTTATGTTCTAAAATTTGTGTATTTTCGAACATTTATGTAAAATAATAGTGGTTTATTAACCGTTAAGTGTTTGTAAACGTGCATGAGTATTGGCAAGTGAAACAAAACAGTGCAACATCACTTTTTAAATTCGCTCAAGAAATCCGCGTGAGACCTCAGTAAAGTCCCACATCTTTACTGAGGACTCAAGGGGTTTGGGGGGACATCATTTATCATTCATCATCAACCACTCAAACGTCGACGGTAGGTTTAGTCACCGAGAAAAAAAAACTGCGATACGTCGACGGCGACTTTACTTACCGAGAATTCAAACCTCCTTCCGTCCACGGTAACTACAGTTACCCGTATAATAGACGGACCTACGCACGCACGTAGTACGTAGGTCCGTGAAAAAAATTGAGATGGTTCTGTGGTTACTAATTCATCATACAAGTGAAAGAAATCTATATATTGGCACACAAAATTTCACAGAAAAAATAATGAAATTGACGAAATTGACAGTTCGCCAAAACGTAATTTTGCAGCGTAAGCGTCTTTAAAAATGTCGAAATACTCTTTTACTCACCGTATTTCCTAAATAAGTGCACATCAAAACAATCGCAAACTAATTATCGCTAAAGATTGGTTAGGTTTGTTTACATTCGTAGACAGTGACATCCTTCTTTGAGGTGGCTGTATGGATATTGACTTATCCGTAGAGCAATTGAACATATGGCATAGTGTATGAGAACCTTTAGTAAAAAAATGAAATTGTTGACAATTTTGACGGTTCGCCATTTTTTTTGCACAGGATTTTTTTTGTGCTAAAAATGTTGTTATTACCTGAGGTTATTACTCTTCGTAACCATCCTTCTTCCTAATAATGTGCACATCAAAAAAATCGTTATGGTTTTAGCTATCGAACATGGTATGATTCTTTATAGTTTCAAACAGTGACTTCCAAGTAAATAACTTCTAAATATCGATATATTTTTACGTATTTTTTTTTTGTCTTGGAATGTTTATTTTTGTAATTTTTGTAATAGCTTTTCGTAATTTACTGTTAATTTATTAAAATATTGCGTTTTATAAGCATTCCGTACGTATATTAAGTTTTGATATAGCCTGAGTAGTTGTTTAGTTCTAAGCTTTTTTGTCAGCTCAGCAGTGTGAGCACGGATCTTTTATCGACCGATAAAGTGACATTAGACGTCGACAAATTGACATCGGCAGTATTTGAACTATAAAATTTTATCGTCTAATGCCACTTTATCGGCCGATAAAAGATCCGTGCTCAGGGGGCAGTCAGGGTTCGTAGACTTCTGTACACTCTTCTAGCAGATCTGGAAACAGCTGGACGCTGGGCGCCATGTTGTATATACGCGCTTGGACGCTCAAGTGGAAGCTCAAGCTCCACCACTCATTATCATCTAGGGAAAAAGAAATAAAAATACTAATGACTAGGCAGTATGGTCTCTGACCTTAGCCTGTTCCTTCACGGAACAAATTTATATAAAAAAACAACTGCTGTCTTTCATGTCATGTGGGAGTGGGTGGGACTTCTTGGCGGGAAAGTGAAGCGTCATGTCTGCAGTTTTGTTTTTCTAAAATTTGTGTTTTTCTAATATTAATGTGAAAGACTCGTGCATAAAGCCATGCTGAAATTTGCAAAGTTTGTTAATAGCTGTGTAGCCTTGTGTGTTCGTATATTTAATAAACTACCTGATGACATTAAGAAATCGAATGACAATTTATTTAATAAGAAATTGCTGATATTTTTAAAAAGTAATAATTTTTATAACATTAATAATTTTTTGAATAATGTATAATTTAACATTTTGTACTTGTTTGTAATTTGATATTTTATGTTATTTATAAATCCTAGATTAACTCAGCCATTAATTTGCATGCTAAACCTGTATTAGCTTAACATGTTGATCTGTAATAGTTTCGTAACATCTTCTATACCATGTTAAATGCAAATAATAGTGGATTATTAACCGTTAAGTGTTTGTGAACGTGCATGAGTGTTGGCAAATGAAACAAAACAGTGCAACATCACTTTTCTTTTGGGTTTGGGGAACATCATTTATCATTCATCATCTTAATCACCACTCATTATCATTAAGGGAAAAAAAAGAAAAAAAAATCTAATGACTAGGCAGTATGGTCTCAGACCTTAGCCTGTTCCTTCACGGAACAAATAAATAAAAAAAAAATTATGTCATGTGTCAATGTCATGATTATAGGTTCATGATGTCTGCTGTTTGTCTGTCAGCTGTCAGCTAGCTACATTTTAAGTATCTATTTCACTTTGAAATCTATCCATATTTTTAAACATTTTGTTTACATTCTTGCAGTGTATAATTTAGTGATAAGTGAAAGTGTTGTGCTTTTCTAATAACAGTTCGAGAAGTCCAGGGTAAAAAGAAAAACAGGTACATTTTACTGCACAGTTCTGGTTTATTTTCGTTCGTTCGATAGCTGTTCGTCATATTTTAGTATTTTAACTACTACATGGTTATTTTTGGTAATGACGATGTGTATGGTGGACTAAAAGGATTATGGCTCTTTTTAAGTCTTTGCTGACTTAAAAAGAGCCATAAATAAACTAGGCAAACAAAGTTTTCTCTGTGAGCAGTTCAACCTCACATTTGCAGACCAATCGGAGGATATTACACGAAAAGGGGGCGGTGAACTCGCAATATTTCGCCACAAGTTAATCATGTGAATCTCCTCATACCAATAGAAAATTGTGATTGCTCAGAACATTTTCTTTTTTATTGTAGTACCTACCTACTTGTACTATATTTTAACCTGTTGCTTACAATAACATAATAGTATGGATATTATGATATGCCATGTCAAAAGAAAGACCCATCATGCAGTCCAGACACAAAATAATTTTAATATCTGAATAGCTAAGATCTAGGCAATAGATTATTAACAATAAAGAAATAAATCATAAATACCATTAGTGGTATAAATATCTAATCCCAATTCTTATTTTTAGTTAGCGGCAATGTGCTCACCACCTGTCACGCTGAGCACATGTGCTGTAGCTATTTAATTAAAAGTGCTTTGCTGCCCTCATTGCTTGTCCCTGACTAACCCTACTGGGATAAAAGTCGTGATTATGTGTATGTATGTATATATTATGTTATTTTTCTAATAAAAGTTGATTTTCGAAATATTTCATAACATTATTTAATTAACAGAAGCTATGCAATACAGTTTATGTTAAGTATGTGAAAGTGAAAGACTAATAGAATAGAACTTTACCAGCCTTATCAGCAATTGCCAATCAAAACAGGTCATGTGACTCATTTGATTATCATAACATGATTGATGTAACATGATAACAATAAGAACTTTTATCAAAAGTAAATATTTCATTATGTTTCATACTGCGTCAGGTATTTTACATTGCAGTTATTCTTGAAAACTACACAAAAAAAGAACATACACATTTTCAATAAACACCAAGTTATTTCAATAATTTATAGAAAATAAAGTCATTTTTCTGAGCAATGTTGAGCTTTATTCTTATTTTGTGATATGTGTTACTTTTACCCTAGGCATAGATATTAAATAATTGAAAGTCTTTCATAAACCTAACCATCACTCATCCTCATCAATGATATGCATTTAGGACACCAGGGACAATCCAAGAGATATACAAACAGGATTGCTAATATATAGTCTGCAAACAAATTTAAAATTCTGATTTCATTTGTACGATACATCTGCTTGTCCACAGAATATTAAAACATGGCAGACGTGTCATTCCCCGGGCAGCACACCACCACCACGGTGACGTCGAGCACCACGGTGCAGACCAACATACGGTTCGACCCGCAGTACCTCAAGACTATACCGGGGATACTCAAAATTGTTCAAGTGGTAGGATAATTGTGCTGTTGGAATGTAAACACACCTGCAGATCATATACCTATCCAATTGATATTGATCCTAACTTTCGTAACCTAGCGACAAAGTTACAATTTTTTTTAAGAAATTTGACATTTTGTGGTAGATTGAACTGCTGGTCATGGTCTAAGTACAGACGGTACTTAGACCTTGTACTTCTATGAGAGAAAAGAAGATGCGTTTAGTTATTATCTTTTGGGTTCTTCTAGGATCACTTAGTTGAACTTGGAGCTTGCCGTTTGTGGTCACGAGCAACCCCGTGGCATACAAAAGATGGGACTATGTTATTTAGCGGGTAGGCAACCTATTTTCCTACTGGCTACTTTAACTAGGAGAAGGAGGAGATTCTCACATAACCCAAGGTTGCCTCTGTCCTCCGTGTTCCTAAGACAGCCAGCATTTTACCTAGTTAAAAATAATAAAAATCGTGCCGCGGTGCCGTGTCGCGTAGCAGCTCATCAAAAGAAGACTACCACCCCCTCTCTTCCCTTGAGTGTCGTAAAAGACGACTAACGGACTAAGGACTCCACAATTGCACATACATCTAACAGCATAGAGCGGCGATGGGATCACTACTTGTCATGCTGAGCACATGTGCAGTCTATTTTGTGAAAAGTGGACTATGGCAGAGGACTGCTTTTGCGGTTCTCATTGCCTAGTCTCTGACTAACCCTTCGGGGATAATAGTTGTCATTATATGTATGTATGTAAAATAATAAAATAGGATAATTACGTTGTCTATCTCTGTTACGTCATTATTTTCTTGTAACGAAAATACATTGTGAATCATATGTCAATCATCATCAATCATCAATCATATACTACGACATAGATAAGATATCGAAAATTAATAGTGTATCTCGCTGCTGCAGGGCAAAGACTGCGCATCATTGAAATCAAGCTATCGCTGCAAGTGATGGGTACTTATTATACTTTATCACGTTTGCCAATTGCAGGTGATCTGGAAGTGTATGTTAAGAGCCCTATTACATCTCGACTGTGATTTTTGCGTAAAATGGCCAATTTTGGCGTTCTTGATCTCAGAAACCAAAATACATTAACAATTTTGACTTATTGAATAGTGTAGAATAGCTATTGTCATAGTTCGTAGCGAACTCGCTTTTCGTAAATTTTGCTTTATTTTTTAATTAAACCTAAAATTGCAGTAAAAGATATTCATAAAATGCGCGAAGGCATTTTTTGAGCTCCTAGATTGAACTAAGTACTGTTCTAAACAAATAAAACAGAATGTTATCTCTTATAATTATAGTCGTATAGTTCGTAGCGGCCTCGGAATTATTAGATGTAATTGATTTTAAATAGAAAAATCTTAGTCTAAACCAAAAAAAATCGAAAATAGCTTTATGTTAACTGTGAATTTCTTCTATCTACGATAATATTATTGAACAAAATTTACCTATATAAAGAAAGGAATAAATATTTTATAATGAATTTATTATCCTATTTCGACAAAAACGATAAATACAACTGCAAAATTACTAAAAAATGCGAAGCGCCGGCCGTCCGAACTCGGCTTATTCTCGCAGAGTGGAGATTTGTAATAATACAACAATAAATACAACTGCAAAATTACTACAAAATGCGAAAATGGGCATTTTACGCAAGTCGAGATGTAATAGGCCTCTTAAAATAGTACAATAGGAGAGGAAATATTTAAAATTAGTTGATGACGTTTAATGCGTATAAGTGTAATTCAACCAACAACGCTTGTAAGACGCCCTTGACTCATATTGATTGGCGTCGCTAAAGGTCTTAGGAATGACGTCATTTTGCAAACGCGTGAGATTTTATCTTCACGTTTCTTAAGGTCGGCATGGACTATACGTTACGACCTAACGGGCGCACGATTCATATCTAAACTGATGGCGGCATCCAATTATTTAGCACACGGACAATAGAAGTCAAGTTTAATAAAATTACCTATCAAACTCACTTAAGCTTAATTAAATAAAAAAAGACGTAGGTTTGCTTGCTCATCAAACGGTTCTTGAGTGCCGACAGCGCTAAGATAGACCAAGGATCTGGTAAAGGTGCTCTTTACCAGATCCTTCAGATCCAAAAGGTGTTAGCACAAGACCGGTCGTTGTGGTGATCCTTAGGGAGCTTTAGTTCAACAGCGGACTTCTTAAAATGCCGGAGTCCAACGCCAAGCAGTCTTACTGCGTTCCGTTGGTGTGCAGGAGTACCAGTGCCATTTGGGATGGGAAGCGGCTAGTTGCACTGCCTGGGAGCGAACGGTGCTGGTTTCATGACTATTTCGTACAGGGCAGCTCGACCTGGAGGGTAGCGGGATCCGAAGCACGGTGTTGCCGTTGGCCGACTGCAATTAGTACGGGGCCCAAGTACTTAGTGCGCTAGCCACGTGCAAAAGGCTGCTCTGCCAACTTGCGAAAAATCCCATAAGTGCGTCACCGTGGCAGTTGGCGACTGGATGGGAGGACCCGGCGGACATTTTTGGGGGGGTTCGGGCGTCCCCGTATTCTCCAGATCGAGTTTACCACGTGACGGTTTAGTCGGAGGTCGGAGTACACCGTTTGGTTCGCTGAGCAGTGTCTCAGCTGTTTTTCACATCTTCAACTTCACTCCCCCACTCATGCAAAGCAAGTCAAAAAGAAAAAGGTTAAAACAACGGCTGCACTTCCTCCCAAAAAAAGTGCACCTCACTAACATCCGTGGTTTGCACTCCAATCTCGAACAGGTCCATCACCATCTTGAAACCGACAAATCGCACTTATTCTTTTTGACGGAGACGAATCTGCGTCTCCGTCAAAAAGAACAGGAACACCGTTGGACGTGTCGAACCTAAACTACCCGAATTACTCTCTTGAACACAAGTTTAAGAAGTACGCCGGCGTCTGTGTGTTTGTGCGCGATGAAGTTTGCTGTATGCGTATCCGTGGCTTTATAAAACCAGGGTTTTCCGCTTTATGAATTTTGGTCGACACCGGAGTGGTCAAATTCATCTACGTCGGTGTTTACCGCTCACACACCGGGGATCAGGAGACGACCAGGCTCATGAAATTTATAGGAGACAGCAATCTGGCCAATCAAAGGTACTCTGCAGCGGAACTAAATTTTCTTGGGGATTTTAATGCTCACCATAGTGAGTGGCTGTTCCCGTACAAGAAAACTGACCATGCTTGACGAGAAGGCGCAAGTTTGCATTATCGTTAGATCTCACCCAGATGGTGAATGTGGCGACGCGGGTACCTGATGCTGATATACGCCAAACTGTGTCGATCTTTTACTGACGACGAACGAACCCTAATATACACTCGGTATCGGTCTCAGCTCCCCTGGGAACGTCCGATCATTGTGTGGTGAAATCCGTATCAGTCTGCTCGCCTCTTGATGTCAGCCTTAGGGGCACAAAGCGTATCTGGCTGGCGTTACGAATCAGCTGATTGGGACGAGATGCGGCAATTCTTTGCATCATACCCTTGGCGCCAAGTGTGTTTTTTTCGAACGATCCCTCTAGTTCTGCAGACGCGATCATGGAAGTGATTCGTCAGGGAATGGAATACTTTATTCCGTTCTCCGACGTCCCTCACGGTTACAATGCCCGACCTTGGTTTAATGCGAATTGTGCAATCGCAGAAGCACGTAAAGAATCCGCTGGGTACGCGCTCGTGACTGTAAAGAACGTGCTCGGAGGGTTCGTAGGAAGAAGAAGGCCTTCAACTATGCAGCTAAGCGGTGCAAAAGAATAATCCGCAAGGCACGATTCGACCATGTAAGCCGCGTAGGAGCCAGACTAGTATCTGGCTAGTCTGGCTTTTCTCGGTATGTGTTAACGCATATATTCCTTGTCCTTTTTTAATGAAAGATGTGTTCTCCAAGCGGTGCTAACATTCTAGAAGAACAGTTTATTCACAAACACAAGAAAAAAATAAGTTATGTAAACTTCAACTCTGTCTGACTGTGCTTTCCAACAGTGTCCAAACCACGAAACAGCGACTACGTAAATAAATACATCGATTTAAGGATTTAGGAACTAATTTGTCAAGCAGAAAGAAAGTTCTAATTGGTCAAGTGTGTTTTTACCGCGTATTTTGGTTCTGATTTGTCAAGCAATGCAAAAGTAATAATTAGTCAAGTCCCAATTTTGTTTCGATTTGCCAAGCCTTATTTATGTTTCAACTGGTCAAGCCAATAAAAAGTTCTGAATT